>JAQJVK010000012.1:28582806-29782806 GCA_035578135.1 Flexamia atlantica
GCGAAGTTGGGATGCTATTACACATGCCACTTCACCAATATGTGATCTACTAAGTAATGAAAAATTTACTCAGCATATATAAGCATTCATAAACGGTTGCAATAAATTAATTGAACTGTATGGTTGCAATAAATTGAACTATATTATGAAGGGTACTGTACCATCATTGATTATCCAACTGTACCATTCTTCCGTTACGTCCCGTCGGATTGCTTTTGAACCAACACTAGCGCTTTCGTGGCGAAGCTGAGTACTCCTACAAAACGTTGCCCACAGTCGCCACGCCAGCGCTAGTATCGGATTGTGCAGAGTTTCGGAGGATAAACTTGTGTTTTCAGTTTTCTCGAGAGAAAAATTAGATATGGCTTCAATAGCATAGATTTACAAATACTATATGATGTAAAATATAGTAATATATAACAATCACTTTTGCTTTTTTTGAATTTAGTTGGAATAATTCTGTAAAAAACGATCTATAAACAGTCGACTCTCACAGCTTTTAAAATATTAGCATTTTAACGGATCTCAGAGCCTAAATTTAATACTTAACTTTGCGCAGTGGCAATATCGTAACCAATGAAGTTTAACTGAGGTGCGATTATTGCTAATTGAAAACTTTTACCAATACCCCGCCATGGGGACGTGAAATACCGTCCACATCGGCAATTTTTGGCAGCCTCTACGGAGGCTCATAATCTCTGAAAATGTTTGTATACTTGTACAATGTATACAATTATTTCATAAAGATAAAATATTATAAACCTTTTTGAAGAAGGAATGTAATGGTAAAAATGACGTAAAAGCTATAGAAAATAGTGACATGAATATCGTACAAAATTAACGAAAAAGAGTACTCACGCAGCGAGCTTACATGACGGGCGAATTTCAATTTTAGGGCTTAACTTGTTTATTTGAGACCCAAAAACCCCAAATTTTGGGCCTCATGCCCCCTTAACTTGGTTATATGGGCTTCCGAATTATTTCTGGCTAATCAGATCATAGCAAATTATATCCCCACCAAATTTAAAGTACGTAAATCGGATGATAATTGTGCCCGCTAGAGTGCCAGGGCGCCACCCCGCGGCAGACACAACTGGACTGGGTCCGTCTCCTTGTGTTTGTCACTGCCCGAGTCCTTCGAACATTATGCCGCCGCGCCGCTCTTTAGCTTTAGTTTTATTCTAAAAGCGACTAGTGATAATACTGTATTCCTCAATATGCAGTGTATGCTAATTGTTAAAAAAATACCAACCAAATGTCACCGAGGGAACGTGCAGTTGATATCGCATTGCCAGAAAGAAATTTATTTACGGAAACAAATTTGGAAGTCCGATAATTTAACATTGAGCTGTATAGCTTTCATGAAGGTAGTTCTCAATTTTTATTTTACTTTTATGCCGGCATGTACTTTGTTTTTTCTTCAAACGGGTTAGAAGGCATTTTATATAGTCAAACGAATTGATATTTTGAACACCTCGTCTAAAATGAAACTAATTTGACTTACAACAATTGGGTATAAAAAAGAAATAACGAGTTACTGTTTTACACAACGATCTCCTAAAATGTCCTTCGAAGATTTGAAATAAGTAATTTATTAGAAAACAGGTTATATGCAGACTACTCGGCCAGAGAAAATCTAATAACTTAATTAAATAGATTAAAAGTTGTAAAATTTTAACGTTGGCCTTATGGGTTACCATGATTGCAACGAAATATACAAGGAAAGTGTAAACAAATAAAGTAATTATAACAGTGTACTCTCTACAGCCATCAAGGAAAAATACAGCGTGTGGGATAATCTTAAATGGCTTTTTTTCATGGAGCAATAAAACAGTTTTTATTCATCTACTTTATTACACTGAAATATTTTAGTAATTGGATGAACTAATAAACATGAAATAATACCAAGCAAGGCTCGGTCCACCAGGTGCTTTTATACAGGGTGTCCGGAAATTATGGTAAAATATTTTAGTATATGATAGTAGAGGTAAAATTAAGAAAAAAGTTTACATAAACATAGGTCTTAAAGTGCTTAGTTTTCCGCCTGTGTGTCTGTGTTTTTTACATATTTAATCATACCTCACGAATCTTATAACGTATAAACTTAAAACTTTGTACATGGATGACCATTATCAATATTTTTGCAAGAAGTATATCAAGTTCCCACTTTGTACCATTTCAAAACGGCGATTATTTAATCCAATTAACGCTGATAGTAAAAATTCAGTCATCAAATCAGTTTATCCCACACACCCCTTACCACAGTTCTCTCCCTCACTCCCTCCATTCTTTCATTCCCTCACTCTCTACTACCCTTCCTTCTAATCTTCTTTCTACTTGTCACCCCTTTTCTCCTTCATTCTTCCACTATCACAAAAATATTACACATATTTTCCCCTTTCCCCATTCTGTACCAATAAAAACACAACTTGAATGTAATGTCCATCTGTACTCCAGTTAGTTGCACGTCAATACATTTGATGGTAGACACTCAACTTCATATTCTTTTTTCTTCCATTTTTATCAGCAAATTTTTATCTCTTAATCTTATTTAATGGAGCAAAATCTAAACCATCAACGAGGAGATCTTGCATTCAATCCCCATTGAGCTGCGTTCAATTATAACGCGACGATCGATTACAGTTTATTGCCAATAGTTGCTATTGGCTCAATGAACATTGTGTGTCAACAGTTGCAATGATTATAGGTTTAAAAATGAAGCCCCTGTAATGTACTGCACCAGTGGCCAACTACAATTGACACGATTGGCATTCAGGTTGAACCAGGCAAAACTCCGTTCCGTGGAATACGTACATCTTGGGTATTTAACCAATACTGATTGAAATGCATTTAAAGACGGCAAAGTGACTATTCTCCCAGCAACATACGTCGAAATTCCGCGACATATGAGCATGAGTGCGCTCATGATGCTAAGTTGGATGTACGTCATTATGGTACACCAGATTTGTTTATTACATTCACGTGCAATTCAAATTGGTCAGAAATTCTACAAGAATTATTTCCTGGCCAATCTCCCATTGATCGCCATATTACCACAAGAGGTTTTAAAAGAAAATGAAGTTACTCATGGATTTTATTGCTAAGCATTGTATGTTCGGTGAGACGCATTGTGGGATGTATTCAGTAGAATGGCAAAAACGCGGGTTGCAAACCCACACATCCTTATTTGGTTGGTTGAGAGGATAAAACCGAATGAAATTGATTATGTGATATCAGCTTGAGCATGTGAGCAGTATCCATTCAGCTAAAAGTCGGTTCAGTAATTATTGTATTGCGAAGCATTAACTCACTACGGTTTTGAAATGGCACTCAGCTGCAGGCCTGGCGACAGGATTTTCGGGCCCCTGTGCAATCTACAACTCCGGGCCCTGGCGACCTTTTTTTACTTGTTTTGCGTGTTTTTGGGCCCTTTCCTGCCGTTTCGGGCCGTTTTTTGGTGTTTCTGGGCCCCCTGCGAGCCCGGGCCCCTATGCATTTGCCCCCCCTGCCCCCCCCTGTCACCGGCCCTGCTCAGCTGACGGTGGAAAAATGAATTAACAACATGATTGAGGCAACGATTTCGCAAAACAAAACTACAAAGATGAAGACGTTTTTATTCCACGTATCCAAATAATTCAAAACGATACGCCCTTCGATTTTAAGCGGTAACAATTTCCAGCAGCTTGCATTTGCAATGTCCGAATGAAATGGACAGTCGTTGAATGTTTGTGGAAACAACCTTGAAAATCCATGACTTTCACATGGGCAATTGTGTGTCGACTGTTCCCGTGTCGGAACACTGAAAAAATAATTTTTGCGCCAGAAAACAAAACTAACAATATTACATATTAAAAAAGCTTTAGAATAAAAGCTATGTTGTTGGTGTGACTATTTTGATATTTATTCAAACTAAAACAAATTATTCATAAAGAAGACATCAGGACATAACGTCTGTCGGGTCATCTAGTAAATAATATAACTCCACTTGGCACATCTCAAAACAACTGAATCTTTTGTGTAAATATTCAAAACTTGGTCATGTTCAACTGAGAGATCCGCCCCAGTCGTTCAGGCTTGGCGCACCCCGGGCACATGGTTCTAACGGATTCAACCCCCTCCATGAAGTTCGGGCATGCGTTCACAAATAGCTAGCTATTAATCATTTTATCAATTTTTCTTTTACATAAAATTTTATTTTAAATTTTATATGTTACTAAAAACATGACAAAACATCGTATCTAAACTGATGGCGAAATATTTCTGAGTTGTGGAATCACATTCCTGAAGTTTTGAGCAAACAGCTATGCACGTCGGAGCATGCATTTACTTTCAGCTACACTTCGATGATTTTGGAGATGAATTTTACAAGATGTTTAGTAGTGAAGCATTATTTCTAAGTAAATAGAACCGATGTTGTTCTCTTCCGCGCCGCCAGGGTCGCCCGGATCAGTGGCAGTTTTCACGCGCAAGAGCAAAACATGCAATTAATTGTATTTCTTGTCTTCGGGCGGTGTTTACCTATAAATGTTATAAACTTTGATTTTTTCGTGTAGGGTAAAGAGTGGTTTTAGGGGAAGGATATCAGGCTTTTTGGAATTTTTTATATGTATACCATTAAAATAATAGTCAAAGTTCACGAATTTCAAGATGAATTTACACTAAAAAAAAGATTTTCTTTACGTAAAATCCGTGTAGCGTTCCCCCCTGCGCACGCTTCAACAATCATTTAACGCAAAAAGTATTCGTTTATTGTGGATAGTTCTGTAGTATCACAAGAAGCAGAAACTCGTGTTTTGGGGCAGATTTTCAGTGCCGCACGGCCCCCTTAACAGCATTTTGCACTCTAGCGGGCACAATTATCATCCGGTTTACGTACTTTAAATTTGGTGGGGATATAATTTGCTATGATCTGATTAGCCAGAAATAATTCGGAAGGCAATAATATAACCAATTTAAGGGGGCATAAAGCCCAAAATATGGGTCTCAAATAAATAAGTTGAGCCCTAAAATTGAAATTCGCCCGTCATGCAAGCTCACTGCGTGCGTACTCTTTTTCGTTAATTTTGTATGATATTCATGTCACTATTTTCTATAACTTTTACGTAATTTTTACCATTACATTCCTTCTTCAAAGAGGTTAATAGTATTTTATCTATATGAAATAATTGTATACATTGTACATACTAACATACTCAGAGATTAATTTTGTATGATATTCATGTCACTATTTTCTATAACTTTTACGTAATTTTTACCATTACATTCCTTCTTCAAAGAGGTTAATAGTATTTTATCTATATGAAATAATTGAATACATTGTACATACTAACATACTCAGAGATTAAGAGCCTCCGTAGAGGCTGCCAAAAATTGCCGATGTGGACGGTATTTCACGTCCCCATGGCGGGGTATTGGTAAAAGTTTTCAATTAGCAATAATCGCACCTCAGTTAAACTTCATTGGTTACGATATTGCCACTGCGCAAAGTTAAGTATTAAATTAAGGCTCTGAGATCCGTTAAAATGCTAATATTTTAAAAGCTTTGAGAGTCGACTGTTTAAAGATCGTCTTTTACAGAATTATTCCAACTAAATTCATAACAGCAAAAGTTATTGTTATATAATACTATATTTTACATCATATAGTATTTGTAATTTTATACTATTGAAGCCATATCTAATTTTTCTCTCGAGAAAACTGAAAACACAAGTTTATCCTCCGAAACTCTGCACAATCCGATACTAGCGCTGGCGTGGCGACTGTGGGCAACGTTTTGTAGGAGTACTCAGCTTCGCCACGAAAGCGCTAGTGTTGGTTCAAAAGCAATCCGACGGGACGTAACGGAAGAATGGTACAGTTGGATAATCAATGATGGTACAGTAATTACCCTTCATAATATAGTTCAATTTATTGCAACCATACAATTCAATTAATTTATTGCAACCGTTTGTGAATGCTTATATATTATGAGGAATTTTTCATTACTTAGTAGATCACATATTGGTGAAGTGGCATGTGTAATAGCATCCCAACTTTGCTGGAAACCCGCTAAACGGACAAATGTATAATTTTGTGGTTTCAATCCTTAAGATGAAATTATTTAATACACCATTATTAAAAAGATAAAATTTTGAAGTGATATTACATTTCAAAATAAATCGAGTCCGTGTATTTAGAAGATACAATGCGGTAGCGCTAATTAATTTACTTTGACGCAATTTAGCCAAGAATCTTGTTTTCTTCTGGATTTAAAACGTTTTCATTGTTTGCAAATGTTCCTCCATACACAGTATAGAGGACAAGTACATAATACCCGCGGTTAGCTACTGTGCACCTAAACAAACAAAATTAGAACAGCTAACAATATAAAACTCGTATGCATTTATTAAACAATTTACTCAAGCAGGTTTAATTTTTGATAGGCCTAATACAACTAAAAATTCTTAATTAAGCAACACCTTTGCAAGGAATTCATAAAGTGCTTTAATTTAACTTCGGTTGTATATAATTTTAATGTTTTAACAATGTTTCTCTAATGATTATAAACTATTTAAAACATTAAGGATAACTTAAACATAATTTGAAGAAAATTTTTTCAATATACAGGGTGTGGCAAAATTTTGGAATATTTAAATAACTTTTACATTATTTAGCTGAATGTAATGAAATAAGAATCGGGTATAGCTACTGTACAGCTAAACAAACCAAATTAGAATAGGTACCAATATAAAATCCGTAAGTATGTATTTATCAAACATTTTACTCAAGCAGGTTTAAATTTGGTAATACAACTTAAAAATACTTTATCAATCTAAAAATGTTTAATCTTTTTCAAGTAATTAAATAAATACATAAAAAAATTTAGTTTGTCTCGCTGATATGTCTTAGATATATGTATGTAAGATATTTTAATGGAAATTCCTTATGCTACATCAAAAAGCTTCTATCGAATGTGCACAAAAAAAATTTCACTCTACCAAAAATAATTATTTATTTTCCTTATAAAGCTCTCAATAGTTTTTTTTAGATAATTTTACATACCCATTACAAAAAATCGTCAAAAAATGTGGAACGCTTCACGATTTTGCGTGTCATCCTTGCGCAGGGGCCATGCTAATCTTCTCTGTATCGTTCCAATTTTAGTATATGTACTGCCGAAGCAAGTACAAGGGAGGAGGTCGCTAGCCTTGTATATATCCAGCTGTGTTGTGCAACAAAATCTGCTTCTACAAGTGGTTTTCAGTGTGCAATTAAAATATGTTTTTCTAAACAAATTGAAATACACGTTATTGAACCAATTAAAAGCCTAATCCAAGTTTAGTAAAATTTACCAATAATTACATAGTAATATTATTTTAATAAAGTATTTTAACATTAAAATACAGAAGTCCGCGTTCAGTTTATTGGATGACATTAGTGTCGCGCCAAGCGGCGTTGAGCCGGACTACAAGGTGTGAAGATTCACGAGCGTACAACAGTGCGGTGTTGGTGACCACCAAAAAACCGACACTGCCAACACCATTTTTCTGACAGCTTCTTTACCTAACGACCTAAAGCAAAAAATTTCTTTTACTCGCTACAAGAGTTATTTTCATTAAAACCATATAATATACGTTTTTAAGTCAGTTTAATCGTCAAATAGAAATTAATTAATGTGAGAGAATTATTGATGGTTACTGTTTTTTTATAAACCTGTAACACAGTCTTTTAATGTTCTAGCCTTTTTTCTACCCACCACACTACTATACTAACCCCTATAATATATGTTCTTGTTATTAAAATCCTTTGTTTTTGTCTTAGGTCAATTTTAGATTCAATAATGTCTTGAAGCTTAATTGTATTTGACTTAGTGTTGACTCGATATAGCCAGAATTGGCTAATTATATGTAAACAATTCAAACGGCAACAAAGATATTCTTCTTATTCTTAATGTTAAAGTTTAAAGCTGCAATAGTATAATAATGCAACCTAAGAATATGGTGTTAATAAAATGAAGACTAAATTAAGTGGTAAGGGGACAAAATGATTGTCCTCTTTTTAAACTGTTCAAAGACGATGCACTATGGCACACTCAACACTGTACTTTTCGACTTACTGACTACATCATGTTTTGTAGAATTTAAATTTTTTACCGGTAGAGGTGTGTCTCAGGGACATGTTTTTGGGCCACTTCTCTTTCTATTCTGCTGCGTTTAATTACCAGCTCTGAAATCAGAAATAAGTTAAAACCAGTTTTATTGGGGAGATTGTTTTACATCATATAATATTTGTTATTTTATGGTACTGAAGCCATATCTAATTTTTCCCTCGAGAAAACTTAAACCATAAATTTAACCTCCGAAACTGTGTACAATCCGATACTAGCGCTGGCGTGGCGTTTGTGGGCATCGTTTTGTAGGAAGGCCCGTTTGTACGGCGACCAGTAGAGAGGACAAGTCAGTACTGTCTTCGACTGGTACTTCGACCCGTGTAAACGCATTGAATTCAACGCATCTTTGCAATGAATATATAAAGTGCTTTAATATAACTTCAGTTGCATATAATTTTAATTTTTTAACAATTTTTCTCTAATGATCATAAACTGTTTAAAGCATTAATTTAAATAAAATTTTTTTAATATACAGGGTTCGGCAAAAGTCTGAAATATTTGAATAACTTTTACATTATTTAGCTGAATGTAATCAAACTTTGGAGTTGTGTATATTATGTCCTAAATTTGGATATATTTATGTATTTAGCTTTTTTTTGCATGGCCCGGGGTCGGCCTATGGGGTCGGCCTAAGATGGAAATCTTTAAATTCTTAAAACTAGGCATACATCGAGTAATACCTCTTTTCAAAGCTCTTAATTAGTAAATCATAACTGCACAAACCGGGCACAAGCTGGGCCTCAAAAGTTACCGCTTCTCAAAGATTTTGATATTTTACTACTAAAACGTGAGGAAAAGTCTGGAAAAGTGGTAATAACTCCGAAACTATCGCATAGAATGTAATAAAACTTTGAATTTATGTTTATTTAAAGGAAAAAAATCTTTTGTTATTTATAATATTTTGGGGTTCCTATGAGACGTCCCTTTGCTGAAGTCGTGACATTGTTTAAGGTGAGCATACTTCGAGTTATGCCTCATTGTAAAGGTCTTTGAAAGTAGAACACAACAGTGCAAACCCGACTGAAAAGGTCAGTTCAATCAAAAGTTATGGCTCATCAAATAAAAGGGTGTAATAAGACATAATTCAATGTGATAATTTCTTTGTCCCCAGCTGTATCTTTGTGTTGGGTCAACCTTTTGCGACCGGGTAAGAATGTTTCAAGTTCACCAAGGGCCGTCCCCTAGGTACGCGGTAATTTAATAAGAAAAAAATATTGTTGGTTTCCATTAAATAAACACAATAAGTGATTTTGAGATCGGATTCCATTTTATCGAAATAGTTGCTAGTGTTAACTGGTTTCAATTCCTGCTTGAAATCATCGTAAGGCGGTCCAAGAGCATTGATCTCTTCATTTGAAGATCGTCATTGATTTAAAATGTTCAATTTCTTTGCAAATATTTTCCCTACGTAATTATATATATAGATAACTCGAAGCGATAACCTTTAATTATGTATGTAGATAAGCCAAATTAAATTTGTACATTACCATAGCCATCACAAGTTGAAGGTTACCTAAATATCTCAAAGTTTTTTCGACAGACCTCTAGAAGCAGAGGCGGACTGGCCATGTGGGCATTCGGGCAAATGCCAGAAGGGCCGGCCTCTTTAGATCAGAAAAGGGCCGGTGGATTAAAAAAAGTGGTTCTAAACCAAAAAAAAATCGGCCTCTTTTGTTGCTGAGCTGAAGCCGGCCCTTGTGGAACTACATCAATGTGCCATCAATGAATTGTTCGTTTAAAGTTACTGTGAAAGAGGAACTACGGTCGCCGCGGCCCTAAGCCCAGATTACTGTGCGGCCCCCTAGAGGACCCCAACGGCCTCGTCAAAAGGTCGGCCTTTTTTGGCTCAAAGTTTTGCAGCCTACTTATGGCCTCATTTACTAACCTTATTTCCAACCGTTGCGGTCCATATTAGTGCGGCCTTAGGCAACGCGAGGCCCTGGGCGAGATATCCTCGCGAGGCCCTCCCTTTTCAGTTACTACCCCCCCTTCCCAATCACTATGTCGCCCCCCGATTTCACACCCTTTTTCCCAGCGACTACATAGTAGAAACTATGTGTCGATGCTTTTTCCCTTCCCCTCCTCCTCCCCAGCAATACTGCCCACATCGCCGGGTCAAAAAATAAGTGATCCATCATGCGACCAGTGTTCCCTCTGAACTGTAAACATAGCAACAGGAAAATAGTGAACTTAAATTAAAACATATTTTTATTATTACACAAGCAATACATGTTGGATTACCTAATCAGACAATGTTTTCGTAAACTAATATCGTTGATGTCATCTAAAATTATGTTTATATATATTCTAGACTATTATTAAAAAAAACTTGCCTCAAAAACTTCTCAAATGCTGAGATTCGAGACACTGAACACGCTTTTCTTTTTTCATAAACGGATTTGAATTTTTTAATTTTTCACGCTCTTGTGACATGATTATAACCTTATTTAGAATGCGATTATAACAACAACGATTACCTACATGAATAAACAAACCACTCAAACACAAAGATTAAAAGTTTAGTTGATGTTTTGCTTATAAATAACAGTTCAATAAAATTCAACTATAAAACTCATCACTTTCACTAATTAAAAACGATCAGTTATCGCGATCACTAATATCAGTACCATCGGTGTCATGGGTACGCCACTTCTCCGCTCTGATAGATTGAGATTACTGATCTTATGAAGGAAAATACTGAGTTGATAACTTATGTAAATACAACAATGATGTGTTTGCAATGATTACGTTGATGACAGCTCTCGCCATTGACATGGCCATAGACAATGCTCCCGCCTCTCGCCCATCATTCACTGGCGCGTGCACCAGTTTACAAATTCCTTGCCGTAACTTAACGTCTTTAAAAAATCCTCTAAGGGTGAGGCCCTCGGAAGCGCGAGGCCCTGGGCGGCCGCCCCTGTTGCCCCCCCCCCCCCCCCCCCTAAGGCCGGCACTGATATCGGCGCATGGCCCAAAGCCCGGGCTTTGTGATCTGTCATTCTCACAATACCTACATGGGTAGGTCGTCATTTCAAGCAATGTATAATGTATGTATTATGTATAATGTGGGCCTAATAGTAAATCTGGCACTGAGCAAGCATAGCATAATACAGAAGAGAGGCCGAGGCGCGGCAGTGTTCGAAGTGGCAACACTATAATGCTAGTGGAGTCAATGCCATAGAATGTCACTGTGGGAACGCGTCTACGTGCCACCCCGACACGTAGTCACCCCGTCAGATCGCCACCATTTTAAACCGGGTTCGAGGTGGCGGGTTGACGTGTGCGTCCACGTCAGATCGCCACCATTTGAGAGGTGGGAAGTAGATGGGGTGGTCACTTAACACGTAACACGGTCGTGAAAGGTGGTGACCTGTCGTGTACGGTGGCGTTAAATTGTCACTTCGGAGTTGAGGCGTGACGTGCTTTTAGGCATTTCTAGATGTTAAGATAGCCTTAAAACACAATTCTGGGTTTCACATTTTGAAAATTTTCCTTGGACCCCTGCACCCTGGGGGGTCTTCCATACCCCCAAGAAGGCTGCCCCCTTCTTTCCTGTCTGGGGCCGGTTGCCTGAAGGTTCCCAGGGCCGTTTTTTCTTCCCAGTCTGCCCCTGACTTGAAGTCGAAACATCTGCAATTTCAAATTATGATTTGGTTTACCTCTCTCTATATCTCAAATTATCTCTATAAGTCTAATTTAATCAAGACCTCTTTAAATCACACTTTGCACTTGTTTATCTATGTGTAACTCAAAGAAAAAAATTGGTCCCTTGGAGTTTCAAGTTATCGAGAGTCAACTGTAACGGTTAACCATTATTTACAGTCCCCTGCAGTTAATAATCTGTGTACATTTTCTTTTGATTGATTTAAAAGCAATTTTAAATTTTAAATTTTTATAAGCTAATTGCTTCCCACAACCATTTCCCTGGAGACTCTCAGTTCACCGAGTCGAATGTTTGACTGTGAATAAAAAAATTTATGTATTACTTTGGTCAGCAATTTTTAGTGTGATTGTAATGAAAGAAGATTCAAGATAAATATTCCCCAATTCCTTAACACTTATAAATGAAACTTGCATTTCGTAACATGAAATTCAATATTCAGTTTTTATTGCAAAATTCCCATTTGAAATATTATATTATTAAAAGAGAACAAATAGTACAGTCACATATGTGAATCCCATGCAAAATTTGTAACTTTCTAAGAAGAACCAAGGATTGACTTGATTTGAACATCTCTCTGTAAAAATAAAACTAGCGGTACCTAGTCAGTTGATAACTGAAAAAAACTTTTTATGCCATGAAATTTGGACTTTGAATGATTTTTAGCGAATTTCCCTTTAGGGAATTAGCGAATTTCCCCTATAGGAAAGAAGCTATTACCGTAGGTCTCATGGTAAGACCTAAGCCCGGGACCACTATAACTTTTTGTTTTAGTCTCCCAGAAGCCATAAACGCTATTCGTTCAAATTGATATATATATGTGTCTGTGAGCACGATAGCGCTCGCAAAAATGGTCCGATTGGAATGAAATTTGGCATAGACGAGTAAAGTAGTTATTATTCAGACGAGTTCGAAAACCAGCCCGATCGGACCACCGGAAGAGGAATAAGGGGGAAAAAACCCTTCCAAAAATGGGTTTTTTGGAATTTTTACCAAGAAAAATTAAAATAATGTAATTTTGGCTTACACGATTGAATTCAACTTGAAAAAAACAAAACAAATAATTTAGTAATTTGAATTGTAGCTCTATGATCATTGGTTACCGAGATATCGCTAGCGGTAAACACAGTATGTTGCCCCAATGTTATCCTCATGGGAAATAAGTAAAATTCTATATCTCGCTTATTTCTCAACATATCTCAATAAAACTTGGTATATGGCTTCTTCTAGTTCAGATCTACTAAATATTGAATTAAAACCACCCAGTTTTAACGTACTTGTTGCAGCAAACCTACTTACTCATTCCCCATGTTATTCTTATGGAGCTTACAAAAACATGTCAAGTCTTGCTATGTTGGACTGAAATATGCTCTTTTGCATTTGAAATTCGCTGAGTATGCAGCTGTGCTGCTACGGGGGAATAATATGCAACTATATTTGTGATATTAGCTATATTTGTGATATTACACAATAGAATTATGTGAAGATTGTTATTTTTTTCATTTCTTATAGTTTGATCATGATATTGTATTATATTGACTAACTCTGGGATGTTATTATTGGTAATCCATCCCTTCTTCTTCATACTCTTTTTGTGAAATGTTAGTGCAAACTCATGTACAGTAGACTCTCGATAGTTCGACACTCGATAGTTCGACACTCTGTATAGTTCGACACCTGCCGACACTCAATAAACATTTTAAGACTCCCAAGTATTTCGTCCAGTGATATTTACTAAGACTTATATTATGATAAAAGTTAGTAAAATAGTATGAAATGGTTTAGTTTTATGGTATTTAATATATTTAGGAAATGTACATGTACAACCTGTATGATTAATGCGTTTATTAATGTGAAAACCGATATACTCCCTATAGTTCGACATTTTGATACTTCGACACTCTAGAAGTCCACTAAGTGTCGAACTATCGAGAGTCTACTGTACCTTTGAATTTAGCAAATTTATAAAATTGGTCTGAAAATAGCTGAAAATAGCCCCAATGGTTCCAAAGGAAACTCCATTGGTTTCAAATTTGACTTTAAAAGATTGAAGTTGACAAATAAGTGGGTTCCATTGTGTCTTAAACCTACTGTTAGTCCACTGACCATCATTTTAAGACATTTTTTCAATAAAATGTCAGTTGAGATATTTTTGATTTCACAAAACAAATATTTAGCCTTTAGAAAACACAAATTTTATATAAACTCATTGCCAAAATTGGTTACTGTTGGAAATTTGAATGTAACTCTTAGCTTTAAGATAAAATAGGCTAAACTAATCTGAGGTGTAAGAATACTATTTGAATACAAAATTAAATCTGTTTATTCAAAAATACACTTTACATTTCAATACAGTCAGACTTAACTTTGTAGACACAGACAAACAGTAAGAGCGACGACGAAAAATCAGAAGGTCCTACAACAAATTGCTTTTGGTCTCTTTTTAGCGCACTGACGCTAGAAATAAACATAGTACGAATCATAAACTGTGATCACAAATTAAAATAATCCACAGCCAGATGATAAAACTAAACTACAACTATAACTAAACCCTGTGGCCACTACTGTAGTAATACTGAGTCGTTAGTTATGCTAGTTAACGGGAGTGGTTACATTAGGTTAGGTTACATTATTTTTGTGCTCTATTGGGCCATTGGCTCATTTTGCTTGAACTGCACACACAATAAACCCAATGGTAGATTTTTCTTTCTTAAGATGAAGCAAAAAATATTTAAGCTCTTATTAGCATTAAATAATATATCAATAAAACTGAAACATTCAACTAAATATAATAAGTAAAGTATAAATTTGTCAATTGTTTGTCTGTAAGAGGAAATTAATGTTAAACACATATGTTGTATCTATTTTTCTTATACAGTGTGTACCATGTATGTGGCCAGTCAAATTATTTAATAGTTGATGGGTTCAGAGTTAAAATATTTAAATGCTTCTCAATGAAAGTAGTTTATTAAATCATAAATAAAATCAAACTACCTCTATTGGTCTGAAAAATAAAAATATATAAAGTAATTCAATATTAACACAGCTTTGCTAATTTTATTTGAATATTTCAAGATATTAAAAACATATTGTTAAAGGCAATTACTTTACATCTGAAACAAATTAAAACGCTAATAACAAATAACAAAATATAGTACGTATCATTCATAATTACCTAACTCATTAACATTTAGAATTTAAGTTTCCTAATGGCCTAATCTTTTATAGTTCAGACCATAAAAAATTACAAAATTTTTTAACATATTCACCAATGAAAGTAATTGATTTTTCTTATACAGTTAAATTTAAATTTGCTATTTTAAATATTACTTAAATTTCATCTTGCTGGCCAACTACTTCAATCATTCATACAGACACACTTGTTATGTACATATTTGGACAATCCTTTCCATATATATCAGCTTAAGGCAAAATCTCAAAGGAAGTATTTAGTTCTTTATGTTGCCAAGTTTATAGTACATAAAGTCTATAATACAATCCCCTAATGTATAAAACTGTTTTCCCAATTCACTGAAGTAAGCTACAAATATCTCCTAAAGTACATTTTCAATTTACATAATTTTATTGACATTCCCATTAGACTAATACGTATTATCATAATAAATTAAGCAATTTTAAAAGACATAGATTTTTTAACACTTAACAAGCAACATTGTGTTGATGGCCTGCCTGCAATTGGCATGTCTGAGGCTAGAGCTTACTCGAAAAACAATTCACCTAACATAAATATAATTAGTGATTAATTGTCCAACGATTTCTTCACTGTTATATCAAACTACCTACATTGTAACATCAAACTCCAACATATCATCAAACTTAATTTCTGGTCATTTTGCATTTTATTATTTTTAAATATTTTTCACTAGGCAAGAAATGATTATAACATTTCTTTAGTTTAAAATCAACAATTTTTGGTTTAAGAGAGATTAAAACACACTATCAAACTTTAAATAAATACAATAGAATTTTTACAATTAACTACACTAACATCTTATATTAAATTTAAAATTCCTTAGTCTATATTATGATTAAAGTCAAACAATTGATGTGTGGACATTCACTCGCCTGCTGTTTCATCCTCCTAATACAGGTCTAAATTTATTTTTGTACTTAATTACTTTTACCGATAAATTGTTTCTCACAATTCACTCCATTTAACTCATAAATAGGTAATAAATAGACATTTAAGAAGATTGAATCTTTGTACTGGAAGAATAAAAATTATTGCTATGAAATTTTAAGTTTCAGAGTTAAAAATACACATAGAGACGTAAACTGAAAATGACACACTTAAAACAGAAAAGAGTAACTGGAAAAAATATCATTTTCAACAAAAAGGTTTAATTAGACATAAAAGTCACAATTACCATTTAAGTTAAAATTAACAATGATAAAATTTTCTTATATTGTTATACAATAAAATATTTTATTTATGATAAACACCAATAATGATTGCCTAAAAAATGTTAAGATTAACACTGAATTAAAGTAAATACACAAACCAAAATCCACTGGGCCATCCTCCCACATGAAAGGTAAATGCGTTGACATTTATGGGTCGTATTTTCAAGCTTAAAATCTTCGCAACATTGCAAGAATAGTAATACTGAATCCTCGCCTGAGGATGGAGGGGTCCTGACAGAAACATGGCAACTAGTAACGGGCCTGCAAAGTCCTGCCAACGTCTGCTCACAGATAAGTTAGAATAAAACCTCACAGAGATGTATCAAATTCAATTTCAAGAAATTTCAAGGAGAATGGAATTAATCTGACAGTAATAAGTCTCCGAACTTCGCAAGCCCCGATAACGCAATCAACAAATAACATTATTAAAGCTAGATCACCAAATTAAACACCTATAATCCGCTCTCTAGGTCCTAACTCAAGATCGACTCCAAAGTAACGATACGACAATAAATATAGAGATAAAATACTTTTAACGTATAGAAAATATAAAAGTAGACAACATAGATATTCAACGATATACCTAACTTATATGTACAATTTCGATCTAAGATCAGATCGTGCTAACCTATTATTGAGACCATACATAGACTTAGATTCAAACATCTCTCGAACGGATAAAAATCTTCCGGATGTTTTCATAAACGACAAAAGCACCGTCGGACTCGGCTAACTAGCGTGAGGAGGGCGTGCTGTACACTGGCACACGTGATGGGTGGTGGGGTTATACGGAGGGAACGGTGGGCTTGTCGGCGTACAGAGGCCCCGTGGGGCTCTCGACCAGGTAGTGGGTCAGCCGCGTCGGGAGGCAGCCGGCGTTCAGCTGATAGAACTCAACCAGCTGCAGCAGGTCGTAGAACTTGGTGGCTCCGTTGTCCAGCGAGTAGAACACTCCTCCCCGCACTGGGTCCGTCACCTGGGCACGGAACAGGCGGTTAGAACAAAGTACGAGCGATAAGTGTGTAAGAAGGCTCAACAATGAATTTGCTCAGGAATGAAAGTGTTTGAAAATTAAAAAAGTATGGGATGTAGTCCTTGAGAACGATTACAAATTAAATAAGACCAAGCAAATCAATATTTAAATCCAGGTAAATTCAAACAAAATTCAAAAACTTTGATATATCCTTATAAATTCTTTATATTACATTCCTTGGCAATTTAAAAATAAATAGTTATGTAGCAGCATTAGTACCTGAGTGTTCAATTAAAGTGCCTACTCATTTAAAGTAATATAGAAATCATTCTGCAAAACATAAGTTATAAGTCATCTTTATTGTCACATTATGTTTTACCATTTCTGGCAGAGCCATACAAAACAGGTGACACTGTCAAATACAAACAAACACATAAACTAAATCCTGACTACCTAAACAAGTTCAAATCGAGCTATCCTCTAAAAACTCCATAATACTATAGTAATTTTTGTTCAGCAAAAATTTAACACCTCACCTCATCAAAAAACCTACCAGGTCAACTTTATCTCTATGCTTGAGATTTAGGCCTACTCTTACTAGCTAGATCAATTGAGTAGAAAAGATAAATATTTCAAGTCCACCTTCTCTCCAATTTGTAGGATATTTTTATCAAACATTTATTTACTTAAAGGACACTTACAGGAACAATGATCATGTGAAACACTTTTCCTCCGCACTTGAAGGTGAGAACAAACTGGCCTGCTGTCGTCCTGCTATCTCGGACCAGGAAAACACTGCAAGAAAAATAAATCTTAAAACAAAGTTCCTGTCAAGAGTTATGATAAACTGCTATGGTGACCACATTGTTTATTCTGAAGTTAGTACAGAAGTCCTCGATAGTTTGACACTTGGGGATTTCGGGGTTGTTGAAGTATCGAAATGTTGAACATGATATCAACAACCAACATGAGAACAATCTGACATGTTGTCATGTTGAGTACATGATATTTTACATTACGAGAAGCATCAATAATACAGGATGTACATGTACTTCTCCTAAATTTATTAAATACCACAAACTTAAACCATTGCAAAGCTAATAGGTCCCAATAAATATCGCTGGACAAAATATTTTATAGTCTTTGAATGTTTGTTGAATGTCAACAGGTGTTGAACTATACAGTGTCGAAGTATCATGTGTGGAAAAGGACAAATAACAAAAAAGATATTTTAAAGAAGTACGTATAACAAGCAATGTTTGAAACTTATAAAAACTTACTCCTAGCAAATAAACTAATCTCATGAGCAAACTCCCTTTATTTTTCTATTCTATTCTGGTCTTGTATAGGTAAATTTAACTTTGAAAGCCATTTTATAGTAAGTAGTCCAATAACTTGCTTAAAATTTAGTTTCTGTACTTTTCTTATCGATATTTAAGAAAATTTAGCGTACCTAAAAGAGGTAATAACAAAAATAACAAATTGTTTTATAAAAATAAAAATTCAGCTAAAATAATGCTGAAATCACATTGTGCTAAAATCACATTCAGTAGCCACAGCCCACTCACCCGTCGACGGTGCCGTGTTTGTTGACCAGTTGCGTCGCCTGGTCGCGAGTCATCCCCGAGTGGAACCACGGCTGCGTGATGTGCACGCCCGACTCAATGCCTTGCGTCACACCCATTTTGCTGATGTTGCGCAACTTCTTCTTCCACGTGTTGCCTTCCGCCAGGGCGATCGCGCGCGCCTCCTTAGGGTCCTCCACGATGCGGCCCGTCGAGCCCGTGAAGTCCATGGCCACCCGCGACCGCACACTTTCCTGTAAACACACGTCGTGGTTAGGTCTGGCTAGCTACGAGGACAGAAGGGAGCGAAAAATTCTTCTGTTCACTAATAGAGTGGTTGTTAGTTGATGTTTTTGTCGGAGTTGTGCCTTTCGGAGCAATGCACAGATCTCGTTTTGTTTATTATAGGTTAGGTTTGAAGGATTGAGACACGTATCGGATTGTACAAGAACTATGTTATGATTGAGAGATGTTTTTCTGAGTAGTATGATGAAAAGTATCATACATTATAAGGCCGGTGAGTTTTACCGTACTCGCATGAAAATCCCAAGCTCGTCCGGCAAAACATAACGGCCAGGTTTCCAGCCTCGTAACGTAATATACTATTGTTAGGAGTATTCAGGGACTAGTCATGGCGCAAAAAGGGACAATTAGGAAGCACAGTTCAACATTGACTGGTACATACAGTATTACATTGAAACCTATACCTGAGAAGTCTTAGTATTATTTCAGAGTTTGAAAATCTATTTGTGAATTCTTTTGGAAGTCAAAAATAGTAGCTGCCTGACTGACAGATGCTGTATTTGGCTCGGTTCCCAAAGAGCTGCTGCAGAAATGCAGCACTGAGTGCAGTGTCTCAGTTTGTTTTCTGGTCAGGAGAAAAATGAGAAAACCTAGACGATTCACCTATCCCAACCAACTCACCTAACACATTAGGTGACATTGGTCACACTGGTAGACATTGGTCTGGATGACCAATGCATTCCAAGAGGAGAAGTTGACAATTACAGACTGAGGTGACACGTCTTGAACAATGGCTCATCCCTTCCCACACCATTAGAAAATTGTTTTATAAAACCACTCAACCCACCTCCACAGACCAACCAAAAAAGTACTACTTTTTTACTCCCTCTTGGCCAATGAGCCCCTTCCCCCTTTGTACACCCAGCTTACAGACAAAGCGGGTAAAGAAATGTAAAACTTCTGTACAAAACATTAAGATATTTTACAGACTCTTGAATTATATCAAATCTGATATAACCTAAGTTGATAATCCGGAGTTTATAACCTAAGTTGGAGTCCAGACTCAACTTTCACCACGGTTATATTGCGAGTCTTGTGTTTTTATTAAATCGACAGCCATCTGTGTTAAATGTGTTTGCGCGTCTATCGTGTTTTTGTAATTTTTAAATGTATTTTTGAACTTTTGTGTTGAAAATGACTTTCTTCAATGAAGAATTTAACTAATATGTCCTTGGCTGTCGCCCGATCATGCCTTCATAAGTAGAAGGCGAAACTAGTTGTGTCTGCAACAAATGAATTACTAGAAGCAGTTATCTAAACCAATTATATAACTTGATAAATTCGATAAAGTTTGACAAAAAGAACAAATAAATAACTAGAAGCAGATATTTAAACCAATTATATAAGTTGATGAATATGATAAAGTTTGATAAAAAGTTTGTGACTGGAACTGAATCAAGGTTCAGATCTTAATTTTTAAAGTGTTGGCATTCATCAAACTTAGTTTTATGGCCTAGTTTTAAAGTATCATTACCAGCACTTAACTGAGAGAGGAAAGTCACGAATATTGTAATTTACAACAAAATTATGTCTGTGAGTGTTAAAAACCAATTTATTATGAGAGGTGATATGATTTATAAAGGTTTTCCCAAACGACCAATATTAACTTTTAGATTGAAAATTTCCTCTATTAATCATCATACAAGTTCTATATTTATAGTTCTTCTATGGAGATTTTGGGAAACAACCAATTCAGTAACAAAGTGTTAAAAAAAATTAAGCATACAAATTTAGCAAAAGTCGGAAGAGATAAAACAAATGTCTGGCAATTTAAGACTTCAAGTGTACTATTATTTGTGAAAATTGTAACATATTTTGCTGCATATTTCTTACTTGCCCTTGAACATTTTTGGCAAATGTATAGGTACTCCTTAGTGAGATTACTAAAAGTTATTGTAACTGCAGTTTAAAAAATCAAACGTGTCAGAAGATAAATGGTTTTCTAAAATTTGAGCTATACAAAGCAAGTACAGTAAACATACATAGGCCTTCATATAAGACACACAGTAAGTATAAAACTATAGGTCCCACAAAATAACGAACCACGTAGTGGTCCCACGTGTGGTGGTGGTCCACTTTCCACTTAAGCTGAAGCCACAAAATTTATTTCACTGAAATTGTTGTTTTGGTTTCACTATTTTTTATTAGTTTAAAAACTGGCTATTTTAATAATTATATCACTCAAGAAGAAAGTCTTGAACAAATTCCAATAAGAAAGCAGTGATATATCCTGGATCCATTTGTAAATTATATTTAACTGCATTGTTTGGCAATGTCAAGAAGGAGTACATTTGCCAAAAATTATACAAGGGCAAGGTCGTGTTAGAGAAATGCAGAAAACAATGTAATGTTCACAATCATTTGCCAACTAACTGAAAACCAGATGTGAGACCACAGTCTTGCCAACCACATGAGAAATACTGCTGTATTTTCGGCAGTTAATGGGCGGATTGCAACACTGGCCAGATTATACTGACACTGACGCATGGACTGAGATGAAAACCAAACCTTTATTTTTGGAAGAGATATTGGGAAACATTTGAACGGTGGGCGGATCCTGCCAAAACTAAATCAGTTGGCAGCTGAAAAAGTGAAGAGGAAAGTTTTGATGAATTTTAAAACATTCAGTTTTTTAACAATCTGAGAGTCTACCTACAAATCTAGTGAATTCCCTTTCGAAACATTAAATTATTGGTAAAGATTTACCAACATCATTAAGTATCTTAAACAACA
Source organism: Flexamia atlantica (assembly GCA_035578135.1). Classification (NCBI taxonomy): domain Eukaryota; kingdom Metazoa; phylum Arthropoda; class Insecta; order Hemiptera; family Cicadellidae; genus Flexamia; species Flexamia atlantica. The sequence continues at coordinate 28,604,616 of JAQJVK010000012.1, forward strand.
GACACCGATGAGGCAATTTAATTCATAGTAATGTGGCGTGAGGCCAAGTCTTGCAACACTGTTAAAACACTCATTGCTTTTATTTCTGTCTGGGTTCAATTTACTAGCACGTGTTCTGGTCAATGTCTCTGGGTTCATTAATAGTTCTTCTGGTTCTACAAACAAAAAGAATTGAGATCCTTCACATTTTTATAGTATGCCGAGCAAAAAGGGTAACTTTTTTTAATTGCCTTTTCCCACACTAAGAAATCCAACTTTATTATTATAATTTTGATATTGGAATTAAATTATTATATCCCAATCCAAGATATAAAGACCTCACTAAAGTTTTTACAGGCTAAAAAAACTGTTTTTATTATTTTCCTTAGCACCGATGTCTATCTAGAAAAAAAGTATAACAGATTGTGGTTTTGGACCCTGATGCTATCCTAGATCAATAGGAGGGAAACTGGTGAAAGCGGAGGAGGGGAAAGTTGGGGAAATGGAGGATGCAGATAACCACAATACAGCAGAGGGACTCGGCTTTCTCTTGGCACCAGAATCATCTCAGGATCATTCCCCCTCTGTTCGCTCCTAATTGTATGATACATTTTGTTAATTTTTTGTTTTTCACTTTTAAAAGCTATTTCATTAAAAAAATAAAAGGAAATATATTCATTCCCTGGTTTCCTACTAACTGAGAGAGCAAAAAAAAACCTGATTCCCATTAAAAATTTTAAAATTTCTTTGCCATGGGCACACCAAAAGATACAAGAAAATATTGTTATTTCTAAACCAATGTAAAACTGATAAGCCCCAGAAAAAAATAATCTAAAAATAGATTTCAAAAACTACAACCTGTTAATGTCAATGAATCCTTATACATTTTGCTGATGTTTTCATTTGGACTCTGGACAAAAATATTTTTTGATCGTACCAGAGCGTACAATTACGATCAAGAGTTCATCTCATGAGAACAGTCTCCAAATTTTATTGGAAATAAAAAAAAACAAATATTTGAAGAATTATCAAATTTGAGGCGATGTGATAGACCTGTACTCACATTAGGAACAGTGTAGCTGCTGTAGTCCCGGGGGTTCAGAGCTTCCATCTGCTGCTTGTTCTTGAAAGCACGGTAATTTTCCCGTAATTGCTTTCCATACTGAAAAAGATTTTAAAATGTTAAAAATATACTGTTTGATACGTAACCAATTATTGTTTGCAAATTATATCGCAAAGTGCATGCACTGTTAAAACAGATTACACAACGTTGTTAAATTAACAGATTCCTTTGTGAGGAAATGGCACACAGAGTGGTTTACATATAGGCTCTACACTCAGCATTATTTGAGCCTATTGACAGAGGAAAGCCAAACATTGACAGTTGTGGAGGAGGCTTTCACAACCCTATTGTATTCTGCTATCTTGCCATCTTGTCCCAATATGTACTCTGCCTGATATGTACAACGGTTAAGCTAGTCACACTACACGTGTACACACCCTAATATTCAGCTGAAAAATGGATATGTACTCAGATTATTATTATGTCTGAACTTTGCACAAAAAATAAATAAAACTTGATTTTAATTTGCTGATATCCTTGATAATTGCAGTATATGTAAGCATATTGTAATATTGCTTCCAACTAATTTACAAATCCTACTTCTATTAATAAAAACCTCTTTATTCTATCCCTGAAGAACTTTTAATAGCCAAAATTTGCAGATTTCAGAATCCTTTAAAAGAAAAGTAATTACCTATTGACAAGTAATGGTTGTCATTTTGCACTTTATGAAATAAGGAAATTGTCTTGGAACCAAAATCCTCGCTGTGCTACAACTACTAAAGGGTTCCATGTTCAAACAGTAGGTGAAAAACCTCATCCTCAAAAAAATCAATATCATTTATCCCATCGCTCTACCCCAACATGCTGTTGGATTTGTTAACTTGGGCACTCGGCTTGACAGACTCATCTGCCATGAATGACTTGACGAACTGTTAAATAGTTTACAGCAGTGCTTCCCAAACTTTTTGGCTAGCGACCCACCAATGAACTTTGAGATTTTTCGCGACCCACCATTGGCAAAAATATATGAATACTTAAATTCCAACATTGACCATAGTAAAACAGTAAAATGTATAATTTTTAACCTATAACGTCATAGTCAAATACGAATGTCGAGTTTTAAGGCTATTGTCTTTGTATCGTAAGAAAAAGTAACTCTAATTTTGGACGAAACAATGTGCTCTGATGTGTATAGTGTGAAACATTGCTTTAATATGAATTAACTTTGAAATGTAAAAAAAGTGCAAACTATTGCAGTTTTTTCCATGTATTTTTATTATACAATACGGAATTTAATTTCATAACACTTGTAAATGGATCCTCTAAAAAAACTAATTAGCCGGCTAGAAAGAATAAAAATTTAATGAGATTTTATTTTTTCGTTGTGTTACTAAATAATAATCCTGAAGGAGTAAAAGTTCTAATATTTTCTACTGCAGATGATTTCTATGTTCAGTTTTGAAATTAATGAAAGCTAAGAAGAATCTTTAACGGATTTGCACCATATTGCACCCAAAGACATTATGGGTTTTCCCTTTTACATACTAGGGGCTTTCATAACTTCTCCACAAGATAATTCTAAAAGAACTTCTTGAAATAAAGCCAAAAATCAATTACCCCGGTTTACTTCATAAAAAAACATCTTTCAAGATCTGGAGCGTGCAGATAAAACAACAACGAAAAGACTAAAATGAACTTCTCACTTAGATTAGAACCTAAGATGTAAGAGAACAAAACAAAACAAAAAACTGTTTAATTTAGAAACGCCCATAAGAAATCCATGAGGAAGAATTTCTATCTGAGTACATATCAAGAACGAAATAATATTTTCAGAAACGGATTCCATCGTTGGAATTAGCACGTCATGGAACGATTGTGAATCACACTTCAGGGCTTGACTGATTCTGGCAAAAGTATAGGACCCGATTTGCGGTAGATGCCTCTTGCATGTTAACGTTCTCACTCTGCCTAATCTTATTCATAAGTTCGACTCAAGGGATAAAATGAACTTTTAAAGAAAAAAAATATATTTCAGCGACAATTTTTCTCAAGAAGCAGGAGTATTAAATATCTGCTGACCGCCGTTTTAATTTTAAGTTTTCTAAAAACTAAAAATACAACGTCCGTCTTTTTTCTATAATTAATATTGTTGAAACGTCGTCGCGACCCACCTAAAGGCCTTCCGCGACCCACCAGTGGGTCGCGACCCACACTTTGGGAACCACTGGTTTACAGAATCTTTCCCAAAACAACACCGAGAAACTCGTCAAAATATTCAATGGAGTATGAGTACTGCTTGTGCTTGTTTTTCGCTGCACATTTGGTTCCCTTAAGTTGCTCAATCCCAACATACTTGACAAATGTTTGACTATGTATACTTTCACATGTACTCGGTGAAGAAAAACTATTCTGAGCAACTTAGATGCGTTAGCGGTTGCTAACGCATCTAACTGCTTAACTTTAGCAAATTGGGGCACCTTTGGTCTACTTCATGACTAGCCTACCATCCGCATAATGGCTTATAAAGTAATTCTTTCTCCCATGGGAATGCTAGAATAGTCAAAACAGAATTCTGCACAACTTAAATGCCCTACTTGATTTCAACAAATTGGGAGACCTTCAGTCCACTTCATGACTAGCTTACCGTCCCACATTGGCCTATAAACTAATTTTTACACAGAAACTCAAGAACAGCCTAAACTCGTACTCACTTTGGCGAGCCGCATTGCTGTGAGCCAGCACGTCCGCGCACGCTCGTTCTCGCAGGCTAGACACCGTAGGTCGAGGCCGGGGGCTTGCAGGCAGACGCCGAACTCGGTCGGGGCCCTTAACTGGTTCTTGGCGTTGATTGTCGTGTAGATGTTGTAGTCACTTAGTCGCGCGAACAGCTGCAGATTGCCGCGCTCACCATCGTCTGGTATCTGCAACAAACATAGAAACCATAAGAGAGAGTACATAGAAAATGGTTTTTGACACAGTAATTTATGTCACTCAGCTTGGTTCCTCAAGATTTCCTTTAGAGCAATCGACCATATCAGTAAAAAAATTATTAAAAACCCAAATTTATGTAGGCCTACCTATGTCAAAATTTTCAAGCATTAACGGTTTAAGAAAAAAGTAACTAATGGCGCTATTGAAATGTGATACCCTTTAATAAAGACATTAAAACTATCAGGCGGTAATTAAATGTACGTGATCTTGTGATAACTAAAAGCACTCGAAAGATTTTATCAAGTTTTTCTTTATTTCAAAAATTTATCCAATGGACACTTTTGAAAGCAAAATTCTTTCAAAACTTCTACGTTATCAAAAAGGACATAAATTTTTCAATATTTCTTAAGTTTAGATTTATTATGTTTTGGACTCGCAGAAATATTACTATTTCTCCCTCACATTATGTTTTGGACTCCCAGAAATATTACTATTTCTCCCACTATTTCTTCCTCTCATTCAAAGTTCCTAGTCTACATTACAGCCAATTTACTAGTAATAGATTTCTTAATTTTTAACCTCTTCAACTTTGTCAAAGATGATTTTGATTGTTGAGTCACGAGTCAACAAACCGTTACCCCCCCCCGTTGTGGGGGGGGGTTTCAACAATACAGTAGTACCAATGGTCGCGTTCCCCCGTACTCACCGGTCATCGTAGTTCGTAAAGGCAAATTAACGAACCCGCCGTAAAAATCTGCCGGTGGATGACCAACATTAATCGGCTGGTGGTTAATCCACCACTGACCAAGGCCGCAGTGTGCGGTCTTGCACTGACGCCGGTATATAAACTACTCACCGGTGAGTGTGGCTGAACGCGACCAATGTCTTGTATTCTGAAGTAGAGCTTCCGTTCCCGTTCCCATTGCACCACATTTTATCTAAGTCAGGATCTAAAGAGCTCCTGGTTACGGTACAACCAAGCAAGCTATCGCTGAAGCAAAACAGCCTGACGAATCCAGAACAAACATTTCAGCACGACCGGGGCGCGGCGTCCTTCACTGAACACTTGGAGCCGAACGCTCGCGCATTACCATAACCATAACCCTCAGCCTCCTACACCTACACAGCCTGAGGTCAAGAGGTCCACCTGACAGCGCCCGTGGGCGTCCCGGGGGCGTGTCCCCGAGGATTAGGGTCAGGATGATTTAAAACGGATCGTTCCGGGGCGACGACGACGACAACGGCCCATTCCCGTCGGATTGACGATCTCGAACGTCGGTGTTTACTGTTATTCCCGGGGCGGCGGCGCGGGTTGATATATTTTATTGACTTTGGATAATGCGCGTACAGGCTACTTAAAATGATCGTAAGATTTTATAAGTTTATCTGGGTTGGCTTTATAGCTTTTATGATACTGATTGATAACGATTGTTGGAAACGAGGTTGTGTAACGTGCTGGGCGTAAGAAACGCTGATCATTCATTAAGAAGTTAGCCGAAAAAACATAGACAGTGACTAACTAATTCCTCGAGTGTTTTTTTTAATATTTATTAGCATTTGTCATGGTGTTTTAGCTTTGTCTACAACATCAACTGCTGAAATGTTATTCCTAAACTGAAGACGAAATCTGACTTTATTTACATCCCGATTTAAAATTGAAATATTAAATTATGACTACGACCACATATTAGTCTCAAAATATATGTACGATCGAAGTTAATCGGCGACATTTCTTGAAATATAGCGTGAATACTGCATTAAACTGTCAAAAATAAACCACAAGCACACAACTGGCCACACGCCACTCCGAGCAATTAGTATGGTTGTTCAAAATCGGGTCGACTACAATTATCGTAAAATTGAAACGTTAAAATGTACAATATACTTATTGTGGTTATCGTTGTGTTGAAGTTTGATTGGCCACACGACAACATAATGTAGATGGATTGCTATACAAGGTCTGGCTATTAGGCCCGACTTTCATGGCACATAAAACGCCGCTACATCGTGTACCGTAATGCATGTGTGCGACTGCGAGATGGCCGGCTATGATAGCGTTGTAATTTATAACCACCGTGCATGAAAACTTCCATGCTCATGGTGCGCCCGCCTGGCAATAATGTAAGTGTGTCACTGCCGCTGCCAGCAGCTTGCAATGATAGCTCTTTTGTTTGAGCAATTTTATTGCCAGGCCCTTAAATGGGAATCGCAATGCAATATTGGTTGGTGCATCAAACCGTTTTACGTGACCGTGCGACGATGTTGCAGGCAAGGGAAAATTTATAAAGGTCGTGTAGTCGTGTAAATCAACCGAAGTCCGAAGTCTGAGAACATCAACTCATTAAATTGCATACGTCAACAATCGATTTTCAATCTTAAAACATATATTGGAAATAAATAATTGTACTGTAATTGAATAATTTAAAAACATTCAGAGGGTTGTTGCAAAGAATAGCCTTTTTATTCCTTGTCTTACCAAATTAAATATACAAGATCGTCTAAGATCATAGTCTATATCACGGAAATTATGCCGAATGAAAAATGAGTGGTGTTATAAGTACAGTACAGTGAAAACTTACGATCTTAGTTATCATAAGCGAAGACGACTGCGCCAATCACCAACCCATTTAGGATTAAAGAGAAAAATGATCGTAGAATGGACGATATCCGAAAGATATCTTCCTAGCAAAGACCAGTTGATTCGTTTTTCTGGGTAATCATTTAAAAGCCACAGTGCAGAACCCTCACAAAGCTATACAGACTACTCAGGACCGATCTGGCGACAGGCTGGCACTATATAACAACCGCTGCGGTTACAACACGACCGGTAGACACGAACTGAGTGGTCGCACCATTCAAGTATCAGTCCGATATCAGTAATGACAATGTAGTAAGTGTAGTACGTGACACTGAACACGCTTTCATTCACAGCAGCTGCAAACGACGTTTCACAAGGTCATTCAAGCGTCTTTCCTAACCTACACGGTTTTAGTTGACCACGATAGTTATCTTTTTTCTCGTTGAATTAAACCTTGAGGGGGGGGCGGGTACCCAAAAATTTAGGTCATTCAGAATTACCAGTTTGACAGATTTAGCAATTAGAATGTGAAGTAACTCAAATGGGTTGTAGGTGTGACGAGTTCAAGTGAAAATGTCGCACTTTACTAAATTTAACTGATCAACTGAAGAAGTAAAAGCAAATTTTATTACTTATTTATTTAAAATGGATTGTCTAATTACAAATCACTGAAAACTGTCACAACAAAAAACTGCGTAACAAATAAACAGAGGTATCTTCTAATGTTGCGCCAAGTGTGTCGAGCGCTGCCCAGCGTGTGTCGAGGACTTAGTTTTAGAGAGCAGCACCGTCGCTTCCCTCTCCTAATTTAACTTAACTATAACTAGTAACTGGATGTAACTAGCAACTTTTTACTTAACTGTAACCCTAACTGGTTTTAACTGTAATTAGTACTTGGGTGCAACAGACGACCATTTAAAAGCAACCTCTGATTCTTCACTGTGACAAAGCCAAACGTGGGGTTGAAATTAGTAATTCAAGCCACTGGGTTTTCTAAAATTTCCTCCATACAAAACGCAAGACTGAATCGAATTTCGTCCAGAAAGAACGAAAAGACGGCGCCGTGAAGGACAAAACGAGAAACTAACCCCATCCCCGGCCGCCGTCCGGGTAATCCCTGTACTTTACTGCGACCATTAAATTTTATCGGCCATTAGACGTGGGCCGGCCATTGGCGGCGTCACGAGAGTCGGAACTGATTAAGCAGCCGAATATCACGGCGGGCGCGCCGGGTCTCCGCGAGGGCACAGCCGCAATCTGTGGGTTAATGGCGCCATAAAAACCCAATCACAGCTCGCAGCGCAGCCTCAGCCTCGGCGCGACCGGCTGGCCTTGGGCGCAGTTGTCACTGCCGACGGAGGAATACGAAACGTCACCGACAGTGACAATCTAGCCAGTACAGTAGCTTCTACGTGAAAATAGTATATTTTTTAAACACAGATGTGAGTGAGTGCCACAGACCCACCCCTAGTACGCTAAGGTCCCTGGGGTCCTAGGGGGGGGGGGTCCCAAGTATGGTCCTAGTAGTAGAATTTTTACTCTAACTGAAAGGACCTATTTATAAACTTAAAAAATATTAAGCATACATGAGAAGTTATTTTAGGGACAGGCAGTTGAACATTACCGTTACATATTTAAATTACTATATCCAATTGAGTAATATTTAGGATTAATTCAGGATAATATAACTCCGTCATCGGTAGAGCCTGTAATAATTTTAAAGCAATCAAAACGGTTCAAAACTCGTTGTGGTTGTACTGTTTGTATTTAATTAAGGAGCAAAACTCAACTATTAATAACATCATTGACATGCAAACAAGGTATTAAAATTAGAATTCTATACATTTATCTTTGATCATTTTCGTTAATCGTCTTTTTTCGCGAGACGTGTGAAGCGTTATAACTTAAATCTGATGGCCTGATGTTGTTGTTTTGTAAAAGTTAATGAGTTTTCATTGCCATAATTTTTCCTTGTTAGTACTCGACGAAAGGTTCCAAACCGTTTGTCAAAACGACACGTGTTTGGCTGGAAACCAACGTTTAAATGAAATATTTCCCCAATACTATTACTTCCAAAAGAGAATCAGCTAAAAATATTTTAAATTCTTTTAGTTAATTATCACTTACACAATACCATGTTTCAATCTATTAGCGGTTAGTTTGTACGTAAAACTAATAGAAAAGCGTTGCGGACTTTATTGAAAGCTTATCTATGAAGTTTTCATAAATATACTTATGATAACTTCGGTACTATAAAATTATTTTCTTCAAATTTTATTGTCCACAATTTCAGCACCCCGTGATGTAAATTCTCGAAAGGTAATTAGAGAATCGAAAAATTCGCCCTAACTGAAAATCTAGCCATATCCAAACCTCCGCACACCGGACACCGGAAACGTAGACCGACTGCAGCTGAGCAGCGACAGCGACGCTCCTGGACCGTGAACCGGTTTGTATGGAGGAAACGAATGGAAAGTAGCCGGCCCTATCTGACCTGGAAACTCGGGCGAAATTGAACTTTTTAAGGGAGGGGAACCCATAACTAACGAATTACGAGGTGGATGCGGGCTCGGAACTGGTTGCGGTTGTGAGATGGCTAATCGCGAACCGGTTCGCCCCTCCACCGCCACCACGCCTTGTCTTGTCAGGTGATTCCTCTTTGTTGCCGCCGTGTTGTGTGACCTCGGCGCTACTCCAGTACTCCACTACTCTACACACTGGGTCGCCTACTACGACACAGCTGATCTGGTATAGTGTTTAGTGCCGATGCTGGCTTACACTGGTTCGGTTTTTAGAAAAATTAAAAATGAATTTTAACTCAAACGTTACTCTTTTTCTGGCAAGATTGTGCTCGCTTACAACATGCCATAGATATTTCCACACAGTCACGGACACGGAAGTATTTCCATTAACTACTGATTATCACAATGTCAAACTATAGGGTTAAAGTAAAGAAAATCCTCTTTTTTGAACATTAAAGTAACAAATTAAACACTATTAGAGATCCGTGCATTGCTCGGATAGCAAATTATCTTAAGGCTGGAGTTGTGCCTTTTCAAAAACGAATTTTTTGTCGGAGTTGTGCCTTTCGAAGTTATGACTTTCGGAGCAGTGCCATTCGGAGTTCTGACTGCCGGAGTTGTGCCGTTCGACATTATAAGTCTCAAGACAGAAATTCGCTTCTAAAGGCACTGTTCCGAAAGTCATAACTTCGAATGGCACTGCTCTGACAGGCATAACTCCGAAATGCACTGTTCCGAAAAAGTGTCGGAGCAGTGCCATTCGGAGCTATGACTTTCGGAACAGTGCCGGCGCCCGCTGAACTTCCACATTCCAATTTCGCTGGCCAATTTATAATTAGACTACGTAGTCATCGGGCACGCTCGACGACAAAGTTGGTAGATTGACAGCGGAGAGGTCACGACCCGCGGCTGCTGTCACACTGCCATACTTTCCACGCGCGACGGGCGACGGGCCATTTCGCGCCTCCGTCGCACGATTTAGTTTGTAGAACGGCGCCGGCGCGACAACAGTCGAAATGGGAGTTTGTGCATGCAAACACGATGGTGGAAAGTTACGAAGCAAATTAGAGAACTGCCAATGTAATTTGGTTGCTCAAGTCTGAACACTAATGTTACAACTTACAATAAAATGCCAAAAACAATTTAAGGCAGGTTTTTGATTGCGAAAAATATCGCATTTCTACCTGTTCGTCCCAAGAGGCCAATGGCCAATGTTAACTCACAAAGAAGCCATGAAAAAGTATCTAGCGATTTCATATAGCAGAATTTGTATATTAATTTTCAGTTTTGTATAAAACAAAATCAAAAATCCAGATTTTTGCGATTCTTCTTAACTTTTGACAATTGTGATATCAAAGTTGTGATCACTGAAATCAATAGGTAGGTAATGTATACTTTGCAAATGAGCTTTAACTCAACGGTTTTGAATGAGTGGTTGAGGCTAGACTAAATTTGAAAGTTAAAATTACGCCTTTGGGAGATGCAGGTAGTCCCGCGGGACTGAAGCCCCTTCTTATTATAATTTTGATTGGTCAGAATGCCTAAACTTTGATTATAAAACACGTTAATTTTTGTAAACGGCCTATTCAACATTTCCCACAAAGCAAGGCCAATAAATGAAAGCACAAATTAAGCTCAGCAAGAGCAGATTTTACAACTCCAAGCAACAGGAACGAATTAGTTCCGTACATGTGGCAGCACTGGTGCCGGGGAAAACGGCCTACGAGGTTGGCAGCCATGTTCCGGTCACGGTCCAGCAGCTCCTGTCTGCATCCTCACTGAATAAACATGGCGGAAGATGATTGGCTGCTACCGGAAACTGTAACGGTGAGTATGTGGTTGCCGCCGGCTCCACAACCACAGCAGTGCCAGATATAATTGTTTTCATAATTTCTTAATTAATCGATATAATGGCGATATTAAGATAATATTCGTACATGACGAATAAGAACTGATGCTTAGGATGGGAATTCGATGAAATTCAATCGTGGACTAAGGAGAATACATTCAGTTCATGATTAAAATTAACTAACCTAAGCGATGTGTTCCTAATGTGTGTGAAATCAAACTGTTAATTATTTTTACTAAAATTATCTAAACTGAGCGATGTGTTCCTAATGTGTGTGAAATAAAACTGTTAATTATTTTTACTATGCAATGATACTCACGGATCGTTAGATTTATCAATAAATTAAGAAATTAATAAATCCGAACAAATTTAAAAATGATTTTGCCAATTGCAAATGTTGCATGTTTATCAGCGTGTCGGCAAAGCGATAGGGAAAAGACATACGTTGCGGAATGTGGAAAGCAGTTAGATAAGCGGCTGGGCTGTATTTGTATTGTCTGTTATGAATCACCATACACAGATACTGCACGGTATGTTGCTTCACCGCATCTATAAAGAAACGTTTGAAGTATACTCATACAGTAAAATGTGCCATGCACGGGAAACTTCTCAATCGCTATTTATGAAAAATACTACAATTTTCAAAAATTAAGCCGAGAGAAATCACTTAAACCAAACTGCCCTTCCACATATCAAAATGTTACTCCCCAAAAGAAACTAATAAAAAGCCCCCCATCTCTATGTAAATAAGACGTTGAGAGTATAAATAAAGGTTTATTAACCGTATCTCCGTCAGAAGCACGGTTACAGTCAGATTTTTACGACGGCGCGGCGTCCCGTCTTCATCAACATAAAACTGGGCGATATCTCGTCTATAAATCTGAGAAAAAAGTCTAGGATGAAATATATTTAAGTCTAGGATGAAATATAAAAGTCTAGGATGAAATATGACCGGTGAAAGTATCGGGTCAAGGGCGCTGCCAGGTTGTGTCTCGCTGGCAGCGGCCGCGCGGCTCTGAGAAGCGAGCTGCCCGGGAGCCAAGACATGTTGGCACCTGGCACCCGCGATATGACGGGATTCTTGGAAACAGTTACGGTACAACACTGTGTAAATTGGTGGAACGCGAAACGTTCTATCTTATCTCTTTCTCGAGAAATTGTAATTTAACATCGCGGCGACCGTAAAATTACACAGTGGGGTTGAAAATAGTATTTTGCATGTATTGTTCAAAATCAATTCAACCCACTCTACCATCGGATAGACGTCGGGCGAAGTGATGTGACATACCTTGAAACCTGACAGGTCTGGTATTGGCTGTAACGATAATTGGATATTGCATCAGTTCTCGTATCAGTGGGGAAGCACTATGATTAGGTTAACTTAACAATAAAGTTATGTACAGTATTCGTATATTAATTTCAGGACGAAATATGTTTATTAATTGGATATAGATAAAAAATAAAAGAACATAATTCGTTATATTCTACTTTTAACACGGAGAAAATCTTTCAATTAATTGTATAAAAGTTTATAACGTATTTTAATAAATGGGACAATGAACATCGTCCGCTTTTGCTGCTATGCGAAATGTTGCCATTTTTGTGTGCTATAAGCATGGACGTACACGGACAGCTGTGCCAGCTAGTCAATAGCCATTACATTACACCATCGGCCATGTACAGATGACCGACCCTGCGGCCTTGATGGGTGTGCCTGATTGGAAATGACATGTGTCATCTATCTCTAGCTGTTAACACTATTCAATCACAGTTCAATATCCAAAGCTGTCAAAGCCCGGGGGAGTGGTCGGTTCGGTCGGATTCAAAACCAATCTGTCCGTATTCAGTTTCACCGTTCCCTGTCCAAACGTATAAAAACGTTATTTATTCCGAATAAACCGATTAACAGTCTCGTGTTGTAAGCTGCACGTAACTGCGGGTTATCACGCTAAAGTTAAAACGGGCTAATGCGTTTTAACGAAGATCCCTATCACGGCACGAATAAAGCGCATGCTGGACTTGTAATTAATTACTTGCATTGCGGGTAATTTATTGCTTTGAGGTGTAAAATATAATAGAATTATCAAAGAAATATGAGTGCATTGATAAGGAAGCCAGAGCGTAACTCATGCCCCAGACACAACAGTCGGCCCGACACGAACACGTAGTTTTCTTCACTTTAAAGATCTCTCACAAGGTAGTTTTTCTACTAGTATTTTTAAGCAAACGTGTTTTACTACACTAATAACATTTGAAAATGTAGTTTATTTTACTTCGATGAGTCAGAATGGTTCTTATTGCCAATTTTCATATTTTAGGTACAGTAAAATTCATTTCCACAGGTACTGTACCAATAACAAATATTTTATTTAAAATAACTTTTCATACCATGTATGTAAGAAAATGTATGTATGTAATGTAAGTCAGAGAAATGCAATGTAATTTAAATACTGAGTGAGAATATATATATGATGTTATAATCCACTTGGTTTCGTATTTTTTTGTTAACTAGGATTTTTTAAATTTTTATTGTACAACTAAAACTTTATCAATAGAGTTAAAATTACTGTGATATTGAATAGATACGCACTTAAGTATTTTTTATTGATTTAACAAACTTTTTTTATATCCACCCAACCACACAAAATCGTATTATTCGTTGTATTGAACGAATTTCACCAAACAGTTATTTCGAGTTGAATTCTCGCTGTACGTCAACATTCACACCCACCACCATGACAGAGCTGGTGATTGCTATCATGAAATAGACAGATGACCGCATACAATAGTGACAGCGGCGTGGGCGCCACATCGACGGCGTCTAGCGACGACGGTCGACACCGAGTGATTGCGAACCTCTAGACGGCGGCGGCGTCTAGCGACGACGGTCGTCGCCGAGTGATTGCGACCCTCGGGTCACGTCCGGCCGCAAACCCACAGTCCACGGTCTGTTGTTTTATTGTTATACAGCGGGCCAATCGCGCCGCGGGTTATGGCGATTTTTTGTTCCCCGAATGACCCCCGCTGACCGCGCACCCGGCCGTTCTGCGTCGAATTACACGCCGGGCCCGGAATTACGACTTCTTCGAATTTCTTTTATGACCGAAATTACCGAAAAGGTCCAATTTCGTTAGGGTTCAAGGTTTTACGGGTTGTTAAAAAGTTGGGGTAAAGCTGAATGCTGTATCGTAAAACGGACTGATTGGTACGGTGCAGAGCTTGATAGAGGTTGCCGCCTGCAGCAGCGTCAGCTTGGAATAATTACCGTACATGACATCGGCGGGGCGAGTAGCAACTGATGACTTCACATCACAGTTTTGTCGAATCCGAATTATTTTATCCTTGTCTTGAGAAAAGTGCTGATAACTTTTTTCAAAAGTTCACAGGGAACAATGATGTACCAAGCTGCCGATTGTTGCCATAGACAGCAACACTACTACGTACATTAGCACACTTTAACAGTCGCGTTCTTAGTGTAAACATGACAATGTGCGTAGCCTTGTCATGCAAAAAAGGTTAAATAATTATATGTGAACCAACGCAACCATACAATTATCAACTAAATTGAATCAAACAATTAATCACCAAATTCCTAACATTCCCCGACGAAAACCTCACACTGTACGACTGGGTGCATCGCGAATGCAGTGGAGCAGTGGTGCAGTACCGAGTCACCTCTGCAGCCAATCTGTGACGGGAGGCCCCGGGGATCCGCCCGACCTTGGAGTCACCTTCCGTGCGACACGCGCCCGGGGCACGGGGGCACCCACCGGGGCACGGGGGCACCCACCGGGGCACGGGGCACCTACCGGGGCAAGGCAATTGGCGTGCTCGTATTGAATTGTCACCGCATTCTACAAGATTTCTGACATTCAGTTATGTTGATATATCGATTTGATAAAATAATTCTTAATTTACCAATTTTATTACTATGGTTACGGCATTATAACGGAAGGATATATAGTGAAAACGACTTTGCTGACATGGCAAGATTATGGCGATTATAAATCTTAAAATAATCCAGCGGTAGTTTCGCGCTCGTTAAAAGAATTACGTGATAATCGATCAAGCAAGTACAAGAGAATGACATGTAAAATTAAAATAGAAATAATTTCAGAATCAAGCTATGATCCCCAAAACGACGAAGTAAAAACTATAAGTAAATTTCTGCCTTCTCTGGTACAATGAATAAACAAAGTATTTATTCTAGCTCTTTTGCAAAACTAGTGTTATGAAATGCGTATACCAAAAGAGTCATTAGGCTAATCAATGATAAGAGTTGGCGTCTTTCAAAACAAGTAAAGGCACACTAAAACACTAAAATGTTTATTTTTGTCCCCATGCAGCCCGATGTACAATATTTCAATAATTATCAAACCGACACGACAATTTTCCGTCTCACGTTTGTCCACCCCACACAGCCAAATGTCAACATTCATTGCCCATTCTGATTGCAAACAATCCGTTTATTCCACGGGCGGTTAGACTGATCAAACAAAGGAATAATAGTTTGACAAAACAATAATTGATGAGTTTACCCCAGTTAAAATATTCCAGAGCCACGAAGTTTTTTACGAATCAAAATACAATTTTTTGCGTCTTTCATAATGAATAAAGTTACACTAAAAATCCAAAATGTTACATTAGTCACAAAGTCCTATTAATTTAAAATAATTATCAAACAAATGCGACACTCCTGTCTCTCGTCGCCCATCACATACAGTCAACATTCATTGCCCATTCTGATTGCAAACAATCCGTTCGCTCCACGGCCGGTTGGTTAGACCGATCAAACAAACGAATAATAGTTGATCAAACCAATTATTTAATGAGTTTAACGAAACTGACGAGAACAAAGGGAATAGTTGTCGGTATTGATCGAGGGGGCAGTGGCGCGGCGATGGCACTGGCAGCGAGCGGCGACGAAATGTGGAAGGCGGTGGGTCGCTGTTGCTAAGCGGGGCCGGGGCGCTCAGTCGCTGGCCGATCGTCGACGGGACAGCAAACTGCTAGTGCCATCGAATAAACCCCGAACCATATCTTACCGAACAGTTATGTTGGACGGAATCTGGAGTGGCTGACATTGCGTGTTAAAATAAATTAATATTGATATCATGGGGCCCAAAATAATTTCTACGAAGTGTAAAAACTACTTTTTCTAACAAACATACAAAATGTCGTTCACTCATGAAGATGGGAAAAATTTAAGAAAAACTGAAAGAGCAAAATATTGAATGGACTGGGATCAACGTTTTGCCATTCAAATATTCGCATAGAAAGCAGCGGTAGAGGACGCTTTATAAAGCACACAGAAAAAAATGTAGACTCCTCAAAGATATAATGATTAATGTGAGTTTACGTATAAAATATCAGCTCTGTAAAACATAAGAATTTGATACTTTATGATTGGATACGTTTTTTCAATTAAAAAACAAAAGCGATGAGAAATGTGAATTAATTATTAGTTTCACGAAATTAAAAATCTGAAGCTGTAAATAAAAAAAATCTGTAATATCTATATTTACTCTACAATATATAATCTCTAAATCTCTTCAAACAAAATCGACGGCGACTTCTTAGGACAAATTTCGATCCACCATTTTAAACAATATATTTCCATTTATGTACGAAGTTATTAATTACTTTATACTTTGACTTGACAACTTTGACTTGACATTTAACTTTTAATTTAAATTAATTTACTTATTAATTAATACTGATCAAATTGCAGGGGCGTTAAGTTTAAATACTTCGGAAAATGCATGCATGAATGACATGGGAGGATTCAGTGCATTAATATTGAAATTGAAATTTAATTTTTGAAGATCCGCAATCAGTGGATCTGACATGAACACGATTAACTTAACCCTAACACTCAATAGTAACCATACAATATTAAACAAACACATAACCTGGGCAGAGTCGGGAGGTTGTAAAATATAAATCTATTCAGCAAAAGAGAGCATAATGAATTTATTTATATAAATCCATATAATCAATCCACAAGAAATACAAGTCTGATACCAAGTTTTTTTTTACCAACCACCGAAAGGCATTAGTTTATTTTCTTATCAAAATTGGCTGCACGATTAAAAAAGTAGCTATACATATAATAAACATTTCAACATCTCATAAAATCATCTTAAGCCTAACAAACAAAAATTAAAAAAAAAAGAACGTGAGACTTTGTTTATTCTTGATGAAGACAAAGAAAGCATATCTGAGCACAACACAAGTAACTTTATTTTAATTGCTTTTCCTACCGAAAGAGAACAAAGGAAGTGTGTATCGGAACGGATCAATACGGGGCATGGCTTTGTCTCGGGAGCCCGGCGCCCCCGAAATATACCTATGGGATAAATAAATCAAAAAGTTAATACATAGGCCTATATGAATTCATAAGATATTACTGTACATATACAATATAAGTGGTCCACGCGGAGCAGAGAACGAGAGACGTCTTTCAAATTTCTTGCTTTAGGCCACAAATGTAAAAGGGTTCGGTAAAATTACATATATGATATTTTTCGATTTTAAGCCTGTATTCATGATATTTTATATGCAATGTAACTTCTAAAATGTTACGTGCAGCAGAAAACTAACACTTCTTTCTATTACCTTGCTTAGACCCCAAATGTATAATATTTCAATAAAATGGACTAATATGAAATTTGATGTACATTTTAAGGCTACTTTATTATTTGTTAGCTGTAGGTTTGATTTTATATTCGACTCAAAGTATAATGTAACGTGCACTAAGTTGTTATTTCAAATAACATATAGAGCTAATAATGCAGTTTTGAATGACAATAATTTATGTATGAATGTAATAATAAAGGTGTAAATTTCTTACCTTTCTATTAATAGTTGTTATACTTAAAATAAATGTTTAAAAATTATTAAAATCAAAATTCACATTAATTTTCCTAATATTTATGTTCATGACATTTATTTTCCAAACAGAAGGAATATTTTTGTAAGATGAATAATTGCCAATAAATAACTTTGTCCCGAATCACTATCAAGAAAGGTTAAGTGGTTGTTCTTCGATTCAAACGAAAAATAATAAAACACTTTAGAGTAGAATACTTTTTATTGAAATGAACAAAAAATGTTTAACAATTTAAAATCACACTTATTGTATTAACCCTTCGTTAATATGCCGGACTTGAAATGGAATATAAAAATTAATAGAATTGTATAAAGAATTTATGACTAGGTTAAGATCAACGTATAGCTAAATAATGTATATTCTAGATAATAAAACAAGAAAACATAGATACCTGACAATATAATTCCAAACACTCGGGGTCAAATCAGCGAATCGTATCTTATCTATAATCACAGCAGGCGAATCACAGAGAAGTAAAATTTGTACAGGTCGGCTTTTGTGGAACAGAAAATTGAAATATAACTAATGTAGCAAAGAAAGAAAAGGGCGGCGGACGTCCTAGCGGTGAGAGGCGCAAAAGCCGACTGAACCTCAAAAGCGCCGGCGAGTCTAGAACGAACAGCTGATGGTGGGAGGAAAGGGGTGGGGGTAGAACAGCTGATGAGGGGAAGTGAGGGGGGACCAGATGATTGCACATCTCAGCTGACTCGCCGGCCGGTCCCTCTGTTCCCTCTCCCCATGGATACCGGCCGGCTTCACGATGAATTACGAAACTCTCTTCACATTCAATTCACAGAGATGATTTTTACAAGATATTTATTACAGGAAATATCTTATTACAGTACCTGTATAGCGTTTTAAAGTTAAAAAACGGCAATTTCTTTATAGAAAAAACATCGCGTCATTTAGTAAAAACACATTGATCTGATTTTTATAATATATTATAGTTAGTGAATAATTATTTTCTATAACTGATAATTTGTAATTGTTTTCTCAGGTAACCTTTATTTCTTTCCGAATAACAAAATATATACATAATATTTATAATGTACTACCGAATTTCTCAAATTTTAGAAATATACAGGAGGAACAAAATCAAATCAAATCAAATCTTTATTGCCGTAAGAAATTTTTAACAAATGTGTAGCAAAAGTCAGCTATACAATTACATGTAATTGTGAGAGTTTGGAAGGAAAAGTAATGCGTAAATTGACAAGCAATTATGTAGACCGAATAATTGTACACACATATTTTGAAATCAATGGTATAAAGGAGTATGTAGTAGTAACACAAATAATGTAGCTGTAACGCAAATAAGACAGGTATGGTCCGTCTATTTGTACTATGTGGTCGCTGGGCGCAACCCATATTGATATTGTGCCTGGAAACAGAATTGTTCCTATGCAGAAGCGAGGAAGCGCCCACCTGGCTGCAACGTGGAAACGTTGAACTAAGCAACAATCCATGCCGTTTCATGTTTTGGAAATACTGAGTGTTACTACTACATACTCCTTTATACCATTGATTTCAAAATATGTGTGTACAATTATTCGGTCTACATAATTGCTTGTCAATTTACGCATTACTTTTCCTTCCAAACTCTCACAATTACATGTAATTGTATAGCTGACTTTTGCTACACATTTGTTAAAAATTTCTTACGGCAATAAAGATTTGATTTGATTTGATTTTGTTCCTCCTGTATATTTCTAAAATTTGAGAAATTCGGTAGTACATTATAAATATATTTAGTACTATAGCGATCCTGAGATTCAGTCATTTAATTTGATACCATATTTGTAACTTTTTACGAACTCCGGTTTTTCCATGCATTTGGGACTAAAATGACGAAGCAAATTTAGGCTTCAAGTCGCGGTTCGTGTGCCCCGTCTATTTGCACTATGTGGTCGCTGGTTGCGCCATCACTTGTAAATGTTGGTTGAGAAGGTATAAATTAAATTACGTAATAGAAGGTATGGTATGAGTAAATTAGTATAAGGATGATTTGAGTCACACTACACATTGCATCAGTTAGGTAGATAAAAAATAATGGAAACGAAATTTTACACAAGGAAAGAAAATATAATGTTATCACCTTAGTAATTGAAAGCAAACCAATGAATAACATATCTAAACTTATAACCTATTACAATTTCAAATTCCGTTCCAAATGAATTTCCAGCTGTCGTAGTCGAAACGGATATTTTGTCAAATAACAAAATAATGGAATATACAGGACCCTTAACCAGGTACAACATTGACTGGGCATATTTGAACAACAGTTTCATTGGTATGCTTGGTAAAAACTGAAATTAGTTTTACACATATTGTGCCTAGAAGTTATTATGAATCTATCATGTGCTCCATGATATAGGAAATCTAACAGGGAAACGGGAATTAATTACAGACTACAGTTATGAATGACCGAATGGAATGGACCGTCTACTCAGGGGTTGGGTTAAACCATGTTTAAGGGTTTTCATAAGCTAAAACGCTTCACGTGCAATCAACAAAAGACAAAACCACGAAGCGCTAACATCGCTAATACATGACTACAATACCCCCGTTGCAGCAGACCTGCATACTCAGCGAATTTCAAATGCAAAACAACATATTTCAATCCAACATAGCGAAATTTGACATGTTTTGGTAAGCTCCATAAGAATAACAATACATGACTACAATACCCCCGTTGCAGCAGACCTGCATACTCAGCGAATTTCAAATGCAAAACAACATATTTCAATCCAACATAGCGAAATTTGACATGTTTTGGTAAGCTCCATAAGAATAACATGGGGAATGAGTATGCAGGTTTGCTGTTACAGGTATATTAAAACTGGGTGGTTTTAATTCAATATTTAGTAGATCTGAACTAGAAGAAGCTATTTACCAAATTTTATCAAGATATGTTGAGAAATAACCGAGATATAGAATTTTATTTATTTCCCATAAGGTTAACATTGGGACAACGTACTGTGTTTACCACATTCAATATCTCGGTAACCAATGGACATAGAGCAGTGATTCAAAATACTAAATTGTTTGTTTGAGCTGAATTCATTGGTGCTAACAAAAATTTGATAAATTTTATTTTTCTATGTAAAAACTCAAAAAACCGATTTTAGAGGGGGTTTATCCCCCTTTACCCCCCCTTCCGGTGGTCCGATCGGGCTGGTTCACGAACTCGTCCGAGTGATTACCACTTAACACGTCTGTACCAATTTTCGTTAAGATTGGACCATTTTTACGGCCGCTATCGTGCTAACAGACAAATATATATATATATATATATATATATATATATATATATATATATATTTATAAAAATTCGAACGAATGGTGTTTTTTGCTTCTGGTGGCCCCAAAACGAAAAGTTATCATAGTCTCGGGCTTAGCCATGAGACCTACGGTAATAGCTTCTTCCCTATAGGGGAAATTCGCTAAAAACTAACAGATCTAATCAAACGCCATCTCAATTAAATAAATGACCATAAATTGGCATTTTGTATGATATCCGATTACATAACAATACCTCTGATGAAAGAAGCATAGCCCTAAAACTCACTCTATATTCTTAAACATCATTGTGACTCACGACCGAGATAAAAACGACATTACACCAAGCTGAAAACCTAAAATTAGATCTACCATAGGAAATTGCACTGATAACAACAGCAATAAAGAACTACATCGTGACATCTAGGATTTAGTGAATTGCTGCTTTGATTCATTCATCTAATCTAAAACGTTTCAATGAAGATAACGTTTAAAAAAGAGTTACAATTAATCTAAGACGATGTAAATTGAAAAATAAAACTATAATTTTATAGCAAATCGTAGTCCTGCAAAATTAAATAGACTTGATGGGTTCATTCATCGTAAAATCCATTTCCAGAGAGGATGAACAATAATGAAACATTATGGTTGCCGGATCGACGAGGACATGATTGACTTACCTTTTAAGAAAAGTAAAGTACAGTATATTTAAAAATCTGGTACTAAATAGGCTACTATAATTATTTTTTTTGCTAAATTCAATATTTTACATTATTATGTTTAAATTAAGTAATAGCTATTCCCTTTTTTAATTGTGTTCATAAATTGAAATTCTCTTCTGTTTTTGGCTGCAAACAAATCATAAGATATATTGATTTTTGTATTTAATAAATACAATATAAATTGTCGTATAAATCATTCTCGCCTAATCCAATCTTTTCTCTAACAGATTATCAAGATTACATACTACTTTATACATTCAATGGTACAAGCTACGTTTTAGGACAAAAACCTGACATTTCCTGAGTATAGACCTATAGAATATAAACAACACTATTCGGTGACATAAATAATTAATGCGACTGATGATCTCGCCACGTCGACCCGCGGAGCGCGGCCGCCCGGAGCGGTGAGGAGCGCTGCCGCCCGGAGCGGTGAGGAGCGCTGCCGCCCGGAGCGGTGAGGAGCGCTGCCGCCCGGAGCGGTGAGGAGCGCTGCCGCCCGGGGCGGTGAGGAGCGCTGCCACCCGGGGCGGTGAGGAGCGCGGCCGCCCGGAGCGGTGAGGAGCGCGGCCGCCCGGAGCGGTGAGGAGCGCGGCCGCCCGGAGCGGTGAGGAGCGCTGCCGCCCGGAGCGGTGAGGAGCGCTGCCGCCCGGAGCGGTGAGGAGCGCGGCCGCCCGGAGCGGTGAGGAGCGCGGCCGCCCGGAGCGGTGAGGAGCGCGGCCGCCCGGAGCGGTGAGGAGCGCGGCCGCCAGGAGCGGTGAGGAGCGCTGCCGCCCGGAGCGGTGAGGAGCGCTGCCGCCCGGAGCGGTGAGGAGCGCGGCCGCCCGGAGCGGTGAGGAGCGCGGCCGCCCGGAGCGGTGAGGAGCGCGGCCGCCCGGAGCGGTGAGGAGCGCGGCCGGCATTAACACATGTACCTCACACACACGAGGCCGTTTATTTACGCGGGCAACGTTCCAAGCCACGAAAAACGAAAATCAAAGAAAGGGAAGAAAAGACACAGACCAGCCGCTATTTTAAACCCGCGCTTTCCGAAGTTCTACCCGGTTCCAAAGTGCTGCTGTCATTTGAAACTGCACCGCTTGTACAAATGTATTGATGAAAGTACTGAAAGTACTAATCGGTTAATGTTGTAGTTCAAATCCACTCGAGCGGAAATGGGTTTTCATACGATCGTAATCTAAAATGGTTTTTTTATTGGTCTATTTCCAGGTAATGACCCTAGATTAGATGAAGAAACTTATATAATTTACAGTCAGCGTATACAGGATTGAATATAAACCGTATATTGGTTTGATAATTTCTACCTCTACCAATACTTGAAGTGTCAAAACGTCATTATGGAATACAATATTGCTTAATAGAAAATCGGAGCGTTTAATTTTAATGATGAAAAATTAATGTGTAACATCTGGTGGAATGTAATTCAAGTTCTTTCCTCTAATTAAAAACTCATTCTTCTATGAATTTACCTATGAACAATCAGCGGAATGAAATAAACAAAAATTATAGACTGTATAATATATATAAATATTATTTATTGGTTTGAACCAGAGCATTTAATATTTTTCTTTTCGGGGTTTCATTTAAAATCATAATCTAACTCAAATTCAAACTGAAATGTTATTACCCATGTTATTGGTAAGTTCATTCCCCAAACGATATATACAAAACTATTGTTTTCCAAGTTGAACCCTCACAATGGTTTGGATGTAAATTAAATGGCCTCACAACACCACACAATTGTAACAATTCATAAACCGATTTCTCACACGTCCACAAGTTTCTCCCATGTCATGCATGCAACTTGCCCGTCTCTAATTAATGATAATTTCCGACGCCACGCGAGTGTTTAATTTCATCTCGGCCGAGGGTGCTTATTAAATTTCTACCTGCTAGAAAAACACAGGTCGGGGAGTCCGGGGATCGCATGACGGCATCGATTTTCACAGAGTGATTGTGACCCAATATTAAATCCATGGAGAGGAGTTCGGAGATGGCGTGATGCGACGGAGGACACGCGAGACAGAGAGGGGTGAGAGGCTGGTGGTGGGGCGGGGGAGGGGGGGTGAGGAGGTGTGGGAGGGGAGGAGGTGTGAGGGGGAGGGAGGTTCAAGTTTGGCAGGTGAGGAATAACAGGGTTGGAAGATTATTTTGGAGCTCAATCGTGGTTGATTAATAAGATTCAGATGGTGTGAATCCAATGTCAAAACTAACGTGTAAATCCAGTACGTCCAACATAACAATAGAAACAGCTTTAAAAGTGGGAGAAACATGGTTCCAATAGGCCTTAAGAGAATGATTTTAGACACAAAATCCAAACAGTGTTTGATTGCACATCAGTACTTTACATATATGATGCAGATATAAATTTACAATTTTTCTACGATTTTTCGTCCAACGAATTACTTTATGAGTCACGCCTGCCAGCATTGACAAGCGATGTACAGAGAGAACATTAATAAGCTTGTTCGATGTTGTCAAGTTAACAGGGCGGATCATCAAACCGCATCATACAAGATATATCATAGATTTACAAATAACTGAGACATTGGCGAATTACCAGCTTATCCGTATCCTTACAACTTGATCTCTTGAGAAATTAGTTATTTGTTTATTAGATTAAATCAATGATAAAATTGTAAGCCTATGTCGGCCGGCTATTTCTCAAGGAGAACGGCGAGGACAACCGAATCGAGAACGTACAGTGAGCGGGCAGATCGGCCGAAACTAGTTGCAGCGCTCGGGGCCCGCCGCGGGACACGGGTCTAATGGGCCCGGCGCGGCCCCGTTACGGCCAAATGGCTCTGTTACTGCGGCCGGGGTCACAGCCTGGGCTCTGCCGCTGCGGTGATGGAGTGCTGCAGTGAAGCAGTCAATGATGGAGTGCTGCAGTGCTTCAGTGACGCATCCAATGGTGGAGTACTGCTGTGAAGCAGCCAATGATGGAGTAGTGCAGTGCTGAAGTGACGCAGCCAATGGTGGAGTACTGCTGTGATGCAGTCAATGATGGAGTGCTGCAGTGCTGCAGTGACGCAGCCAATGGTGGAGTACTGCTGTGATGCAGTCAATGATGGAGTGATGCAGTGACGCAGCCAATGGTGGAGTACTGCTGTGAAGCAGCCAATGATGGAGTGCTGAAGTGATGCAGCCAATGGTGGAGTAATGCAGTGACACAGCCAGTGGTGGAGTACTGCTGTGAAGCAGTCAATGATGGGGTGCTGCTGTGAAGCAGTCAGTGATGGAGTGCTGCTGTGAAGCAGTCAATGATGGTGTGCTGCTGTGAAGCAGTCAATGATGGTGTGCTGCAGTGCTTCAGTGACGCATCCAATGGTGGAGTACTGCTGTGAAGCAGCCAATGATGGAGTAGTGCAGTGCTGAAGTGACGCAGCCAATGGTGGAGTAATGCAGTGACACAGCCAGTGGTGGAGTACTGCTGTGAAGCAGTCAATGATGGGGTGCTGCTGTGAAGCAGCCAATGATGGAGTAGTGCAGTGCTGAAGTGACGCAGCCAATGGTGGAGTAATGCAGTGACACAGCCAGTGGTGGAGTACTGCTGTGAAGCAGTCAATGGTGGAGTACTGCTGTGAAGCAGCCAATGATGGAGTGATGCAGTGAAGCAGCCAATGGTGGAGTACTGCTGTGATGCAGTCAATGATGGAGTGCTGCAGTGCTGCAGTGACGCAGCCAATGGTGGAGTACTGCTGTGAAGCAGCCAATGATGGAGTGCTGAAGTGACGCAGCCAATGGTGGAGTACTGCTGTGATGCAGTCAATGATGGAGTGCTGCAGTGCTGCAGTGACGCAGCCAATGGTGGAGTACTGCTGTGAAGCAGCCAATGATGGAGTGCTGAAGTGATGCAGCCAATGGTGGAGTAATGCAGTGACACAGCCAGTGGTGGAGTACTGCTGTGAAGCAGTCAATGATGGGGTGCTGCTGTGAAGCAGTCAGTGATGGAGTGCTGCAGTGATGCAGCCAGTGGTGGAGTACTGCTGTGAAGCAGTCAATGATGGAGTGCTGCTGTGAAGCAGTCAATGATGGTGTGCTGCTGTGAAGCAGTCAATGATGGTGTGCTGCTGTGAAGCAGTCAGTGATGGAGTGTTGCAGTGATGCAGCCAATGATGGAGTGCTGCTGTGATTCAGTCAATGATGGAATGCTGCTGTGAAGCAGCCAATGATGGAGTGCTGCTGTGAAGCAGTCAATGATGGAGTGCTGCTGTGAAGCAGCCAATGATGGAGTGCTGCTGTGCTGCAGTGACGCAGCCAATGATGGAGTGCTGCTGTGAAGCAGTCAATGATGGTGTGCTGCTGTGAAGCAGTCAATGATGGTGTGCTGCTGTGAAGCAGTCAGAGATGGAGTGTTGCAGTGATGCAGCCAATGATGGAGTGCTGTGAAGCAGTCAATGATGGAGTGCTGCTGTGAAGCAGCCAATGATGGAGTGCTGCTGTGAAGCAGTCAATGATGGTGTGCTGCTGTGAAGCAGTCAATGATGGTGTGCTGCTGTGAAGCAGTCAGTGATGGAGTGTTGCAGTGATGCAGCCAATGATGGAGTGCTGCTGTGATTCAGTCAATGATGGAATGCTGCTGTGAAGCAGCCAATGATGGAGTGCTGCTGTGAAGCAGTCAATGATGGAGTGCTGCTGTGAAGCAGCCAATGATGGAGTGCTGCAGTGTCGCAGTGTCGCAGCCAATGGTGGAGTACTGCTGTGAAGCAGTTAATGATGGAGTGTTGCATTGATGCGTTCGAGGCTCTAAGTGGTGATGTTGATTTGCAGGGAGAAGTCAACATTAAAATAATAAGACAATTTAAGATGACACTGTTATAGCTGTAGCGAAAACTCTCCTTTGTTACCTACCTTATCCACATGAGGGTTTCTCCAATAGTTTGTGCGATATAAACTACAAAATGTTGAGGGAGAGGTTGAATCTGAGTTATATATTAGGGTTCAGAAAAAACAACTGGTGGTTCATCTTAAAGTGGCTTCTAGCTCTTAACCAATGTACTGAAATATGAAACCAATAAACCAATAGATGAAAAGGAAGGCTATGGATAGTATGAGAGAACGCACGAGAACGATTCTGAGCATTTTTCGGGATCCTCTCCCTGAACGAAGGGTTGGATGGTAAAATTGTGGCTTTGCTATCGTGGAGTAAGGTCAATTAGCTTAACGGGTTCAATTTCCGGGACGTTTAGTATTGTATGAGTTGAAACCGCTTTCTCTATAAGTGTTTTCCTTACAAGGTCCCTCTGGCGTAAACGTAGATACTTAAGATTAACGAGATGTTTGCTATAAATAGGTTTTTTACGAGCACCCCACTTACCGGTAGTTGCATGATTAGAAGATGTAATCAACTTGGATTATGAGATTTACAGTAATGAGAAGGATGACTGACGTTAAAGCTGAAAAATTCTCCTAGTTATTTTTAGCTGGTCTGCTAAATGATTGATTCCTGAACAATGTTTTTCAATAGAATAATGTTAGAACAAGTTTTACCTATTATAAAAACTGAATGTAAGAATCGTAGCTAAAAAGCTATTGTTTAAATGCATTTGACTTATACATTTTTGCATTGTGCAATACACATCCATAATATTATTATATTTCATTGAACACGCTAGGGCTATTTTGTGATCAGGACACCTCCTACAATTCTGACTTGAATAATTTACATAGGTGTCGTGGGAAAAAGCTCGTCGTGAAGTTAGCTGGAAACATTAAGGTCAGACTTAAGATAAGAGCCATGACGATATTGGAGTTTGGTATTTCTACTTTCTACATAGGTAAGAAATTTAGTTTGGAGTAGCAGTCTTCCGAGGCAGGCATCACTTGCGAAGCTGCACAATTTTTGCAGGTCAGATTTGAGAAAAGAATCCAATACGCCCTTAAAGTTTGGTATTTATGAAATAAAATTTAACAATGGAACAAAAATTTCAAGGAACAGCTAATTGCAATATAAATTGTTTATCGGCGAACGAATAAACGAATATATATATATATACAAAATAAACTTAACATCTGCAGAGCAGCGCATGCCCATCAGTGGACTTCACAAGAAATAACGTGTTTGCGAACAACTTTTAACAAAAACTTCTATACCAGCAACGATTTGTGTACGTGGTATTGAGAAAGTTACTGTTTGATCAAGTAAAACAATAGTGTTGATAGGCATGAATATGAAATAAACTGCCACTAATTTCTTTCTTAATGAATTAAACCCTGAACGCAGTATACTATACAGACTTACTGTTCACATTAAGGCCTGTACCTCTTCAGCCAGATAAATATTAAATTAATGGCTTCATTGTGTAAAAGGCAATCTGGATTGCATCATCAACCGACGTTATAAGCTGTGGCTGTTCAGCCTCACCCACTCATCGACTGGACAATTATGTATGAGACTTTGTTTGGCGGCCAGGGTTATCTCGAAGTGAGGGGGCGGCGATCAAAATAGCACGTTATGTCACTAATTTAAAGTGATAAAAATCTTACTGTATCCACTTTGTAGGGCAGTTACTACGCCATGAAGTCAGTCGGAAGTATGCTGTACATCGTATGTACTGAAGAAAAATTCATACATACATAATATAGTATATATTTATGGTTAAAGTAATATCTGTAATCGTGCAACATCTACCTCCCTCCTTTATCACTCTCATAATCTATTCCCTTTACTTCTGCGTGTGAATTTCCAACGGAGACGATACGATCGTGAAAACCTTTCCCTCCAGCGATGAGTTAACGAGGGAAAAACCGATCCCAACAAGTGTAACAAATTAACAGTTTCGCCACGTCGAGCCAGATAGGAATCAAAGCCGTACAAACAAAGCCGCGAGGCGTTGCTGCAATTTTGAATTGCATCATTCCACGTTCTGCACGCAATGTGAGCGTCCGTGCACCAGTCGAGTGGGCTGCAGTTCTTTTGAAGAGTTGTGCATTGTGCTGGTGTAGGCTGTGAACAGATGACACACTACGGTACTGAGCTTGAAGTTTCCACTCAACAAACGGTTTCAGGAAAAAGTCGAATGGTTCAAAAAGTGTAATAAAAAACTTTCAAACCGATTCGTCTAGTGTAATCGACGTTTGCCTCATCAGTTTCAAGTAGAGAAGTAATCGGTCACTGATAAGGCGACGTTATTGGCGGGTGAGATAGATCGCTTGTGATTGGTCGACGACGGGCCGGAGCTGATACCAGGGGTTAAGTGGTGATAAGAGACGCCCAGCTGTGGTGATAGCTACGTGCCCAGCTGGTAGTACGGGCTAATTACAAAACTGGGCTAAGGATAAGTAATAAGCAATGATTTAGTTTTGTAATGAGATAGTGGTTGTGTGGGTACGGTAAGGATTCTCAGCCCGTTTAAAACATTACCGTCGACCGAGTTGAATTTACTTTACAATACGTAGGTGTGAGGTGCGATCGAAACAGCACATTATGTCACTAACACTAATTTAAAAGAAATAAAAATCTTCTTGTATCCACTTTGTACGGCAGTTACTGCGCCATGAAGTCAGTCGGAAATATGTTGTATATCGTATGTACTGAAGGAAAAAACAAGCACACATAAAATACATTTATGGTTAACGTGGGGTGGTTAAAGTGAAGTGGTTTTTTATATAGTTCATTGCCATTCAACAACATAAATCTACGGAACCTCAATAACTTTGTCTAGGAAGGTCTAACATTCATTGGTTACTTTTTTATTGCTACATTTATTCTAAAATAATTCTTTGACAATATTAATTCCAAAAACATAATTTAACTGAAAAAAAACTTAAAAAAGGTTTTAGTTTTTGCCACTAAACCAATCTGATTTGCATAGTTAAGTGCTGGATATGATTTTGTATTGCCACCATCTCAGTGGAATTAGTTTTTTACAAACTAAGATTGGGAAAGAGACAATCCTCCACAAGGGAAAAATATCCACACTTACAAGACAAGTAAAACGAACATCCAGTTGGAAGAGAAATAGGTCGGATGTAATATTCATGAACATATACGTCGTTTCCTGTTTCGCGGTAGAGAAAAACTCCGATTTACATTTAATTGCTCGCAACACTTGTACGAGGTATTAAATTATTATTACCAATTAAATGCTAAGTTAAAGGAAGCACTTTCAGTTTATGTCGGGAGGCGGTTGGGTGAAAGATTATAAATCTGGAATTGCCAGTGAGTATTTAACTCTGAGAATTCAACGAAACATTTCGATTTGCGGAGATTAAATTCTATCTGGCGAGAGTATGAAATGTTGCCATAACAGGTTTAACTTTTTGCCAGGGGAGAGGTTTATGTTTAATGGCGAACGCGATTGGATAAAACGCCTGCTCCATTGGGGATTTATGAGAGAGATTTTCCAAATGTGAGCTTCCACTTGGAGTTATTCCTCTCACGTGATTATGTCGAATTTCAAGCACAAAATATACGGCAACGAAGACACATTCTTCAGAATTTTCTTGTATTTTAAGTGTGTTGTAATATTTATATTTAATTAAACACAAAATGGATTAAATATGGTCCCTTATCACTTTCGATATGAAGCATGAGACTGCACGATTTTAACTTAGTTTCCTTTCCCGATTAACTGAAAAATACAAGTCATTGCATGTTTACAGCTAGAACATCAAGGATCATTCGAATGAACATCCAAAGATAATTCCAACTAGATTATATATTTTTTAAAGCAAGATAAATTTAGAACTTTACTCGCGTTAACATAAGTGGAATAACATTTTAGTGGAGTTATTTGAGCTAGCAATATCATTGAGAGAGCACGCGGGAGTACTTCTCAAATTAAGTGGTCAGTGTGATATTACTGTTTTCGTACATTTTTATCTAAACTTTTGTATTAAAGTATAGTATATATACTCGAAGCCGATACTTGCCTAAAGAATCAGATTTACACCAATTCTTAGTAAAATTTTACATAATAAAGATTTCAACAATTGGAAATGGAAATAGATGGAATAAATCGACACTCCATACGTCAATATTTTGCTGTACCTCCCTTACCACGACTCCCCTCCGCGGGACTACCCCAACGCGCGGCCCCGGCACCCATGTTATTCCCAGTGGCCGCGCAAGCGCGCAAAATCATCTAGAATATCAATCAACCGTTTGTCAACAAGGGCGCTTTTCAAAATCACCCTTTGGGCCACGTGGCATCCGTCCGGGCAGCTGCCACGTTTGTAGCTTTATCGAACTTTCAAAGGCCCGGGTGGCGGCGCCGATGGCGGCCGATGTCGGGACAAAGGCCCGTCATTACCGACGCCGTTGGCTTAAACCGTTTAAAATTCGTAGAACCGGAAATCCGGCTTTTAATTGTAAATTCGAGTCCCGGATGGTTTTGATGGTTTTAAGCGAGAAGGGAGGATCAGAGGATATACAACACTGAACTCGGGGGGTTTCGCGATACTCTGATAGCCCTTGGTCTGTGACAAACTGACATTGTAGTTGCGGATTCAAACTAATCAATTTGATGTGGGATTTCTTAATTGTTTTAATGAAAATGAAAACAGTTTTATACAGAAATATCTTTTTGAGATTTTTCCGTGGAGAAAACGAAATAATGGATCGAAATTACATCCGTCTTAATTGGTGAAAAAGTATGCATTTCGAACAGTTTAGACAACATTTGTTAGAGCCTTTAAAAGCTAATTATTAAACAGATGCTATTGTAATTAATTTGATATATTTATAAAAATTGATTACATTTAAAAGCTATTACAATTCACTTAATGTTTTTATAACGAACTAACAAATCATAAACGAGCATTGAAATGAAAGACATTAAAATTCATAGCTGTTACAATCTTCGCAGCTGGCTGTGAAGATAAACTGTAAGAATATTTGCAAATTACTGCTGTAATATATCATTGACAATTATAATTGTGAAACACTGAAAACTGAGACAGTATTCGACGGACGATCAGAATTGGATGGCTGGAAATTACGATTGAATTCTTTTGCAAAGTAATAACTTGGCTGCAAAGTTGTGCACTTTAATACTAACAGGTTGCAATGATGCAAAATTGTCAAGGTCGAGCTCGACTAACGAAATGTCAAGTTGTCAGTGTTGTCACACAGCAGAGATAATGGATCGCGCAATATCGCTTCCTGATAGCTTATCGACTGCATCAACTCTTCCTTTCCGACAATATAATCCTACTCTGAATAATTAATTATTTCTCTCCATATCCCTTCTTTTTTTGGAAAAAATCAGGTAAATAATTAATAGACTCCATATTACGCCTGTATTGATTAAAAATCTGATAAAAACAATACAGATGTGATTTACGAGTGAAAAGTTAATATTATTATCACATTGTTTGCGGTGAACCTCTTCGGAAATGTTAACACCGACTAGGTAGCTACACAAGATACAGCAAACCCTTTCTAATTGTTTTTTAAATGAAATTTCTAATGTTTGTAATCAAGCTTAAAGAGCTGATCAATGATAGCGTTGCAGATACCATCTAGAATGGAAAATTCTGTCGAGCTCATCACTCTACTACTCTACTGTTCTAAAACCCAAATGGGTTAATGGGTTGAGAGGGTCTTAATTTGCTGCCGTGGATGAGGGTGGCTTGATTAATATGTTCGACTATTGGCAGAGGGATAAACAGGCAGCATCAAGGAATCAAATTATTCTAAGGATTGAGGCAGGCTTTCATGGGACCAATTAGACTTAAATAACGAAATTTCTATAAGAATTCCCATCAAAGTTACTCTTTCTGAGTTTTTTGGGGGTATAAAAATTCTTGTTGACTTTTCAGAAGAAAAGTAAACTAGATCATTTGACTAATCAAATTACTTCATTTATTGTTTTTGCATTTTGAAGTTAAATTAGTTACGACAAAGTTATGCAGGATTAAATTATGCAATATCATCCATGAAGGAATCAAATATGGACAATATCGCAAATTTTTCGTTCGTTTGAGTTTTAAATAATTTTAAAACGTTGACTATATAATTGTTGAGGCCAATTTGCGGATCCGTATGCAACGACAAGTGGGTCGCCAGGCAGTCTGGCGCGGCACAGCTGGTCTGACTCACCGCCACTGTTGCCAACAGGCGAAAAATATCGCGCTCAAATACACAATAATAAAAATCAAGTTGGGAAGTTGGCCCATGAAAAGCGTTTGATTTAAAAGGGCATATTTTTTTATCAAATTATGATGGTGGAATTTTATAGTTCGTTCACACGCAACGGTCTTTGCCTATAGCCTACTTTATGGGTTTTATTTCTACTGTATACACTTCAAACAGAAAAAAACGTGTTTCGCAAGTGGAATATGCATGAAAAGAGAACTGGCTGATGAGTGATGTAATAAAGAATCGCAAAACAAAACATGGATCAAGAGAAAAGAATCACGCTTAAGGCACTATAATAAGCTAACAATTTATCGTAAAACATGTTTATTATAATCAAAGGTTTTTTATATTCAACACCTGTAGCGCCAAAAAAGCTGCAAAAAATCAGGTTCAGAAATCGCTCTCAGTTGTTCAAGTACAATTAAGTTCTTAAGAGTTCTTTCAGAAATGACAGGCAAAACAAAATAGGGTTTCGTTTATGATATTTTATCAAGAGAATTTGTTTCTCGATACCATTTATAGAACATAAGTTAAATAAGTGTGAAAATTTAAGTATTCATCACAACTTCGTATTTTAATTTTTCTTGAGTATGGGCACATTTTTTTCTTTTCGATCATTATTATTTTTCAAAACGTTTAAAATCAATTGCGAAAAACCTTCAAACTCGATAGCGAACTTAATAATTCATGCATTTAAAAACTTTTAATACTGCTCATCAGTGCAGCGTCGTAAGTTCTGTCATTTAGCAAAAAAGTGAAAAAAACTTAATACAAGAAAACATAATTAATTAGAGGTTAGTGAAAATTAAACATGGACGCTGAGTTATGCGAATTTAAATTAGAAAGGAAATTGATTAAAATAAAAAACAAGTTAAGTAATATGTCTTGCTACTCAAACAATTAATTAAATGCGAATTCAAAGAAGCTTCACTTCCTAAAAAGCTGGTATGTATTTGTTCATCTATATTAAAAATATGGTTTATTTTGATACAGATAAAAGACTTTTCTTCTAAACATACAAAGGACGAGACTCATTAAAATATTCTTAAACAAATACTAAAGACGAAAGTAATAAGGGAACGTTGTTAAATTCATAAAGCCTAACGAGATCATTGCATTCAAATACAAGACAAAAAAGATTTTTTGATAATGACCTCTCATCTTTCTTTCTCTGATAAAATATATATTATTCAGTCTGGTAGTAAGACATTAATTAGCAGCACAGTATACAGAGTAAGTTTTCAAATTTGTAAGAGTAGGGAATATAGGGAAAATATCAATTTTTTACAATAAACCGTCTTCATGTGGCAAGCACAACTTTAAAATTAAGATCCATCTCTTCTTCATAATTTGATTTTATATGTCCAATAATTTCTTGGGATTGGGCTGCATTCATGTGGCAAACAAAACAATAATTTTCGTTCATCTCATCCTTAAAGCAAGAAGAAAACTACCGTTTGCTAGAAAGGAAATTGAGCATAGAACAACTTACCATTCAACTGTTACTAATACTCTCTAAAAAAATCACCCTTCTCTGTCTATCTAGATATTTTTTGTAAATACAATTCCCCAAAACCTATTTGAGTGAAAATAATTCCTTGATAACTTAATTAATGTGTTCTTGTACGATATAATACTCGTCCAGCGCCATCAACAACTGGGACGGTGGCGTGTCCTGTAATCCAGCTACAGGAGGTCACGAATTGTGGATAGTTGTGAGCGATGGTTTGTGGACGCGGTGTTCCCTAGTGGGAATTAACGTTCGCACTATTGAATACTACGTTCAAAGGACAGCCCTCATAATTAGACCAGTTCTTACAGTAATTTGAAAACCAGGCAAAATTGTGGTTCGGATCCCACGTTAATATGTAGTCCCTTAAGTTGCCATTGGCTGTTGGGCTATAATTAACAGGCCTATGTCTAAAGAAAATGTCGGCCTTAGTCAGTAACAAGACTACAAGATCGCGCCACAATCATCCTTCACAAATCTGTCATTCATTCTTGGCTACCCGGGTTGGTCACAATTTTAAGAAAAGTATAAATATGAACGATTTCACTCAAATAATAACCTTTAGATGGGAAAAATTAAATTGCCTACTGTCTAGTGTCGTTGTTACCCATGCACCCGCGAGAAATTCGCATTGCCAAAGGTTCGACTGAATTTTTAAAATGATAGAAAACCTGTTGAATTATTTGAATTTTCCCATTCGCTTCTCGCGTTATACTCCCAAGTACTCGCCCGCCCCGAAACAGGGTCTCCAGGTCGCCCGCGCTCTCGCCCGGTGAAATCGGTAACTTGGGAGCCCAACTGGGGCAGTCGGGCCCTGGGTATCGGGTGACTGTGGAATCTGCTCGAGTGATGGAGAAAACATATTTTATGATAATCAGGATTGGTTCGCGATTTTAAAATCGTTCTACAGACGAAACGATAGTTTTTTTTATATAGAAAAAATATTTATTAGCCAGGTTACGAAAGTCTAGATTAATAAACATTGCACGCAGGGTGATGATATAAATTTGAAGACCTACTTACCCGTTATAAACACCAAATAAATCGTTACCTCAGCACAATTTATTTTGAACTGTCTGGTTGAATGGATTTATATTGGAATATAACGTGGTTAGCTGTGTTTTGGTGGTTTCATGGAAAGTTTCGTGACCTTCATGGAAAAATATTCAGCTTTTCAGCGTAAATTTCCTATAAATAAAACGTATTCAGGAATGTATTAAGGCAGGCATGTCCGACGTAAAGCCGAGCTCCTTGGCGATTACGTCTAAATCATTACCACTTTTACATCTTAAGACAGACTAATGGACACCGACTGAGTTACACAGGTACTAAAGGGTTGAAGATTAAAAAACCGAATGGCCTGTCTATTTAGGCACCTTAAAAAAACTTAAACTACAAGGACAAAAGTTTCCAAGCGTAGATAAAAACAAATTCATAAAACGAATGAGAGCGTTTTCAATTTGAAGTATTAACGGTGAAAACACTTTCAACCCAACTACTCACAGCCACCCCAGGAATATTCAGGGTTCTTTCAATAACCGGAGATTTTTATCTTGACGTTATTATATTTCCTACAGCTCCGGCCGTTGACGCAGACAGCGAGGGGCGAGGGTGGGCGCGGTCTGTCGCGGATCTGGCGATGGGCGCATTGTATCACGGCGAAGTGTATTATGTATACCGGCGTGTTGTGTATTGTGTGAATGACAGCACCCCCCCCCCCCCAGCGCCACCCTTCAACCTCAGTCCACAATGAGGGGAGGAGCTCGGCTCGAAAAGCTTGCGGTGAGTTGGATTTGGGAAACGATACCGTTGGAAATGGTCGGGTTCGATTTTTACTTTATAGTTTATCGCCGATACGTGAATGGTTGGGGTGACGAGTATGGTTTACCTGGCTAGATATATTTTGAAGTGCTAAATTAAGAAAATAACGAAGGTTTTGCTATCCCTCAACCCATGGGCGGATCTCTGGGGGTGCCAGGGGGTACCTGGAACCCCCAGATTTTTGGAGGATTTCTTGGTAGTAAAGGGGGGGGGGTTATTTTCATCATAACTTTGATTGAGGCACTGCATTAATTACAAAGGGGTTGTTAAATAAAATTACAGGAGTTAGATGTTTTAATTTGAGCACACAATACTTCAAACGTTAGGTAAGCTGGCACCCCCAAAGATGATCACCTAAATCCGCCCATGCTCCAACCCAACGTTAAAATATAAAAGTTAGGTTAGGAAATACAAAGGAGTTTATTTGTTAACCAAAATATGGCGAATACACAGCTATATGCGAGTTCAACACATTATACAGTATTAAAACCTTTTTTAGGTATTATGATGAAGTCAGCCTGTTAAAGTACAGTACATGATTTTTTATTAATTAAGGCTTATCTTATGATACAATTTCAGGATCGAAAGGCTTAACTTACGAGATCGTAAGGTAAGCCTTAATAAAACATGATGTCATCTAACGATCCAGAGGCTACTACTTCTTATTAAAGTACAATCAAATAAAACATATACAATGAAGCACAAACATTTATTTTAATGGCAAAATTTGTTGTTTGAAAATATAATTTGAAATAACGAAAGCCTATAAACGCATAGTTTTTAAGACTGCATGAGTAGCCTACCTTTGGTACAGCATGAAAATTCTACCTTTATATGACCAGAATTTTTACTTTAAACACAGTAGCCAGAAAAATGACTAACGCAAAAACGGAGTTTATTTTAAAAATTTTCCATCAAATAATTTTAGTTGATAATTAAAATGTTAAATGGTCATCTACTTACTGAACGGAAACCCGAATACTTCGAACAACTCGGACTCACCTGAAAAAACAAATCATTAACAAACAACGTCCAAACAAGGGGCAAACTTACTGATCAAAATAAAATTAAAACTAAATAAACTACGATTATGATTGGAAATTTTGTTGAAAACAACAATGGGCGGTGATAGCGTACCCAGTTAATGTCCCTCTTTCCCGACCATATCTACATCAATCTCCAGTGCTCGGAACACGCCACCCGCCCATTTCCACACAAAATGTATAAGCTCGTAGGCTTTCGGGGATTGACCAATCTGCTTGCTGTTATCTAGATTCGGGGCTGTAGTTTTCGTCAACGGATCCCGCACTTCCTCATTTCCATATTGTTCAATCGGTATTAGTGTAACGCTATTTTGAAAGGGTTTTATTTTTTTCTAGCATGATGACCGTGTTATAGATCTTGTGTGGACTTGTGAACTCCAAGTGCGTTAGTTTGACTAATTTAATTCTGAAGTAATTAGTCAATAATACTTTCAAAATTGTTGCGTTTTTAGCGGTTAAAGGTACCAAATAAATAATCAACGTTAGAAATAAATAATCAGTTTTCATGATTGTTGCAGATCATAACACCATCCTTAAATAATAGAATCAATAGAATAAATCTTATATTTTAGCATTTATTTGCTTCTCCAATAACTGTGAACTTGCAGGTGATGCGCATCATAATGTATGCAAAGAAGATCATCTTATCTGAGTTGTGTAAGCGAGAGATTAAGAGAGTAATCTTTAGGTTAATAAGTGAATGGGAGCTAACCAAAGGTGGAAGAAGGGGGTTGCTTTAATAGGAGTTGGTCGTGAATTAAGAGCTTGTTTTGATTCAAGACAGTACACAAATAGAGCTTGCAAGACAGATAACTCTCAGCAGTTCTGCTCGCCGAGTCGTAAGTCACTGACAAAGGAAATTATGGAAAAAATAAATAGATTGGTAATAAACCAGTGGTTTGGAATTAGTTTGTCCTGCAAGTAAGAGAGGAATATTGAGGATTACTTATTAGGAAAAAACAAACCCTATAATATATGTCTTTCATTCGGCCAGGAACGCTTTATTGTAACAATAAAATATCATAAGAGGTTTACGTGGTCATTTTACTCCTATGATGAAAGCTCTAGTACGAAACCAAGATGAGAGTCACAATGGTCTACTGTCGAAAGGAAAACCCGCTGTATTGGGCTAGTAAGTACACGCTTTATTGTGTCAGTACCCGCTGTATTGTGTCAGTACCCGCTGTGCTGTGTCAGTACCCGCTCTATTGTGTCAGTACCCGTTGTATTGTGTCAGTACCCGCTGTATCGTGCCATTTCCCGCTGTATTGTGTCAGTACCCGCTGTGCTGTGTCAGTACCCGCTCTATTGTTTCAGTACCCGTTGTTTTGTGCCAGTACGGAACCGCGGAGACGCCGTGCGAGAGGAGTGAGCGAGGTGGAGGAGAGAGGAGTGGACGGGACGAGGACAGAGGGGCCTTGGCTTGCGACTACCGGACACCTGCGACCTGCGAACCATCCTGGCCCTGATTTGCTGTGGAGGCTCCAACACTCGGATGTCTATGTTGTCTCAGATGTTTACTTATTTTTATTTTATTTTTAAGATATCCCAGTCAAAATATTAAGTACGTGATTGTTTAATCAGTTCCATGACTCTACTTGCGTTTGACCTGGCTTATTATATCAGTGATTTACTTATTTCCTAAAAATATAAGCTTAGATCGAATTGCTCATAATATAGTTAAAAATACAATAAAATCCCGGGTCATTCTTATTCTTATAATTAACTTTAAAATATACTTGATTACTGCTGTGGATAAGGTTAAAAATACGGTTTTTATTAATACTGACTTGGTTAAAAGAAAAAATGTTTTTGGAATAAAAGGGGCGTTTTCCAGATCGAAATAAACATCGGCAATAAATGATTTTTGTTTTAGGCAGAATAAAAAAGTGTTTTTTTAAGAAACAAGTGCAAGTGTTTTTAATAAACAATTGCGCCACAACTTCTCTTACTAATGATGGGTGTTCACGTTTTAATATGAAGATCATCAGTTGGAACCTAAGCATAAATGGCGACGTATAAAACTGGATCCAACCACCATCGGTCATCGGGTTATTAATTCATGATCTTCACTAATGAATCAGTCTGTCTTAGTCAGTAACAAGGTTACAAATCATCTCATCCATATTACTGCCAGAAATCATTCACATCCGCCAATGAATACGCTCCAGTTGCGAATATATTTTACATAATAGCTTAGCGAGTCTAAACTAAAATACTACTGTAGGACACTCCATTTGTACACCTCCGATCTATGGATACCCTAAATCTCTGCTTTCAGTTTATCCTCAGACGGTCACAACAGATAGCTTGGTACTCTTGGTGCAGTAAGTAAAGAAGCTTACGAAAGTTATTTGGCCGTTTAAATTGTATATACACTTTGAAATGTATATCAATTAAGATATGACATGTTGATAGCAAATTAGCGTTTCGACGAGGGACATCCCGATTCTACATCAGAGATTTTGCCAACACAAAATGTACTTGCTTGAATCTTCAGCGAAACTTATCTTTTATTATCGAAGAATAGTATTCGACAAAGAAAAACATTACATGCATTTTAATCACTTCAGACCGTGAACCACAATGACTTAATTCCCGACCGCTGTAAAGAAGTCAAATAAATCATAAAAATAATAGCCGTATTATAATGTAATTGAGGGCAATTATCGTTTTCCAGGTAGACGGAACGGAACGGAGCGTGACGTAGACGTGACGGGAGGGGGGGGGGGTGAGCATACGTGACGACCATCAGGTCTCTGCGGCTTGGCACTGGACAGTCTTCAACGCGTTATGTAATTGGGTAATTAACTATTCGTGTCCTACAGTGCGATTACGCTTATTCGTCATACAGATTTTTATAGATGTAAAAAGGAATCTTTTTAAGTAAATGCCCATAGGTTTGTTTACTTTAAATTTTAAGAACTTTAATGGCGCTTAAGAGATAAATGCTTAAGAAAATTAATAATCCTAATGTCTATTGCAAGTTCAATTTGTATTTAAGTGATTGAGCTTATTTTATGTTAATGAAGCTATAAATGTCCAGATTTTTTTGCTGCTCCAGGTTTAGGGTCAACGAGATTTTCGTTGCGTGTCTACTAAAAAATAATAAATATAAGTCAATATAAAGATTTTTAATTATAAACTTTATAAAGGGAGTTTAAGAACACCGAAAATAACTTTGGATGTAAAAAGATTTAAATAGCTTATGATTGCCGAAGATTATTTATAATACCTCGCAAAGACAACTCTATGGATAGTTTTGATCCTCTATCTGCTCATATTTAATACACGTCTTTACACACTAACCTCACAAAAAAGTCATCGAAAACGAAAGTTCGTTCATTAAATGCTTCAAAAAATTTGCTATACTAATAAAAATGACAAAGTTATTATTACCTAAGTTATTACGTATAATTATTAACTTAGTTAAATGGTTAATTTTTTATTACTTTTGTTGCTACCGGTATTAGTTTACTTATTTGCCTAACTTGATGGAACCTCTGCTGGACTTTTTATAAAATAAATAATAAGGATAACAATCAACACTTATAAACGGAAAATAAGTTATTTATTTACATTATCTTTTCATCAATTCCATCTGTTGGTTAGATTTGATTATTTTGTTTGCATTTAAACATTGTAGGCCTACATTAAATTTCCAAAAAAGGAAAAGTGCCAATTTGTTATCAACGTTAATTTTTAAGATTTAAAACATAATTCTGCTTGTGATTAAATGTATTTTTCATCAGGAATCTTTAGGTACAACCACAGTAGAAAATGCCGCACCGGTTTCTGAACTTAACGAATGGCAGAGGTCAATTCATTCCACGACCTTCTTCCTCGTACAGTTGCAACTACACTATTTCGAAAGACCATGTTGTCACGATATTACACAAATGATTCTGGAATAAATCAACGTGATGTGGGGGGGGGGGGAAGTGACTTGAGAATAACTGGAAATTGAAAACACGAAAAAATGCGTTCACGCCCAAGAATCACGGCCCACAACTATACCTACACATTTATTTTCTGACAAAAATTGCGTTTTTTGGGGCGATTTAATCTTTATTTATAACTTCACCTTTATTTATTTATTTAAAACTTATTTATAAGATAATGTTCATCTAATAGTTTTCTGCGCTTTTATTTTTGATTGCATAAACAATCTAGTTCAGCGTATGTTTTTATTTCATGTAATACATATTTTAGTTTTATTGTTGTAATATTGATTGACCACTTCGAATCAGGGGGTTATCCTGGAGCGAAATTCCCTGAAGCTCATCGTTAGAGACCAGTATGTAGGTTTTTTGGTACACTTTGAATCAGATTAGAAAGGTTTTTTTGCTTATTTTTAGTTGCATTGGCAATAGCTTGAACATATTCAAATGGACTTAACCGAGCTCTTGTAACTTTTGCTAAAACACATGGGGGGATTAAAACAGAACGGGGCGTCCCATGTACTCCTTTCATGTTTGAAAACTGACATTGTATGACTCGACTGATTTTGTACACATAAAACTGACTAATATCGATTCTAAAAAATGCAACCCGCTCATATTACCATTATTTTTTTAAATGCAGTTATTTTTCTTCTACACGTCTTTGTATTATGAAAATCAGATAATTTATCCATAAACCATTAACTACAATCCAATTGTCGGTACCACGTGGCGCGCGGTGCAGCAGTGACGTAAGTGTCGGGCTCCTGGTGATAACACTCGCTCCGATAACGGCTAGGGCGCCATTAGCGGCCGGTCTACATCACACACCGACAGGCCGCGCCACGAGGATTGCCTCTAGAGTTATTTTTAATGGCTTTCCACTTAGTCGTGCCGTTAACCGATTTGTATATTTTATTATTGGTACTACGCGACTTCCGGTTGAAGTCAGTCACAAACATATGGGACTGTTGAAAGTTTATATT
Source organism: Flexamia atlantica (assembly GCA_035578135.1). Lineage (NCBI taxonomy): Eukaryota > Metazoa > Arthropoda > Insecta > Hemiptera > Cicadellidae > Flexamia > Flexamia atlantica. The sequence continues at coordinate 28,646,821 of JAQJVK010000012.1, forward strand.
AACATTTTATGTTGGAGTAACGAACTCCAAGCTCCCATCACAATGTAAAAATGTTCACGTTTAGAAGTCCAATGTAAAATTTAAAGTCTATTTAAGTATATTGTCCGGCAAGAAGCGGTAAACAATGGCATTGCTGTGAAGACGTGCAGCAAACGTGTATAATGTGACAAAAATAAATCTACCGCAAATCGCATTCAACATTATCAACACAATCGTTTGGATTCACATAAAGGTAGCTTGCCATTTCTAATTTATGTCGTTGATCTGAATGGCATATTATGACATAGAACCAATTATACATTTTTTTGTACTGTATTTAGCCCAATTTAAGATCGACCTACATGTGACAAATCTGAGGGAAAATATGAGTAATGAGTAATTGTTTGACGAACAAAATGCAGTAAAACTTAGGTGCATGATATCATAAACTGGAGTTATTATTTGCGAGCATTGTGAAAAAAATATGAGACGAGTAATTGTCCGATGAACAAAACGTAGTAAAATTTAACTGCATGATCTCATTAATGGCTGGAGTTATTATTAACTCGCATTTACTTTTAATTTAAATGAATTAAAATTTGAAATTGTATAAATTTAAACGTTTAAAAACCTTTATATCGTAAACGCCACATCTATATATTGGTTCATTGTGTGCCTATTGTATCAGCAACTCCGGTGCAGTATAACAGTGCAAGAGCAAATATGCACAAAGCTTTTACAACTACAACAAATCATCCATTGTGCCATACACGTGGAGCACTTGTATGCTTTCATTCACGACTAATTTATTGTTATGAGTCATCGGTGATTGGCAAAAATCCCGTTTATGGCATTTCTTGGAAAAAGTATAACCTAACATTTGTCCTTATCTCAAGATAAAATTTATGTAATACTTAATTTTAGTTGATTTGAAATGATTCGTTAGCAAGAAGCATGAGAAATGTTTTGCTGCCATATAAACAATGAATGCACACGTGTATAAATATGATGTATTTACCAGTAAATTCCTACTTTGTTGCAATTTATTACAGTTCCATTTCACAACAATTACCTCATCCACCCAAATATAAATTCACTGTCCCCAACTTTTATTTTGTGATTTCTTTTACCCATTTAAACAATACCATTTTTAACTTTTATCCATTGTGTTATATTCAAATATTTAGGAAGCAGAGAGAATACTTTGTCCAAAAGGTCACGAATTAATTGATCCCAGGGATCACGACTTGTGATTGACGCTCTCTTTGAAGGAGTCCGAAAATAGACCATTCAAAAGATGATTGTTATAAATGCGTTGATACTGACATTAACAATTAAAAATTAATTATTATAAAATCATCAAAAAACAATAATATTTGACCCATGGCATCATTCAACTACTCAGGTAGCATAGAGAAGCCTTTGTTCAAGAGGTCATGAAAACAATATGATTTTAAACGTTTATCCACGGCATCATTCAACTATTCAGGTAAGAAAGTCTTTGTCCAAAAGGTGGTTCGCGTCTAAAATATGACTGGGAGATTCTCTTTGAAGAAGTCTAAAAAATCTACCCTTCAAAAAATGATTCTTATAAATACGTGACAATAAAATAATTATTAATTACTGTAAAATCACCAATATATAAGCTTGTTATTTTTTACTCTTTTTAACAGCACGTTCTAACTATCGACTACTTTTCCATATGGCGTAAAAGATTACACATTTTTGATGATTGCACCGAAATCGTTGCTTTGTGGGTCTTTCTTTTAGCTTAGCAGTATTGCTAAGCTAAAAGAAATTGATTGACAATTTTACTAGTACCTAAATGCATGTTTAGTAATGAGATCAAAAATTATGGTTAAGAAAATCACTAATTAAGATCAAACATCACGTAATCTCTAAAAACTTATTGAAATAAATCATTTTTGAACAACACTCGAGGAGGGACTGGATGAGAAAAATAAACATCGGTCTTGTAAGAGTAACATTTTAGCACGTTACCTTTATGAAATACAAACGCAAATTTTACGTTTCATCGTCCTCTAAAATAAATGTTATACAGTCTCTTTTCGAACCCTTCCCCCGAGGATACCGACAACTCGTCCCCGATCCGACGCAACATAAAGCTCTCGGAGGCGGGGCCCTTTCCTCCGCCTTGAACTTTTCACGGCGGCACGTCCAGCGCGGCGAGATATGTGCGGGCACGTCCCAGCGTCTCGCCGCGACGGAGGCGGCCACTGCCGGCACCCGGACAGCGGCCTTGCAGCAAGAGGCTTATCTGGTACAGCGCAGCTTCCGAATAGCGTCCCCGCCGCTAGTAAACCGCCCCAAGGCTACCGGAGTATTGTGTAGTCACACGGCGGCCGTGGAGTAGTGATTGGATGGGGTGAGCGACTGATTACAACATTACAACCATCCGATGGTTCATCAGAATCAGATGTTTTTCCTGTGTATTGGGGTGGGGAGCGGATTGGCCCGCGCTGTGTGCGGAGATGGGAGGAACTATCCGACTAGTGGATGGATGAATAAACCATCTGTTCGTGAGCCTGTTTTAGATGGATAGTTTTCATTGGTTTTGTGGCGTAGTTATTCAGATAAAAAACTGTCGAGCCGCTGAGCATTTACCTGATTCACCTGCAAATTGATGAATAAATATTTTTTATACATTAACATTTTGTATTTAGATTGAGGTAATTAAATAAGGTAAATAATTAACATTATGGAGCAAACATTTGATGTTTTTATCTTTGACGCAAATACTCGGATTTTTTCACCGTTCATTAGAGAACAGTTTCAGTAATTAAATAACTAACTCGTAGTTTTCAAACAAATGAAAATACCTACGGAACTAGTTGTTATTGTTTTACGATTGAATGAGAACAAGGAACGGACGGTTTTCAGATACATTAAAAATAAAGTAACCATTGGGTGAATCGGTTGGCGCGCAACAACTGGATGGATCGTTTCTTTCTATCGGATAGTTCCCATCACTATCGTGAAGACGGTATTGAGACAGAGGCAGCCACTGCCGGCACCCGGGCCAGCGGCCTTGCAGTGAGAGGCTTATCTGGTACAGCGCAGCTTCCGAATAGCGTCCCCGCCGCTGGTAAACCGCTCCAAGGCTACCGGAGTGTTGTGCCGCCGCCGGCGCCGCCGCGGTGGAGTTATAAGAGTCTTAGCGATGGGAACAGCGACTACTTTTCACTATCGACAGTGACTAGTCGATTACTTTCGAACATCGACTACTCAAGTCGTTAACACTGGTCGAATTGTTGCCGTATCAAACATCGACTAGTCGATCTAACAAGTCGAACAATCATAAACTGATAGAAAACCACAAAATCTAATCGGTTAAGCGGCCAACTAGTCGGTTGAAATAATTGATTAGAAATTTCGACAAGTGAAAATAATCGACTAGACGACTACCCAACACTAGGTGTAGTCACACGGCGGCGTGAGCGGTGATGATGGTAGAGTTTATATAGTGTATGCTTGCAAACGTGTGTTAAATGTATTTGGAGGCTGTGTGCCGCGGCGTGGATGCATTGAATAAATTTATGATAAGATTCATCAATATGAAAACTATTTGAATCTCTTTATATTATTAATGTAGTAAAATACTGAATGAAAATTAAATATTCGACTAATTACCTTTGTTGTCTAAAAACAAGGTAAACGAGATTCGACCTATAAACGCAAAAAATTATACTATGTGTTTATGTATATGTTATAACTGGATAAGATGCGAGTAGTTGTTCCGATTCAAATAATGAAAACCATGTTTTCAAATTTAAAACCTGTAGTTGCAAAATAGACCTTGTGGCAACGAGTACATAAGAAACAACGACGTTCTCGTAGGGAAATGACCTTGAAGTATTAACGGGGTCAAAATATACCCGCATGGATATAATAAGGCGGACACAATCGAATATCGTATTGTCGATTCGGTATAGCGGTACTATTATCAATAAAATAATAATAATGATGGCATATTTGGTTCAACTATCCTGCAGTTAATAGAGAAATTTACATAATCTCAAGATAGTTTAAGTCCTAGCACTTCTTTTATGAACTTTCCCTTCTTTCCCAACGAGGAAAATCTACGTCGGCGGGTGAAAATAACAATATTAAAGCAGGATAAGTGGGCGCTACAGAAAACTGTAGGTAGAAGTTAGCGAGATTCTCTTTTTTCCCGAAGCAGAACGAAATAAAGTGTAAAAGGATTTGATATTTTTAGAATCCTCTTTACTGTACCCTCGTCCCCTAGCGCTGAATCGCATTTTCTCTTCACCCTGTCTTTTTAGAAGCCATTTTTTATCAGTACTTTTTTACAGAATATGCCTACTACAGCAAAATGTTGCGTTGATATAGCTACTTGGGAAGCTTAAATTAAGGTTACCTACAACCCTCATTCGTATAAACATTTAAAATGAGCTTTGGTTAGAACTTGTTGACAAAATTAATACTTATTTAACTAAAATTTTCAACGAATTAAAATTTTCGTCCTAATGGAAACGTTTATTTCCGTATTCTTTTTACGCTGTAGGACAGGTAGACTCCGGAACAAACAAATAGTTCCGACATATATATTATTTGTAAGGCAGGAGTTGTCCGCCCGCATCGCGAACCGTGCGACTCGGCGCGCAGTCACAGGTCGTGGCACGTGATCACGCGTGACGCCCGCGTAGGAAGGACCTTAGCCGGAGGTCCGCGACATTCGAAAAACGTGAGGGCGACTCGTGCGACGTCAGGAAGTCACTCGACAATGACAGCAGTTCAAACAGAAAGGTTTAAATACGTTTTTATCCTTTAACATTTTTGGATTTTTTTGTTCTTGAAATTTACCTACTGGCGAATGAATGTCTCTACGACATGAATAATGAAAATCCAACAGAAATATACCCAAATTGTGTATAAACTCTGTTTTAATTTAATTTTCGGCTACGGCATTAGAGGGCTTCGATATTATAAAGGCGATATTTATTCAATATTTCGAAAGCATTTGACTCATACATATAGCATATATAGATGAATAATTTGATTTGTATCAAGCTGTTTCAGGTCTACGATTACAGCATACTACGTCCACCTTATTTCAGATCTATGACTACAGTTACATCCTATTGAAAATAAGCCTAAAGATCGTTGTATTAAAATAGTAAAAAGATTGAAGGTGAGAACCCTATACACATACTATTACCGAATATGGTTTTACTTGATTCCTATATTTTCTTACAGTACTCCCGAGATTGTTTTCTTTGCTCGGTCATAACTACATAACTCATTTTTATTGCTACCTTATAATGTGGCAGTATTATTACCGACCTTACGATTTAAGAGCACCAATAATAGTAGTAAAAGTATTACGACCGAGAGCGCCTTGCCGTAAATTTCCGTCCTAAAACAGAACCAATCAATCCTATTGATGGAATGAAACTCCATCTTGATCCTGGCAGCAATAAACCCGGTGGATAAGTCAGATGAAGGTACCGGCCGGCATTGGTCAGCTGAGATATGAAGCTCCTTGCTGACGCGTCCGATCATCGCGGGGGCGGAGGGGGAGGGGGGGGGTCGGAAAGTTAATCCAATACGGTTGAAGCGGGGGACAAAATTACATTGAAAAGCGGCTTACGGCATCGAGTTCGGAGCTTTTAGGGGTTCCCGAGATGCCCGGCTGCTGAAAACAACGCCTGAAAAGTTTTTCGGCCACTGGATTTATTGGAGACGGGGGAATCTAGAATTATTTATCCGAGTCGGACCGCCATGTTGATGTACATAAGCAATTTAGATAGTTACATGTTGTATTTGAGATAATAATTATAAATAACATAGCCTTAAACAGACAACTATAAAAATTAGTGAAGCCGATTGTGTCAATCATTGTTAACATATGAACCTCACCTTTTTAGGTACAACTGTCTCCTTAAACAACGTGTACAACTAATCAGCAATGGTGTAATTAGGTATTTAAAAATTTGCCTTTAAAATAGAATGAAAAATCAGCATGCATTAGAATTAAACAGAATTATATTAAGGGTTTTGGGAATTTGGACTTGTTATTATCTCAAAATTGTTTCAAAATAGTCCGAACTTTCTTATTCGAGTCCATAATAGGTATTAAAGAATCGAAGACAAAATATTCATAACATAAAAACGAACTATTTACAGACTACACTTTGTCAGGCTTTCTTCTGACTAAAACAAGTTCCAGAAAGAAATTGGTCACCAAAAGTTATGATGCTGATATAAAGGGACAAAGGGACGGTGCAAATGTCTTAATCTGATAAAAGTTCCAGGTCGAAAAGATTTATACAAAGTAGAAGTTTCAGACCACACGTGGTATCGACTCCACACTGCAAGCCCGTAGCTGGCACGGGGCTCGGGGCCTGTAGCGAGCACGACCCTGGAGCTGTTTATTTCGTTTCGTGTAAGTAGGAAATAAGATTTCGCCCGGCACAACGCCTCAGCGCCTCTGAACCATTCTTATAAGCGTCAAACTTCTCTAATATGCCACTGACATTTTCACTCAGTCGTGTTTGGCCCTAGCTTACGTTTTATATGACGTCGTTTTCAGCAGTGTCTAGCAATGTCTGGCTTACAAATATTCTGTAAGTAAAAAAAGGAAAGGTTTTGTAAAAGGAAAAGCTGCAGTTTTTTAATTATTAAGTAAATACCCCAAAGTAAATTTTATTTCAAAAGAGACTCAGATATATCTGCATAGGTGACGTAATCAATACAGGGAATGCAGCACCTTCTCGACTCTGTATAGATTACTTAACGGCACTCCTTTTAAAATCTGATGGAGCCAGATTGATCCATTTTGAGAAGTTTCGAACCTGGTATAACCTTTTTGAGAAGTTTTGAACCTGGTATAACGGCCATCTACGATCATTAGACAAATAAGGTTCCACAAGTAGTATAATAAAAGTCATAACACACTTATGTCTCGTTCATCATCATCATCATCACACCCTAGTTTATTGCCATCATTGGTTTGCTGTTTCCTCCGCCAACTTCAAATACCTCCCTTTGATGACACCCCTCCATTCTATTACTATGAATATTTCACACGAGGAAAGTATGAGCCACTAAAGTGGCCACTTATAAATTCAAACTGTCTGTAAGCGAAGCCGTCTGTCTATTACTGAGCAGAATATCAATCAGATTTTATTGTTGTTTGAGCGACACCATTGCTACCCGCTCACGTTTTAGACCGTCCATAAACTTTTACGTCTTCTAATTGAAAGCCGCCCACGCCTAGTGAGCACTTCAGGATAATGCTTGCTAAAAGCATGTGAATCAATATTGGGTTTGCCCGGTTTGATGTTGGTTTCTAACGTGATCACAATTTTGCAGGTTATTTATACTGAAAGCTACAATGGTGCGGTCAAATTCTTTATTTTAATTGTGGCTGGGTTATGCCACTGAGTGAAAACTTCGTTGAAACCAAACGGTCTCATGTGATCGTTGGCTGAAACTCAATTAAAGTATCTTCTTACAGGTAAAAACCCCGCAATACTTCAAAATCATCAAATAATTTTAAACTTTGGCGTTAAAAAAGAAAAATCTTTGAAAAATTGTGCTTGGTAAAACCATACATGAGCCCCGAGGTTTATAAGCTGTTTGAAGAACATTGATTCATTGACTCATGACAATAATCTGTTGGTTGCAAAAATAACCTCTTTCAGAGCCGGTTCAATAAAAACACCCTATGTAACATAACAACACTTGCTTTGAGACGTAAAGAAAGGCCAGAAGAAATATCCCTAAAAAATCCTTCTTTGGGATCGTCTTGACGGATGTTACCTTTTCCTTCGCAATTGGAAGACCGTAGAAACAAATACCCCTGTTGCAGCAGACCTGTATACTCAGCTAATTTCAAATGCAAACAAATATTTCCATCCAATGTATGTCTTTGTAATCTCAGTAACAATAACATAGGGAAAGAATATGCAGGTTTGCTTCCACGAAAATGGAAACTTCGGGGATTTTAGATCTCACCTAGATGAAGCCACAAACCAAGTTTTATTAAGATGTTGAGATATAAGCAAGATATAGAATTTTACTTATTTCCCATAAGGTTATAATTGGGACAACGTACTGGTTTTGCCACTTTCAACATCTCGGTAACCAGTGGACATAGAGCTATGATTCAAAATACTAAATTGTTTGTTTTTTCAAGCTCAATTCAATGGTGGATTTCATAATTGGATAATTTTAATTTTTTTATGTGTAATATAAAATAAGACCCATTTTTAGGGATATATATGTATAATTATTCAAAAGAATGCAAAAAATGAGTCTACATATGATCAAATATAATACTCAAAAGAAATATTATTCTCAAACAGCCAAAAAGGGACTCAGAACTTCGGGGAGTAGAGGGAAGGCTCAGTTCGTCGAGCCTGTGAGTCACTAGGCCTTGGACCGACCTCGTCACTCACGCTATGATTCGCTCCAGTTTCACGCCCTCACTACACTTTGTTCCTCCTCTAAATTACAGTAATCGATTTCGCCACGTTTTTATGATAAAAATGTCTTTTATTGTAATCTGAAAAAATTAAAAAGTAAATTTTGTGCCCATGTGCACTCTCATCTTTTATTCGGTATAGCATTGTAATATGGATGTACAAAAAAAAGTAAATGGATAGCATTTTGAGACAACAAAAAAAGGCTATTAGAATTATGCTTAAACTTAAACGTAACGATTTGGCCAAAGAAGATTTTTAAATTTTTTTTAATTTTCACGGTTTATGGTCAGTATATATTTGAAACAATTCTTATTGCCAAGAAACTGACATTACACTCCAAATCAATACCATTACCTCACTCTTATAATTTGAGAAGGAATGAGATAAATTAGCCTCACAGGTTAAAATGTTATGAGAAAAAGCCGTTATATGCAGGTAATGTTTTAAAAATATATACCTGAAAGTATTGAGCAAGAAAATTTTAGTATTATAAAATTCGATTCTAATTATACTTTGTTTATTTCAATTTTGTAGGTTGTAATCAAACCAATTTGAGGTAAACCATAAAATTTTATATCAAAAATTAAGTTATATATTTGCAACATGTAACTGAAGAGAAAATGTTAATGCATGCGAGCAAGAAATCATTACATATAAGTTCTATGAATATTCTATTATCTAGTGTTTCTTTTGCATCACACATTGAATAAAATGATTTTAATGATATTCAAATGTTATCGAAATACCTTATTCAATTGTTATTAATAAAAATTTTGAAACAGTCTTCAGCATAAAAAACATTATTGTATATTTCCTGCCAAGAAGACATTACCGTTTCATAATTTGAGGAAAAAAGAATAAGTGTCAAAAAAGGACCAGGTTACATTACTCTTTGGAATCAAATCCAATATGGACAGTTTTCCGTCATATAGCTTGAGTAATTCAACTAGTCCTCCGTTTAATTTCTTGAGTGATTCAACTATATGTTGAGACTAAGATGTACAAAAACTTTTAAATTTCTTCTTGTATTACCTGGCGAGAAAGACGTAGTTGCTTGTAAGGTCTCTCTCAGAATGGAGTGAAGAGCCCTCTTGACCTCGTGGCCACTTTTAATCACAACGGGGAAAACCTGTTTTTATTCATTTTTAAGGTTTATTTTAAAAGAAACGGCGGGTTATTTTTAGCAGTAAGCGATTAAATATTCACGAAGGATGAGTGCTTACAAGTTATTGCGATCTTGAAAACATTGGGCTGATGAATATTGAGTATGCTTCAAATGTATATTGTAAGCATGTTAGTATGTATTAAAATGGCAATATTAAATTAAAACGTAACACTTACGGTACTAAAAAAGTTTGCATGTTCTTTTATTTATGCCATTAATCGCTATTATTTCCGGAATAATGTGATAAAACTATTACCAAGAAAACAATGCGGCTAGTTTAAATGGAATGTAATTATATTCTAAGTTATTCAGTTTTCGTTACTCAAACTTTGAAAAGCTTTCCTTTTGTATTTAAAAATGTAACGCGATTTGTGCTTGTCTGGATAAAAACGTTACTGCTTTGGTTATGGAGTTGTAACTCTACCGTAACGTCGTGTAAGTTAATAGCAAAGAATATTATATAATGAATAAGTGGTTGAAAGTATTAGCTCACTCCGTAAAGTAATATTTAGCTAATATTGGAAATGGTTAACGCCGTGACGCTGAATAATGCATTTTTTTAAGTACACCCAGACCATTTTGTTCCCATGCATCGATAATTTAAATAATCAAGGGTTCCATTTACGTCGACAATCATCACAGTTTTATATGGGTATTTTTTATGTTTTCCCAAATATCTTATGGATAGGCCCTATTGTTTTCTTTGTTCGTAAATTTATAGATGCAGTCAAAGATAGAAAAGCAACCGCTTTTCACTTCGCACGTAATGCGACAGATCTTTTGTCCGCACGGAGACCGAAAGCCAAACTCGCCCGGGGGCAATGCTCTCCGATTATTTTTGCATGCATGTTGCCATTTGTCGGCGAGTGGCAGCGGTAGGCGGTGCACATCCATCATTGCACACGCACGCACACCGCACGACACAGCAAAGCGCAGCACAACAGCACGGAGCAGCACGGAGGAGCACGGAGCAGCACAGTGTAGCACGGAGCACCACAGCGCACCACGGAGCTGCACAGAACAGCACGGAGCAGCACAGTGCAGCACGGAGCAGCACAGTGCTCCACGGAGCAGCACAGTGCTCCACGGAGCAGCACAGAACAGCACGGAGCAGCACAGTGCAGCACAGAGCAGCACGACACAGAACATCGCAGCACGGAGCAGCACGTTACTATCGACACCCGCCGCGCCGGTTATTCGAAGATTGATAACTAGTTTACTCTTACAGAATATTGATGGGATGAATATTTTAATTTAATCATGAGTATTAGGTATTCAAATTAGTAAAATTCAATTTATTTTACACGACATAAGGCTGAAGGTTTGAAAAAGAAACGATTTACGTATGGTCAATAGTGTTATGTAATTCAATGTGTTAAGTTAATCAATAGAGTCAATGGTATAACACAGCTTTTATATTTTGAAACTAAACCGATCAGTAGTGTTAATACTTAACATGATGTTTAATACTTGCATAGCCTAATATTAATACAATTATGTTAAAATTTTCATACCGTTCACCATACTATTCCATAAAGTTTTAGAATTATACTGCTCAACGTTACTGTTTCATGATTTTTTATTAATCACTGCACCGGAAACTATATTTTTTTATTATTGCAGATTACAAGATTGAATTTTGACAGGAGTTTCGCCATTACAGTTTCATAATATTGTATAGATTATTTCATTGGAAAATATTGGACATGAGTTAACAATTAATTATTGATTACTGCATTTGTCCATACTGCTGATTTCTCACACGTGAGGAAAATCTCACTAATTCCTATTTTGCGAGAGTTGTCTAAGTTCAACCATGCGTTTTCGACGAACGGTGAAGTACGCTCGTTGACAATTAATTCATAACTGCTTACAGATAGGTGTGAGAATGCGGTATGCAGCTACCACAGAAATTTTCCAATCTAAAACACCCGCCCTTTTTTTTATCTTAAAACTGGAACTTTTAATTTAAAAATTTAAGAAGGAAAATTCAAATTTAGTCTCGACACTGGCAGTCTATTAAAGTTGAATGGGGAAGGTTAAGTGAGACTCGTGTGTATTACCAACGAGCGGTGCACGATAAACAATCACACGGCGGACCATTACTCAAACTGGAACTGGCGCCTATAAATCATGGCTCGGGTCAGCCGAAAATAAAAACAAGAATTACTTCCAACCGATCAATCACCGGCGATCGGGTCTGCTTCTGGCACGGCGAGTGGAGGGGTTGGAGGTGGATCGGTCACACAACCGCTTCTGGCACGGCGAGTGGAGGGGTTGGAGGTGGATCGGTCACACAACCGCTTCTGGCACGGCGAGTGGAGGGGTTGGAGGTGGTTCGGCCATTCTGGCACGGCAAGTGGAGGGGTAGGAGGTGGTTCGGTCACACAACTGCTTCTGGCACGGCGAGTGGAGGGGTTGGAGGTGGTTTGGCCACACAACCGCTTCTGGCACGGCGAGTGGAGGGGTAGGAGGTGGTTCAGTCACACAACTGCTTCTGGCACGACGAGTGGAGGGGTAGGAGGTGGTTCAGTCACACAACCGCTTCTGGCACGGCGAGTGGAGGGGTAGGAGGTGGTTCAGTCACACATCTGCTTCTGGCACGGCGAATGGAGGGGTAGGAAGTGGTTCAGTCACACAACTGCTTCTGGCACGGCGAGTGGAGGGGTAGGAGGTGGTTCAGTCACACAACCGCTTCTGGCACGGCGAGTGGAGGGGTAGGAGGTGGTTCAGTCACACAACTGCTTCTGGCACGGCGAATGGAGGGGTAGGAAGTGGTTCAGTCACACAACTGCTTCTGGCACGGCGATTGGAGGGGTAGGAGGTGGTTCAGTCACACAACTGCTTCTGGCACGGCGAGTGGAGGGGTAGGAGGTGGTCCAGCCACACAACTGCTTCTGGCACGGCGAGTGGAGGGGTAGGAAGTGGTTCAGTCACGCAACGGAGTAAGGTAAAGGGCGAGCACGGGGTCTTGGGGAAATAAGGTGTCTATACTAAGGGAGCATTCTAGATTGGCTTGTGGTATGTGGTTTTAAGGTTTAACAGTGGGTGAGTACTAAAATTGTGCAAGAGCTGTACAGTGTGCATGAATCTGCAAAATGCCATCGACGTTATAACGCCTTCGAGGGAACGCTCCAAATTCTAATTTTAATACAACCTGACTAATATTCTACTAGCACTATTCTAAAGGCATAAGCACTTGATCCAGTAAGTTACTTTTAGTACTTAGCTCATGCAGTAGTATTATCGAAATTATTCCATGATTGCAGACCTTAAATGGTAATAAGTTTAGCCCTATGCATATTAAAGGCAAAACTAAGAATGGATGTATTTTAAAATTACAACGAAGTTAGGAAGCCTTCCAAGGAACTTTAAAAAGGCCTTAAATTACGATACATAATATGATAAGGGAAGAGAAGGGTTTGTTGAAAATACCTTATACTGTTCAAGGGGAAAGTAATAAGAGTTGTATTTTATACTCTAGAGAGATCACAATGTAAGTTGATCAACTGCAATAAGGAAAACATAGAGAGAAAATAATACGAATTAATCCAGTTAAGAGATCAGTACTTCAGGGGAATGAGAGAATCACTGTGACTCAAGACAAATTCTGAGTAGTAGTAACAAGATCAAGATAAAAATGGGAGGTAAAGTGTCAAAAATAGAAGATTACAGCAGACATGAAGATAGAGGTCGTGAAAGAGAGAGGTGGGAGAGAGGAGGCAAGGTAGAGAGAGGGGGAGATTGTACGTGTGTGTTGCGTAGGCCAGGACAAAGGTAGGGGAGGTCGTTGACTTTTGATAACGCAACAGGGCAGCCAAACTGGCGCATACAGAGACACAGTGGCCGGTATACTCGCACACAGAGACACAGCGGCCAGTATACTTGCACGCGCCACAGAGCGGCAGCGGTGGCTTCTGCGGCCAAGTGGGACCTCGCCAGCCCGAGTGACGTGTGCCGCTTACAAATACGTCCCCGACCATCCACACGCGGCCGCCGCACAAAGGCATGTCAGAGGACAAAGTATACTGTTGATTACACAAGATAATGCTAACACGTCAACACAAATTGAAGGTTTATGACAAGTAAAGTGTTGCAGTAGTTAGTTTTACCTACATAGAGTTGGGGACTGTTAAGGTAGCAGAAAAACTGAATAGTAGGGTTACTAACTTTGTAACAAAAAATTATAGTATAAATTAAAATAGTAATTTTTTTTGTGTTCATCGTTCACGACAATCAACCAACTACAAAACCACCCTTTTGTTTTTTTGCGGACTATTTTAAGTTTTTGTAATATGAAAACATAACCGAAATATGGAAAATATGTCTAAACTTTTCTCTACGATTATTTCAAATTGCACTTAAAAACTTGGTGTCATCATAACAGAAAATCGCAATTTAACACAAAAACCAGTATAAACCATAACAAAAACGGCGAGAACTTCAGTAATATCTTGCGAATCTGACTGCAAGTACGACCAGCTACTTGAAATGACTTGTAAGTTTGGCATCATAACAGAAAATAAGCCTTTGAAAACGAAAACAAAAAACACCTGTCCAGTATCAAACCAAATGAAAATATTGCAAGGTTAGCCAGATTACTTCTCTTATGAATGTTTTTAACATATATTTTAAAATTTACAAGGCTTCTACTTTTGAGAATTCAAAGTTGCAACGACATTAGTACACCAAGAAGTAGACCTTGGGTTGTATGGACGAATGTAGGCCTACTTGAAAATTCTACATTAAATGTGGGTTTTACCATAAACTAGGGGAAGACGTAAAACTGCACTAAATGAAAATGAATATATAATCTTGTGCTTGAAAGAGCGAACCTTTAGAAATGCGAAGGAAAGAAGAGCTGCAATAGAGTGCTGATTGTGCCCGATACCCGCAGAGGAGTGCCACCTGTCATCAGCAGAGAGACGAGAGACGAGAGATATTGTAAATATTTTACGATTCCATCAATAATACATCAGTTGCAAATTTTAGGCAACCGCCACCGCGCGGCGAGACTGGCTGACCCTTGTGTTAATGTAAATAATCAGTTTTACTTGGGGGTTAAATAAAGTAGTAACTTGGATAATTTTCCTCGCCGCATCTAAACACGGGTCAGATAAACAAGATCGTTGACAAAACGTCCTATTTAATTTCTTAATACATATAAATAAAATAGCAACGGGAATGGAAATGGGCGATGTTAAAATTTATTTTAAGTAAAAGTATTCACAGTTTTTACAACTGCTACAATATAATACATTTCTCCCTGTCGTAAAATTTAATGAATAGTTTGTGAAAGCTCTTTTTTAGGTTTATACAGTTTTGAATTTAATTGCACTAACACTTTGCAAAAGCAAAATATATTAAATTCATGCATGACCTCAATCCAACATACAGTACTATTAGTGCCTTTACAGTATTGCAGTATTGTTTTAAATTAAATAAATAAATGAGAGAACTTAACAACCAACTCAATTAAAATTTGAATGTAACAACCGACTCTAAAATAGTGACGTGTCTTAAAATAAAACTTTTAAAACATCCCATTATCAAACTAGAGCCTCCTTCTCACTCGAGCACTATATTTTAATTCCATGCACACCATCCCCATCCCCACCTGCCAAGAAACGAGTCGTCAATGAAGAGACACTTCCCGAGCCTCAAGTCGCTGGCCCGAGTTATCAGCATATTTTAAGGAGGTGAAATATTCCTCGAGCACCGGAGAAAAGCGCGGACCTCAAGCCCTCTCCAAGGTTCATCCACCTTTCTTTGTCCTTTCTTTTTTCACCTTATAAGATTTCTCCAGAATCCTTTTGTGTCCCGGCGCGAGAGGAACCTCGAAATAGTCCCGCAGGGAGATGAACCGATTAAAATTTAACATGTTGATATAGTTGTTACCGAGGGCTGTATTATTAATGGGGACGTGGACGCATGCGCCGGGAGGGGGCGGATCGATGCAGCTCAGCTGGGCCGGAGGTCCCGTATTGACACCGCACTCCGGTTAGTTACCTATGCGGTTTTACTTTCATCGGTGAAAACTCTTTGTTCGCTAATAAACTTTGGTTTTCATCCCCACATTGTTTCGGTCAATTGAAAACTGTAAATAACTCTGGTTTAAAAGGGTTCTGACTAATTTTTTAATTAGGTGGTTGTGTAAAAATCATTTTAATGCAATTTAAATCGATTACTAAATACAGTATATATAATACTGAAAATAATTTTTTTTCACTTTAAAGCCTTCTAAAAAAAACATTCATACACACGCAAATAGCTTTAATACCAATAAAAATAAATCACTTTAAATGGCTAACGAATCGCTCCCTGCAACCACATAATCATAAAGGAAACTAAACTCACAACACAATCTCTCATAACATTTCAGTTTTTCTAATGATTTATTTCTTAGTACAATAATTAAATACAATTACTTCCACCACGTCACAGGAGTAATTTATTTGCACTCCATTCCGCCACAGACACTTTCCTCCGTGATAAAGTCATCTTTGGTAAAACATCTTCACAGACTACGACCGGTCGACGAGTATGGCACGGCGCACGTCGGCGGTGCACGCGAGGGCCATGACAATCACTGACTCATCAGCTGTTTACGGTTGCAGCCGCGACCATCTCGGTAGCAGCCACCAGGAAGCCGATGGCAGCCGCGACCATCCCGGTTGCAGCCACCAGGAAGCGCGGGCCGCCGCACGACCGCCAATGCGGCGGGAAACGTCAACCGCCGGTGCATTTCCTCATTGCATTGGCCAATCTCTCTGCCATCATGGTGGAAACCGCCGGGTTATAGTGGGGTAAGGGTTTAATTCCCGTTAAACGTGGTAAATCGGTTGTAAAATGTTGGTCAAGACTTGGGTAAGGACGTTTTCTGTTGAACGTTGATTAAACCAAAGTTTTCTGAGTTTGCGTATACAGGGTGAGTTTTAATTGTCCCCCCCCCCCCTTACTTTTTTTACATTTCTAAAAAAACTATCCCAGACCCCGCCCAAACATTATTGGGTAGTAAGTACCTCGTTTTGAGGGGGTACTCATTTTCGGCCGCCATCTTGGATCCGCCATATTGGATCCAAAATAATTTTTTCAAATGTAAAAGTGGTGTTGTGACCCATCATTTCAAGCTAGATTTTTTCACTGATTACAATACCGCAATCCGTTTTTTAATATCTCGATTCGTTCTCAAGATATGAGTACTTTTAATTTATTTATTTTCAACCAATTTTAACATTACAAATTGATAAAATAGGCCCATAACCACAAAATAATGCTAGATAGTGTCGAATAACCACCATCAGTCATTGTTGAGCGATTTACACTTAACTTTCACCAATGTAAATTTTTTGGCCGCCATCTTGGATCCGCCATTTTGAAATGAGGTAAGTTATTTCAAATATGAAGTTGGGGTTGTGACCCATCATTTCAAACTAGTTTTTTGCGCCGAATCCAATGCCGCAACCCGTTTTTAGCAATTAAAATTAGTTTTTGAAAAATTAATACTTTTTGAGGTTTTTATTAGAAATTTGTCAATATCTTGAAAACTAAACATGATAATTAAAAACGGGTTGCGGCATTGAATTCGACGCAAAAAACTAGTTTGAAATGATGGGTCACAACCCCAACTTCATATTTGAAATAACTTACCTCATTTCAAAATGGCGGATCCAAGATGGCGGCTAAAGAATTTACATTGGTGAAAGTTAAGTGTAAATCGCTCAACAATGACTGATGGTGGTTATTCGTCACTATCTAGCATTATTTTGTGGCTATGGGCCTATTTTATCAATTTGTAATGTTAAAATTGGTTGAAAATAAATAAATTAAAAGTACTCATATCTTGAGAACGAATCGAGATATTAAAAAACGGATTGCGGCATTGTAATCAGTGAAAAAATCTAGCTTGAAATGATGGGTCACAACACCACTTTTATATTTGAAAAAAATATTTTGGATCCAATATGGCGGATCCAAGATGGCGGCCGAAAATGAGTACCCCCTCAAAACGAGGTACTTACTACCCAATAATGTTTGGGCGGGGTCTGGGATAGTTATTTTTAGAAATGTAAAAAAAAGTAAGGGGGGGGGGACAATTAAAACTCACCCTGTATATTTCTATGCATTCGCTCAAGAATACGAACTTAAAAGAACTGTTCAAATTCTAACCTTGCTTTGAGGTCCAATCAGTTCATGGGAAGCTTCAGTAACCAAGAAAAGATTAATGTCAGTGTGCCCGCACGAGTCCAAGATACATTACTGAATCAAATTGAAAAAAGGCGATTATATTAACTAACTGCGTCAAAACGATAAAAAATGAAGTTGTTTTCCAAGGTGGTTTATTGTCATTGTTCCTTTTACCAGAAAACTTGATGACATGACGCTTTTCTTTATGAATTTGTAATTTATTCTTTTTTATGACTCGAGTAAGCTACATATTTATTTATGAATACCACTCCAATGAACTTCGTCATTTAATTGATTGAGAATTTAGATAGTAGCATGCGCGAACGACTTTAGATACAACCATGGGTATCCACTTATTGATGCATTACTAATTGCAACTCTAGTTTATATCGGTGGACTTTTATCAGTATTTTATTCCCCACTTCACCTTCAACGATGACATCTTAAAGAAACGTCAAATGTAACAATGAACAAAAACACCAATTCACCCCTTCGCACCCACCCAAGTACAAACCCTGTTTCCATTCCTGTAACACTCGGAAAAGGAATATTTCTGATGCAAGTTTTCCAAAATAGCGCGGCGCGCGGTTTTGACAGAGACGTCAGTGGTTCTGACACGTTTGCAACACCGTGCCTTGCCGAGAGTGGAGCAGTTAGCCCGGCCGTTGCCCCCGAAGTGACACGCCGCGCCGACACCATTGCATCTCTCATGCAGTAACTCATACTGCAATAACGTTCTCTGCGCCCCCACTTACAACGCAACCTCGTGTTCTTCCGAGAAATCAGACCTTGTACGTTTGCTGGTCCGATACACCACGAAGAAGAATCAATCAGAAGTAGCTTCTAATATTGCGCTCAGAGTGTGTCGAGCGCTGCCCAGCGTGTGTCGAGGACTTAGTTTACCATTAACTCTGCAAGAGAGCAGCGCCGGCGCCGTCGCTGCCCTCTCCTAATTTAACTTAA
This sequence comes from Flexamia atlantica, assembly GCA_035578135.1. Taxonomy (NCBI): domain Eukaryota; kingdom Metazoa; phylum Arthropoda; class Insecta; order Hemiptera; family Cicadellidae; genus Flexamia; species Flexamia atlantica. The sequence goes on from JAQJVK010000012.1 coordinate 28,665,586, forward strand.
CTGTAACTAGTAACATAACTATAACCGTAACTGGATTTAAGTGTAAGTAGTACTAGGGCGCAACAGAAGACCCATTTAAAATGCAATAACGTTCTGTGCTCCCCCGCTCACAACGCAACCTCCTGTTCTTTCCGAGAAATCAGACCTTGTACGTTTGCTGGTCCGATACACTTTACTGGGAATTTTTTCGCCCGATGACTCCAGGCCGGGTCGTTCACCGTTTTCATTTCAGCGGCTCGCGATAAATTGACCTTTTGAGTTATGTGGCTGCCGTCCTCGACAAAACCTCTTTATTATTTTCCAGTTTTGCACTGTTAACAATGCTTAAAGTTTCGACAAGAATTTCATGTTATAGATTGTTCAGTGAGACTGCTAACTAAATTGTAAAAATATGTTAAACGTTTTGGCGTCCACTACACTTGATTGGTAATAAAGCGGCTTAACACAGACAAAAGCTTTTTTGTTCTTTTTCCATTAAGAACAAAAAAACTGACGAAACCAACTTTCTTTCTTCCGGAACCTCTTCGTACAACATAAATTGTGACCACAAGGCCGATCTACTTATCCCTTCCCAAGGCCTACTGGTGGAGGACTCGGGGAGAGTCTATTTGTAGAGCAGTTAATTGCACCTCCGTCCGTCCACAGTAGCAGGTACAGAGTCCGGCCCGAGGGGGCAATTAGAAAGTGATGTTAGGTGCTCCAAGGCCATCGGCTTTCCAGTTTCGACACAGATTTGAGGAGATAGGCCCAAGGCAGGGCCGCAGGTCCGCGGTAAAGGTTGCCGAATGAACGATTGTAATCTTATTATATTGGCTGCACTCGTAATTTGAAATTAGCAGGACCGATTTTGAGAACAGTCTTCCGACAATATTGTTCACGGTTCGATGATGGGCTAGGATCCTGGTTGACTCTTCTGGCCTTAGCGTGTGACAAGACATTTTACTCACCCTATACTCAGTAATCTACTATATATTTGTCAAATACCACTCAGTGGAAACATCGTACAGCCCAAACTACTTGACCTAGAACCTTGAAACTTTGCATGGATGTTCCTCTTAGGGCGTAGACATCCGCTAAGAACGGATTTTACAAAATTCGTAGTATAAAGGGGTTTTTGGCGAGGCCGAAGTTTTCAAATTTTCCCATTTAAAAGTATGTTGGACGATTTTTGTTTACATTTTTAATGTTCATAAAACAATCAGCTGGTAGTTAGCTTCGGATATGTATACGTTGATACAGATGATAATAAATTGATTTCTTTGATCATGGCTTCATTGATTTTTGTTGATTTGTTTCAAGGGCATAATTATGTACTATATAAAAGTTACATTTAGTTTAGATAAAATCAACAATTAATTAGTTAAGTGGCACCATCTATATTTCGGTAGCGGGAGTTACGCAGTTTTAAACGTGAAGAGCATACTGCCTTTTGTGGCTGAGACTAAATCCCGGTAAGATGGAAAGAGAAAAGAACAGTGGTTTTTCAGTCACAAATAGAATATGCTGAAATGATATGATTCTTTGATCTACTTATGTAAAAATTTATAAATTATACGAATCCCTGATTGTAAGTTATATTTATACTATCTTTTCTACTGTATTTTTGTCAAATACCACTGACCTATCCTATGTACAGCCAAAACTACTTAACCTAGAACCTTGAAAATTTGCATGGACGTTCCTTACAGAGAGTTGACATTCACCAAGAACGGATTTTTCTAATTCGAGGTTTTTAGAGGTTTTTCGTGGAACTGAAGCTTTGAAAATGCCCCATGTTAATGTAATGGATGATCTTTTGTTTAAATTTCCAATTTGATTCAATGAAGCATATTAGCTTCACAAACGGATACGTTGTTACAGCTGATTTATAATTTGATTCCTTTTATCATGGTTTTGTGGTTGTTTTGATGATTTTGTTAGGTATATAAAAGTTACATTTGGTTTAGTTTCGTACCTTATACGTTCAATCATAAGCTCATTATGTGGTACCATCTTTTTAGGCAGCGGGAGCTATAGTTATTTCCTTAGGCCGTCCTTCATGTTTTTAATTACAATCATGCCAGTTACAATAATTTGGCAAATTCCTTTTTTATCTAATTCGACGGTGTCCCGGGGGCTTTTCACGGAAAAATAAATGCTGCAATCAGTGGTTGATCTTAAATTATTCCTACCCGTCCATATTTTAAGTTAAAAACTAAGTGAATCGAGTTTGAAATACTGCCCACGGATAGCACCATAACTGTTTCGAACATTCAGCCCTTTACTGTAATTAATTGATGCCCTACTAGGCGATCCAGGGACGTAATGGTAAATCTACAAGGAAGTACCTTAAAATCGACACATTTGGTGTTAAAATCGGTCCGGCCGTTTTCGAGTTATAACGGTGAAAAGAAAACCTTCACTATCTACTGTGGTATCCTACATCCTACTGTGATATCTACATTTTATCCTACATTCCGCCATAAAACAAACATATCTCTACATGACATATTCCTTGATATAAATATTTTCTATTCAGTCCTCTAGATTCTTCATATCAAGGTTAGACGATAATTTTTATCGTGAGCGAAGCCACGGGTTCTGCTAGTTATTTATATTTGTCTTTATGGTAGTACCCAAATTAATTATATGAAGGGCGCTCTGTGTCGATCAATGTATTATTTTCAGACAATTTAATTTTTTATCAATGGCTTGTTTTGAAATGGTCACCATTTAGCGATAAATAAGTTTATAGCTATATCGAGGAGCTTCCTAATCGAAATCTAATAGGATGGTAATAATACAGTACCTAGACAATACAGTACCTAGACAGTTAGTTAACAATAATTATGTTAGCAATAATTATTATAGTTTTCTATACAATTTCTATTAAATAGTAGTTTTCATTACTAGGAGCGAAAGTGGCTCTTTTTGGTAGGAGATCGCAATTTACAGGCGAGGCGCAGCCGAGCTTGGAAATGCCATCGAGTACCAAGGAGACACTTTTGCTCCGTGTGATGAACAACTATTTTCATCATTATGTATAAATAACTATTTAATCGTTAAAAAATTAGACTACATAATTTTGAGGTTATCCAAAATAGTCATCGTCATTTACACATCTATTAGTTGTTTACAAACACAAGTTAAGAAATCGTTCAACCTTTCAAACGTAACATAAACAAATTTTGACATTAGAGTACGGCAAAATTTACCATATGTTTTTTCAGTACTCCTATTCGAAGTGATCAAAAAACGATCATTTTGCGTACGATTTAGAGAACTAAAAACGGCTGTTTTCGGGACAGTATGATGAAAAACAAATTCTTAATATAAGTTGAGTTCAATCAAATTGTAAAATATACAATATAAAGTGCATTTACATGGTCATCAATAATTACACTTCATTGCTAAAAGCATATACAATAATTTAAATTGGCCTTTTACAAAGCTTGTTCATTCATTCACACGAACAAAGCCCAGCGATTACTGCCCTGCGCCCTGCATATGAACTTCACAACAAACGCCGTCAAAAGGAATCAACAAACAAATTAACTGCGACTTAACTCCCTCAAATCCCTTTTAAATTAAATCTATGCAGAACTCGCAAAAGTCACTTTCATTCCGACCAATGAAAAGCCTCGATTTCAGGCTAAACTACTCATTAAAGCGAAAGCCAGTTTCCATCGATAACCCATTTGTTTAAGAGCAGCGTTTTCATTACAACTACCAATAGGCGTATGGCTTGAGCTTTCATTTAATTATGCTTATCGTATGAATCTTTATCACCCCCGTTGTAGAAGACTCAGCGAATTTCAAATGCTTAAGACATGGTTTTGTAAGCTCCAAAAGAATAACATGGGAAATGAGTATGCAGGTTTGCTGCAACAGGTGTGTTAAAAACTGGATGATTTTGATTCAATATTTAGTAGATCTGGAATAAAAGAAGCCATATACTAAGTTTTATCAAGATACGTTAAGAAATAAGGAAGACATAGAATTTTTTTCCTTTAAGGATAACATGGGGAATGAGTAAGCAGGTGTTCATTGTAGACTAATATACATTAGATCTCATCTAGATGAAGCCATAAACCAAGTTTCATTCTGATATGTTGAGAAATAAGCGAGATAGAGAATTTTACTTATTTCCTATAAGGTTAACATTGGGACAACGTACTTTGTTAACCAATTTCAACATCTCGTAACCAATGGATACAGAGCAATGATTTAAAATACTACTTTTTTTGTTTTCCAAGCTGAATTTAATGGTACTAATAAAAAAGTATTATTTTTATTTCTCTATGTAAAAAACTTTAAAAAATTGGAAGGTTTTATCCTCCTTTAACCCCCCTTCCGGTGATCCGATCGGGATGGTTTGCGAACTCTCCGAGCACTTTATACGTCTGTGCCAAATTTCATTGGGATTGCACAATTACTACGAGAGTGTTCGTCGAGTTTAAGGACATAATATTTGTATGTAAATCAATTCAAACGAATTGTGTTTTTTGCTTCTGGGGGCCCCAGAACTAAAAGTTATCATGGTCTGGGGTTTAGGTAATACCTTATTTCCTACAGGGGAAATTCGCTAAAATTGGATTAAGTTTTTCAAATGGCGGGAAAGTGGCCAATCTCCTGTTTGTTGAATTGAATGTATCAATACATTTTAGTTTTATAAAGATAATGTTTATAGTACACGAATCTTAAAAATAGTCATTTAAAATTATAATTAAGTTTTTTAAATGGTCAATCACCTATTTGCTGAATTGAATGTATCGATAAATTTTAGTTTTATAAAGAGAAAGTTTATATATATATATATTGCACAAATCTTAAAAATTTTTATTTTTAAAACAGAACTCGTTGTTTACAACCAGTTTGAAGTATGAAGACTAATTTTACTAATGATCAGAAGTTTTGCAAAAAGTGTTGTATTTTTAGGTTTTTGCAATCAAAAGGGCATTCTCAGCTTATTGGAGTTTTCCAAAGGATTGTCTCGCAAAATGTCTAGTGAATGATCAACGGTCTCGGGAACAAGATGATTATCTAAAACTGAAACAACATGGCAAACGTCAAAAATTATTGACACTCTCCCGAAGCGGCAACGCTAGGGACGGGAAAACAGACCGATAATAACTTCATTATTACAGAACAACCTCTTCACCGCTCAGCCTCGCCGAACACTGAACTCACAAAGCCGGTATCGCCGGTTCAAGAGTCATCGATAACATTGAGCCTCTGTTTCGCTACAAAAGCGGCTCAGTTGGCGTTATTCCATTATTCCATTATCAATTCACCTTGAGCAGCGAGCCGTGCAGTACACTCGATCCTCTTGTGTTGTGATAAATTGGAGCCAGACTCGCGGAAACGTTGCCAACAACCTGCGAGGAGGAGAGAGCCTGTAATGTATCGTGATAGGGCGATAGGTGATTACAGGCGATGAAGTGCATCAGCCGATGACTGTGCTTGCGGGCCGTGTATTAGGCTTACCAGACGTCAGGGATTTCCCCGGACAGTCCGGGTTTCAGGCTTGCGTCCGGGGAAACGTCCGGGGTTGAATTTTGTCCGGGGTTTTGGTCAGCCTGCATGAAAAAGTGAGGAAAACGCCCGAAGTAAATTAATTGGTAATTATTTTTGAGGATTTTAAGAAATTTTATTAAAAAATGTAAACGAAACGAAGGGATATTTTATGGTATCACACTAAAAGGGTCTTGGCCGACGAAGGCCTAATTCGTTGCGCGACAGCTGCTCAGTTGCGTCATCTGATTGGTCACAAGACCTACATCATATTGTTTTTAGCCAATCAGTATTCAAGAAACGATAATGCCTCGCAAAAACGGCAGCAAAATAGCCCGTCTGCCGAAACCTTTAGAATTACACCGGACCAAACTTTACCTAAATACTGTATTTCATTTCCTTGTCCCCCTCATCCCCCCCCCTTCCTTTTGGTGTCCGGGGTTGGCTTTGAAAATTTATGGTAAGCCTACGTGTAGTACACTCGTTTCTTGTGTTGTGATAAATTGGAGCCAGACTCGCGGAAATGTTGCCAACAACCTGCGAGGAGAGAGCCTGTAATGTATCGTGATAGGGCGATAGGTGATTACAGGCGATGAAGTGCATCAGTCGATGACTGTGTTTGCACTCGGCTGCAGCGCAGAGTGATTATCTCGCTGACGTGCAATTCCGTTACGCCGATTTTACAGGGTTGAACTTATAATTAGCTGACTTGCGTTAGGAAGTCTCCTGGCTAGGTTTATCGCTAGTGAAAGCGGTCTGGTTTGTGTTCGAGTCGAAGTGTAACCGTCGATGAATGGATAATTACACAAATACACAAACTGCAATCGCTCTGGTTTTTCACTGAAATACTTCTATACTCCAATCCAAATCCGTGGCACCTGATGACATTATAATGGACTCTCGGTCTCGTAAGCGCGGTTAATCCGATGCAATGAAATGTAGAGCAATGAGCAGTTTTCCTCAACATGCACACATACTATTGTCACTATTGTCACCCACGTTTCCCATTTCCATTGTAACCAATTGTATCCACCCGCCTACACGGGTGCAAGTAGGAAAAATGGTGTGCAATTTAACGATGGACGACCAATTGAGATCAATCAAATAATTAGCTCATTGCAACAAAGTAACCATTAAGATCAAAGTCCTGCACTTTAACAACATCTAGCGACCAAACATCCCATCGTCTATACAGACAAAGGATTCTCTTCTTTCACGATACGTTTCATAATCCGAAAAAGTATGTAGGGAAGCTCAAATAGTTATTTTTGCATATGAGCCCCGACTACCCCGACTTAAAGTCCAATGCAGCCTCAATATTTTAAACCAGTTATTAAGAGGTATTCCAATTATTTATCAAATTAATTGCTTACACTTCTTATTACTGGCTAAAAATTAGTTTTTGAACAGAAATTTTAATGGTTACTTAATTCTATTATCTCTACCAGAGGAGGCCAATATGTTTGGGAAGACAATTTCACTACTGTAACAACATATCTCGGCACGTAGGGAATCACGTATTTTCTAGAATACAATATTGGTTTTAAAGACCCCGGTGAATCTCCATTTAGAAACCCATTTGGATGTTCGAGAAGCGCTTTATTTCAGCCAGAACTTGAGCTCATTGCTACAGAGCGTTCGCAGAGCTTCCATGATTACTGTATTACAGCGCTCAATGTCAACCAAAACGAACAGCCCATTGCTACCGATACGGTCTGACATGAAAAATGGGAGTGTTTGAATAAAATTATGACACAAAAGAGTCGGCGGGGCGGAACGGAAATGCAGCCGGTGGAATGGAACGGTTAAACGAGGTATAATTCCCGCATCAGCTGATAGCTGGTGTGGTTGTGGCAGGTCAAGGCGCGGAAGCAGTCTTGCCAATGGCTTCTGATTATAAAAATAAACAACCTAGATTTAAAACGAATCGCCTATGATAACATTTATTGCAAAATTAAAGGTTTTGATTTCGATTCAAACTATTTGTTGAATTTAGTAATGTGTAATAGGATTATTTACAACAAACTCTTACAACTCTTAATTTACCGTTAGCGAATGGTGAAGGCGGATTAAAATCAATGTTGCCAACTCCTAACAACTATAACAATCCATGATATTCTTTATCAAGTAAAAATACTACAAATAAGATACTTTGTGCAAGTTATTTTCACTATCCGAGTTACTACATTACTGACTGAGTGGCATTCATATGCAAATACTGTTAATATATTGAGAAAATAAGTAAATATTATTTGATAAAAATTTTAAACTTGAAATTAGACAACTCCCAACAATTTGTAATCATATGCCAATAAGCTAAGAGTTATAAATTTAACTTCCACGTCAGCTTATGTAAAACACTTAGGAAGATGAGTTACATTGCATTATGCAATGGGATGAGTGTGACGGAATTACAAATCACCTGAGAGCATACTTTGTTTACCGGCTTATCTTTCAAGGATGATGCATCTTGAGTGAAGATAATCATAGAGAGTGATTGTTGTTGCAAGTTTTTTTTTAAGTTTTTTTGCTAAGAAAGTACAATTCGAAAATTCATGTACAGTCGAAATTTTAACTTCAGGACGAGGGAAAGCTTTGAAATTAGACAGATATTTAGGGGATGAATTATTTCTTCTTACACAGCCACGGCGAAATATTTATTGAAGTGGTTTTTGTAAAACCTCAACGCCCATAGTTAATTTTCGCCATAGTTAATTAACTACAATTCAATAGCATTTGCAATATTCTTAAAATCTATACTTATTTAATACGCGAGCAGTTTTTTTGTTACAAAGACTCCTCCTAAACTACTGAACCGATTTTCATGTTTTTGGTGTCATTGGAAAGAGCTTGGCATTAAGTTTTGCAGGAAATAAAATTTAAAAAGGTTTGACTAAAGGGAAGAGCCCTAGACGCCCTTAAAGTTTCATATTAGCCCATAAGATTTAACATGGCAATAGAAATTTCAAATAAAGCAGCTGATTGGAGCAAACTAAGTTTTTCAGCAAAGCCATATGTTGTTAATGGAATTGAAACCATTGCATGTAGAGCTGGAGGAATTTCAGTTGATGGAAGATGTAAATAAATAAACTATTATCCTAATACATACTTAAGGTCAGAATTCAGTTTTAAAAACATTTGTTTTGAATCACATGTGTGAAGATCTTAATATTTACATATGTTTATATTCCAAATAAAAAAATTTAAAAAAATTCTTAAGTATGAATTCTATTAATATAAATAGAAATTAAAGAAAAAGAAGCAGACTTAACATTCATTATGAGTATAAATTCATTGAACCATTTTAGTTCGGTTTAAGATTAAGACAGGTCGTACGCTACTTAGGGCCGCCTTCCCCAATTAAGGTTTAAAGTAAACGTGAATTTAATTTAAACCATATGAATATTCTAATTTTTAAATTATAAACCATATTATCAAGCAAAGTCAAATGTTACTAAACTTAAGTTTCAGAAGTTCAAATAAAACTAGATATGGGGAAAGCAGCTCTTAGTAACATTTACCCTACTGAATTTCAGAAAGTTTTACAAAAATACATTTAAAACCCAATAATACATTTTTTACCCCTTTAAAAACATTAGTGTTGTCTAAAAAAAATTGCAGTCGATTTTCAAATATCAATTTGTTTTGGTTAATTTTCTTTAATATTTTGGCTTGGGGTATTTCAAAAATAATTAATTTATGTGTATTTCATCTTGATGAACTTGGATGAGTTTACGCTTAAATTGGAGTTTATGGTGAATGATAATGTGAAGCGTTTGTGAGCAATTATCTACAATTATCCTAAAGAAATTTATATGAAAATGTAAATTAATTTGGTTCAACTATGAAATGCTAACCTTGAATGATGTAAACATGTAAATAATATAATTTTAATAATTCTTTTTGTGTTTAGTGATGCTCTATAGTAAAAAGAACCCAGTTTCCAGTAATTCCTGTATAGGTAACTAGGTATAGGTATAGGTCAGAGTCAGTCCATTACATATGGACTACTGTATATGTGGCGGCAGGTCAAGCCAACTCCTTTGAGGTGCTCATAACATTCGTAGAAAACACTAAAGAAACATGGACATCTCTTTAAATATGAATGAGTATTCACAAGAAATTTAATTAAAAAATCTTTTGTAAAAAATTTCAGTACAACACGAAATTCAACTATAAAATTAATAAAATATTTCTAGAATACTATACCATGATTATTTTTATGTTGAAATCAATACATAACAAATGCTCGATTTCGAGCAACAGGTTTACTAGTAATAACATCAAAGAGACACACAAGAACATAACCATTATCTCACATAATAAATAGTTTTTGTTAGTGTGACAGATATTGAACAATGTGCCTTTGGATAATGGAAATAAAGTGATAACTTTGTCTCCTGGAGAGAGTTAGCTAACCAAGTCCATAAGGACAAAGTTTAAATAAAAAACTCATAAATCAAGCTTTTACATTACATTTCAACGCATACATGCAAATATGTTGCAGCTTAGCGGATAACAAACGCTTAAAGCTAGTGACAGGAAATTACAGTTCACTGGAACGGAATAGCTGATACTTAAATAGCTGCGACAACAAAGGTTTTGAGGTTGTCATGTTAATTATTACAATGCAGTAAAATCAACTAGTGTTTACAAAAATCGCATGTTTACAAAAATTTTACGAATATTTTTACAGACTGTGGGGAAAAATCAACTATGCAACTGGTGTGCTAAGTGATTTAGCAGCACTCGGAGACTATTCCGCATTCGCTTTCAGCTCGTGCGAAGCAAAGTGGCAATTTGCACACTTGTTGCATGAATAACCATTGTTCATCTTCATTTTGCTTACAAAGTTAAAGGGAAATATTATTAACTTTTAACCTAAAGTGTTTGTTAAGCTAAAGATGAACCCTCAAGGTTTATATTAATCCGGTTTCAATGAAGCTGTGCCCCAAGACCTGGGGGCCGGGGGGCCGCGGGCCGGTGCGATCAGCTGACGGAGCGGTGCTGTCAGCTGGGTTGTGCAGGTCAGGGCGGATCAATAAGCAGTGTTGCCAACGTGACGGTGGCGTGAGCCCGCAGAGCTGCCAACTCCGCCGGCCAAATGCACTTTATGCACCGCTCTAAACATTTACATCCGCGCGTGTTCTCACCTGGATAATGGCCTTTTAAATTTAAACAGAACCGGTAAGATGCTGGAACGTACAAAGGCGACCGCTCTGTTGCACCGCCGTCTGCAGGTGGTGAATTGCGAGATGGGGGAGGGTTATGAGAAACTGGTGTTATATAAATGAGCTACCGAATAAATGCTAGACTGCAATAAATGAGTAACATAATCTACCGATTAAGAGTCGGGGTTACTGTACTTGCTTAGTTTCATTGATTCATTATCTAAATTAATTAAATTTGGTTCTACTGAATAAAAAAATAAAAAATTGTTGAGAGAAAATTAAATATTATAAATGAGTTACTGAATAAAAGCTAGACTGCAATAAATGAGTAAATTAAGCGACAGATTAAAAGTCGGGGTTACTGAACTTGCTAAGTTTGATTGATTTATTAACTAAATAAAAAGAATTTGGTTCTACTGAAAAATAAAGTAAAAAAAATTGTTGAGAGAAAATTATAAATGTTTTATTCATTCAACATTTTAAAATCCATAGTGTAAAGCTAATAGCATATGACCGTCCGTTCCAAATACGAGTAATATGATGAATCAGGATGATACAATAATGATTGAAACAAAATAAGTTACTGTATTTTCTTAATTGGAAAAAGGTGCGTGTATTCAATTGACGGAAGGCGGTTACAGTAACGTGCATGCGTTCAGTAAAAATTGCACAAAAAAGTTTATCTATTTAAGACTGGTATCTAAATTAGAAGCGTTGAAAAGGGTCTTCAAGAAAATGTGTCTTCCAGTAGCCCTTCTCGATGACATCTCCACAGCGCCCGGGAGTCGGCTCCGTGTTCCTCGCGGGCGGGCGAGCAGGGTACCGCACCACGGCACCACCGCACCTCGTACGGCCCGACCCAGTGATGGGGGAGTCGTCTCGCCGACTAGTGGTTTTATCGACTAGTTCGTCATCTAGTTGACAAGTCGATTATTTTGACTAGTCGAAATTTCTAGTCGATTATTTTAACTATTCGATATTTTATCCGACTAATCGGCCACTTAATCGATTAGATTTCGTGCATGGTTTCTTACCGGTTTTTGCTCGTTCGACTAGTTAAATCGACTAAACTAGTCGATGTTTGATACGGTGACTAGTCGACTAGTATGAACGACTAGACCAGACGATGTTTGAAAGTAATCGACTGGTAATTAGTCGATAATGAAAAGTAGTCGATGTTCCATCTTTAGTCCGGCCACTTGAGAAGACGGTCACGATGTTGGACCACGAGCGGCTCCGGTTGTAGCGGCGATCGGCCGTCTGGCGTCATCTGATCAAAATGTCGTTCGAAAAATCCGACTTCGTTGATTCAATGCAGAAATCAATGCTAGGATTTGTTTCCATCCGACTCTGAGGTTGATGCATGATGCCTTGGAGTGATGTTTTTCTCAGCTAATTCGCATCGTTATTTGATTCCTATATATTTTCAAACATCATTAATTTGATAATGAGTTTGCATAAAAATGAGCGCAAAAGCCCTCCCTGCTCAACGCCCAGTCAATTCCTGCATAACAGTAAAATCTCTCCCTGCATAACAGTACAATCTCCATTGAAAACTTATTATATACGTTTCGGAACGCACATTAAGTTTCAAAGTTCACACATACAAAAACCGTGAACTAATAGAGATTGATCCTAAAACAACTTAGCATTACTAAATAAACAAATTTAGAGTGATTTAACATTTTTGCAGGGCTGAAACATTGAAGTGTCACCGACAAAAGAAATGCTTTTGTAAAACACGTCCTAAAATATCGTGTTCGAACAAAAGTGAGCATCATTAAAAATAAAAAGAGAGAGAAGAACGAAGAGTCAGCTATTACACAGATTTGCATTTTACAGCTGAGTACACACCGGTACATTCCGCACCACCGCTGAAACGTTGAATCGCTTCATCCTCTCTCTCAAACTATTTTGAATAAAGAGAAACATTTGTTCCATTTTCTAAAAACAATTTTGCTCATTTATATATTTGGCATTCAATTGTATTTTAATAAAGAAAACATTAATAATTAACACATTATAAAATAGAATAATTACTTAAAAACTTATGTGCTAATAAGTTATAACTGTGCAACTGTCCACACTTAAATGTAGCTTTTTGTTAATGAATCTGGTGTAAGTTATGGTTATTATAGAAATTATTTTGATAGATAAGCTGTTTCCAAGAGTAATAAATAAAGTAATTAAATTTAAAATAAATCTTCTTTTTTTACTTGAATTAGACTAATTTCTTGAATTTAAATTAGACTAACTAACTAATTTCAAAGTTGTCATTTAAAATAAGCGAATTTCTTTTAATGGGCTTTTCTGTAGCGTCGACCTGGGTTCACCCATCGATTTACATCGATGGGTTCACCGTACAGTTTAACCTTTAAATTAACAATTTGGCATATGATGCACATATTTCATAAAAATATCATATACTACATTAAATTTTGTACAGATTATTTAATATACATTCTGCAAAATGGAATTTTGTTATTATTACCGTCTAAGGTATCTGCATCACTGTCTTTCTACCTCCAAAATCTGAATCTGCAGCACAGTATTCCCATGTCTGCAAAATATTATAAACCGGTATTAATTCTATTAATCGGCGATGCATTGGTATCCATGGTTCAGTTTTGGCACGGTATCTGCTAGGTTTATTTTATTAAAGTGAAAAATATCGGTTTCACTGTTTTGCTGGCTACACATCCCCAAAATCTGAATCTATACCTACGTATTCTCCCATATTATGAAAAAGATTATTTACCTGTTCCTTGTATTCATTGGTGTTTCAGTGGTATACACGGTTACGTTGTGGCAAGGTAGGTTTATTACAATCGTGCAAAGTATCTGTATCCAAGTTTTGCTTGCAATATCTCAAAAAGCGAGAGAAAATATTATGTACCTGTTGCTTGCATTGTTGGTCAGTGGCACCCACGCACGGTACAGTTTATTTCGTCGTACTGACAGATGTGGCGGTAACAAACGACCTCTAATTGCACTCGAAGAGAAGGCCGAACGTGGCCAACTCGCTGCAACGTTATGCAACCCGTGTGTGTCTAATGCACCGATGATGCACGTCTGTTGTCTCTTTACTTACGTCGTCATAAGATGTTTGTCAATTTACAACCACTTGCTTATGTCGGATGACATTGAGAAATAATATTGGACATTTGCTATAAATTCGGCAATTATAATACAGTTGGTAATTCAATAATTCTTACATACGTTATATTTTGTAAGAATTGTGTTTGAATCTTCATATGCTCATTATTTGGGTAAAATACTAACTTTTAAGGTTATTGAAGAGATTGGTTTCACTTATAAAATGATTCTATAAGATTTTTTTACATCTATTTCACTTTAAAATAACTGATCATTTTACTAAAATTAAATTTTCTATATACCCACAATACATAGAAAAAGTAGAAGTGATTATAAGTGGATTGTGATATTAAAATACAACGCCTGCTCCTAGACTCCTAGCAAATAAATCCTCTGTCAAAGCAGTAACTTCACGAATAGCACTGATTTCAAAAATGTAAACCAGATCTGACAAATAAATACTTCCTCCAGGTCATAACAGACACGCTGTATGAACCGCCACAGAAACTAATCGAAAGAAACGTTCAGTGGTGTAGAACGAAAAGTTTATCGTCGAGAGTGTCGTGAAATCTGTCTGGTATACTGCGATATTTACATATTTAGTCCCACTGTCGTAGACATAATGGCAGGCTATAACCCCAGTGGAGCAGCCAGTCGCTATGCTAGGCCGGACGGTTTACGGTTATTTCAGTCCGTTAACCCACTCTACTGCTGTAAACCTGGCTTTTAACTCTATATTGGACTCGGCCTATTTTCTGTAGCTATTTGTTCACTTAGACTTTGCTGACACCGTTACAAAAATGAACTTTGACAAATTGACGAACTCTTAACAGACGCTTTTGATTTGTAGCTTATACTTTGCCACTTTGTCCAAGCAATAGAGGGTGAAGCTTTGTTACGTGAATATCGAACCTCTTCATCATGATGCGTTAGTTCTCTTCACCATCACGATTTTGAGTTTTAGACATTAGCGAGTTTGCTGGGTAAATGATAAAGTTAGTCTGCTGAGTAAATTTCATAATATTCTTCCTATAAATTTATCGACTGATTGCCAAAATAAATATTGAAAATATAGAAATTTATGGATAAAATTAAAGTCGAAGAATACTGCAATTCAATGTAATATACAATCGGGAACGTTTCGAAACTCCTTGGCTATGCGATACAGCAGCTACTTGGGGCTTGAGCTAAGTTTCTCAAAGCATAAAAACAATTGTTAAACGCAGTAAATCAAAATATTCACAAGGATGTCAGACAACATATGTTAATATAGGCCTACACTCCTATTTTGTACATGCTTACTAAAAGGTTTGATGCGTAATCTGACCTTAATTCATGATAAAGTGAAGTGAAAAACCTTGAACGCGGAGTGCATAGAATAGATAGCATCATGGATTATGCGCATGTTAAATTTACTCTGCTACATGCTAAAAGTACGAGTGTGTGTGTGTGGATATCAACGTTAGGTAATGTTAATTCAAGTGTACAAATACAAAACTAATCTTAAAAATTAAATTTGGCTTCTTGACATTCGACACTTCCGCCCCCCGCAGAGTTATGAAACCCCACGGCTTCGAAACACTTAAATTTAGTCTAAAACATTCCTATGGCTTAAACCCTCTACAGTATCGAATCCCCTCTAAGCCTAGACACCCCTCTGCGGCTGGAAACCCCATACAGCCGTCCCACTCCGACCGGCCCGTGGATGCGCTCGCCATACAGCTCCGACTCCGCCGCATTGTTGTTAGTCTCTCGCAATTTGAAAGCGCTGATGTTTTTTTAATGAAGGCATTAAAGATTCATGAGTCGCCCCCGCGATGAGTCCCACTTAGAGACTTGGCCGGGTCCCAACCCCCTCCCCTCGCGAAGCTCATCAATTATTTGGCCGCTGGAACATTTCATCATGCAGTCGTTTTCACGGCCGTTTTCACTTTTGTTGTGGTCATTAAGGAGTACTTTGTTTTTACGTAGGGAGTTTAAGCTTCCATAAATACTTACTGTTCTAATGGCCACAGTGCGATATTACTTTGAAAGGGGCTGTTGTTAGCGGCGCACGCTACATTAACTCCTGAAGTTAAGAATAATGAAACGCTTTCTGAAAATTACATTGGCTGATCAATCAGGCCAAGTTTGACAGTATGTATTATTTTAAGGTGATGAGGTAGTTAAATTTTCAAAAAGTAAAACTTTAATTGTGATAATGGATTTTAGAAATAACAAACTAACTTTCATTTCGATTTCCAACTATGATTTTACGATAAAACAAAAAAACTTAGTAATTTTGGCAAGCAATTTCTTACATATCACACACTGCATAAAATGCTGGTAAAATTAATTTAAATAATGATAATCAAATTTTATAGTTTAAGATGCTCATCCAAATAGGACACAAGTGTAAATCGAGAATTTTAAACGGCTGGGAGAGGTTGAAAACTAAAATTTGTTATCATATTAGTCTAATGGGGGAGAGGAGCAGATAGGAAAGAAACAATACATATGACTAAAGCGTGAGACGAAGTATCACAAACAGCATGATTAGAAAAAAATCATGCATTCTACAGATAGAAGGCAAATTATTTACATTATGATTTAATTAATTATTTTTAAATCTACTAAAAACCAATAAGGGACAAACCAATAACAAACGACCTGAAACTATAATCCATCAACGTTAAACGCCGCACCATTAACGAGAATAGTTTCCCATTGTTATCGAAATCCGAACATCATCCATCATGTCCGAATCGTAACCAAATTCCCCTCCGATCCGTACACCATCTGTCACTGTTCCCCGGTCAACGGCGGGCTGAAGGGGGGTCCCACAAACGTCGCGAAACGCGGGGAGTCACGATCAGTCGAATTTTGAAAAGAAGCGCAACAATGAAACAGGTCTGCAGTTGACACTGGCATCTTGGTCGCCGTTTGCAATACGGTGAAAAATGACCGCAGGGGCCGAGCGTTACGAAAGTTGAAGTTTCGTGCCTCTCCGAAAAAGATAGGGGGGCCGCGTAATCAATCATAGGCGGTAATAGCAGGGTCGATGGCGAGGTTGAAATAAATTAACTGTCGATAGTGTTCGGTGCGCGCACGCGTCCGCACGCGGCGCGATAAGCTGACAAGGCTGCGGCCAGCGATCTCTGGCGGCGATAAGCCCAACTGGCCCTCGGCCTTGTCACGTGACATGACCCACATATCGCGTATCTCCGGGCGTAATTATCACTTCGCATGTCGATACAGTTTACGAGGTTTTTGTGTTTGCGACCCGCGCGAGGGCGATGACACGTCTCGAGTCAGAGCTTGTGTTCGCGCGTGCGGCTCAACTCCACGTCGCAATCACTCGACGAAAGCGTCTTTGGCATCGTAAAGATAACCCGACGGAATGATCGAAGAAAACACTATTGTTAACCCAACATTTATTAACATTCTTTATTTTAGTCGAAGCGCTGATAGTATTTTTATAATTTACGGGACACGTTAGCAGGTATACGTTAACAGAAAATCTCCTTCCAACAGGTGAAAATGTTTTAACGCGTTCTCTGTGCTCTTTAACAAATCATAATTGATTTACTGTTTTAAGCTGTAAAGAGAGTGCATTAGTCGTTTTAATTCTATCAGAGCGCCCACGAATCTGATTTAATGCGAGCTGAGTGCTACTTATATTAAATAGGGACTGGTCACGTACTTAAATATTCCGACAAGGTTACTTCTAACTGCGAGTTCAGACATATTACGGCCGAGGAAAAACACTGACCCAAGTATATCAGCAGTGTTGGCAGTTATACTCAATGATCTATGAAACTGATGAAAATTAAGACAAAGCTAAGGGCCTCCATCAAAAGACTAGGCAAAATTCAATAACATTAAATATACCAAATAAAAATTACAAATACATCTTGACAACCAATGCACAAGATGGAAACCTCAACTGTTGTATCCCACCATTTTTCACAATTAAAATCCGAATTGATGTATGTGATTGCATTACTCTTTATAAAAACAATAACAGGATGCAACACCGCGGTTTCTCCGCCTTTGCGTCGACCTCAGTGTAGGGACTAGAAAAAATATCGATAGACCGGAGGAATCAATATTTTAGTTCCAATATATCGCAAATAGCATATGAATATATTTTTCCGATATATATCGCTTTGGGAAGAAAAGGTTTTTAAAGAAAAACCTTTAAAAAAGTTAGTATAATTGGGACTATTTTCACAGAGGAAAAATGAGTGCGGTGTAATATTCTGTGTCTTGACAGTAAAGAAATTCCCCCAAGTAAGATTTTGAAAAAAAATCTTGAGTTCCGTGGTGGCCTGATAATGAAAATAGTCCACACCTGTAAACTTGTAAAATTGTCATCTCGCTTTCTCCAGAAATATCGGGTTTTTCAATGTATCATAAATATTTATATTTAGCTCGCAATAAATCGTATAAATCGATATTAATGGTTCCGATACGTCCGAATACATTGATTTTTTTAATAACTGTCATCCCTACCTCGGTGACCGGGGGACCGGTCAGTAGCAGGAGCAGGTCTCGGGTGGTCCTCTCCATTGTACTCCGAGTGACCACCACAGGAAGCCGACCTGGGCGGCGCCCTTTGGCCGGGAGGTCAAGTCAAGTGCGTAATCAAATACAATGCGATCGATAGACCGACTAATCGGAACCATCGGCTGAATCCTTCGCCTACTTTTATACTGATTTACATGGTTTAGAGAGACCAATACCGTGGCTGTTCTCCCACTCCAACTCACAGTCGGCGGGCACGCACTAAAAAAAATACGGCCTGATTACTTTAGTATTTTTGTTGGTAATAAGTAACTGTAATCCGAAACCACCTCGAGGTCCTCTGTAAATGTGTGCTTCTGAAAAACGCGTTTCGGCGATTTTTCATATTCAAATCCACACTTATAACATTGATTATCTATTTAATATAAGTAAAAACATTCAAGTGTAGGGGGTGTATAAGTTGTTATATTGAACAAAAATTTAACGTACAGGTTATCTAAGAATCCTGAAGTTGTCCTCAACTTGAGAGCAGTACAATAATACAACTCCAACTTCAACTGCAACTTCTCCTTCTTTGTGAATGAAGAATAAAGAGGATTTCGGTATTCGCCTTGGTCGAGGTGGGGCGGGTTTCTATTAGGCCGAAACATGGGAGTTAATCCTCCTTTAGAACGCTCTTTGGGGAGGGTCAAACTCAGGGCGGTGGACGTCTTTACAAAGGCAACCGACGAAGAGGAAACTGGCCGGTATCAAACTGATCTTTATAGCAATGCATTACCGAAACAGTCCTTTGGAGTCCAACCACCGATACGAGAAATTTAGGAAATCAATTTCAATAATTAATTGACTCAAAGAGTAAGAATCGCCTCAAAATTAACTACGTTAAAAAACATAAAAAATGAATGTAAAGTTTTTTAGAGGCGAAATTGTTTGTCACACAATTGAATTACCATCGGCTGGGTAGCCACTTTGTAAATTTGTGGATGTGCTGACCGTTTTACTTGGTTTTTTATATAAATATTCATATTTATTTTAAAATATAGATTTTTATGGCACTTGATATTTTAAGACACAATCTGGTTTTTGTCACTTCGCCTAGTTTATTTCAATAAATATTTAAATAATTATATTTATAATACACTTTCAATCGCTGCGAGTGAGAGTCATGTTATAAGTTGAAGTTGGCTGTGAGTTGATAAGTAGCCTATAATTCTCATCTATTACCCTCATTAAATAAAAATACGATTGAGCAGAATGATGCATAAGTTGACATTCATACTGAGTGTCCCAAAAAAATAATGGCACACCTTTAATTGTTCGTAGCGACTTTATTCGTGATCGTAGACCAATAAAACTTGTGCCTTTTGAAAGAGCAGATTATAAAATTTTGTTTCTAGTCATTTGGCAACCTGTTGTAGACATTATTTGACATATAGCTCAAGTTTTTAGTAAAAATGAGAGTACGGCACATTTGCGTTGACGTGTATTGAATTTTCCAATGTTTAAAAGAGTGATTGCGGCGTAACGTCAGTCTCAGCTTGTCATAAATTAAAACCCTCTTCACAGACGTAA
Source organism: Flexamia atlantica (assembly GCA_035578135.1). Taxonomy (NCBI): domain Eukaryota; kingdom Metazoa; phylum Arthropoda; class Insecta; order Hemiptera; family Cicadellidae; genus Flexamia; species Flexamia atlantica. Next base: position 28,685,424 of record JAQJVK010000012.1, read on the forward strand.
AACACATAAACTGATAAGACGCCTACGGAAAACAGAAAATTCCGCGCGAAATATAGCCACGAACTGAGTGTTCCAAAACCCAAAGTCTACAAAACACAATGTTTTAGTTATAAATAAAAATCAAGGTATCGCACTCGTTTTTATGGTCTTGACGATAAGCACAATAAAATATTTTCACTTTGAAAACATCCGTATACGCACTAGAAATTTGATGTAATATCTGTTTTCATGAGTACGTCAGGTACATCTAAGAATGGCAACAATATGTTGCTTCATTACCGAAAACAAAACTTTATAATATACTACTCCTTTAAATGGCACAAGTTTTAGAAAATTTATCAAACTACTATCAAACTCCTCCCCCCCACCTAAAAGGCCTTAAGTTATTAGCAGACGAGAAAATTGACCCCGCTCGTTGTTATTCCGTCTTTACCAACGTTACCAACGGATACATTTACCTGATATACTGAGTACTGAACGCGAGTTGTCACCGCCGCGCCGCTGGCTGCGGGCGGGGCGTGCTGTCGCATGAGCATCAGGGCTTATCCACGTTCACACGTCCCCGGGCATCGCCCTGCTGCGAGGCCGGCTAACTTAATCTCTTTAAAGAATCAGCGCTTGGATGATTTGTTGCTTTCTGGATTCGAAGACATAGAGGTTTTATTATTAAGAAAATTACAAAGAGTATAATTTTTCACATTCAGTACAATTTTTAGCAAGATAAAAATTAAAACTATGATCAATTTATTTTGTAAGTTTATTGATATAGTGTTAATATCCCTACTAATTATGACATATTGATGAAAGCAACAAACTATTTCTTATTTCTTCCGTAAAATATCCATAATCCATTATTTTAGCTTGATGTCTTTTAGCTTGCGAATACTTGGTTACGATTAAGTTCACCGGCCTCATAATAGTACCAGCACCACATTCATGGTGGTAAACCGCAACGCGAGCCGGCTCCCGAACCACAAGAGCAGATTTTGAGGACAATCGTTTCTTCATAATTGTTGAACAGAAACGGGCCCGCATGATAATACTAAAGGAACGATTCAGGTGCTAGCCCACCCAGCTCTGGCACCCCGGCCACACCTCTACGATAGCTGCAACATACTCATCGCCAACATGTCACCTCCTACAAGCTACAAGTTACTCAGCCCCGTGCGTGTGCAACTGTATTCTGCACGCCAGTGCGCTGCGGGTGTATTCTGCTCGCCCTTGCGCGTGCGAGAGGCCGCGGATTTATGACAGTCACGACCGCTTCGTGCTCGACGCATTTTACACACCATTAAAACCCGCTAAATAACACTTGCCCGGCGCAGCGTGCACGCAGCTGGCCGGCGCGGGGCAGCCTACCTGGTGACTAAACCTGTGTCTTTATTACACCGGCCAAGTCGGCCGAGTAGTGTAAAGTGTAAATCTATCTATCTTCTATATTATTAATTCTGTAAGCGATTTTTTTCAATCAAAATTGTGAGAGTTTGACAGCTCGCAGGATGATGGGAGAGGGCTCAAATAAAAGGTCTTGGTCCCAGGAGGTCGGGAAAAATATCAGTTTATGTCCAAATATACCAGAAAATGAGAAGTAACGAAAAATATTTCCCATTTAAAATGCATTGGGGTTGAAAAGATTAACAAACGTCTGCTTTGTTTACATTAAACATGTGGTGCTAATGCTTGATTCAAAGCCATATGGTAGATGTTGACATGTGGGTTTTGTTTCAAAATGCAGCTAACTATGCACGTTCAATGTACTATAACAAAAACAAAAATATTTTAAATTTAAGATTTTCTGATTTTATAATAATTAAGTGTTTGAGTTTTTCATAATTTAAAATTATAAAAAGTTAAGTACGCGTTTGTTTAGTTTGTGCCATAACGATGCAGATTTAATACCGAATGATCTATTCATACATATATATATAATTACGTAAGCGAAATTTTTGCAAAGAAATTGTGGGCGTTTGGAAGCTTGCAGGATGATGGGGGGGGGGGGGCTGAAACTGAAGGTCTCCATCTCAGGGACTCGGGGAAAATACTGAAATTGCAATTGTGTGGATACAAAAGCCTATTTTCTAAGAAGGTATTTTGTACTGTATTAAAGAAGGATTATGCTTAGGGGCTATTAGCCCCTTCAAGCCTCTAGTAATATATAAATACCCGACTGTGACTGAGAGCGGGCCGAGCGATCGATCCTGGCGACGCTCACTGTGTGTGCTGCCTGACCAGAGCTACGTTCTGACCCTTAAAATCGTTAATGACAGAGTAGGAAATGATTACAAGATAAGGAAAATGTTTGGGAAAATTTTCTTTAAACACAGTTAAATGTTGATTTTCTGCCGCAATTACCTAACCTGTACGTTGTTCAGTTCAGTAGTATATTTCACATACCTAGGCCTGAAAGTGGCGTTTTGCAGACTCGTGATACGTGTTTTAAGATTGACACATAATCTACGACTTGAAACGATCGAGAGCCTAGCACTTTCGGTACGCACCGATATTAACTGAAAAAAGACAATATTTATAATTTGTTTCGTTTTGAAATTTAAAATTTTAACTAAAGTTTTGTTGCCACGAGTAAAGGACAATAATAAAATCATATGGTCGCTTCTATCTGTCGTTAAAAGACATTTATAAAATACCGTACGTTTATGTGTTGTGTAAGTTGTTTCAAGTAAGTAACCAAAGGTTGATTTTATGAGCTGCCTTGCTGCCCAAGGGTGGAAAATCTCGATTTACGGCTACGGCCTCCATGACACTCGTAAAACCTGCGATTACGTCGCGGCGTCGCAATATGATGAAACTACTTGTAGTTGTTAGATCTATTTACTTATTGAACGTAGAAAGCCAATGCTAGTTTAGATAAAATATAATTAGAATATTGAGTCATCTTACCCTTTCCTGGTTGATAACCAAACTGCTATCCCGGACTCGCCAGTGACGAAGGAACTTGGCCACGATTTGAACCTGGAAAAATAATTGAATTAAAATCAGTTATTAAAACCCCCTGTTGCTTGGTGCTTTGTTTGTAATGGGCTTCCGTATTTTTCAAGGAATTTCCTTGCCTTTTACAATGGGGTTTGCGTCGAACACCTGAAGTCAAGAGGAATAGAAAGCATTTGAATTATTAAAGATATTAATAACACCAACTTTTGAGTTTATTGGTAGGAAAGCTATTTATCTTAGCACAACAGTCTTAGCTGAGCTTTATTAAAGCACTATGTATAAAATATTTCTTCTTATGTATTCTGTATAGTATAGTATATGTATAGTAAGTTCTTAATATGCCCAAATGAGGAAAAATCATAAAAATGTAGGCTCTCTAGATATAGTAGGGATTTTTTAACTAAAACATAGCTAAGATTGTTGTTAAAAGTTATGAAGGAAATGTTTTGCACCATGAACGCTCATTTAACCACTCACACAGCTTGGAAAACAATGACAGCTGGTTAAGCCTTTTGATTAGTCCTCAGTTAGAAATTTGTGTCACAACTCCAGCTTATGTGTGCCACGTGCGCCAAGATGCACGGATCGAACATTAATTAATGATATATGAAAAGAAATTCTAAAAATGGGCTTTATATGAGTGTTAGGTGCTTCTGTACCTTTTACGTAAAACATAGGTGTAACTAATTATCAAAAGCGCACCATTCATTATAATCTTCCTTTGTTTTGTGTAACAATGGATGGATGAGTAAGGAAGTATATAGCAGGCGAAAATAAAACCGCTCCCTAAAATATGGAAGAAATACACCCTCCGCCGCACTACTGTGTCAAATCCTGAATATGGAGCAAATGTATCCTCCGCCGCACTACTGTGTGTCAAATCCTGAATATGGAGCAAATGTATCCTTCGCCGCACTACTGTGACAAATCCAAAATATGTAAGAGATGTATCCTTCGCCGCACTACTGTGTCAAATCCTGAATATGGAAGGTATCCTCCGCCGCACTACAGTGTCAAATCCTGAATATGGAGCAAATGTATCCTTCGCCGCACTACTGTGACAAATCCAAAACATGTAAGAGATGTATCCTTCGCCGCACTACTGTGTCAAATCCTGAATAAGGAAGGTATCCTCCGCCGCACTACAGTGTCAAATCCTGAAAATGGAAGAAATGTATTCTTATCCGTACTGCTGTCTCAAATCCTGATCAAATTCGAGTGTTGTATTTAGCCCTGCTTGTGCTGATCTTCCCCCCTTCATACACCTTTAACTGACATGATTTATATACAGTGTAGGTGTCACTCCACACTGCACACATGTGAAATAACTTATTGTGGAGTTACAGAATCCAACGATGGTGCGAAGGTCCGTGCGCCGATGTCACATACTGAAGGTGAGATGTGGTCCGTCGGACTGCCCTGTTTGATATTTTCTTCACAGGAGCACTTTTGGCGTCTCGCCAGAGTAGCAGTTGAAAATGGCGAGACGCCGAAAGCGCTCCTGCGAAGAAAATATCAAACAGTGCAGCCCGACGGACCACATCTCACTTTCAGAATTATGGATTTCTTAGAGAACATAATATTATTTTGGTTATTTTTATGTTAGATTGCTTTATCTTCCAGGCTTAAAAAACTCCGGTATACCTCAGATTTCGAGACTGAAACGCTGCCGTCATCGCCTCATCCCTTGTCGACCGCACCGCGTCGCCGTCGGCGTCGTCCTGTCTACTGCCGAACACCGGAAGTGCCGTGGATGCGGAAGTAACTGTCGTCGTTAGAGGAGATGTAGATGGTTCTCACGTGCTCGCCTAGACGACGCCACTGTACTGTCACCGCCACCGCTGCACGTTCTATATTATGTTGTTAGGGTTATTATGCGAATTAAGGCTAATTAATTTACCAAAAGAAACCCCAAAAGGCTGGCGTAAAAATTTAAAACGTCCTATCGAACGCCAAAATTTGTTGATAACGAGACTGACAAATAAAAAAATAATAACACGCAGTAGCAATTTTATTCTCGATATTCAAAAACATTAACAATTGACCCTACTACCCTAATAACTCATTTTTGGTTTATAAGAGAGTTGGAAACAAACATTGCATTTTCTAACTCTAGGCAGATTATGATTTACAAAAATGCAAAAGAAAACTGTAGTTGGAAAAGTTACTGTGTTTGATGCCCCAGCTCTATCCAATATCCAATTCGAAATGGATTAATATTTTAGTAAGCTATAATATTTTAGTAAGCTGGAATGCAAATTAATTGATTGTACAAGGAGATGTTTTTAAATGCGATGCAATTGCAACCAAAGTAACCGACAGGAACAACCGTGACCTTGATGGTGCTTATCTATGTTATCACCAACCAGCGACCATATGTTGCACTATGTAACCGCATGCACTTCATTTCCAGGCTATCCTAAACTACATAATAGCGATGAGCACGAGCTGGCATTTTTATGATGCACTGTTGTTGGATTTTTTATTTGATAAAGCTATAGACACTTTGGTACCCGACACTTTTGAGCTCCCAGTAGTATTATTAGTTTTTTTAACAAGTCATGTTTGAAAAGATTGGGGAATTGTTTGGAATACGAAAACATTTTGGTAAGGGCAGCATGGATTTAAAAAAGGTAAATCGGCAACCTCTGCCCTAGTAGATTTTACTGGGTCAGTTATTGATTCCATCAATCACGGTAAAAAACCTTAGGCATATTTCTTTATGGATATATCTAAAGCCTTTGGCACCATTTCTCATGGTATTTTACTGAGAAATTATTTATCTGATATTAAAGGAAGTGCTTTAAATTGGTTTCATTCTCACTTCTCACCTTAGCATAACAAGTCTCAATATGCGGAAATATATATAGATTTTTAAATCAAATCACAATTAATTCAAATGAAAAACATTAAGTGCTGCAGGGATTATCTCAGGGGTCGATACATGCACCTGTTTTGTTTCTCTGTTACATACAAGGATTTCCAAATATTTTTAGATAATGCTACAGGAATCAAAAACGTGAATTAATCCTCTATGCAGACGATTCTGATATGATCATTTCGTCCAAAAACACATATAATCTGGAAATAATAAGCCAAATCCAAATTCAAGTTTCAACTATTCACAACTATCTTAGAATTAACGATTTGTTTTTAATCTAAGTAAAACAAAATTCATTGGTTTAGAAACAAGGCAGAGCAGAAGGACGTATAAACTTAACATTTTCATTGAAAGCAATAACGTATCAATCAAATACGAACGCAAAACTTTTAGGTTTACGAAATTTGTTGCAACCAAAGTTGGGACTTGCATAAAAGTAAAATTATAAAAAAATTACCCTCGATTATGAATGTTAAAAAGAATGTCACATCTTCGTAACATCTCTGCAATGAAGACCATTTATTATGCATACACTTACAGTAATATTGCTTATGGTCTTTGTATTTATGGGGAATCCTGTAACTAAAAATTTCATAAAATCTCCCTCCTTCAAAAACGAGCAATAATAATAATAATAATAATGTTGAAATTGAAATGGTATGATCATTTAAAAGAACATTCCAAAAACGTAGAAATTATGACAGTTTGTGACCAATATATTCTTGATCGTATGGTGTACGTAAGGAATAACACCAAAAACATTAATTTTCGCTCTGAATTTTATCAATACGACACAAGAAACAAAACCAAAATTGCGACATCCAAAAACATGGTCTTTAATTTTGTACAAATAAGGAAATGCCATATAAATGGGCTCAAAAGTTTGGAATGTTTTACCGGTATGTATTAGGGAATTTCAGATCAATTCAAATTTAAAGGGAAATTTAAATATTTTTTGTGAATCATCCCCATTACTGTCTTGAGGAATTCTTCAAAAGTCTGGTTGTTAAGGAACTTCCACTTTTCATAATTCAAATGTGAAATGTTAGTTAAAAATGAAATGTTAAGATTAAATGTTAGAACGAACAATGAATGAAATGTTAGAACAAATGAAATGATAAGATCATTGTTTCAACTTTATATGTATATGGACACTACAAATCTTCTTAGTACATTTTGTGTACTAAGAAAATAAAGAGAATTTAAATTGAATTGAATTGAATAATCGGATGAAAGAAATTACATCCAGCTAAAAACATCAGTGCATATACTCCAGGAATCGAAACCGGCATCAAAGACATCATCAAGGACGTCAAACTAATGCTTCCCATGCTATATGTTTTTATGCATTACCACACCGTTTGTTTAAATTCAACAAGTCAAATAAATTGTGAAATAAATTAAGTGAGCTATTCATGAATATTCAAATGCCAGTTCGTCGTTTGCACTGTGTAATAAACGGAATGTACAATCAAAGACAGCAAGAAGTGAGTACTAGGAAGAGCTCCATTATTTATTATTGTCGAGCTGAAGCTATCTTGGCAACACGCAGCTAACACGAGAAGGGCTTTTATACAACTTGTGCTGAGAACGGTTTCAAGAAATTTGTTGTATTATTCATAACAGTAAATGAATGGTGAGTAAAAACGTGGAACTGTTTTTAGGATAATCAAGAAAGTCTGATAATTCATTAAATTTAAAATACCGGGTGTCAAGTTACTCAAGTTCTCAAGTTTTCTATTAAAAACAAAATGTTGTTATGAACACACTTGTTATTGCCGACTGAACTAAAGTTGTTCTAAAAACCTATTCTGTATTATTATTACTTAGACTACTAGCATTTTCATTACTTATATGACTTATGCAAGCGAAGCTGTAACAGTAGCCGGTAGGTACTGTGTTTGTTAATTGTGCAAGGTATTGTGTTTGTAAATGGAACACACTTTAACCCGCTGGTTGATTCGGTGTGCGTTTTTAACAGGAATATGATTGATGGACGGGTGTGGGATAGTAAAAGCCTTTTTACTGACAAAGACAACAGCAATCATGCCGAAACAATTGAGCAGTACAAGTAGTGACTGAAAATAATGAGTGGAATTCATTACAAATGGATGAAATATTCAGGTATTGAGAGCTTAGATTTGGTTATGACTTAACTGCTATTAGGGAGCGACTGGACGATGTTTCGCTAACTTAAACAATAATTAATTGTCATGCTTAGTATTGCATTATGCTAATAAGTGAGGAAGTGGATGTTAGTTTAATTAATACTACATGAATCAAAGCGGGCGACTGCGCCTTGTACGCAGTAACAAAAGTTTCTGTAACAGCTATTTCTATATTTCAAAAACAGTACCTAAAAACTCAGCTCTAACAACCTAAACATTGCTCGTACGAGGAGGCTAGACGGCTAGACAAACTATTTTATGTAATAAAAAGTAAATATAGATTGGCTAAGTGACTGACCTTGGCTGGTCTTTTGAGAGAGTTCTTCGCTGAGCGAAGGCATTTCATGGGTTACACTTAGACTCATTTAACCATCCACTCACCCACACGTCACGTTTCCACCTTTTTTACAACCTTCTTAATAAAAAACATCTTAATAAACATATACAAAGGACAACTGAGCTAAGCATGATTTTAAATCAGCTGCAACGCGGCGGCGTCGCGGGTGACCAGGTAAAGCCGTAATTGACGTGATCGTAAAAACCTTCGGTAACTATGACAGGTCCGGCAGCTATTGAATCGCTATAAGTTTTTTTCTAGTTTCTTGCCATTTCATCCGCGAGTAAATCGTTTTGATGTCCCTTCGCTCACCGCCAGACCGGCTCCCATTCAGGCTTTCTTCCTTCATTAAAGAGTCTTGGTATAATATTTAAGTCCAACAGCTCTTTCTTTACGTTTCAAGAAAGAACAGACTGAAAGAAAAGAAGGAAAAGGAAAATTGTTTGAAGTTGATTGAAATTGTTTGAATTTGAAGGAAAATTATTTTTGCAATAACAACGGAAGACGTAAATTTAAAAGCTGAGAGAGGATCGTCAGAAAATATCCCATTCTTGTTGCGAGGTTTGATGTTTTCTATATTTAAACTCTAATTAGATATGATCTTAGGAGCACCAGTAATATCTTCCTTGAATAAATTTTTGATTTGTTCGCTGTAAACGTTCTGATCGAATAAAAATTAACTACTCCCTCGGTTTAAATTTTTAATTAAAAGATCGTGAAATGGTCTCAAGCCTTGAGCTAAAAATCTAAGCTTTGAAAATCCAAATTTTAAGATACATTTGAAATCCAAGTCAAAAATGAGATTACTTTCGATTGATTTATTAACGCGTAAAAATTTAAATCATATCTACCTTTGATTCCAAATTCAATTTGCCGACTTCGCTTTACTTCATTGCCTCATCGAGAAACGTTAGTTACATCAAATTAAAACACATGACACTTAAAAACTGCGTCATTTGGCCTGATTAGAGTTTGATAGTGTTATCAGTGTTAACTCACAAATGACCTTGAGGGGCGTTGGAGACCCGAGGACGAAGGGAAAGAGAGAGTAAGGGGGTAGGGAGAGATATCTTGGGAAAAGATAAGAAAACGCGAAAGCTTTACGTGACTGCCGCCACTCGCTGTAATTCGACGGAGGGGAATTCCTTGATTTAGCGACCTCGTTTGAAATTACGACATCAAATTAATCTTTCCACTGATCCTTGGACTAGCTTTGTACTAAGAAAACAGACAGCCTCTGAATCGCATGCTCAACTCACGATTCTTCAGCTAGAACGAGGTTTTAATGAGGAAAGAGCACAAATGTTAATAATAATGCAATGCTATTTTAGTTGTACAATCTGTCAAGTGTAACATCTAACATCCTTCACATTTCTTGCTGAACGAGTAATGGAAATAACAAAAAAATGTGTCCTATCCCGAGCAATTTTAGATCAATAAATAAAATTTAAATAAGACGTTTTAAACTACTTTCTTAGCTTTGTTATTAGGTACTAACATTAAAGCTATGAAGGAAATTGTCACAAAGGAACATTGTATAAGGAATGAAGGGTGTTAAATCTGACCAAATCCAACTTATTTCCGTGAGAATTCTTAATAAGGAGGAATCAATCACCTTCTTGTTACTCATCCTGCCTCAAATACAAATGACATATGCAATTCGATTCCCTTAAATGACAGATTTACTGTGATAAATCTCATACTGTCCTAATAATATTTTAAGGACAAAGTCCAATTTCAGGACTATTACACCCTAACGAAGATAAAATGATTCAATAAAAAGTGACAACGAATCTCTGAGATAAATAATGACTGAATTCGTTTAGCTCGAATCCAAGGATAAACCACCCAATGATAAATCGATTCGTATCTTTTTTAAATGATTAGTTATCAGTTGAGGCCGGGTGAGGGGTGGGGGAGGAGGCAGGCATTCGGTGCCCGTCTCGGGACCAAAGAAAGTTAGATGACAAATTACAGTACATAAGCGTTTATATTGCTCCTCCGGAGGAAACAGAATGATGAATGTTTGTAAAACGTACCGTTCGGCGGGCTCGTTTGTGATAGTGAACGTTTGAATATATCGAAAAAAAAAGATGGTCCGCTTGAAAAATTAATGTTTCATATCACATAAAGTACGTGTGTACATAAAGTACAAATAAAAAATGGTATTATACTTATAATTGGGTCATTTATGAACGGGTGCGGGTGGTTGAAATGATGACGTATACGTCTTCATCTAGTGGTTTAAATTATATTTTGTAACAACCCTTTCAGTACCCGGGGCCCAGAAGTTATGTACCTTCGATTACTACAGTTTTTCAAGTCTTGGATTGAAAAGTCCTACTAAGGCTTGTATTGATCATATGCACTGTTTATTAATGATCACAAATGCAGTCAAACATGTGGTTAAAGCTTGCAGTTATTCGTTCGATAACATTAATCGTTCTGAAAATCCTCAGTTATGCTGCACAGTTCTACATGCACAGAAGAATTATGTATACAAATTTAAGTGCCCTATTAAATAAGGAATGCACGCGTTGATTTGTATTTAATAAATAAATGTGAAAAAATCATATTGCATCGTTAAAGTCAAATACATTTCAAACCGGTTTTTACACAGGGGTCTGCAACTAATTCACTGAACAAATATGTTGTGATATTTTAATATTTTGCCAATAATTTGGTCACTAAACGACAACATACAACTACCCATTGGCACCACAACATTCACTACAAGCTGTGTACAAGCTTGAGGCTCACCGCTGCCATTGCTGCCGCAGCGGCGATCCTAGTGCCGGGGTATACTCAGCACGGTAGGAAGTCCTCTGCACGCCGAGGCCCAAAGTGACCTCAGCTCCAAGGTGCTGAATGCTTGTTTTATAGGCTTATCGATGTCAATCATCTTCCTTATTGTGACCTGCACGCTTTAATTTATGGGTAATATCTTTTACTTCCTATACTTTGTTGTGGAATAATTTTACTTAAATAACTGTGGAGGTTTCAAAAAAGAACATTATTTGGGATTTCAATTTTATTATTCCTGACCGTACTTTAAGTTCCCGAACCATGGATAGTCTAAAATTATTAATTTATGGCTTGTTTCAGAAACCTATATTACGCTGCGGATTCAGCGAACGATTTTTGTACATATCAGACATTACACAACGTAAATGTAGTGTTTAGGAATTTCAAGGTTTTTTTAAAGATAAGTAATTGCTATTACATATACCTAAAACCATAAATGGTTTTATTCTTTAAAGAGGACAAAATACATCTGCTTTATAAATCCAATAATATGACTTTAAACTTGTTTGTCTTGAAAACATTCTAATCTGTCACCCCGTATATCTTTGAACGACGCAACTACAGATATCTCTCCCCACCCTGGGAGAACTGACGCCATTTATGACAGCCCTTATTCCGTTTACAACCATTCTATTCGGCGGCGGTGCGTCTCAAGTTCTCTTATCACACTTCCGCCTGGCGTTATCACTTATCAGTAAACTGTCGCCTTATCGCGACCTTGACGCTGACGACAACAGCACTCGACGTCTCTTATTGACGTTTTAATATCACTTGTTTGGTGAGGTTTTTTAATAAAGAAATTCCCTTTAGTAAGTGTTACTAAGGGCAAATAAACGGCGATCATAGAATCTTCAAATAACTGCCATTACACAAGTACACTACTAAATCAGTTTACACAGAGAAAAGTCTATGGTTAAGTAAAAAAAATTTAAATTGTTGCTATGGACAATTCATTAGATTGGTTGTTTTAATCAGTAAACAGAGTAAAAATGATCTAACAATAATTATTCACGAAAAATAATTTTTAAGTAAAACAATCCCTAATTGTTGCTTTATGGACGATTCATTAGATAAACTTTTAACCATTGCAGATAGTAAAAACAACCTAACAATAGTTATTAACAATGATTTATAATAGTAAAAAAATATAATCTAATGATTCATATATTCAAACAAACCTTTGCATTGTTGATTCAACAATTAATTGATTGTTCTCTGTGCAGAATCCGTAAAAAATGGACCTAGTATATCGTTTGCTTTTAAACGTAAGAGAAAATTGCTGGCGGGTCTTAAGATAATTAATTCAAATTAACACTTGTTTGCACTCGCTGAATCCATTTGTTGTGTCCCACACGACATACTCATCCTTGTACTGTGTTTATAATTAAAATCTACCTAAATACCCACTGGCCCTTTACAACGCTCGTTATACACTTGCCACTTGCAACTCTGAACAAAATGCGTTAGAAAGGGTCGAAGATATTTTAGTAAAAAGGGTACTTAAAATTAACTGACGAATCGATTCCTCAGTATAACATCTTTAGAAAAAACTTTATTTAACTTACAACACTCATCCTTCACTCATATTCAGGGTAACGTCCTCCATGAGGTACCTGTCTTATTAAGAATGATTAGAATGATAAGAATGACACAACAAAAAATATGATGTGCACTATTTTTCTAAAACAACTGAATTTTGAATAGTATTAACAAAAATATAAATGACAATAAGCAATTCTTTTATCTTCTGTTGAATAAAGTATCTAACTTTATAAATAGAACTAAGTAGTGTATTTAATTAATATCAATAATTAACCTCAGCCACGACCATTGAAAATTTCTCATCCCATTTTTCATCGCAAAACAACTCATCTATCTCTGAATAAAATTTAATTTCATATCTAATCAGTGAGTGTGGGAGCGACAAAGGACCTAAAGAGGCACATTAGCTGCGTGGGCGGAGGAGTCAGCGCCGAGGCCTACAGGTCTGCTAATCAGTAATCACACTTACTGCACTCTTGTTGAAGGCCAAGCGACTCTCTGTCTAGTCTAGACCTATCTCCACAGACAATGGACGCTGGCCTTGAGTGCTGGGCGCAGTGAAATGTTCCTTGTATCTGCCGATAGCAACGGTGCGTCATAAAAGTGCGGCGAAGAACTTTGACGGAGTTCAAAATTGGCTTTAGTTAATTTTTTTACCAGGATATTTCGATGTATTAAAGCAATAATTTACAAGAGAATTACTTCGACCTCATCGATCAAACGGGTCGATTTACAATTTCATCCAATTGTAAATTATTTGTTTTTAATTATTTCTTTAAAAATTTTATAACTACAACTAAGTGTTAGGTTTTCAATCCAATTAATACTGCATATAGAGGCAAACAATTTTGGAAAACTAGTTGACAGTCCCAAATTGGAGATATGGCTGGAGGAATTGGTTTGTTTCGATACAAGAATCAAGTCGGCAAAGGGGGCAATATACTTTCTGAATATGCCGTTTATGCCTGTATCCCTATAGCCTAATGATATTCAACAAAATATTTTCCGCATTACTTAATTTCTCAACTCTCAACTCTCTTCAGTATAGATAGAACACGGTAAACCAAACAAAGAATAAATACAAGCTAAAATAAAAATTGCAACCCTCTTTTACGACAGACAGTCCCTAATCGATGTCCGCTACGGCGAGTCAAGCCTCGAAAATGAGGAATCAGGTATAGCCTTTGTTTATAAACCAACAATCTGTATTCACATTGAAAGTGTTCACACGATATTTAGTTTCTTTTAAATATTAAACAATAAATCCTCCCTTGACGAGGTAAGTTTATTGAAACGGCTCGTTTATTAAATCTAAGTAAGTGCCATTTCAATCCCATGTCCCAACGATCCGTATAAAAGAGTCGTCGGGGAGAGCTGTCGAAGGTCCCCAAGGGCCTGCCTCTACAAACCAATATTACGCTCCATTCGCCCTCAGCCCTTTATCAGCGGGGCGAAGGGCGACTGGAGTGTCGGCCCACGGGGCCTGCCACGCCAGTTATTATGCAAATTCGCATCCAGCGCCCGCAGGTGGCGGCACCCCCGCTGCGCCGTCCAGGCCCTCGGTTCCCAACAGCTGGCCGCGTCAAAGCATTTCGCCTGTGCAGTTCGGGGTTCAACCCGCTTTGTGTTGGCTAGGTTAGGGCGTGTTCAAAGGGGTAAGAGCAAATTTTATTTCACCTCCATTTGACTCAACTAAGGTTTAGAGAGGGAAAATACAATATGCTAAATTTAAAGGATAAATAAAACATTTGTTTACAGTCATGCGGTTTCTAAATAAATTGTTTAAGAATTAACAGTCAAACATTCATTACGAAATTCGCCAGATAATGAAGGTGATCAGATATATGACTCTATGGTCAAGACTGTTTGTCTTACCATAGCTAAAAGTAAGAGAGAATACATTCAAGAAACAGGAAACCTTCCACTTCCAAGGAAGAAATAAGCAAAATTAGATAAACCTAAGAACTTAATACACGATATTGCGGAATCAACAAATGGCGTTCAACACGTTTCCCTGGATAACTAGCCTTATAAGGTAGCCTGGATTTCCCGACCTCGGAGATCGTTATGTTAAAATACATTAAGTGTAACTTCCCTTGGCCTTTACGGATAACATCAAACTACATTTTATATTTCCCACTCCATCACCGCATGTACATTTATTACTCAACAATCCTCGAGTGTACATTAAAAGAACAGCAAGGAAATAGTGTAACACGATTTTTCATGTAGTTATGCAACACTGGTGATTACAAACAGAGTGACAAGTAACGGCCGGGCTGAGGTAACGGCGGACAATGCCCCGGACGACGGCGGACCGCGCGGCGGGGTTGCGAAACGTTGGTACGATCCGCGGTTGGGCAACGGTGAAGGGTTGTGGCGGTCACGGTCGCTCGCCGTACGCAAACGTGCAGGATAAATTGTGTCTTTCTTAAAATATTGAAGAAAAACTTGCTAGAAATCTATGGAACGACGGTTGTTAAATAAAGGGCAACTGCTGCTGCTCTCTAAAAACTCCGTTTTAGTGTAAAAACTTATTTTAAACCCATTTTTCGACATTACTGTTGTGGAATTACACCATTTTACACAATTTTGCTAAGTAAATAGTAAAAAAATACAGTACACCTCGTATTATCCGGACCCCACATTATCCGGATCCCGAATTATCCGGACCGATCCACCTGAGAAATTAAAAAATTAAAATCACGGCAAAAACATGATTTTAGCGAGTGTATGGGGGAATGCGCCTTCTGAAAGTAAAACGCAAATGCGCATTTGGAATCACAATAATTGAAGGAACCGCATTGCACAAAACAATAAATTACAGCATTTTCGTGAACGTAGTTTTCTGGATTGCTAGCTGGGGCGCTATCAGTAATCAACAAAGGTATAGGCTACGGAAATTTTGCGAATTTGTTTATTGCTGTCATTTGATGTGTTAGGTTATTTCTTAAGAAGAGTTACTGTAATAAATTTTGAGTTACTTTAAGTTTAGTCATGCTTATTTCAAGTCATTTAAGTTTGAGTTATTTAGAGTCGTGATTATTTAATCTTAATAAATTAAATATTTCAATCTGGCGTTTTATTCCAAACCTAAACCATAAGTACGATAAAAGTTAACATTATATTCGTGTGATTACTGAAGTTTAGTTATTAAATTTGTTTTAAAATTAAACATCCGTAAAATTTGGAAGATTAACATGTTGTACAGTCTTGATACGCCGTTTGCAACATCAATTTAGCAGGGTGTAAGGTATGCGATCGCTATTTAGGCGATATTGTAAAGACCTCGGATTATCCGGATTTGTTGTTATCCGGATCGGTGTTCCGCCACATTAATCCGGATAATCCGAGGTGTACTGTATACTGTCTGTTTTGATTTTCTATTCTGCTTTAGACCCAAAAACTTAAACATTCTGGGCTTTATGTTCCCGAGAATGGGGATATGGGGTTCCGATTTCTTCCACCAACCAACTGACCAAAAGAACATTGAAAACAATATCACTACCAAATTTAAGGGAATTCGGATGATAATCGAACTCTTGAGGTCTAAAGCAGTGTTAGTCACACGGTTAACTAATTATGAGAAACAGATGCGCTAGGCGACATTTTACCATAAATCATAAAAATTTATTGAAAAAATGTTTGTATTCATAACTTAAATATATGACGTCATTCACAGATATAACTACTTCAGCATCATATAGATCCTTGATCTTTCAGTGGCTTTGAAAAAAAATGCATCGGCTGCAAGTAGTGTGCCTACTGCTGGTAATGGCATGCTAACGCAAACAAGCGTCTATTCTATGCTGTACTATAAAATACTGTAATGTATCTAGCAACGCTGTCATTGGCCTACAAGGTGTTTAAGGTTAGGCATTTAATGGTTGGTTTAGCGACGTGTAAAGCAGTTTCACAGAAGAAATGTTAAACCAGGAAGGCCAAG
This sequence comes from Flexamia atlantica, assembly GCA_035578135.1. Classification (NCBI taxonomy): domain Eukaryota; kingdom Metazoa; phylum Arthropoda; class Insecta; order Hemiptera; family Cicadellidae; genus Flexamia; species Flexamia atlantica. Next base: position 28,702,052 of record JAQJVK010000012.1, read on the forward strand.
TAACCGAATGAATCATGACTTACGTTATGGTGTCTAGTACTTAAGTACTGTATAAGCTCTAAAAGATCTTTTAGTGTTATTTATGAAATGCAACGGCTGCAAGTGTGCCGTGTAATTATATTAAACAGTGAGTGCGATATGCATTTTTCACCAAGGTACAGTTTTGGGTCCTTGCTGTTAAATAGTGTTCATGTTACGGCAATTGTATGATGATAATTAAACTACAAGTTGAAAATCAACGGATAAATGCTGATTTACACATTCTTGGTCTTTTGGTTTATTGCTAGGTACTGTACTTTAATTTTTGATCGTTACTTAACAAATGCCAAATTAAAAGTACCGTACAAACAGTAATATTTAAATTATTTTCACTTGATGTGTTTGCCGTGGATAAGAATACTCATAGTTTACCAAATGAGTACTTTATGTGCCTGCTAAAAATAAAAATAGTGTACTAAAGTAGTCGTTATGTTAGTCTAATAAACGTTACCATAATCACTTTGCCTTTCACTAACTATTAAATCGGAGGCGAATGTACCCATTTGAAATAAATGATACGTTTTGCAGTATTGCAAATCAAGTAAAAATTATCACCCATCAATCTATTCAAACTGACATAATGTTTATTCCAAAAGAAGAAGTTACATTATATATTACATAAATGTGCATTATAACAATATTACAAGGTTATTTGTACTAAATATATATGAACTATTTACCATTGTAATGTGCCCTTGGCCATATACTTAAAAACCTACGCGTATGCGAGAGTAGTTATTGTAATTTTGCAAACATAATTTGACTAGACACTTCACAAAATATTTATTCATAGAGATGAAAGATAACTAGGAAATAAAACAAAGACAATTAAGAAGGGTTTAAGACAGATGCTGATATCGCTTGCATGAAAGTAGGCAACTGACAGAAACAACAGCCCCGACAACGAGTTAATGTTTGTCAGTGAGTTTCAGTCTTAGTGCGATCAGTCTAGAATATTATTTGTTACTGAATGTGACGACCGCCTCATCTGCTGCTGTATCCCTTCCAATTCCCACAAGCCAAGATGACACACATTTGTTATGTGAAGCTAATGTGGTTTTGGTTACCAACGTTTTGAAGACAAGTGGAAAGGTGCCTAAGAAAATTGGTACAATAAAATTAAAATTTGTCGCTTTAAATGTTCTGATTAACATTTCAGCCCAAATTCGTGTAGTCCGGGAACTCTGGTTAAAATAGATAAGGTCAAAAAATTGAAAACTTTTTTAATTGTGGTTGAAATTCTAATTTATAAGGTTATGGCATAAATCTTACTATACTGTAAATTAAAATTTTAAAAACACATATTGACCGTTTCTATAATTTGTATAGCCATCGAACATTTTTCAATCAAGACCTCTCAACCCTTATCTTATCTACGATATCGACTATGAAACGTTCTACTGCTAAATTGCCCGCTGAAAGAAATCACGACCTAAACTAGGTTCGTGACAATTTACCCGGCACGTTCTCATGCGGTTGGTTCAAGTACAGCACAGAGTGCAACAATACTTCGAGGTCGTACAACAGTAATGTAGGTGTAATGATAGGTGACGTGTTCCAGTGTTCCAGGGTTCCAGTCCACGTTCTGCGATACCGAGCGATCACGTGGCCGGGAACGGCGGGAATGGAAAGTGATTCCGCCAATGGGAACCTTGGACGGCGGCAAGGGCTCAAGGGCATGACTGGCATCGGTACTGTGGAACTGGACCGGGGTCAATGCAGAATTAATCTGCTCTCTTCACACGATGGTGAATGGTTAAAAAATAACAGAATGAGAGTGGGTAAGATATTTTTTTCGAAAAACTGATAGCTAAGCTGTCAAACATTAACCTGTTCAGATTGTAGTATGTTTTCTAGGAATCATGATAAGAAAAAGTAATAAAACATTGGCTAAATGTAATTACATCACCACCCACTTGTCTAAATTCAATCAGGAATGAATTAGGTTTCGTTTTACTCCTTGCAGGAATAACAATGTGACTGGATTGTATAACATTTAACTGTTATTCCGTAGCCAGCACGGCATTTCAGTGAAGCCCATGTGATATTTCTTTCTAAATTTCAAATCCATTATCAATAGCTGAGAAAAAATTACACAACTCATTTTTGCCTGGTTTTATCACAGGAGAAAAAATTTCAAATTAATTACCCAGTAAAATGACATTTTGTCCAGCAACTCTCCAACGATGCTAATTTTTGACGCATTACAATAGGCAATTTTTCGACACATCACTTACTATAAATATTACGGTAGAAACTGTGGTTAAGAAAATAATCATCGGCTCACTAGATATTTGACTGGTTTTGTTTGATGTTATTATTCAAGCTACCCTATAATAAAAATTTAGATACAACAATTTAATGCTAATCTTCTAATTAATCATTCCATATAAATTGGAGCCAACAATTTCCATATTAAAAAAACTTCTAACATCATAATGAAACTTCTCTCACGACATTTCCTAAACTACTACATTTCAAAAACATTATGTTGGTTCATTGGAATAGACAAATTGGTTACTAGTTTCTGTCCGGTCATGGTGGCTAGATCTTTGGCATCACTGCATTAATTAATTATAATTAGGCTTACCTTACGATCAAAGTGTAATATTTTTATATTTTCACTCGTAAGGTAGAAAAGTATCAATACAGTTTTATTATAGTGATTCACCTTCCCAAATAGTTTTTATATATCACAGTCTGAACTTGGACGCCGACGCTATCCAGCAGTGACGCTATGAATGGTGATAACTTGAATTTGCGGGGAATGGGTGTAATAACAAAACAGAATTCAACTAGTTTTTGCTTTTATTTTTTGAAAGAAATCTAAGACATCTGAAAATAATTGTTATGAAGTAAATGTGTTATTGAGTGCAGTTGGTTTCAAAACAAGGCCCACACCGCCGCGTGTCCATAAGCCCAATGCTAAAATTAATATCAGGCGTACGGACGGACTGGGGCTTATGATTTGAACCGGGTTATAAATAAATGTGAGGAATGCGGAATTTGAGTTTGTAATGTAACGTCGATCGGATTAAAACAACTCTTTCCCTTTCCCCTAACACTTTTTGAAGGGTTGTTTCTGGAGCCAGCTGCCATTGGTTGTTCGGCTATTGACAGTCCTGTCTAAGGAACGTGCCAACCAAGGCTACGAGATCGCGCCACTATCATCACGATCACACTCATCCTTCACTCATATTCAGGGTAACGTCCTCCATGAGGTACCTGTCTTATTAAGAATGATAAAAAATGGAGTCGGATGCTGACGCCTGTCCCCCGGGATGGCCGGGACGGGAGAAACCCTACCCGTGGGCGCGAGGTCGGGCGACACGTGGCTGCAGCGAGGCTTCCTGGTTACACAACACGGGGAGTGCCGCCAGTGTACGTCCATCACACTGCATGTGGTGACTTGTGATTGAAACAATGTACGACAATGTCCAACACTACCTGTAGCAATGGCCGTTCCAGACTGTAGTGGTAGGCCATGTTACGTTGCGTGTTTAGCTCAGAGTCCAGTGCGAAGTTCGCCTTAACAGTTGTCCAATTTCAAAAATAACATCTGAAGCGATCGCAACTTCATTGTTATACTTAATACAATTATAGCATATCAAGTAATTGTTAAAACATATGCATAAAGTCCAGTTATAGATAAGTTGGATTCGTCAGCTCTTTTGACGCTTTGCGTCAACCAGAACGAGCATTGCGAGTTTGGATAGCACCTCATCTCGCATCTGTACAAACAATCTTTTCTAATAACCAATATAGGATTAGACGGCTATGAATCAACAAAACCAAAAGGACTTTTACTATGTTAAAAATATGTATGTAAATACGTTATTAATACACCATTTAAAAGGGGTTTGCTGAAGCATGACAAAAGTATCAAGCTGTGGCTTTTAGGAATATTTTAAAACTTCAGCCTAACTACCTAAACATATGATCAGAACCGCTGAAGTACTGCAACGGGTGTATAGAAATAGTTCGAATTAAATAGTTTTTCACATTACGAGAGGTTCAACGAGGCGAACTCACGAAGTGCCTCGGGGTTTCTCCGATACTTAACTCACGCTCCAACTTCAACTTCAGTCGTCTTGTAACGGAGGAGTAGAAACACCGTCGGCGACATGGCCCTGTCAAAACAACGGCTGAGATACGACAGCCGCATGTAACAACGCGGCGCGGTCATCTCCGACTCGGGCGCTCGACTTTCTCCGAAGGTTTTCCTAAATGCGAAAGACAGGGTTTTCTTGGTGAGGCCGAAAATGGAAAATCGGTTAGACGTTATGATTCACTAATGACAATGACACTAAACTCTGCCAGAGGACGAATGGCCTCTAGGCTTCTAGCATTCTCTCCACTACACAGTGCATTTATATTGTGTGGGCAGTGTGGACGAAGGGTCGCCTAATCTCGAAGCGGCTAATCGACATAAGCCAGAGTGTAATGGTATTTTTATCGGAATGTTTTAAGTAGGACCCACCAATTTTAGGTATCTACTCAGATACGCTGGGAGTTTTTGTGATAAAAATCCTCGACCCGATTTCAATAATTTGCGTGTCGTTGGAAAGAGATTGGCGTCAAGTTTTGCAGGAAACAAAATTTATGTATGTTAGAGCCGAAGACGCATCTAGTTTGAACAAAAATTTAAAGTAGTCCAAGCAGCTGATTCGTTTAAACACAGTTTTACAGAAAAGACATGGCAATGAGACTGTGCATGAATGACATTGCAAGCGACGTTCCCCAGTAATCTATTTAATGACGACTTATAACTTTTGGGTTCCCACCAACTAAGTAAAGACATATTTTCAAAAATCCGCCTTTAAGTCCCCATTACTATGAGCTTCATTGTCGTGTAAGAACAAAAGATTATTTTTTAAATAAATAAATAAATAAAAATTCTTTATTCGCCAAAAATAAAGTGTGATACACACATATACAATGTGGCAATACAAAAAGGTAGGTTAAGTGCTCACAAAATAAATTCATACAAATTGGCGAATAATTGGGTTGCCCCTAGGCTATGCCCGATTCGGGGTCCCTTTGTTGAACAATAATTATAAACAACAAATGAAAACATGCGTGCCAAGCTGGATACATAAAAATTCACATAAATAATGTATAAAAACTGATTACAATACTGCATGTGCTTCAAATTTATAAACTGCAAATACAAAATAATATAATACTGACATTACGATCTAGCATAAAAACAAAAACTTAGAATCAAGTATTTGACATACATCTTATAAAGAATAAGGAATTCAATAAATTATTACAAAAAAAACACTTATTTCTTATATAATTTGGCTTAGGATATTAAATAAAATTTTCAACAAACTATCGTAGATTAGCCTAGTGTTACGGTCATTTATTAATGATAATGACAATTGTATTATGAAAAAATTTCATGGACAAAGAGACCATGAAGGAAAAAATAAATACTCTAATAATGGCTCCTAAAAATGTTCAGATATTCACTTATAAAATTGATTCACCTAGCTGAATTGCAATGTATGTGCTTGCTATAACCCCATCATTCCGCACACTTTTGGCCTACTGAACTTTGTACATCCTGAAGTAATCCATTTTCGTCATTTCGAAAGTTCCTGTTGACTTACTAATGATTATTTCGTAATACGTGAATACAATTTGAATGATTGGACAGCACGTGAGGGAAAAACGTGACTTTCTCGCCTGACTTCAGTGGTCAACTGTCCTACTTGAAACAGCTGATCCACTCTCCGCCGACGCAAATAGGCGCAACAGGAAAACTCAGAAAAATCGGAAAACCAGCTTACTGTGTGGTTTTTCGATCAATGTTTTACACATTTCTAAGGTTAAGGAGTTTGAAAAACTGCACCCTAGCCCTTTAACTTTGTCAATTTGAGCGGCACCGAAGAATGTGCACCTTCTCAGAAGCTCAGCTAAGACCAGGCGGTATCTAATTTTTTTTGTGGATAAATCGTGAATAAGAAATGTAATTATTTAATGAGCGACTCCAAAATAAAGATAAATTCCAAAATACACCTTAATACATGCAAGAGATGAAAAGCTAATGTACTATTACTGATAATCTGGAGCTGTTATAAAAATACTCTGGACCTAAAAAGCAGACAACACAAGCAGGTATTTCACGGGACAGTATTGGATATACGAATTGTGGCCAAATTGAGAAAATCTTAAAAGATATCGCAATATAGTGTCTGATAAAAAAACTTTTGGACTTAAAAAATATTTCCTAACCCTAACGAGCATGATCCGTACTTAGAATCTCTTTCATCTTCATTTCTTCCTTACTATATTTGGAAAATCGTGAAATCATCGACTTTCCAACACCTCCAAAGTTTCATTTGCCTCACAAATTGATATTTCGTAATCGTTACGTGGGCCGGAATACGATTCCAATGACTCGACAACACGTGAACGGAAAACGTGACTTCCTCACCTGACTTCTCTGGGTCAACTGTCAACTGTTCTGCTTGCAGCCGAAGACCGCGAGATCCAACGTCAGCAGTCCAGTTTTTCGCCGCGATGAGCAATTGTGACTTAATCATTTTCATCATCGTATAGGCCTACGGTGAATTGCACAATCGTATTTTACGAAACCGTACACTATGTATTTTTCAAAACAATTCAATGAAATTTTAGGTAGCCTAATGGTTTGTTTAGTTTTATTACTTGCTTGTATTGATAAAAGCTTCATTAAATATTTTTCGTTACACTGCTTCAAAAAGAGATGTTTTTAATGCATGTTTTCCGGACCTAAATACACTCTTTTTATTCCTAGGAATTAAAAGCTGATGCACTCGATACCAGCTGACTCTTTATAGTCCTAGGACTATAAAAGTCAAAAAGTGCCGAGTACGTCGTAATAATCGAACAATATTCATTCGATTACAAATAATCGAAACATTCGTCGTTATTATCGAAACATTCATTGTTGTCAGTTTAATCAATTTGTGAAACTCGCTCATTTCACCAATCGATTATTACATGCGTTCGATACGTCGATGGTTGTTCATTGTTGTCAGTCTACCCTAACATAAATGAAACAGAAATCAGCTGATTGCTTCAAATAACAAGAACAAGACAATGGCATCTTTTGAAGGCATCTTTAAGGTAAACAAGCTGTAACATTTTGGTTTTCTTAAGTAGTTTACGTATTGTATTGAGCAATATAACGAAAAATATAGTTCATCACACGGACCTAAAGCTGTTTTTCGTTACTCGGTCATTTTTCAACCTCGGCTTACAGCCTCGGTTGTAAAATTTGACCTTGTACGAAAAGCGTCACTTTAGGTCCTTGTAATGAAATATACTATTACAAAACATGAAAATTTCTCCTCCCTCAAAACTTTATTGCGAAACCTCCAGCACGAACTCTCCTATAAAAGTGTCTAACGTGAAAACTTGCCAAAGATGGAAACATCGGCTCACAACTAAAATATGGCAGAGAAATGCATTTTTATAGGTCTAATTCTTTATTGTTATTTTTAGAGATAGTTTTTCATGCAAAACACCTCGCTGCAAAACCTTCAGCCCAATAACTCCCCCATAACAATTTCTGACAACAAAACTGGCCAAATATGGAAACCTGAGTTCACAAACAAATAATGGCAGAGGAATACATTTTTATAAGCTCTTAATATATATTTTTAAAATACTATCACCTTTTGGTGCGACACATTAAATTAATTCATTACAACGTATTCAAACCCATATACTTTATTTATGTCAAACTCTCAAATGAAAAGAAACAAACCCTCGGATACATAACTAACGGGGGTATACACAGTGTCCAGGGTAGCATATAGTTCCTGCACAGAGAAAGTTATTTCTCTGTGGTTCCTGAGACCATCAAATCAAAAACCCTCATATTTCTACAAATCCAATCAACCTAAAACATAAAACCGTTAAAACCTTTTGTCTAAACCTACTCCAAAACACACTCGGCAACAGCAAAACATACGACACCTATATAACGCGACCTCTGCGAAATCCGAGTGCCCTCCTGCGTGAACCCGAGCCTCGACCTAATGATGTCACCGGACACCGCCTGGCGGAACTCCGGAACACCCTGTGTGTGACGCCGGTCACCCGAGCCCCGCACGTGCCCCGTGACCCCGCGTGACCTCTGGTCAGCTGACTGCCCCAGCGCTGACACACGGCACAATTCCCGGGTCTCGTGACATGACCGAGCCGCCCCCGCACGTGAGCGTTCCGCTGTCGTATTTCATCGGGGTTCGACAAGTTTTATGTGCGTACTCGACTGGAAAAGTGATGATCAATAAAACCGACGTCTCTGTTTATAGGTTAAACATGTAGTGATCAAATATCTTTTGATTTACAGTACAATCAAAAAGTACAGTATACTCAACTCGTAACTGTTCTGCATTTTAAAAGAGTAGCTATCACAGACGATTAAAAAATGAAACTAAAGAATATATTAATAACAAATTATATTTCCACCGCGCCCAACTAGTTGAGTTGATGATAACATTGTGTCAACCTGGGTTTAATCACTTCTCGCAAAAATCTGAACTAATTAATATTCTTCCGTTAAATGAACAAAAGATCTAACGTTATGACTCGATTTGACGACTGAAAACTTGAATAGCAGTAATTTTACACTTTATACCTAGGAGGAGGTAAAGTTTTGATTCATGTATCTTCTAAGTAAACATCAAATTAATAGTTGAGCCTCACCTTGTATGGTAAAACAAAAATGTGTAACAATCCATCTGTAAGTATATCAAAACTTGTGAAGTTATGGTACAAAGACAGCAATATCTGATGATCCTACCTTATAGGACAGGTAGAGGTTCCTGTCTTTGAGCAGGAGGAAGGCTTTGGCCCAGACGTGCTTGTGGGGGTCCCGCACCCAGACCTGGCTGAAGATGGGCGGACACTCGGCCGTCGTCGTCAGGATCGTCTGCAACAGACACGATCCTATCAGGCGAGGGAAGACTGACAACATCTGCTAAACTTCTGGAGAAAAAAGTATAAGAAAAGTTCACGATACACCTCGGTCATATACGGACAGACCACACGGGATTAATGCATGCGTGCGTGGAAATGCGCAACCTTTTCCTTAAAAAGTCATATCAGCAGAAATGTTTCACTTTGACCAATTTTCCATGCACGTTCAATATTTTTTTGGACAGTTGCAGTTTGGTAACAACGTAGTCAACAATAACGAAGTATTTCTTTACTAGGAAACGGTTGCAATATGTTTCTGCTTTCCTCCCCGTTTATTCTCGACGGAGAGCCGTAATGCATTGTTCCGAGAAACAATGTTCCAAAGATGCAGATTTTTTGGATCGATGACAATATACATTCCAACAAACAATGTTTTGGATCAATTAATTTTCTAATTACTGATTAATGACCCGTAGCAATACCTAAATCTTTCAAGACCGAGTTCTTACATCCCGAACCCCACCCAACTACACAAAGAGCCAATGCATGTAGCCAAAAGAGATAATCTCTAAAGTACACCTCATCGACAAAAGAATAAAATTATTTGGATTGTTTTAACTCCAAAAGGCAATAGTAAAAACTGCAGTGGTTTTCGGATAATTAAAACAATCATTGCTTTACCAAAATGTTGTTCACTCCATCCAGCAGCAGTTTTACTTGAAATTTCGGTTCCCAAGTAAACACTTATGTACAAAAATACAAAAATTTAAGGGTGTATTGGGCTCTCCCTTTAGTCTAACCTTCATAAATTTTGTTCCCTTCAGAACTTGATCAGGACATCGACTTGACTTGTCATCGATTTCTTTGCAACGACACCTAATAATTAAATCTGTTCCAAACTCTTAGATGAGTTTTGATCACAACAAATCTGGCGCATTTAATAAAGTGTAGGTAGAAGTATAGATTACCCACCCGAATTATACTATCAGCCTGAATGTTTCCTTCGAGACAATCTTTGTAAGTATGTCTTTCGGAGCTAATTGTCGTGGTGTTGCAAGACTTGAGACTATCGGTCGCAAGTTACGTCCACGGAGGTCCATGGCCTACCCCACACTTTCTCGGGTCGTCGACCTCCACTTTCACTGCCGCTGCAACACACTGTACTACTGTACTACAGTGTGCAGTGTGGAGTGACGCTGCCGCACGTAGTGGCTGCGGGCCGGGCACGCTCGCCGACGTGCCGCGACTGCGGACCACGTGACGCCGTTATAGAAAACTGCCCAGGGTGCCGGGTAAAATACTGGTTGAAGCAGCTTGGGTGGACTGCAACAGGCCAATAGAGAGCCACCCTTTCAACTACTGAACGATAGATTACTCCATTTTTTATCGTTAGTTTTTGAGTAACTGTATAGTACAATACATTAGACAGTGGTAACTAATGAAATAAAGAGCTTCCTCTATGAATCATCTTTTAAGATACAAATCGATAGCCTTTTTTATTTCTATTCTCGACAATATAGAGAAGAGAAACATTTTAGAATAATACGAAATAATGAAGTCTTAAATCCTGCTGAGAGAGGTGTAGCGTTGCAGCCCAAATGCGGTGGTAAGCGTTATAGCTCCAAGTCCTGGTGTAGCCCACCACCAGCTTAAATCCTGCTGAGTGAGGTGTAGCGTTGCAGCCCAATTGCGGTGGTAAGCGTTATAGCTCCAAGTCCTGGTGTAGCCCACCACCAGCTTAAATCCTGCTGAGTGAGGTGTAGCGTTGCAGCCCAATTGCGGTGGTAAGCGTTATAGCTCCAAGTCCTGGTGTAGCCCACCACCAGCTTAAGTGGAGTGCAAAGCCAAAGCCACCCTCTGAACGATGAATTACTCTACTTTTGTCTTTGGTTTGAGTTACTGAATATAGCACAATAAAGTAAATAGTGGTAACTAGGGACATTGTTCCGAGTGATTTCCCTATGATGTATCGTAGGTATTATAAACATTTTATAAAACAAATAACAGAATTGCAGAAAACCTGTTTGTTACTCTGTATCAGAGGGTTTTCAACAGATTTCTTCGTTTCCTAAAACTGTTTTTTTTTTCTATTTGATATACGGCGGAGCGAAAGTTAATTCAAAATCCACTTCAAACTGTTCAATTATAGACAATGTCGAACAATTTTAGAGAACTACAAAATTTGAAGTTTACAACAGCAGGGAGGAGTGGTGCAGCGTTGCCTTTGTGGAAGTGGAGAACTCGGTTATACTGTGTCAAGAATTGTATACACTGACGAACATATTCTGTACCTCAAAGGATTAAGTGTTACATTGAATATTTAACCAGTATCTTACAAAAATAACTCAATGATACATTGAAAACTTGGGCCACTCCATTCGATTAGTCCAAAACTCACCCATTGGATTAGAATGCCGAGGTGTCTCGAAATAAAAATGTATTCATCAGAAGTTGTAGGTAAATATCAATGAATCTGTGGTAGTTAAAAACTTATTTTATCATTAAGAAAGTCGATAATTTCAAATCTTAAAGCGTTAACGTTAAAAGGATTCCTGAAGAACTTTTAAACAAGATGAAAGTTCCAACAGATTTTCATTTACAAAAACTAAAAGCTCTTTCCCGACCTCGAGATGATAAAATTTTTAAATTGCACTCAAAGCGGGATTCCAAAGACCATTACGGGAGTAATTATATTTACGGTGATGCCGGGACGCTTTGAGGGATCACTGATGCCGCTTCAAGTGGCTGGGGAGAGGGAGAGGGGGGTTGGAAGTAGTTACAGAGTATAATTGGAAACTTTCGACTTTACTGGTTAGTTGAGTGACGGGGCGAGATATTTCTGTTTAACATCACTCGGAACTGGAGGGTAAATGAACAAACAATTATCCTCGCTTTCCGGCTCTTCAAATTCATTTAGCACTTTTCGATTTCACTCAAATTTTTTGCGAGGTAATTATTAATTTGATACATGTGCCCGCACCTAAAGAACTCTGTCAGATGAACTGGAAGACATTTTCATTCATAGATTATCTATTTAGTAATTGGTTTCCCCAAAAACAATTTATACTCCTTTTCAATCTTAAATAAAACACAAGACGAGGCGATTTTCAATATGCAATACCTCAGCACCTGATTAATACCGGGAAGCAAACCGTCTTAAGGTTTTCAATTAGAGGCGAATAGAGTTAACCAATGAATGCATCATCACCGAAAAAGATTCATATTTTGTACTTTAAGAAAATCACTCATTACATTAATTCGAGGATCGTATACTGTTTTAATCAAGAAATAAGAATCCCGAGGCATTTTAATACACGGGACGCCAGACAAAATAATTGAGCTCGTTCCGGCGAGGTGGGAGACGCCGCGGATCTTCCATTTGGGAACAAAGGACGATTAAAATTGTCTGCAGCGTAATAACGGCGCCGCATCCAGCCGTCTGTCTGGGTACCGACAATGTACACATTGGATATGCCCCTGGATACCGCGCGGCGCACGGCACAAGACCGAAAAACGGAAACATTTGGTTTTAAAGTAATTATTCTGAAATTTCAAACTCAGAAGGTGTAATATTCCAAAGGCTCTACACTTAGTACGCCCTTAAACTTTCGAGTTATGTCCTGTGGTCTTTCGATGTTATTTCCTTTAAAGTATTTGAAAATTGGATTTATAGCATTTGCAGTAATGCTTTAGTGCTGATAACAGACTCATTCGGCTGTATGGTGCTCATTTTATAATGGAGATGGCATGTATTACTTACTACATCTAAACCTGAGCCATGGAGCTGTGAAACCATGAATGAAGAGCTACGGTTTCAAAACTATATTTTGAGATGTATATACTGTATAATTGGTTATGTATTGAGTATTGAGATTATATTTCGAAATCGTCAATGAGTCCAGAGAAGTCTCGTTACGCCTTATTAGGTTGGTATATGTGGTCGATGGGTTGTACGCAGCGAACAAATTTAGTTCTGGATAAAATTTAGTATATCAGCCATGCTAGAAAAGATATCTCCAGCAAATTAACTGTTTGAAAGCGAGTATGGACTCTCTGAAGTATTCGGATTTGATGTTACTTTGAAAACCCCGACAAGCCCCAATTTCTAGCTCGTTTAGGAAAAATCACAAAAGTTGTGTAACGCAGGATATATGACACAATTTTTTAGAAGCTGTCAGGTTTCTTCATCTTTCGTGCAACTTTAATACAAAGGATCTTCTTTGACACTTAGGCAGAATCCGTCGAGAAATTTCTACAGTTCCAAGGGGAAAATTTTAAAAGGCTACATGGTGATCCGATTTATAAACCCATATTACATATTATGGTTCAAAATGTATCTGGCTGCATTATATGAAAACATCATTGATCTCTGTTTAGCAGAGCAACGCGCGTCGGCGCGTCTCTCGTCAAGTACTCAACCGTATGTATCCGTACATCCATCTGGATACCAGCACATGACGTCGTATCCACCTGGATAACGGCCTCGCCCATGAGGTGAAAGTCGGTAATTGGCCCCACCGGGTAATGCACCATTCAGAAAATCGCTCTCAACAGTCTCAATGCCGCTTTGTGCTTATGAACACGATCTCGTTTTTATTTCGTAGACCCGACGAGCCCACATAACGATACAGCAATAATCTAGCGGCTTTCATCTCCATGTAGGGCCTGCTTATAAATTGAACTTGCGGGGTTGCCGCTTTCAACTACCGTTGCTGGTGCTGAATATGCTGCAGCGGATGAATGTACAGTCCGCGCCAAATGAGTGACACGTGAGTCTTACTTGCGGCCTGCGTCGAGTCATTCGGCGCGGATTTGACGTATGACATGCGAAGAGTTTCATAGGGTTTCTTAAACGCCTTTAACAATCGAGATTGGCTGAGTTCTGTCTTTGGAGTTCTGACATTGTTGATCGTGGTAAGCTTACGTTAATTATATTTTTTGTGGATTACGTTTCCAATTGTTTTATGGTGGATTTTTTCGAATGGTTTGTCATTATTCCATACAGTAAGTTTTTTTTCGCAACACTACACTAGTAAGTAGCCGATTTCCGCTTCCGTTTCAGTGTGGGAAGTCGCCGTTTACAAAAGAGTACGGCAAATATCAGCTGTAGTGAGGTAACAAATCAGCTGGAGTGCGGTAAAGAGTTTGCATTGAGTATTTACCGCACGAGTGCGGTAAATGCTCAATGTTGCCAACTCAAGAAAAAAAATCGTATATCACAGAATTTACATTAATTATACATAAACACAACATACACATTTTAACTATGACAACCACATCTCAATTGTAAATAAACTGTTTTCCCAGGTTGCGACTACGTACAGTTAATAGCGATAAGTTAATAAAGAGCATTATTATTTAATCAATTGTTGCCGTCTGTGTGACGATAAGACGTATTCCTAGAAAGGCTTACTCGGTCGCTGAACAGCAGAGATAACGCTTTTTTTCATCTCCCCCGTACAGATAAATATAGTTTTGTTCGTATTTTCTCTCTACAGTTTAATTAATACTTTTTAAATCGTTTTACTTTCATCTTAGTCTAAGCTTTCATAAGCTTTCATAGACGTGTTATTTTTCAGTAACCCTGTATATTTGATGCTGGTAGTGTTGCGAAAAATATCGTACGCAACTCATCCGGGAAGGTGTTTACGTTGCTCGCATGAAATTCCCGCGCTCCGCAAGCGTCGCGCGTGAACTATCATGCTCGCACGTAAACACCTACTTCCCGCACTAGTTGCGTAATATACTATTATCAAATAGTACGTCACACCTGTTTTTTTACACTTCGAATACCAGCACCTCTTATAAAAGACCAACTAGATGTATTATAGCGAGGATCATGTTCATTGGGACTTAAGAAAAAACGGCAGTTTAAAGCAGTATTTTTTCGGGTGGGGGAGAACAAAATACATTCATTTGATTATTTCTTTGACAGTCACTGAATTAAACCATTCTTTCTCCCAAAAGCCCCAAGAAATCCCGAAATCCTTATTTTGTATATCATCCAAGCTTCAACATAATTTTTGACTCCCACACTTTTTCGATTAATTTTATTACATAGTTGTAGCTCAGAGATCATGTTGTAAAATTGTACTTCATGGCAGGTAAATTTCCTAATATATTCATACTATCCATACTACCTTAACTCACTAATTAAATCGAGTAAAAAACACGTAATTTAAATCGGAGCTTCTCGGTGGAGAGTCTTGACAAAAGCACTCCTAAACAGGGATCACAAAGGCACCAGTGTTCCGTTTGAAACGTCACAACCAAGTAACTCGTGTTTGATCCGTGAAAAAGAGCGCTGTGTTCCAGTATTCTTTTGGTTACATCGCAACCAATTATTTGGTATAACAATTAATTGTAGCATAAATCTCTCTTAAGCAGCGAAAGTATCATAGCGTAATAAAACCTTCAGCTTCATAACATCGTTTACTGGTCGTGTAAACCAAACACCTCATGCAAATATTGCGACCAAACCACTCCGAAGTCACACGGGGGAACAGAACTTGTCAGCGTTTCGTTGGGAACGCCACTCCGACCTTTCTCAAGCTGTCAGATCAATCAACCCCATCCTGCGGCGTGTCCTGGGCTCATCCCCCCGGAGAAGGCATTAATTAGACAATAAACGCCAAGGGCCAGTTGTAAATAACAAGTTACGACTAACGAACTGTGAACAAAATACCGAGGCTCCCTCCCTTCACGGATCCACCCTCCGACCCGCTCCCGCGTCTTTACACGTAACGGCTCTTCATTCTCGCACAAGGGATGATTTCACACTTGAGCAAAGAAAGGACATGTGAAAAGGATCAGTATCTGTGTTTGTCAAGTCAAACCGAAGTGTCCTTTTTGTCAACGGCTCTCCTCCGGTGTTGCGGTTTTTAAGCCTCAAGAACAGGACAGAATGTGTACAAGACAAATATATATAAGAAGGAAGGGAGTGAATGGTGGAGAACGTATTTGATTTATTCGGTAGATTTGTTTAGTAAATTTATAGACGTGAATACTTTTTAATAATACCATTATACCTGGGTAGGTCGCAATTTCAACTAATGTATCTAATGTAAAGGAAATTCGCACAGTGGCGAAAAGGTCACTTCCTAATCAGAGTATCGTCAGATGGATCGTTACATCGATATAGAGCAATCCTGAGGAAACCCTTTGAAGAGCGAAAGTTGACTAAGTCGTCGTTGGGGTTGGACTTGCATGTTTGGTAAATGAGACTGGATATAATAAATTGATTGGGTTTAGATTACATGTTATAAAAGCCAGTCCACAAATTGAACTAATCTTTCACTAGTATTCTCCAGTTTACGCAGTTATACTCTCCCTTAGTGTAAAGGTCCTGAGAAGTAATGTTTAATTACAGCGATGTATTAAAGTAAAACACCAAGCAATAAACCTCTTAGAACTCGGAAAGAGAGAGAAATTTATCTAATACCATGTAACCTTGAATACTGATTAGAACATGCAGTACATAAACTGACGAAACAAAAGCCAAGAGGTGCGCGGGAGCGCTGGCGGGAGCTCATGTGTGCGTGAAGACTGACAACTCGGCATCGCGCCAACCTCCAGCGACTCGACTTATCAGAGAAATCAAATCACATTTTATGGTCCTCTAGCGCCATAAAGACGAGCGTAAAACAGTCGTACAGGCACGTTTCTCTCAGCGGATGCCAAAATTTGTGCGCCTCCCCTCCCCAGCACTTTGGAAAGACTTTGTTTTTACAAGCCCTCTTATCTTGGCAGATTGCTGTTTTTACGATTCCTCCATTCCCTCCCTTTCCCGGGCTTGTTAATTTTGATTGTTTACTGTTGGAAACTTTCTACACGATAAGGAACGGGCGAATATATTTCACGCAATAAAAACGAGTTTTACGAGATGACGGGTTTAGAGCCTACGTCTTTATTGGATGATGCGTATCAAGACCTCGGATGAAGACACGGGGCCAAAAGTATGATTCCGGCTATAACATTTTTGTATATATTTATGATATGTATATGTACAAAAGTATTGAGGCAGCACTCTTTAACATAGAGAGGCCACTTTTCCACAAAATCCAAAGCCTAAAATCGATACTGTAAGATAAATAGGTTTAGTGTCTAATAAATTATCTAATTCTGAAGGAAAACATTAAGACCAACACAAAACTAAGGATATTTTTTAGATGGGTGAATGGTATATAATATCTAGAGAGAAAGTATCTCATTACATTAAGGGCAGGTTGTCTAAAGGTAAACGAGTCGATCTCGTTAGCTAGCGGTCGTGTGGTAATGCCACCAGCTAGATCTAAATGACTGATTATTTATTCGACCGGATATCAATATTCTAATATCCCGGCGCACGATAGTCACGTTACCGCGTATCCACCTACAATCAGCTGATTCTAGCAGGTCAATAAACCCCAACGAGCGGCGTCACAGTCGCTTTGTTGAATGAGTAATGTCCCAAGATTGCCCCGAACGTTTCTGAAGAGCGTCACGGACTTGGTTTTTCAATTCCAGGGTATTTATGATATACAATTGGTTTTTCTTTCGATTTAACACGGCCAATCAGGGAATCTAATAAATTTTATTTGGCAAGCATGGTACTACTCTCGGAGTATTTAAAGTGACAATTAAAAGTGTATTATTATGATGAGATAGTATATATATTTAATTAATTACTAAGTTGAAAATAAGCTCATGAAGATTAATTTAATCTATATATATTAAAAGGCAAGCATGATTTTTGGTGGTCCTTTTTTCTCAGCCTGTATGCAACGTATAAAACAATCTAAGTAGAGGTCGTGAGGCACTTGATGAAGGTTGGGGTTTTACAAACAAACCCAGATGAATTTGGGTTTTTCGAAGAGGGAAATAAATAAATAATAACAGATGATCAATTGATACAACTACGAATTTCTTGTGTCAGTCATGTGTTACGTACTAAACCAAAAACATGTCACATGTTTATTGATTGTTATTCAAAGAGCAAAACATTGTTTCTAATATCAATCTACGTTTTGTTTTGGTTCAGTATTTTTTAGCTACCAGACTAGTAGTGCAATCACATGGCTTTGTTTACTTCCACGTCATCGTTGATTTCCTCCTTTCCTCTGCCGAAACTTCAAACTCAAGCTTCCTCATGTCCCTCACTACCTCTACACCGTTAGCAAAGTACTTCTTAGCAAATGTGCACAACTCCGTTGTTATTTGTCATAGTGTTTGAGGATTATTGGAAAATGAATTTGAAATTTAAAAAAATAACAAGGGCTTTATGAGGAGCAATGTTGTATGCAAATGCAGCTACATGTTTTATTGGAGCAAAAAGTAAAAATTATATAGGTATTTTCTGGTTGGTTTTGATCAGCAGGCGATCTCTGGTGTTAATAAATCCCTTCTTTAATTATAAATTTAAATTTGTGAATTCGCACTGAATGTATAAATATCAGGTAAACCTGTAATTTCAAGTCATGTTAAAAAATCGTTTCTTAAAAAATATTTTGTTAGAATAACGTTAGAGCCATAGTTAAAATAATATTTATTGACAACAAATGTTTCAGAACAAAACGTTCAGAATATAATCATTTGAAAAAGCCTTAGGAATTAGTTGTTTTTATATTTACGATTGGCTGTTTTATAACAATCCGAAGTCCATATCAAACAACTCTATTCATTAGGGGTGTGCGAGTACTCGATTATCGAGCTTTTTTCGAGCTGAGTTTACACTACTCGACTCAACTCGAAGTTTTGAAAAATACTCGAAAGTTCGAGTCGAGTAGTTACCCCCGTCGTTTACCCGGAATTGGTACGCGCGATTGCATTTTACGGTCGTCTTTCACACAGTCAACACCACTCTCATGACCAGCCACCATAAAACTTTTGTTAATTTTCTTGAATTAAAGTGGTTTTAGAGTTATTAACATCAATAAATTCAGTCTTGTCTTTTTCCTTTCTATAATTTGATATATTTTCTTAAATAACTTCTTGGTTAGCATGATATGTGTTGTTGTATTCACTGGATGTAAATGAAAAACGTCTTACAACACTTAAAAAAATAAAGTGTTGTTGTCTTTTTAAGTGTTGTAAGACGTTTTTTATTTACATCCATATTTTCTTACTTATGCTCATTGAGACTGGTTTAACTTTAATTCTTAAACCTAAAACAATATGTTACAAAAACCCCTTTTTAAAGCAACAAGCGTAGATGTAGCTTGGCTTTTCCCTCCTAAGGATGAAAGTTTAATAAAATATTGAGTAATGATATAAAGTTATGTTAAAGATGGCCTGAATTCTCGTTTATTTTAATTTGAAAACAGGTTTGCTTGTAATGCTTAGGAAAACAACCCAGTTTAGTAAATAAAAAATATTGCATTTTATGTGATCAATAATAAGCATGAGAACTATTAACTTATACTATTCAAAACACTCGACTCGAAAAAAAACTCGAAACTCGCGGGTATTTTTTAAAACTCGGCTCGACTCGACTCGACTTCAAAAATAAATACTCGCACACCCCTAATTCATATCCATAAACTTTCTCTAAAAAATAAATTATTTAATAACTAAAATATTTAAGATATGTATATGTATATATGTATACACAAATTCCCACATTCATATGAAAACGTTTTATTTACGGTTTTTTACATGACCATGACCTAGTTATCGAAGCTATACCTAGGAAGATTATATTAGGAACATGTTTCCTCCTACAGCTATTCAGACCCCTATGAAATTATTATCTTTCAAAATCTAAGCAATAGGTTCATAAAGTAGGTCTAAGGTGGAGTGATTTTTTTCTGATACCAATCCGCAGCACTCAAAGGAACAATCAACTCAAAATATCTGCGTTAAGTTCTGGAAGATTTCTACGAATGCAGCTTACGGCACACTATACTAAACTCAGCAGCTGCAACAAGCAGAAAACATAAGACCATGACTTTCCCAAATGTCAACGAGTCACCGGCCGGTCATCGTCGTGAGGAAAAAGTGAGGTTTGGACGGGGGCAAGAAATTGCAATTTCATCTCGGCGTTAGCTTCGGAGTCGACATGTTTCATCCAAGACTCGTACAGTTGATTACTCTCTTGGGAAATAGGGGCAAACAGTCGTGTAGCTGTACAGCATCATAAAAATTAGAGTTGCTTCTGTTGAAGGTAGAAGAACAGGTCAAAGTGAAAACAATTTAACACTAAACGCACATTTATTAATATAAATTATTGTAAAGCTAATTTTTATAAAATGTATAATTTCTTTTTGTTTTCTATAGTATTGTTTATGGTAATTTTTCATATTCCAAAGACGGAAAACCCTAATGAAAAAGAACATGAAAGAATCATTTTGGTTTTCAATAAAATTATTATTCATAATTCACTTTACCTGCAGCAATGTTGAAGAACCATTCGTCGGAAAAACGTTGTTCCAGGCCGACAAGTCCACCATATCATCCGGAAAGAATTGCTGAAACAAAATAATTTGTTAGGGAACAATATAAAGCAAACACAATCTTAAACTGAGGCACGAAACTAAATTAAACGCAAACATAACTAACTGGAACTATCGAATAAAACACAGCCCGAGGAACTTGCTACAATGTCTGTCGTCAAATGAGACAAGTTCCTCAACTAAAATAACAGATAACGTTGTAAAATTAAACTCAGTTTAACTACTTTAGTTTCCAAACTGCAGACTTGAGGGAAGAGGTATGTGAAAAGTTCAAACACATTTTCCCTGGAGAGTTGCGTGCTGTTCGCGAATAAAAATAAAGAGAAAGATAAATAATTACTTTTTGGGCCAGAAAAGATACCGTTAACTTTGCTCCAAGCATTGAAGTTTTGCTAATATTATACTTCGTATTGGATATTCTACACCAGAACCACGATTCACATACTTGAAGGTTGCCTATCTCAGCCAAAATATGGCTATTACAGAACACGCTCCGCGCGCGGTGTTATTTGGCCTCACAATAAAAAAATATATTATTTTGATGAACCACTGCGAAGATACAGAGTTGTAGAGTGTTACTTGCAAATCCAAATCCAAAATCATTTATGTTAACAAATTTTAAATATAATAGCATTGACGTTGACAAGTTTAGAATCTTTTAGGTATTCAAAATGAGTGAACATAAACGATTTGGGATTAGAAATAAACACTCTGCAACTCTCTATATTTACAATGGTTTATCAAAATCCAAAATATTTTGAGAACTTGAGACGCTAAATCCTTGCATGCCGAAAATTTTACAAATTTAACGCGTGCTCTTAAAGAGCCGCAGTTCCAAAAATCTACGCTAGTGCAGCAGAAAATCAAAAACTCGTATATAAGGGGGCGGTCTACCTCAAGTTCCGAGCGCTAAAACAGGGTTTTGTATCTTATTCATTGTCGCCGGATTTTCATGTGATTTCCAATACTTTGGTGTCATTTTAATAAAGATATGTTTTTGCAGGGCGCTAAATTTTTAGAATTTTTGATTTTAACCCAGTTTATTTACAGGAATTGTGTAAATCATTCAAAAAAAATGTAGTTTTTTGTTAGATTTTAAAGTCTCATAACTATCGACAGAAACGCTTTATAGAAAAATCAAAAATGTAGAGACCTATAAAATATTCTGAAGAACGTGATTCCACTCTCATTTTTATTTAATCTTAAAAAATAAAGCTTTTGTCGTTCAGATACGAAACGTCTGCAAGCGTACTTCAGCGCGCTTTTTTATCTTTACAATGTTATTTCGCTCTATGACGCAGATTTTTCTGTCAAGGTAGACCGCCCCCATAAGGAACCCTCTTGAAATACGCAACATTGATGTTTTGCCGACGACGTATTAGATTGACTAGTAAAATAGAATTTTCATGGGAGAAGACTTCCCGGTTGAGTGATGCATTTTGTTTACTGCTCTCTTGCATTAGAATTAGGCGTGCATTCAGGAAAATACGTCGAAACTGTCCTATTAAAAAACACTCATTAATACATAAACCTTATAAATAGTTTAGAACCGCATGACAGTTAACAAAAACACATTAATTTCCAGGTACCTTCAGTAAACAAAGGTAAGCTCGATCTCCGTTAAAACCTATAACAAATTTTCAACCACCAGAAAAGCAATAGTGCTGGATTAAGTAGAGGGCAGGTCGAATTTCAGGGCTTACACGATGTACGAAGTGTTGCTCAAATAATTATAGGTTAAATGTTTATAAAACCTACAACTATCAAATTTTCAACCACCAGAGGGGTTAAAATTGAATTACGTCGTGGGCAGGTCAGATTATACACAGGGTATGAGGTGTTGCTCGTATCCCAGTGCAGGGCCGGTGGTTTACCGCCGCGGCGGGCGAGGTCCCCCGGGGCCGGTGTCGCAAGGTGGCCGTCGGAAAGGAGGCCGAGGGGTCGTCGGCCCCCGCCGCCTCCGGAGCCCCGGAGGTCCACGGCCGGAGCCAGGGTGAACTTACACACAACATTTGCTATTTTCCCAATTGAATCGGCGTTTTTGTACAGGTTCTCCTCGCTGTGTGTTGCTAATCTTCTACTATATATTTGTCAAATACAACTCACCACAGAGAAAGAATCTCACCTATAATCGCACAACCCAAACTACTTGACCTAGAACCTTGAAAATCTGCATGGACGTTCCTCTCAGAGCGTAGGCATCCACTAAGAACGGATTTTAAAAAATTCCCAAAGGGCTACGCTCTATGGCATATCAAAGTTTCAATGTTAAACTATTGGGGTGCTTATAGGTCATGGCAACCTAAAAATTGAATCCAGGGAAGTTTTTCTGTTTTTCCACGGGTGAAACCTGGTTCATCAGCTACTCTTGTTATAAAGGTTCGTTTCCACCTGAAGACGGGATCAGATTCCAGATACCGAAACGTCGTGAGGCTTGTTTTTACTAATCAGTGATGGAATATGTCCGTAAAAATCTAAATGAAAACATAAACTCATCACCATCAACGATGAATTTGAATTTCAAACAAAGAAATTAATCGACTTAAGAACTTACGCAGGGCGCAGGGATCCTTTTATTCTCTCCAAGAAAGGTGAAAACCGGTTTGTTTTCACAAACAAAACTGGTTAGTTTGTTTTCATTTTCAACCAACTGGTTAAGTTCTGGTTTGTTTTCAAAAACAGAAAAACTTCGATTAATATTTCTCGATTAGTTTTTGTAAAAAAGAAGACATTCTTACGAATTCAAAATGTTATATCGATTGTTGTATTGGTCATAATATTGAGAATGGAAATTAGTTTTGCAGCAATTTTTATGATAAAAACTTATAAAACATTACTACATAGCCTAATTTTTGTAACACATTATTAGGATGGTGGCAATTGCACCGAAACTAACTTGATAAAGTTTAAATCAGTCTTTTATAGCTAAGGTTCTATATGGAATATTTAAAATTTGAGTAATTACACAAAAGTCGAAAATTGGCTATAATGTAATTTACAACTTTAAATAAAAAACAACCGTATTTTTACTACATGTCCATGATTACGGTTTAACCTACTACAGCTCAATGGTGCTCTTGTTTTCGGGACCGACTGTGTGACCCTGGAGAAGTCCCTCCGCAGCGTTTCGAGCTGGCCTCGTTATTTTGGTTTCGGGTTTCTTCACCAATAATTCATCGGCCACACTCCTCGCCAATAATCCCGGCTGCGATAAAATCTAGACCGGGCAAAATGGTGTTCGAGTGAACACCGTGAAAGTTCTACCACGAACTCATGTGTTTGCAATGATGAAAAGATACATCAGTAATAGAAAATGATTCAGTACATAAAATTCTTGTTTATACTTAATTTGAATCGAATAAATAAGCTACAAAACACATTGTAAATACTTCTCACCGCTTTACTTAAACTTATATGCTTACATGATTACTGACATGCAGCCGAACTTTATGTTCAACATTGACCTTCAAAACTTTCCAGTCATTAAGAGGTGAGTGGGATTTCCTCTCCGAAAAAAGTCTAGGGATAGTCGTCAGATAAAAATATATTTATAGAGTTAGGGAAAGTATATTAGATAAAATACTAGCTAAATGCAATTAGAGGAGTGTTTCTTTAACTGCTGTATGTTTAGCTTCGTAAGGCCAATCATTGCAAAATAACACGAAGTAAAACTTTTAACAGAACAAACCTTTCATAACGTTTGCCATTTATTATTTACACTCAGTCATAATCGTTCAACCCAACATGTATAGAATGGCATGTTTTAGACGAGGATTGCCTATTTCCTTTCCTTATTTGGCAGCACTTACCTCGGTTGTGTATATCCTTACAGGGGCTTGTCATAGTTTGACACAGACGCGGAACACTTTGGGGACTCTCATTAATGTTTATGTGCTTTACGTGGGTGCCATGTATTCCTTGCTTGTGTTTTGACCTATGACGAGCCATAAAGGCCATTAGAAACGAAAGAAATATTCCCTAGTACAAAGCACTGAGTTAAACAGATTAAAAACGTTAATCTAAAGAAAGAAATATTCCCTAGTACAAAGCACGAGTTAAACATATTAAAACCGTTAATCTGACAAATTTCCAAATAGGAATTATTAATCGAAGCGTATTAATTATTACCATTGAAACGTAAAAGCAACAAGTCGTTGTATTAAGGTGAGGCTATATACACACGTCACGTAACGTTCATTTTCGATATTAATGTTCCCTGTGTAATCAAATGAAACCGGCTATACATACACGTCACGTTACATCACGTCACTGCCGGACTCAATTCCCTGAGGAGCATACACGGCCAAATCGACGGAATGGGGACGTGACGTGACGTGACGTGTATGTATAGCCGGTTCCATGAGATTACTTACACAGGTTCCATTCGCTTCGAAAATGGATGTGACGTATATTTATAGCCTCGCTTAAACATCTCTTTGAATATCTGTCTTTATTATTATTACTTTGAAATCCAAATACTCAAAACGGATATGACAAATAACCAAAATAACAGCCCAGGCGAATGTTTCCTCTAAAAATTACAAGCCCGAAAGTAATAAGACTCCTCGAGCCGTACCCGATTGGAGCGTGCTCATTACTCGTAACATACTCCCTCTTTTCCTCTATTTATATACATGGGGTCTAAGTTATGATCATGATTAAGATAATGTCAGTATTTGGTTAATCTTGTCCCGACATGCACAGCTTACGTATTACATGGCCCGGTTTTCCTCCATAATTCCATTGTTCCACAATTACAATTGCTTGCAGTGAATACTTTGAGGAAAGATTACTTTTCACGTGGAATTCAAACTCTTGGGAATATGAGCTGCCTTGACTTAGAAGTCAGATTTTAAATACTTTCAGGATTAAAATACATTGAAGCCGCCAGCTAATTTGAAGTTGTAAACCGAGTTTTCATTTAAATGAAATCAAATTTATGGTGACTTTGCTGAACTCAAACTGAAAACTTTGCCTATAATACTGTATTTTTCTTTTGAAACGGTTGGGTTTATTATTTAAAAACCCATCGTATTATTGATCCTATCATGACCCTACTTGAGTCATAATTTATAAAAGTGGATTATTTTTTATTTCATGCAACTAACTCTCTCCAGAGCGCGAAAGCAAACGTCCAACGACGATATGACAAGCCTTAATATCAAATCATGGACAGTTCATAAGCAAAGTAAAGATTTCTAGGTGAAACAGACCGTTGAACAGTGGAGGTGGAAGTGGCAGAGCGGCGGTCGGGGTAGAATAATTGGGCACAGCGCGATATTTTGAATTGACCCAGTTGAACGGTGTCCGTGCGCGCGCGTGCGGCGGCTTATCGCACTATCGCACTTCTGGCTTCGGCTGCTGTTTGATTCTGGGAACCGCCTGTCCACATGTGTTCCTCGCCTTGCTATAATTGTGTGCATGTGTGTCAAACTCGCCAGCTGCTTTGCGTTTGGCCCTTTTTTGGAAAGTTCTTATGCATCGCACATTTTTGTATTTTTAGACATATGTATAGTAAAAATATCGTGGGCACATATATCTAAAAAGTAATTTACTATATCGGTAGACTTGTTTACGGTTAAATGACTGAAATAAATAAAAAATATCGATATTTTTGTAAAAATTATTAGGATTTTTTCCAGATGTTGTCGACGTCGGTAATGTGTGGTACGAAAGAAATTCTGATTTTCGAGTTCAAAATGTCTGTCAAAATGTATTGCAATAGAAAAATTTAACCAAATTTGCGTTGCGGGCAGAAACCAAGATAGTGCTCGCTGGATCCAATTCTACACCGTACGTAAATAGAAATCATCTGCCCTTTGTTTGTTTTCCTTACCTAATCAAACCAATATCCTAAAAATCAGACGAAAACATAAAAGCATCCATTTTTGTTGGGACGTGGTTGACATTTCAACACTAAAATACTATCACTTTGACCTAACGTTCTATCGCTTAACCTGGCAATATCGTTAGGGCCTAAGACCTATTTTAGATCTTACTATACCGAAAGAACGATAGATCTATGACATTTATGGAACGAATGATCCATGATGAAGATGGAAAGATCTATTCATATGCCAAGGAAACGATAATATAACACCTTTTCATGCGTCGCAAAATAAACTCAGCATTGAACATAAAATCCCACTATGAATCCAACGCAATAATGGCGCAATAACAGTTTTCTACAATAGGGAGTGTTTTACTACGCAAACACCTGTGCACTGGACATCAAGCGAGTGTAATGTTTCAAGCGTTATCAACTACAGTAAGAGAAATTCCTAGAACGAAGCTTTAAAACAAACGATAAATTTCCACAACAATAGTTTTATCAGAATGTCTTTTAGTTGCAGTGAAAACGTATGCAAACACAAAGAAAGCTGGCACCTGTACATATGCTTTGCAACTTGTGAACACCACTTCATAAAATGGAGTGGATAAATTTACAAGCAGCAATGTTAGCTTTCTCTTTATAAAATTGTTTGATCTCGTTATTATTTATAGGTGGAAATGGCGATCAATCAGAAAAAAATGCGTTTCATTAAATATTTATGTACCTCTAAAACTGTTGAGATTGGTATAGTTTACACAACGAGGGAAGGCATAAGGCGCCTTCAGTGATCGGTAGGGATACTATATTCGATCGTCCACAACGAGGGAAGGCATAAGGCGCCTTCAGTGATCGGTACGGATACTATATTCTATCGTCCACAACGACGGAAGGTATAAGGTGCCTTCAGTGATCGGTAGGGATACTGTATTCGATCGTCCACAACGAGGGAAGGTATAAGGCGCCTTCAGTGATCGGTAGGGATACTATATTCGATCGTCGATCCAAAACGAGGGAAGGCATAAGGCGGCTTCAGTGACCGGTAGGGATACTATATTCGATCGTCCACAACGAGGTAGGGCATAAGGCGCCTTCAGTGATCGGTAGGGATACTATATTATTTCGTCCACAACGAGGGAAGGCATAATGCGCCTTCAGTGATCGGTAGGGATACTATATTCGATCGTCCACAACGAGGGAAGGTATAAGGTGCCTTCAGTGATCGGTAGGGATACTATATTCGATCGTCCACAACGAGGGAAGGTATAAGGTGCCTTCAGTGATCGGTAGGGATACTATATTCTATCGTCCACAACGAGGGAAGGTATAAGGCGCCTTCAGTGATCGGTAGGGATACTATATTCGATCGTCCACAACGAGGGAAGGTATAAGGTGCCTTCAGTGATCGGTAGGGATACTATATTCTATCGTCCACAACGAGGGAAGGCATAAGGCGCCTTCAGTGATCGGTAGGGATACTATATTATTTCGTCCACAACGAGGGAAGGTATAAGGCGCCTTCAGTGATCGGTAGGGATACTATATTATTTCGTCCACAACGAGGGAAGGTATAAGGCGCCTTCAGTGATCGGTAGGGATACTATATGCGATCGTCCACAACGAGGGAAGGTATAAGGTGCCTTCAGTGATCGGTAGGGGTACTATATTTGATCGTCCACAACGAGGAAAGGTATAAGGCGCCTTCAGTGATCGGTAGGGATACTACATTCGATCGTCCACAACGAGGGAAGGTATAAGGCGCCTTCAGTGATCGGTAGGGATACTATATTCGATCGTCCACAACGAGGGAAGGGATAAGGCGCCTTCAGTGATCGGCAGGGATACTATATTCGATCGTCCACAACGAGGAAAGGTATAAGGCGCCTTCAGTGATCGGCAGGGATACTATTTTCGATCTTCCACAACGAGGAAAGGCATAAGGCGCCATCAGTGATCGGTGGGGAAACTATATTCGATCGTCCACAACGAGGGAAGGCATAAGGCGCCTTCAGTGATCGGTAGGGATACTATATTCGATCGTCCAAAACGAGGAAAGGCATAAGGTGCCTTCGCTGATTTGTAGGGATACTACGTGCCTACCGATCTGGGGCGGGCATCCACGGAGCCGACGAACCGTCTAATAAATTATAACCGCCAAACTCCGGCGGACTCGGCAAATTGCACGGTGGCCCATGTAATTTGGGGGATCGTTCACCGTAATTCTCCTACGTTACAAATTACGAAAAGGAACCACGAATTAGAGCCACCGAATATTCGGCGCGTAATGAAAGACGATGAAATATTGTAAATTAATGGCCGCATGAACTCGGCGAGAAAGATTCGAACACCCTACTGACTCTTAGTCAGTATGTATAAATATTATAACTAATTATAATCCGTACTAATTATAATCCCCCTACACCCTCAGCATGGCAAAAGGCTTGAGTTTTTTAGGCTATCAAATAACGCTGAAATATAATTGATCATGATTGACATAAAACTGTGCTGTTTTGGGGTAAAGAATATTGTCAAAGTTCTATGCTTGATTGAGTTGCTTAAAAATGTTAATGAGCCATGAAATATGTTTGCAAACAAATTGATGAAACGAAAGTTCGACATAGAAGACCACGGTTCTGAGTTTTTACCATGTTAAAAGTATTAACATTGAAGGTCGAAAGACAAAAGGCAATGGCAACAATCAAAAGGTTAAATGGTTAGATAAGAGGTTAAATATTTAGAAAGCTCTTAGTTTAAAGTTTAAGATAACATTTGGAATCTTTCAGTTTTTATACCCCACTAACTTTCTACGATTTACAACCAAAATAAGACAGTATCCGCAATTCGGCATAATTTCACACAATATTCGAAAGTGAGCCAAAGATAACAACAATTCATGCAATTTAACTGATCCCTAAGCCAATTAAGTTGAAAAAGGTATTCTAAACATAGCATTTAGTTAATTAAACGTGAAACTGGCACGGTAAAATGTTTAATGTATTTTCCGGGAGAAGTTCCATCGCCACGATCAATACACCGCTCGGGGCGCGGAGTGGAGGTTACATCAGGTCATTTGACGTGCGTGTTCGATTTTCGTGTACAGCTTTACACCAGCGGTCTAATGACAGAGTGTGTCCCCGGGCGCCATTTCACTAGATTAGTTACATTAAATGTGTATTATTGTGGATTACCTGTTACGTTTATACCTGTTACAATACTGGTTGGCGTTTTCTGAAAACTTCAAAATTAAATAGGGAGTCACTATAACATCTACGTCGATGTGAAACCTCATTATCAACCCTTGGTGTTAAATATACTATAATGTGAAGACAATTTCGAAAATAGAGCTGACTATATCACATGGAGCTGTGGAGCTAACTATACTAACAAACGGTCTATCATCTCAAAATACAGATTTGTCAATGTAGTTGTATTTTTAAGGGTTTAAATATCTGACGCATCAGCACATTAGACCTGTGAAATTGACAACTTGATTTTAATGCCCGTAAATGAACACATATTCATTGATAAAATACGTGTAAAAAATGAAAACTATTTACACTACAACCAGTGGAAACTGGAAATTGTAAACATAATATATTTTGTTACACAACACGCCTTAAAAGAGTAGACTGTTACACCGCGCTAAGAAATGTTTTCACGTCCTTCAACCCAGTACTGATGAGCTTTCAAGTTGCGTTAATTGTTTAAAAGCCATTCTTATCGTTGATGTCGTTAGACAAGGTACAACGTCAGTTATATAACATCTCCTTTCCCTCCCTTAGAGCCATATACAACAATGCTTTGCTCAGCTCAATGCTAACCGGACAATAAACTAGGCATGAACCTGTCGGCACCTCTGCGATCCTAAGCGACTAAAAAAATAACTGCTACAAGTTATAACCAATGCTCTGGCATTGGTCTGGAGTAGTCAAGTTCTTTTTCTACGTCTACTTGGCATTGTGTTGTGCGGGTAGCTCAAGGTTCGTTATAACAAATACAGACTTTTACAACTCCAAAGTAAAGACCCTTCGGAGTACTGCCTTTAGTTTTTATTGCTAAAATCAATTTTTATAAAAAGTAAACAACTATCAAAAAGGCTAGCAAGTGCACGTGTGCACATAGTATTCCTGAACCAACAATTTGTTAGGTTTCATCTCGATTATACAAATATCTTCTTCAGCTCTTGTAAAACTCTGTATGACTCTATAGCCCACCCTCAATAATACACGTGCCACATCTAAATTGATAATTGTGTCCCACTTGCAACGTCTAATACGTGCTTCATTTCTATTAGAAGTTACCGCCTAAAACAATAATTTTTTACATTAACACGATCCAATTATCCACAATCGACAGTTCCACTGACAGCTCAGCAAGGAATCTTCCCGATCGTATTTATAAAATGTTAAGTGGTGTATAATTTATGACCCAAGATCTAGATGTTCAACACTTACATTGACGATTGCACCCGTTGTGTAGAAATCGCAATACATAATCAAATTAATTTTCCTCTTGTAGATGCCATAGTACTATGTATAGACTATGGCTCACTTGATGAAAGAACGCATGTAAGAGGTTTTGGACCTTATCTTTAAATTTGAAACGTTATGGGTGCAAGTGCTATCGCGGGTGACTATTCTAGCACGAACTTGAACCTAAAACTGTTTATAGACAAATTAATTTTTTAGTACAGCTTAGCTAAATTACTCGATCTGGGTTTTTTTCACCATCAACAATTTGTATCATCATATTATTAAATTCCAGTTCGATCAGGGTACTAATTAAATTCCTCTTCGATTCTCAAAATATTGCCACCATCACTCTGCAGAAAACATATTCCAACTTGTCAATAGCAGAACGTCGGTAGTGGTGCAGGGTGCAGTCAGTGTGTGGCGATGAGCGAGAGGGCCGCCCTTGACTCCGTCCGTACACCATACATGACCATACATCAACCCAAGGCTGCGCCGGCCGCTGCAGCTCGGCTGATTGTGCTGATTTATCATGTATCTGGTCGTGCTGACTCTGTAACGAGCGTTTCCGCCCCTTATGTGGGTCGCGTCATAAAATACTAAATACATAAAATACGTCGAGGCAAATACTACTTTACTTGTTCAAAAAGTCATTAGGTTACCGTTTTTGACAGATAGTCGAGCTGTTACTTGCAGTGGTCGTGTCGAAGTGGATGCTCGTATTGCAATAAGCTGTAAAGTAAATGCCGTGTTTTGATCTAAATTGTAAAACAGATCATTCGTTTTTTATTTGAGTCGAATTCTAATTTAAAACTCACGGTGATTTTGCAAAAATGTAGTTTACCATCGAGATGCAAAGAGAGTTTTTTAATAGGAGAAAATGAATATTATACATTATATGGGAAGCATAATAATATTATTAGTTTTTAAATAACCAGATTAAGCTTGATATCAGGACAGTTGATTTGATGGATGGAAAGGGCTGTTGTGAAAAAATTTAGCATAAGTGGTTGAACGCGTAAAATAAAGCTGATCTTCATATGATTTATGTGAAATGTTATACTGATTTACCCTAGATAAAATCTCACTCCACAGTATTTCCAGCTTCTCATAAATACAGAAGGCATGCGGTAATCAAGAGAACTATCGAGCATACTGTTTTATCTCTCTATGGCCTGCACTGCTCGTTTCCTATGTCCAGACGACTGGTCCAGATAGAAGACTGGTTCAAAACCGGTTTCCACCAGATAGCAGTGGCCGATTGTAAACTGCACCTACTATTTTCCGTTGTCCAGTTCTACAACACGTCAAACTGAACTTCCGAATCCCGGCCTACTCTGAAATATAACCGAATGCTAACAATGATAGACAAGCTACTGAACTTCAGCAGAAATTTTTCGGAGGTTTATTTAATTTAATTTAAATTTAGTTTATAGGACCATTAAAAGTATTGTTTAAAACCATATTTAGCCTAGTAACTGAGAGGAATATAACATTGACTAAACGGACATTAAACTTCGTTTGCAACACTAAACAAATCAGGGTTAGTATTAAATAGTACATAAATCAAAATAAATTACATCATCCCAGGAAATGGTTTCCTTGTTTATAGAGACGTCAACTCTGTCGTTTTAAATCATGGTTTACCGTTCATTCAATTACCTTATGTTACTCGATGATCGAACATCTGTTATATTTGTGTTCACTGGCCGTTTTCATCTCAAACCCGATTTGAAACCTATGAAAACGATGAAAACGGTGAAAACCAATGCTGAAGATATAAAAAAAATACAATTATTGATTTTTATTAGTTAAAATTAATTAATGCAAATGGATCTTAAAACAACGCTTCTGCAAACTCGTGTCGTAAGACAAAGTCCCTAAAGGCTATATGGGTTCATTTTCTAAAATTACTATTAACCTGCTTGTTTTTTTTTCTGAGGTGTCGATTTGAGTAAGAGATTCTTCGTGAGTGATCTCAATTCACTCAATCATTACGTTCGTTTACTGCACGAACATCCATCCTTGCCCCTTACTCCATCTCTCCCCTCTCGACCTAGATGAATTCTCTCTCAATACAGAGCAGCGCCCCCGGCCCCCGGCCCCTGCCCGCGGCCGAACGCAAAACACAAACACCATTCAATAGCGATGATTGAAAGCCCGTGGGCCGTGGGCAGAGCGGAGAGTTGCACAAAACAGAAGCCGAACAGTCTCGGGTCGATGACCCGAGGTGCACTCGCGTTGCATCGGTGCAGTTGCACCCCGCTGCATCGACCGATGCACTCCCCCCCTCCGCCGAAGTTTCACCTAGTTTCCCCCTCCCTCCACTTGCACTGAGTGCTCAGCTGACGGCAATCGATCCATGGCGAGGGTTCCTGCTGCGACTCAATGGTGGATTTTACGATTGAGAAAGTTTTATGTTTCCTTCTAGGAAACGAATAAATTTTCTGTTAACCGCGAACAATAATTTATTCATTGTCGTCCCAAGGACATAAAAGTAACATCATAAGTGTGTACTGTAATTGAATTGCAATAAAATTATAACGATATAACGTTATATCATTAATAACAATACCGTGCAGTCACGGCGTCATTTCATAAGCGTTATTGGTTAACGAATGTAGCTAAAACTATAATTGAGATATAATCATAATTAACTATAACTGTACTTTTACACTATACGAATTTTTTTACAGATTAGGCCTAAATGACTGACTGGAAAATGGTATGAGACAGTGTTTTTCCCCAGTTTCGGTATATTTAATGAACGAATTAACTAATCTTGCGGACTGCTGTTTTTTGTAACAGAACAATGTTTTAGAACAAGCCCCAGTAAACAACTAACAACAAAATTCTATAATTTCTTTTTGGTAAAAAATACAACCGACTTCAAACGCTCTAAAAAGTATGAAATAATTTTATTTTATAATTCAAATTTTGTAATATCCAAGCTCACGTATTTCAAGTCGGCGCGGCTCTATATTGCATCTTAGTTATGTATCTTCTTGGCAGAATAGCTCAAGTTTTAATAACATTTTAAGAATGTATTTGTTGTATGGCTTACATGAATGTAACATTGAAATATTGAAATAAACATTGTGTGATAATTTCATATAAATAGAGAGAGGAGAGTTTTAAATTCAGGCTAGAGAATTTATTTGTAGTTCTACAATACTTTAAAATTTGTATTTTAAAGCAAAATGTTCGAGTTGACGACTGAAATTTAATCCCGCAATTATAATTTAGATGAAACTGAGATATTTAATCACTACTCATCGCAGTTTAGTATTTCATGTATTGATAGAGCCGCGCCGACTTGAAATACGTGAGCTTGGATATTACAAAATTTGAATTATAAAATAAAATTATTTCATACTTTTTAGAGCGTTTGAAGTCGGTTGTATTTTTTACCAAAAAGAAATTATTTCATACTTTTTAGTGGACGTTTTTGTCTTCTATGTTTGATTTCGATTTATTCAATAATAGTTGTAGGATACCATTAATACTCCACTCCAGTTCATTTCGCTGATGACTCAATCACTTAATAGATTTCTAAAGTGTACTACTGTATTTGCTGAACTCATTTTTTGGACAGGTTAGAACAGTCTCTTGTACAGCGAAGTCTCAGGTAAATGACAATGTATATAGTACACATTATAATTTGTTATAGTCTCCACGTCTCCAGCTATTTATTACTTATGCGCTATGCATATGGCCACATGTTTGTAAACATCTCATTTTATAAGGGATTTTAAAAGCCTATACATGTGCTTTACAGATCAGTCCTATATGGGCCAAATACATTACTGGCAAATTCTCAGCTTATAATAGGTTCGTCATTTTCACATTTGACGTACATTCAAATCCATATTTACATTGTAAAACAATATTTAAATGTTCACAGCATTTCACTACTGTACTGTGAGCAAAAAAATTATTTAAACAGTTAGTTGTTCTATATAACATAGATAAGCCACCAGACATTTAAAGATTTTGAGGGTGTAAAATTGTCTGACACCGAGTATGTTCCAGTTCTTCAACATTGGCCGTTTAAGAGATATTAATGTATAGTCAATTTTTTTGTTAGCTCGAAACAGCTGATCTTGATCCTGCTCAATGCAAAATATTTTCAGGTGTATTTTTTTTATTTTGTGTCTTTCTACGCCAGTGGCATTTTTTAACTGTATTTTAAGAACTGGAATAGATTGCCTCTGTGCTTAGCTCAATCTATTTATTAGTTTTTGCGCGTTTCTATCCTAAAGACACAAACAGATATATCAGACAAAGTTTACTATTTAATGCATTTACGCTTTTTTTGCTTTACAAACTCACGACCACAACATTGCAATTTTGGGAGAATACTCAAAACAATTTTTAAAGCAGATAAACTAAACATTAAAAACCTTATCCCTTCAGCACAGCCTTGGAACATTTCTGAAATTCTGATACGCGGCGGTCATATTATGAATTATCTCACGTGCACAATTACAATCTTCTATTGAATTGATTGAACCCTCGAATTTGGCGACAGATTTTCTCGGACAGTTTACTGTAGAGGTTTTTATTACAAGATAACCATGTGCTTGGCACCTGGAAAATGGAAAATGAGTGAATTTAAGTACATTTGCAAAACTGTCCAGGGGCTCACTCATAAGATCGATCTAGTCTCGAATTACGATGCTTGCACGTTAGCACTATAAGTTGTCCAATAAGATATATAAAAATAATGTTTCGCATGTTTCAACCTGTGAAACACGAACTCACAATGACCAATGACTTGCAAAGCCTGTTGGGGATTTTTTCAGTGGAAACTGCAAGAGCGCTCACATATGACAAGTCACAAAAATTCCTCTTTGTACGACGATGACATTATTTTTTATGGCCATTTAAAATTAACTGGTGTGCTATAGAAGCAATCTATGATGGGCTTGAGTTCTTTCACAAGATCCAAGTTTCCGATGTATTTCTGAGGTATTCCTAGGCCACACTAAAACGTTAAGATTTAGACTTGCTCTTCTTCATTTATGTTTTTTGGTTTACACTTTTTTTATTTAAGTAATAATAATCATAATGGAATTGACTGTGTTTGAATCTACATATAATTAATTCATAACCTAGAAGACAAACTGTTTTGACATTATATAGACATGAAGCAGCTGATCATTTGCTCTATAATTATAAATTTAATTTGAAGGATGTAACAGCTGTAATAAAATAAACCTGACTTATCCCTGTTCACCTTAGCTTTGTTTTGTAAACAACAAGTATTTGAAAATGTTGAATATTTGAGGTTTTTTTCGACTTTTCTCCTAAATAAATATTTCAATGAAACAAAATGTTATATATGGGACCTACGGGAAACCATTCCGGTTATTTTAGTAGTAGAATCACGTTGATTGGTAAAAGTATCGCAGAGAAATCGGTGAACATCCCTAGAAAAAAAAAAAAAAAAAAAACATCTCCCAAGACGAATTGAGAACCTCCTCCTTTTGTTGGTGGGGGAAGTCGGTTAAAAATACAACAATGATACCACTTGTTGATGATAAAAAATAACGGCAGGCGTTCAATCGTATAAAAAATGTCATGTTTGGTTGAATTCATAATACGTTTTCATGATTACTTAATTAAATTAAAACAACAAATTTTTGCAATGTTTAAAAAATAACTAACTCTATTATTGACCTCGAGGTCACTCATATCCAATCCAATTCTAATGACTTCTGAACATTGCATTGACTTTGTTCTCATACAACTCCATTCGTCTACCAAATCACCATGGTGTAATTATGTGTTACAAGAAACTTACCATATTATTATTGCTTGAGTCGCAAGTCCTATCTGGAATGTTTTAAGAGTCCTCCCTACCTAGCCAAAAATGTTCAAAACAGCTCTCACGTGGACCCATATAGACGCCCCATGAGGTAAGAGAAAATTTTAAATTAAATATAGTTGTAGCGTGAAATGTCCAAACTACTAGAATTGCTTAATGGAATTTCGATAACTTAAATAATTTTATTTCTAGAATTTCTTATTGGAATTTCGATTACTTAAATAGTTTTTTCCTATAATCAATTTGAAACAACATGATTTAAATATAACATGATATAGCATGATCATTTGAATATAACATGTTTTATGACTTTTTTTAAACAAGCCACTCCAGTAGTTTAGACTGTTTGGAGTATTATTTATTTAAATAATATCGCATAGTATGGATAAGTTTAAAAAATGGGCGCTAAATGGGTCCGCGTGAAACCTTACATCGTAAAAATGTGCACTGATTTAGCATGGGCTCTTATGGAGCCGAAGTTCCAAAAGTTCCCGCTAGTGTCGCAGAAAAACGAAAACTGCCGTGGGTAGGGAGGACTCGAACACCGGTTTCGAATCTATTTGACATCCAGTATGGAAATTCAAATTTTATTGTTTAACTTAAGTCGATATTAATTGATCGAGTCTTATTTCGTATACGAGTATTATGTGAACATCACCGAATCATCGTGTCGAATTAAAAATACTCAAAGTTATAAATTGAGTACATAAAATTATTGCAATCGGTCTAAAGTAATGGTAGCCAAATACCTCTAACTTTCGGTAAAGCATAGGTTAAAATCACTAACTTAGTATAATGAATATAAAACTTTCGGATATTTGCTCAGGTTTTAAAAGAGGCTTATAAATAGCAGTGGTATAACAGAGACCGATAACTAATTTAAAAGATACAAAACTGTGGTTCATGGCATCTAGGGGAGATTTTATAAGGTGAAGTTATCTTGAGGTCGGCAACAGCGAATGTAACAGCTGAATAAAAAATACTGCACAATATTTATAAAAGCGGATTATATAAATATACTTCATATTTAATAATATCCGTTAACACCCGTTACATTCTACTTATACGTCAAGAATCAAGAATCTGCAACTACAGTACAAGAATCTACTTATAGGTCAAGAAACTTGGCAAGAATCGAGATGCAGGTGCTATCTAGCAGAGTGCAACAGAACCGCTTTTAGCACAGATGTGGTAGTAGTTCGCTACTTCGCCGCTAGAGCGCAGCAGACCACTGCCACAACCACTGCGCTCTACCGGCGAATCGTTGAACCCGTGCGCCTGGTTACCTGAGTCGCCACTAGAGCTAGCTGCTTCCAAGCATTGAGCATTTTTACAATCCCCCAAAAACTTCATCCTATGCACGGTTTCTAGGAGGATTCCCATTGTAACAAACTAATAAAAAAACCAGATGGTATTAATAGAGAATTTATACCTTCAACTAAAAAAGGGCCATTAAAAACTTCATACTGTGCACGGTTTCTAAGAGGGTAAAATAAAAATTAAGAAAATAATCCTAATGGTATATGAGCAAAGCTTATTTCTTTCAATTCATTTTGAAGAGGGCCATTAGAAAGTAATATGAACAGGGTCCTTATTAACTATAAAAGAAATATATATACACTATATAATTTCTATGTTAAATGGCACTAGTACAAACAAAACAGCATACAGTTTTCCACTGAAAAATTAACTGTTGTATCACAGTTATTATTGTTTACGCCAAGAGCAACCACTGATCGTGGAATAATTATTGCAAGGTTTGAAGAGAAGGAGAGGAGAGAAAAATAATAGTAATAACAAGTCAGGTTATCTCAGTAAAAAATGTAAACAAATCGTAACGTCTCCAACAGACCAGAAACATATAACATTATGCTGGGATAAAATTCTTCACCAATCAGAGGAGGCAAATTATTGACACCTCAACTGAGGCTATATTTTTACCCAATACAGTATACTTGAAATCAGAAATAGGTCTACGTCACAAGCTTTGCTTTCACAGGCCTTGTGGCAATCTGGTATGGTAATTATTAATTTCTTCTAATCAACCCCGTGGGATAATAATTTGTCTGAAACCCTGCGACAGGAAAGTTGAAGCTAAACGTCAGGATTGCAAAAAAGAGATGGTGAAAAGGAGAAATTTGATGGATATCTGATCAGAAGGACTGGTCTAGTTTTATTTTTACCATACAGTATAACAGAGAAAATCAAGGCCTGAATGAGTTTTATTTTGGGATAAATATTATGGAACTTTTATCATTGAACATATAGCTAACGCAAGCTATATATTCAATGCTTTTATCCCTACTAACTGATGTAACATAAGGCTGTGACAATTTGACGACTGAAAGGATTTAATTTTGTTTTAGCTGTTTTATCTGTTTTATCTTTTTTATCTTTTTTATCTTTTTTTCATCTGGTTTATGAGATGTGAATTTGTAAAATTCAAAATTAATATTTTCAAGAAATCATGCACAAAATTAAAATTTAGTTGCACACGTTAATCAAGTTTTTAAGTGTGTATATATATATATATGATAATTAAAGAAAAGAATTAATACTATAAAAATATACATCATTATAAATAAATTTAATGCTGTACACCAATAGTCGAGAAAGGAATTTAAGAACGCCTTCATTTCTTCAAACGCAAAACAGCTACAGCAGTGTACTCCAGGCATTGCAGGTCACAAGATGAAGGCGCTACCCAGTCAATTATTTACTGAATTACAGTATTCAACAACTATTATTATTGACGTTACAGCTAAATTTTCTCTTTAAACAAACAAACTTGTCTAGTGAATGCAATAGACATTTACCTGAGGGTTGGAAAAGAACTCGTACTTCCGGAAGTCCTTCCGAAAGACGAACCGCTTGGGGGAGTCCTGCGAGAAGGCGTCCAACTCGCGGTGGACCGCCAGCACCTCCTCGTGGTCCTCCAGGCTCCTCTCTGCAA
Organism: Flexamia atlantica; assembly: GCA_035578135.1. Taxonomy (NCBI): domain Eukaryota; kingdom Metazoa; phylum Arthropoda; class Insecta; order Hemiptera; family Cicadellidae; genus Flexamia; species Flexamia atlantica. The sequence goes on from JAQJVK010000012.1 coordinate 28,741,521, forward strand.
CCAGACGGCGTTTTATTTATTTTTATTTATTTCTTTCAATTTTAATTTTAATGCTTCAAAACAGAATGACTCCAATAACGCTGTAACATGATACAAATTCAACAATAAATTACAGCACTACATACAAATGACTAATATGAGATAATAAGCAGTAAATAGTCATGCACTGAGGCTGCCTATATTATGATGCAGTGCGGTATCACCAGTATCACATACACATCTCACTAAAATATTAAGACTAGGCTACTAATCTTTCTTGTAACAGTTGCAAGCATTATTTAATCACTATCATAACACTAAAATCATCATAATAACATAACTATAATACAGTTCGAGTAAAGTAATTTGTAACCATGCTAAGATATGTATTAACAATGTATCAACAATGAACAGCATCATCACATTAATTCTTCGACTGTGCACTCCCAAAGTAGAATGTGCAAAGCAATGATTGACTTTAAAGTGAGATTGAGCAAAAAGGGGAGATGGTGGTGGTTTGGTAGGGGAAAACAGACGAACATTAATATTACATAAATAACCGAATTGAATAGTTTAAACGTGGCACAGGACAATATTGTGAAAAATTCTATATACTTCGAGGAATAAATTAGCGCACTAAGTGAACTTATTATGTACTTGATTGTCCCTATAAAGTCTATTGTAACGAATTTCTTGCCGCGACACTATTTCTTTAGTCTACGGTGTAATTAAAGTAATTAAAATGTAATATTACAATTGAATACTAAAAAAAATCAATTTACAATAAATGTAGAAGTGCAAATAATGTGAGTTAGTTCAAATAATACTCCTCTGATAAACAGTAATCTATTTAGTTCACAATTTTCGTAAACTTTAAATAGTTCAAAAAAGAATGAAAAATGATGGATTAAAATGAATCTATTGAAACTCAATTTATAAATTTCTGTTTGATGTTTTATTTAAATTTCTACAAAATACAAAGAAAACCTTGACTAAATAATTTCTTGTGGCAGAAGATATTTTTTGAAGCAGTAACTTTATCAAATTGCACTTGAACAAATAATTAAGTATCTTTTTATGTTAGACATAAGATATAGGATAATAACATTGCCTGCCAAGTCAAACACACAGCACTGTATTTTTTCCAAAAGCACTCTTGAATCTCAATCCAAATTTAAGGCATTTTAAATCTAGAAATTATTTGCAAAGAAATCTTACACGTTATTCCACTTAACGTCGAATAAACAATCTCAAGAAAAAAGAATGAATTAATTCACGTCTCACCCTAAAAGAGCAGCTAAATATAAACCACTCGGCAAAAATAACAACGACTGACGAGACGACTAATGCAAGTTTCTTGTAGCACAAAAGAAACGGCAGACGGTTTCTTACTCGCCCCCTCAAGACGCTCACCCCCTCGCGCACACACTGAAAACAATCTTGTTTGTTTGGGTACGAATAACGATCCTACTCCTAAGGACGGTAAAACACCAAACTGACGCTTAGACGTCATGTGGGGTCATTTTTTCATCAATTGATGTATGAATAGCTGAAATAGGATTCGTTGTAGGGTATAGCAGTGATACTTTTCAAACTTCACAAGTACATCTTGGGAAGCGGAAAGGTTCCTACTTGATAATTTTTAGTCGCAAAAAGACGAGCGAGAACTATAGACACAGGAATTATTATCGAGAGGAAAGGGACTTGGCGTAATTCCTGCGCGGGAACGGGCTCTTGATAACAATGTATTTAATTTTTCTGCAGATTTGTGTTTTAACAATATGATCGATGAAAATTTAAAGTAAACTTCACTCCAGTAAGTCTTTAAAAAAGCTTCCAAATATACTCTATTACTTATTCTGTTAGGTTTCAGTACCTTGTGGATGTATATTTCATTTTTACCGCTTTATCCATTACTATATAAAAAATCAGGATAGTTCTTTTTATACACATCCTATTTAATACTCTATCTAAGCAATCTTCATTCAATGCGCAGAATGTACCACTGACAGAGATGGCTGAATATGCACACTATACGAGTTTGCAAACGGCTGATATGGTTATTTTGTTTATATTTCAGTTATTTATTTCGTTGCTATCATGGAAACTCATAAGGCCACTTGTAAAAACTGTACAGCTTTAAAATGACCTTTTCCACGCAATTAGACTCTTACTGGCAATGGGACCAATTTAGAACACGTTTTTGAACCATAAATAAGTAATTTCCAGCACTTGAAGGACATCCTCGAAGCAGTTTTTGAGATGATTATATGCAATCAAGCAACCAACCTCACAAACATTGCTCATGTATGAGAGTATAGGATTGCAAATTATATTTTTTTACTCAAATGAATCAAGAAATATCATTTATTTTGTGATTTTTTAAATTAAAACAGCACTATTTCGAAGCAACGCTAAAATAATTTATTTGTAGAACATCTAATTGACTTTCTAAAAAACAATGTATATATCAATAGTTGATATTCCTACTACGTAATTGGATTATTAGTTCATTAAACTGTTTTGTAATTCGTGTATAACAATAATACTGAACTGGCAATTAAAATCAACCGGGTTAAGGTAAAAAACAAACCTTTAATAAAAACGTAAATATAGTAGAACCCTAATAACAATGCAAGGTTTTCAAATGAGTCTGAAAAAGGTTTTCGACCCCTACTCTTCTTATTGAGTTTCGTGTTACCAAGACGTTAAGTGACATTAAATTCTTAAGGAGCTTGACAATTCCACTAGTTTTAGTTGTTTTTGCGCTAACGAGTATCTTTTTATCGTGGTTATACTTTAACTATTAATTTCTAATGAAGTGTACTGACAATTTTAAAGTAGGCCTACTGCAACAAAAATCGAATGAGTCACTTACCGCACGACCGCAGCCGCTCAAACAATTTTTTTCGATAATCAGGGTGGGTACACTTGATGGCAAAACATTATCACATGAGCGATCCGCCTCGCAGCGTACTTGCTGTGAGTTCATCAACTTAGAGGTGAGAGGCCGCAGGATCCTTGTTCACAAGCATTCGCTGTTTTCACCGAAATCGCAATGTGTTTTTTTAATACGATTTTGTCGATTTTTTTAAACAAATGCCTGTAAATAAAATTTTGCGAAACTAAACGCGTGCTTTCTGGTAAGCGTTAAAATAGTACGATGGTCAGATTATCGTTGTATAACATAACATTCATCGTAAAATTAGAAATATTTAACGAGATTCAAATACGTTTACCCTTATGGAAATTAAAACACGAATCCAAATCAGGTTTAAGGATTTTAATAACCGGACTCCGAAAGATGTAATTCTTAGAAGTAAACGAAGATTTCTAACTGCGGTAATTAAAAAGTGCGTTAGCCCAGATGGAGGCGATCAGTCAGACGGCTGTTGGGGGGAGGGAGAGGGGGAGGGGGGAGAGGGTGGAAAGTGGGACGACTCTACTCGGAGCAATTAGTACGATTGTTTGCCATATTTACCTAATGTGCATCTCTGGGTCGACTAAACACTTGGTCGTAACATAAGTAAAACAAAACAAATCCATCAACTTGTTTCTGGTTGAAGGATTCCCATTATGTTGAACGCTAATGTCTGTTTAGCGAATTGTGTTTCAAATGTATCTAGATAATGTAGCAATTTAGCATCCGAATTGCGAGACTAGATTCGCACACTCTGAAAAAGGCGAACTACAAAACTGACATCTTAAGATAACAACCTGTGATATATAGGCCTACAGGGTGTTTTTTTAAACGGAAGCCAAAACTATATTTTATTAGTGAAGGACTGTTTCCCCCCAAGACCCCGGATTTGACCTCACTACATTATTTACTTTGGGGATACATAAAAAGCAAAGCCAACGAAAACAATTCAAAGGATATTCAGCACGTAAAACAAACATAACAAATTCAATGCAAGAAATTCCGAGGGGCACGTGTTTGGGAATTTGATGGAGAGAGCACAACTTTATACAAATGCCATTGGTGGATTGTTTGAGTAAACTAAATGTGATGAAACTTAAATAATAGGTTGTATAAAATGTAAAACCTACTCCATTAAAACAATACTCATTTCATATTTATATGTGCATTATTCAATCTTAAAAATGGGTTGCGTTTAAGAAAAAACACCCTGTACTTTAATATACATTAAATTAGCCTATATTCCTGTAACTTACATTATTAGAATAACAGAAAAGTAATAATAATAAACTTAAATAAATTATAGCTAGAATTCATTTAGAAAATAATTATCATTAAATCCTCGTTGCATTGACTTGACTGCTGCTAAAATTGTAAAGAATTTTGTAAAAAGTTGTGTAGAGTATATTTTAAATAGAAAAGATTCATTTAAAAGGGTGTGTAAATTTTAAATAGAAAAGATTCATTTAAAAGGGTGTGTAAATAAAAAAAGACAAGTGGTAGAATAATCAGTTACCGTACGTATAAGTAAGTTACTCATCGATTTTAAAACCCCAAAATATCCACAAAAAGTCTTTACCAAGCAAACATTTACATAAGATCAAAACGTTGATTAAATAATGTACAACTCAATATACTCGCGTCTTCATCCTCTCCGCCTTATCAACCGACAACTTCCGGGTCAAGCTCTTGTGATAACATCATCGCACTTATCCCGATATAGACGTGTAATCAGACTTATTACAGCCTATCGTACGATACTGAGTACTACGCCTCTCCGTAGTAACGCACATTATGATAAAATTGGCGCCACTTTTATCCAATGGTCAGTTATAACCGTAAACGTTTAAACCACTTTTTAACTATGCAATAACAGGGTCAAGGTACTCATCGCGTATTAACACATTCTAAAAGGTGATTTATTTACGGTTTCACATCACAGTACTATACAATAATTTGATGAATTTATATATACAGTAACTTTTTGGGTGTAGATGACATTATTATTTGTCATATTGTATTTAATCAATGAAATTTAATGCATTTTTTATTAAAATCATGAATGAAATATAAGAGGAGGCGGTTACGCATATACATAAGGCGGAGCTATAAAAGTTATTTATCGTTATTTTAGCATGGATAAAATAATATGGTAATTAAAACTATAAATCTTGAAGTTATGTCAGCCGCAAAAATTGTAGAAGGAATATATATGAAGGAAACCACGACGAACTAAACATAATAAAATTAATGATAAAGCATTAATCCTCAATACAAGTCAATAAAGTATTAAAATGACGAACGCCTCTCCCTGAATTAGTAGTATTGCATTTTTTTAAACTGGTAAATTTTACATACTGCATTCATATCAATTTTTTTCTAACGATTTTAATGGTTTTATACGCTTCCAATTTTCAAACCATTTGACGAATATATCTGTAGAGAATGTTTCTATACTGAATGTCTCCCCGAGGTAAACAAGGCATTCACCAAAACGCTGTCAAAGACAAGGGTGCGGGTGCGGGCGCTGTAGAAGAATTTCGGCCAGATCAAAGGGAGTCTGCAGCCGGTTGGGGGGGGAGGGATGTGAGGGGTGGGAGGGGTGGTGTAAGCGTCTCCCCTCCACCCCTACCCGCTGGGGGCGAGATTCCTTCACACGCACAAGAACAAGCACACCCTGCTTTTCGGGTACACCTCACTCGTCTTTCGAGCAACCCTTGTCGCCGAACATAATGATTAACATAAGCTAAATCGGGTTAAGAGGGGGCTCCAGTCCCGCGCGACTACCTGCTCCTCCCATAAGACTAATGTTAACTTTCAAATTCGTTAAAGCGACAACCGCTCAATGGAAATCGTTGACTTATAGCTCATTAAAAGAAAACCCCCTGCAATTCCAGGGAGAGTAATTTTGATATAGGTTTTTGTTTGGTTGTTACAAAATCACAAAAAATTATATTTTTGGAATATTTTATAAATTATAGCTAGATTATATCTTGTTCTTTCAAATGAGCTAAATATTAACGATTTTGTTTGAGCGGTTGAGGCTGTACCGATTTTGAAGTTGTGTAACATTAGCATTGTGGGAGAAGCAGGTAGAAACATGTCCTCGCTAGTAGAAACGCGATATTTTTGTGATTGGAGTCCCCTCTTAAGAGTAAGAAATGAACACTCTAAACAAATAAATCCGAAATATATTTTATGAAAATAAGTCTCTGAAGAAAAGCGACCGCCACGCCACGTTTAACCTTGCTGTTTACTGAGGTCTGACATCATAAAACGGCAAATTTATCAAGTATCTCTTCAATAATTATCCGAATTAGTTTATTTCCAGCTTATTTTACAACAAGAACCCTTTGTAGTTCGACAATAAACTATCCCAAAAGTGAAACTCTGGTCAATTGTTTCATCCAACTTTTATTAAATACTTTATTTGTAGTATCGATGAGTTAATAACGAGTGATGTGTGAACATTGCGGACCGTTGTGCGGTGGAATTAGCAGGTCAATGAATTTTATTCACCCTGCTAAACCGTAATAACCTATTGAGTATAAGTGCTGAATATCATCCGATTTTTTCGATTATGAATATAAGTTGTTCATTATTCGCTTCTATAGAATTGAATCAATAAATTACAGTACAAGGTATTTAACCTTATTTTTATGAATATAAACTTGCATCCAAAAGGAACCAAACAGAAATAAATAACAACATAGAAAACATTTATAAAGACGTAAGATTTACATTTCTTGTTACATGCAATAGGAGTTTTGTAGGTTCAGCAAATGAGAGGAAATGGCATCTCTAGGGTTCAAATAGGAATCGTTTGATTCAAGATGAAAGCAACTCCCAGCAAACACATCAAAGTGGAAAGCAAATAAAGTCACCGGACCAAACGACGTTGAGTATGATACATTGTGAGTTATTAACTCGCTTTCTATGTATATTTATTTTACGTATAAAGTTTTATGAAATATTAAATGTACCTAGGCATTTTGAATCTTGTCTACAAATAATGATTCAACAATTTTTAAGAATTTACCTAAAGTGAAACGACATTTTAACTGATTTCAAATATTTAATGTAAGGTAATTGAATTTGAGGGACCAAATCCATTAAGAGATCACCGGCACACACAGCTAAATAAATATTTGTGAATTCTCCTACAAAGTACGATTTTTTATAAAGTCCATTTAAGACTGAATATTTGATTTTAGAGTTGTAATAGATAAAGATATCTCAAGCAAGCAATGAAATTTTGAGACGAAAAAAGAAGATCTCCTGTCAGACGCCAGCCTGTATAACCGAATTAAAAATAAATTTTTTATGCCGTAATTTCCCCTTTGATTTGTTCTCATTATTAACAAACTGCCATCCATTACACCCAGTGTTTATAATGCTACAACATAATAAAGACGATTTCATAATTGGTACAAATTAGGAAAATAAGACAGTCTTAAAAACTAATAACATATGAAAATCTTTGCTCACAGTTCAAAAATAAAGGGTTACGATCAAGGAGGTTACCCTCCAAAATTTGGATTTAAATTCAGCATTTAATGCTGAAGGTAGGTTTTTCTGACTTGTATTTTTATAACCGATTAAATTATTTAACGTTCTTATTAGATTCGAAATGTCGAAAAATACCGTACGAAAAACGTCTGAAGAAACTTACATCATTATGACAGAAGAAAATTATAATTTAAAATGCTGGATATGATAATAAATGGAAAGTGGCGATAAACAAGCTATTTAAATGGAATATCATCAGAGGTTCGGCCCATGGAAAGATGTTCTTTCCATTAAGCCCATCCAAACTAAAAAAAACTTTTTTGAAACTTATGTTCAGCAACTAAGTTCACTGAGGTAAAAACGTTATTTCTTGTGGCTGAGAATTTCACAATAAAATTAAATTCTTAATTTCAAAATAGAATTGCAAAAATGTATGCGAAAATACACTGACTTATCAATACTAAGGCACCTCCTTAAAGTATTTCCTCACTGTGGAGGTTGTCCGGTTGTCCTCATTCTTAATTTACATCTCAATTATTTGTGTAAATAATAATTTACGGTGCCTATACAAATTTTCTCGTGCTGCGATGAGGTGTCACATTTCTCGAATTGGCTCCAATCCGAACGGTTCGCCGAATGGTTTCAGGACATTCCAGAAACATTCAATTATCTCCGCAATTCCCGCGGCCGCGGATCAATATTTGCGTATCGCGCCAAAACAACAAACAGCTGACGCAATTACTGGCGAGAAACCTCCGCCAGGCGGGTTGACATTTTGTTTCATACTAGAAAACATTTTAAGAAAAATGCCGTTTTATTTTTTTATAAAATTTTATTTTAGTAGCTTGTAATTTTAATTAACACACTGACACGCACTGTATGTAAAATAAATTTGACAGTCTGGGCAAATAAGTGTTCTATCGTTTTATTGAACCCGGATATTTTAGGTAATAGAAATACAGCACCGGTAGATGTTTCTCTACCATTAATGAAATATTACAGCAAAATAATATCAACGCGAAGTTGTAAATACTACACCTAAATCGTTGTTCCATAAACTTAGGCCAACTTAGGCCAAAGTAATCTACCAGTTATAAAAAGCTGTCGTAATGAACTTAGTTTCAACCATTCGTTCAATTTAAAATCCGATGGTGAAGTAGGAGAATTGAAGCAAGACAATACCTTGGAACGCATTGCACCATTTATCTCAATCAAGTCGCTCTAGTTGCTCTTCTCAGAAACGGAGCACCCCCGAGCATGCACTTACTGAACTGGTCCCACGTTAGGCAATTGAATATATTGATCTGCTGCTTATTGTTAAAATTGTTAACATGCCATTTCTTTGATAGATTCAATTTGGTTTTCATTAACAAGGCTAGAGAAAATTGTCTATTCATAAGTGCACTTAGTAAAAGATCAAGGAACTTTTCGTATAATGTAGTTATGGAAGATTTTTCATTGGTTTATGTGTATGACCTGGGCTTAGTTCACTGGAAGAAAATCTATACTCATCTGAAACCCTTTGTGTTTCTTAATTTTCTCTTGTTAGAACGTAAAGTTCTAAAAGTAATCTACCGTTGATGAATCATGTTCACGTAACAGAATGCAATTGAAATATATGACGTAACTTCCTCTTCAAACATCCGTTGAGGAATTGTTTCCACACGCTTAATGTCTTTGGGTCTTTTTAACGACATACGTGACGGCCTCTCCTAATGATAGAATTTTAAATCATTCGCATTTCCACATCGCCCTATCGACCCCCGCGAGTGTAGCGATGGGTGGTCCACTCTTCCAGTTCCATATGGGTTTTCCTATCACATCTCTCATTTGTCATATAACATGTTTCTGCAGCAATTGGCAGACGTAATATAATACCCTTAGCGTATTATGAGGTACTATAAGTAAACGTGATTGGTCTCATTCAATCAGTTGCAAAAACTAAATTAACAAACCACGTATTGTAATGAAATCTGCAACGAGGTCTAAGGTGGGTGATCGATGAGAAATGTTTCAATAAACGCAGTTGAACTTCACCATATAAATAATTCAGGGACCTCAGGACGTGAGTTTGTATAAACAAATATTCATTAGAAATTTTCAAATAGTTAAGATCAGACATTAGGAGAAGAAATCGCAAATAATTTTAGAGTGGCCTATTATTTACATGCTAGATCAGAATTCACGAATATAATTGTTTTAAACTTTGTATGAGAGGAAAAAATTGGGGAAGGGCTTTCACGAATGGAAAACATTATTGAGTAGCTTCAGTTTCAATGTGCGTTATTTCCAAAATTGAAAAATGGTTCAGTTATATAATATATCGTGCGTCAACCTACTGTAACCGTACAGCCCCTTTATTGCAAATGTGAACTTCGTTTCCAGGGAGGCTTCCATTCGAATCACTTTCATAAGAGCGGTCCGATGAGGCATTGAGTCAAATATTGATATTGGTTTAACGTCTGCCCCTCCCACTACCCCTCCACCCCTCCACCCACCATCAACTCCTCGAGGCGCTTTTTCTGTTTGTTTTCCCGCCGAGTTGATTTGCTGGCCGGCTGCCCGAGGCGGCCGAACCGGGACGATCAAAATACATTTCCGTAATTTCATTCTAACTGTATTCAAAATGTAAAACATTCTACAGATAATCACAATATTCTGACTCGGTTATTAAAATAAGGGTAAAAGAATGAATAAAACATTGGTTTATGCAGCGAACTGCGATTAGTAAATATTATGTGACGTTTCAAAATTTTGAAATCTCAACCTATCTTGCTCTAAGAAAGCCACTCTGATTCGATTTGGTATTATGTATCGCCTTGCGGGGGAGCCTCCCATGCATTTACGATTGCATTACGTGCTGCATTACGATATGCGATTGCATTACGTATTCATTTGACGATTGCTAATCGTCGGGTTTGGTTTGGCCCACGGTCTCTTTGTCTTTGTTTCCACTCACTCAGCGACCATGTTATATACCAGACGAGTGGGCACTCTAGTTTTTGTAAAATACTAACAATGCTACTCAAAACTATTTGAGCTAATTGAATTTGTTTCGACTGCAGTACTGAGCAAATAATTCAAATGTAACTGCCAATGAAAATTCCGAACAGTAAAATTAGGTAAACCCTTAAAATACCAACGATTATATAGTACACCATAACTCATCCAAGTGGTCCAATAAATGACTGCGTATAGCTCATTCGTCCGCGACCACTGTATCACTTTATCACTGTCGCAACACCAATTCAAATTGTGCCTTCGCAGCCTTGTTTCCATGTGTACAGCGATTCATTAGTCTACTCTGAACCATTAATAGACCGATGATCGTCGACAGCTGGATCCAGTACGATCCGTTACAAAATTTCTACCTTGATAATTTCAGCTTTTAAGCTGCTCAACAGCGGCTGTGACTTTTCAGTTTCACTAAAAAGCTGTTTACACTGCCTGTTCAGAATAGTTTAAATCCGATTTCCTCGACTGACACGGTGTGTTGTGGAGTTGTGGAGCTTTTTATCACTCCATTAAACGGCCGGAACCGAGCGGGACGCGGCAGAAAGTTCGGACACGTGACCGGGGTGGTGACACGTGTCCGAATGCCGCTTATTTGGGAGATCACGTCGATACTGTTCGAGTTTCTCTCCCGATTCAAAAGTCCAAACGATTTGTATTGAAGAACACTGCAGATTATATTTATAGTAAAATTAGGCCTTCTTTCGTCGAATCAGGAACTAAGTTAGTGACGAATCAAGTTGTAGATTATCCACAAATCATCCGTGATTCAAATCGTTGACAGAATAAGTTTCATAGAAAATAGTATATTTCATTACCTAAAGCACAGATGAAAAACTATACAGATTGGCAACCCAGTGCACTTTTGCGTGCCCGTTTTTTCGCGCGGCGTCAAGTTTGTTAGGTCGTTTTGGCGCACATATTGCATTGGTATCAAGTATAATTTCGTCAATATCAAATCTTCAGGTCCCAAAGAACAAATATAGCCATTAATAACTTTGATACCAATGCATTATGTGCGGCAAAACGACCTAACAAACTTGACGCCGCGCGAAAAAACGGGCACGCAAAAGTGCATTGGGTTGCCAATCTGTATAGTTCTTCATCTGTGCCTAAAGTGACGGTTTTCGTACAAGGTCAAGTTTTACAACCGAGGCTGTAAGCCGAGGTTGAAAAATGACCGAGTAACGAGAAGCAGCTTTAGGTCCGTGTGATGAACTATATTTTTCGTTATATTGCTCAATACAATACGTAAACTACTTAAGAAAACCAAAATGTTACAGCTTGTTTACCTTTAAAGATGCCTTCAAAAGATGCCACCGTCTTGTTCTTGCTATTTGAAGCAATCAGCTGATTGTCTGTTTCATTTGTGTTAGGGTAGACTGACAACAATGAACAACTATCGACGTATCGAACGCATATAATAATCAATTGGTGAAATGAGCGAGTTTCACAAATTGATTAAACTGACAACAATGAATGTTTCGATAATAACGATGAATGTTTCGATTATTTGTAATCGAATGAATATTGTTCGATTATTACGACGTACTCGGCACTTTTTGACTTTTATAGTCCTAGGACTATAAAGAGTCAGCTGGTATCGAGTACATCAGCTTTTAATTGCTAGGAATAAAAAGAGTGTATTTAGGTCCGGAAAACATGCATTAAAAACATCTGTTTTTGAAGCAGTATAACGAAAAAGACTTTACGCCTGCCTTGAACATAGTCGTCTTGTTTATCTACTCGACAATTGATTTCAAGATTCAATTTAAAATAAGGTAATTATGTTAATGTTATCAAATATATTTAATTTATTAAAAAACAAATTCTTTATTTTCCGATTTTTAGATTGTTTTTAACTTGCTTACAAAACATTTTCATTGCTTACTTTTCCATTCCTCATTTAATTTGGTTAAAGAGGAACAAAAATTTTTATTGCAAAGGGTTATATTGCAACTTTTGAAGAGAATATAATGTAAATAATGTAAACAAATTGATTAGCTGGCTTCTTTTCGTATTCATCTTTGTGCTCTCACATTTTCAAAGTTACAGAAATATAATTTATTCTTTACTTAAATACAACAATAAACTTTTAAGGGCGCCGGCATCGGCGTCTGTGATACCTACATTTTTCTATATATAGCCTATTCTACAGATGGCTAATCCATAGCTTTTTAAGACCCCTTTCAAAGGAGAGTGGCTTATTCTGCGTAAAAGCGGGATGATTCGATGACCGCCTTTCTCTTCGGTGGAATTTGACTCTCTGTACAACCTTTCACTTGACATTATGAACATCTCATACGTAACGTCACGCCATGACGCGGACACTCGGGGCGGCCATCACTTAAAGGAAGACCTTTTGCTAGGACACTCGGGGCGGCCATCACTTAAAGAAAGACCTTTTGCTAGGACTCTCGGTGCGTCCATCACTTAGGAAGACCTTTTGCTAGGACATTCGAGTCTTTATTATTACAGATATCAGTTAAATTGTGGAGCCCGCTGCACTAAAACTGAGTTTGAGCGTAACAGCAGAGCATAACTGGTAAGAGGGATCTTCACAAATACAACTAACTTAAAATATATTCAAACATGTGTCCAGCAGGGATCAATGCTTGCAATTTTTTTCATGAAGTAATAATAATATTTTCTGGCAAGGGAGTATAAGAGGGCTGGGCAGGTGACACTGACTTTTCACCCACCACACTTTGAAATAGTATCTGCTCTACTTTGAAACTGCTCTTGCCCTACTTTGAAAGATCTCTTGATCTAGTTTAAAAGGTATCCTAATGGACGGTTGTAGTTCAATTATTTATCAATCTGTGAATGCTTGTATTACAGAGCTCCTTTCTAAAAATTGAATTAAATGTTAATATAGAAAAATCAAATTACATGACCCAAAAACTGTTTAGTCTCGCTGCCGTGAAACAGAACACCAACTCATTCTATAGATGTTTATAAATCACAAGCATTTATGAATGTAATAGGAAACGTGTAGAACTGGCAAGAAAAGCGTGAGTAATTGGCAGCGTCAAAAATTCGTTTACTATCAATTTTAAAATCTACAAAAAATACAAGTTAGGACCATGCCCATAGATTTTCTCTGACATAGTTCAAATAAATCTTTCTTGCAGAATTAAGGGAGAGTAGTGACTATTTACATCCGAGTCATCTACATTGCATCGTGCGTACATAAACATTATAGGTCAAAGATGTACAATCTAGGGAATGAAGTGAGTACTGCATCTGCCAATGCCAAGAATCTGAGAGCCTTCAGTAGACTCCACCGCTGCAAGTGCAATGTCCAGAATCGAGTAAAATGGGTTTTAGCGACTTTGTGTCGGGTGGAGAGGGAGAACACATTTCCAATCAGCAACTGTGGACATCCCCTAGTGACTTGGTGACTGACAGAGACAGACGTATGATGGATTGACCAGCCTCTCCCCTCGCCAACAGGGCTGCTCATCACGCTCCTACTGCTCACCACGGCGTCTATATGACCATACATTCCATATATTCCATACATTCAAGTTTTACACAATCCCCTCTCCACTACGTCGGTCGTGCGGAGGGAAATCCCATTGAAAAATGGGGTTAAACTAATCGAGGGTAAACAAATAAAATATTTTTAGGGCGTTTGAATTTACATTGTAATTAATTTAAGATGGATTTCCAAGGCATATTGAAATTTCACTACAGTTTAATTCAACACAACCTGCATTACCAAAATTTAATATTATTACTTATACTTTACGCAGACAATTTGCAATTTAAATTATAAAGCAGTACAAGAAAACGTTTTTGATAGTAGTCAATATATATCCGATTTAAGTTAAAACGTTTTATTTTTTATGATTCACAATCGACAATTTATTTAGCTGTAGGCCTACATGAAAAAACCCATGCATGCAGAATTGTATAAAAGAAAACATTGATCAGTATATTAGCCTGCAAAGCTCCAACATTCTCACGTAGTGAGTGTTGGAAACGCCAGGACAAAGAACGAGAGTGCATTGAGACATTGAGACATTGAGAGATTGAGCCATTGAGACCGGTTCACCTTGGGGCCATCGGATGATGCACTCGCAAGGCCGACTGCGTGAGTGATGTGCAGTGAAGGCTGCAGCTGCAACTGCAGCCTACTTGCTACTGGCCGCTCCTGCTATGGACTTCAGTGCTCCAGCCCACATAGTAGAATCGAACACATACGGTATGATGTTTCTACTATGTGGTCGATGCTCTAGCCCGACTCTCCTTCCGAGGCCTCCCTACCCACGGCAATTTCCGTTTTTTTGCAACACTGGCGGCGACTTTTGGGACTTCGACTCCATACGAGCCCATGTTAAATCAGTGCACATTTTGCTATGTAAGGTTTCGCGCGGACCCATTTAGCGCCCATATTTTTTAACATATCCGTAATACTATGCGATATTATTTAAATAAATAATACTCTAAACGACAGAGATTGCTTTTTTACTGTTTGAAAAAGGTCATAAAACACGTTATGTTAATGTCCAAAGACTATTTTAAATTAGAGCAATTCTAGTAATTTGGACATTTCCCGTCACAACTATATTGAATTTGAAAATTTCCCTGACCTCATGGGACGTCTATATGGGTCCGCGTGAGAGCTTTTTTTTTTTTTTTTTGGCTAGGTAGTGTGAGGGCTCTTAAATTTTGAAGTCATCTACCCTAAATAAACTACATAAAAAATTTGTAACCTTTTTCCTAACACCTACGGTCTGCAGTACAGTAACTCGGTGGAAGGATCACCAAACGTACATGTTTATAAGTTAAGTCCCAGCATTGCAGGATGCAGGTGAAGGGTTGTATTGTAGAAGGCAGACGGTGTGCCCCACATTCGCCCCTAACTGGGTCACCCCCTCCCCCCCCTCCCCCACCACCCTTCCACCCCGAGCTCTCCAATCAAGTGCTTCCCTCTCCTAACTACCGGCGTTTTCGCATTTCCTACAATTATCCACTTTTTAAATTTTATTTAAGGAATAAGGGTTTTTAGAGGACTAATATAAATATAGGTCAACAGACTGAAGATAATCGAGGAGTCTGGAAAACAGTTTTGTTTTGAGCTTAGCCAGTTTCTTTTTCATTTAAGTACAGTAGTGCGAAAACTTATGAATCATAAGAAATGAATGTAATACATGGAAATTAAACTATTTATAAAAGCTTATTTAGTAAAAAGAATTATTCATATCTGATATGTGTTCTACTACAGGGGACCAATCTATGGTTCATGGTAAACAAAAGTCTTGGAAACTTGGAAAGCGTTATTGCTCTGTGTTTTCCGCTAACATGCAATATGGTTATTGACGATCCTTTAAAGACGTAAGACACGGTAAAATACATTGATGAAAAGCTATATTTCATTTTTAAGGGAAGATACGTTTTTAAACTCTAACAATTTTTAAAATTATTAATAGTAAGTACCAAGTCGCATAACTTTGAACTTTGTTTCCTTCCACGTGATCCAGATTCCTTTGGAAGGATAGGTCTACTCATAATTGGTTAACAAAAATTGTGATTTCTGGTGGGGTTGAGGAGATCAATTTACTTTGAATCTGAGTAGGCCTAAATTATTTAGTCAAAAGTATCACTTAACAACATCGTCTGATGTACACAAATACTTAGTTACAGGCAACGACACGAATGAATAACATTTTAAAACAAATCGTGCACTTCACTTATTGAGGTCCACTACAAGACAGAAAGAAAAGCCGAGAAGTGACATGTTTATTTGCGTGTCACGCGATTACAGGCTGCCCCCAGATAGCTTGGCACGAGCCACAAGGTCCATTGTCGTTTGTCATTGCCGCCGTCCTCAGTTCTATTCTACTAGGTTAATTGGCGTGGAGAGCATTGTGTAAAACAAACAACACTGAGTCAATCCGACCACATATCTTTGGATTTGCGGCCAATCCAACTCAACTTGCGGATACAAAAACAACACGTAACTAGCGTAACTCTACAAGTTCTAAAAGTTTAACTTTTTTTGTATTTCCTCCAGTCCCTGGAAATCAAATTCAATAAAAACAAACCAGTGATTAATTTCTCAATAAGGTGTTAACAGTCTATATAATAATAAAATTCACCCTTATAGGTATAATTATATTTACAAGTCAAGTAGTTATTCCATAACATACAGTAATCTTTTATAGTTATAGTAATATAATAGTTATCTAAGGGACATGCCGGCCTTAGTCAGAAACAAAACTATAAGGTCGTGCCACAATCATCCTTCATTTATCTGTCATTCATACTTGGCTTAAAATACCTCCCTGGGTAGGTCGCCATTTCAAGCAATGTAATGTGATGTAATATTAAAATACTTTTCACACTTGCTTATTTTTCTCGTTGTTCATTAGCCAATCCTAGATAAGTTTAATCAATCAATACTTATGATGCCACTGAAAGGCAAAATAGAGAATCTTTTTACAAAAACCCACGACAAAAAATATTTTATATACCAAACTCTGGTCAAATTTATTCTTAAAAAGAACCCGATTAGCGATTTAAAAACTGTAGACTTAATTAATTCACCCTACGTGTCGGTATGGCGTAAATGAAATGATGTGCAAATGCCGATGATAATACCAATTTCCGTATTCGGCGGAAAGAGGATCGCGAGATCGCGCGGCGCGAGACGTATTCAAGAATTCCAGAGACGCGAGATCATTTGCGAGATATAGGCCGGATGCCGCCACGCGAGCCGCGTTTTATATATCAGGTTTTATTCGTTTTATGAATGTCTGCACTGCTGTTTGTGCTCCGTCCTACCACGCGGTTCTAAGTACCGTTTTACAACATTTATTTTACCACTTGACTTCACAGTTTTTATCTCCTGTGTAGTAATTTCGAATTCGTAATGGTATGACGTTGATTTTAGGTACATTTCCCTTTCTAGCATACGGACCAAATACCGAAGCAAACTCCGCATGAACTTTGTGAAGAGTCCCTTTCTTCTGTGCTATCCTCAACTAGCATTCAGACATTCAGACTAGTGTATTACATCTTGTTACTGTAATAACATGTATTACAGTAATCTTGTTTTTGTAGTAAGATGTAGTGTATTATGGCCTACATCCTATATGAATAACATAATACTATAGATTACCTACCATGGAATTCTACTATTACAAATTACAAAGTCAAAATTACAACTACGTATATGTTCTTAAAAATTGCATAAGCCGAATAAAAGTAATAATAATAAATATTTAATTGTAGATTCAAATCTATTAGATAAATTACACTATTATAATAATTGGTTTAACAAATAAAATACTCCCTCCTTTTTAATTAACAAAAACATTATCAAAGCTTGGATTTTTCCATCCTACATCCCCTTCCTATCGCGTGAACCTACTGACTACCGATTTATACACTGCGAACTGGCGTAGTAATGGTAGTAAACTCATATGAAACACCTTTATCTAGAAAGAAGCCAAACCTTTATAATTTCACGGCAAAACAAGAATGTCGTTAATGTTAACGGCATTTTAGTTCATGTAAACATAACGAGGCGTCGCGAATGCTCACATACAAACAGACGTCATTCGCTACGTCAACAAACGGCCGCGCCGACAACACGGCCAACCATCCAATTCGGCGAAATGCGACCTAATTACACTAACTGGTGAACTCTCGCCTGCACACGGGCGGCAATCTCATCACACGGGCGGTGTAGGGAGAGGAGGCGAGGGGATTGCGTAGGCGGTGCTCGGTGCTCCAACAGTAATTGTGGTGAAACCGCAAACAGATTTTGAAACAAGAATTATTGTTAGACCATTTAAGACCATTTATTTAGGTTTTTAAAATACTAATTAAAAAGTAGTTTTGTTAAAAAGAGTGACTCCGATCAAATAGTAAGAAATTCCAAGGTTTTCTTTCAGTCATTACATTTGAGATTGTTTGTATGTTCATCAGAGCAGCATTAAAAACGTATTTCTTTATATATTCTAACAGTTTTGCTTAAAGTAATACCTTTTAGCATGTTTTACAACGGACGAATAAGTGAAATAATAAGGTGTAATGTTCGTGTTACAGCTTTAATAGGCCTACTTTATAATTAACTTAAAATTAGCCTTATATTTTCAAATCCAATAATGTAAAACTCAGTACGATAAGAGAGTATTTAAATTGCGCCTGTATGAAATTGGTTTGTCAAAAACGTAATCCTTAAAAATATAATAAAAAATTGTTTAGGTTACCTTATCGTCAATTGATCCTATTTCAGTAGTAAACACTGCAGCTGTTTCGTAGTGCTTATATGGAGTACATCTTCAGGTAATAATTATTAAAAACGTCGAATTAAAACTTGATATTACTCATAGTTGAGTTTGTCAGTTGATGATAAAACAAATGACACGGACACAAAGTTATTTAATTCGAAGTTTTTAATAATTATTACCTGAAGATGTACTCCGTATAAGCAGTACGAAACAGCTGTAGTGTTTACTACTGCAATAGGATCAGTTTACGATAAGGTAACCTAAACCATTTTTTATTATTGCAATATTGATCCAGAGGCTAATCCATCATCAAACTTAAAAATATGTCTTCCCCCGACTGTCCGTTTTAACACTCATGCATTGGCTCAAAAAAATAAAAAAATCTCGGCTCTGCATAATATAAAAATGCTCTAAAACAAAACAAAAAACAAGGTTGAAATACAAAGTGTTGATAAAACAGTATGCACTTCCAACAGCGCATAACCCGCCATCACAAAGCACTGGGTAATTAATGAGCGGTTTAAACAATAGGCAATCCAACAACCGGTAAATCCCTCCATGATGGAGGCCTAACTAACGCACACATGGCTTACAGGCGGGGCTCACACAAAGGCTAATGCACGACATTGACACGTGGATGGTGAGGTGATTGCGAACAATAAACTGATTATTCCAGCAGAGTGACGTAATCTGCTTTAGTATGATTGAAAATGTAAGTGTATCTGAACGTTTTATTACTAATTATAACATCTTGATGCACGATAAACAGCAAAGTTGACTGTCATAGGCTATAAAAGACAACTAACTGTAGTCATTGCTGAAGATGACTACGATACAAGGTATAGGAGAGCCTGCAATAAACGATATCAGATTTCAGTGAAATTAATCTCATAAAAATTCTGTGACGTAACGTCAGTGACTCTTGCAGAGAACAGTACTTTGAATGGAAGGCAATTCGATAGTACGGTGCATACGAAGCAAGATAAAAGCACGGTGAGACAAGAAAGAAACTAAGATAAGATTTGATAGTAGGAATTAACATGTTGCTGATAAAGTGACGTCACATATTTGAGTTTTAGTAATTACATAACATCAACGCAAAGTTTTACTATAGTTCTGGACAGCCGTACAGCTCGTGATTGTGTTGAGACGTCAAAATATTGTTTATGTTTTAAGGAACAATAATTAACACTGCACAATTTGATTTTCAATACTGATGTACTGAAATTTGTCTGGCGCAATGCGAAACTTAATAAAGAGTATTGCCACTGCTAATGAGAATAAAACCTCTTCTCTATAAACTTGCTGCAAGCTCTGCGGGAACTTTTGCCGTCATATTACGTGCAAGTTTGACACAGATGTTAATGAGACCTTGTTTAGATTTAACAGTAATTGCATATGAGCTTGCAGCTCAAGGCAGAGACTTTCATAGTGCAAGTGCGTCTTTACCGTCTTTACTTAAACATGTGATCACGACATGGTTGATTGCCCACACAACACAGATGTTTGACGCCAATTTCGAATACAGCGCACTCACTCACAGGCTCGGCGACAGGATTTTCGGGGGCCCCTATATGCAGGCAACCGACCTACTTACCTTCATAATTCACTTTCCTTCAATACTAATAAAACCACATATTGGCTATACGTTAACACTGCAAGCAATACTTCAAACCCAAAGTTACTAAACTGTTACTTAACTTACTTACAGTAGTAGTTTTTTTACCTGATTTGCTTTCCTCATGAATAACTATGTCAAAGCCATCCATGACCTATAATTTGTTGTATTTATTTATATATATTTTTGAACAAAAATATTAGTGAACAAATGGAAAATTGAGAAAATCGGAGGTCAAGCGATTACATTTTTATTATATAAGCAGTAATAGGTTTTATCAAACTAAAAAAATGTAATTGAACCTTTCGTGAAAATCAATAATGAAGCATTAGGCTCAGGTTACTCGTTTTAAAATTACATGTTCTATTACATAAGCAAAATATATACTGTAGTAAATTATATTATAAAGTAAAAACAAAAAACTTGATTTCACAAAAATCTTAATTTAACTTTTATAAAAGCCAATAATGAAGAATTAGTCTCCTGTACAGGATTAGAATCCTGTAAGAACAGTTTAAATATTTTTACAGTCAATAAACTAGTTGTGATCATGATCAAAATGTCCCGCACGAAATTTGGAATGGCAGAATAAAAAAAATTATTTTAATGAGATTTTATTTGATAGTTTGATATGAAATGTTCCGTCCTTTTCTCAGCAGTGAGACAATGTTGTGTATTTGTTTAATTTGTAGTAGACTGGAAATAAAATATTGTAAAATAAAACCGAAATAAAACTCAATGCCCTGTTTTAGTAAGAATGAATGTCGTACACGCATGTCCACCAGCGGAATCATAAGTATCAAGGAATGAAGAATCACAAATGGAATAAGCCCATCTTGATGACATCATAGAATCATTGACTCCTAATATAAAGTCAATGATAGAATTCTTTATGCCAAAATGATTGTCAATTATACAAAAATCAGTTGTCATTATTGTAAGAAAACTCGGACCAAAAAAATCAGTCGACCAATAAACGCAAAAAAAAACATTAGGCTTAAAAGTCAAGAGGAAAGTAGTTTTCATAAAACTATTTTCTAAAAACAAACGAAAAAATATTCGCTCTATTACCTGTATGTTTTATAAAATCAGAGTTAATCCTCTAACAACACATAACTGTACAAAACCAATCTCACAAGAACATAACACAATACTGACAGAGTCTTAGGCCTATCGTGTTGTTTGATGTTTAGGATATTTAGGATGTCATAAGGAAGTAGGGAGGGTGAGAGGGAGAGGTGAGTCGCTGCTCTCGCTGTGTGGCGCGGGCTTGGAGATAGCGAGCGAAGCCCCAGACTGGCACCATGGTTTTTGGAAATTTCTCACAGCTGCGACATCACCCCATCGATATAGTGTATATCGATGCACCACCCTCAGTGATTACAATTGATTACAATGAGGCTTATCATTCCCTGAATAAGCAAGCACGTTGATAAAAAAAAGTAGCTGTAAAGCAATCGAACTTAATCTATTTTAATTTTTGACAAATAACGTTAATTCCAAGCACTGTTGAGATATTTCTAATTATATTTTATTTTCCTCGGCCCGGGCCCCCTGCGAGCCCGGGCCCCTATGCATTTGCCCCCCTGCCCCCCCTGTCGCCGGCCCTGCTCACTCACTCACCCGCCAGTACGGTTGTCCAGTTACTACTATAACTATAATTTGTGAATAAAAGTACATAATTTATATGTGTGAAGTGAAATCAGAATCGTTGGTGAATGCATGCAAGAAATGGGAAGTAGTTTCAAGTGTTTACCGAAAAATAGTAGTGGTAATCAGCACTCTTATGTAATTCCGAGACGTACATGCAGTGATTACGTCAGACCCAAACACGAAATTCATTTTCATCACAAGGTGAGAAGGTGTCATCGATATTAATTTATCATAGGTTTACACACACGATAGCGTGTTTATCAGCCGCGATTAGATTCGAGTGCGAATATTATCACGTGATGTCATCTCAACTGCGTCATATCCACCGGCGGGGCTGCGGCCGTGTAAATTGTCTACATCGATGTTGAGTGACGATGGTCATGTTACGGCGTTGTTTACAGCCCGAGGTCGTGAGTTACACTCGTCAAAAGTGGTCATCGGCCTCGTCGCCAATAACGATGAGTAATCGTCATTGCTTTGATATTGCACGTGATGCGTGCATCACAATTTCAGTTAAAAATTAGAGGAAATACGATTGTAATATCAGTGAGCGGAAAAGCGGTAAAACATGTTTTTACCAAAAACACGTTGTGGGCAGAGTCTTTAGTGAAAAGTTCATAATTCCAGAAAAAAACTTAGCGATGATAATTTGAACGTATTAGGTTCCTTTCGCATTTCTTCGACAGATTGGTTTGTAGGAATTTTGCTGCAGGATAAAAATCGGAGGGCGAAGAATTTTTTAGTTAAGATCTCGCAAATAAGATCTCGCAAAACTTGTTGATTAATCGTTATTAAGAGTAGTCAGTGCAAGTAGTATAAAACCGATAGGACAATGTGGGAATAAAATACAAGCCATGACAAGAGAGACGTCGCCATATTTTCAGCACAAAAAAATTAATGATTATTTTGTAAAATGCTATTATTGCTTACGGATGCATGGTATGTTAAGATAAAACTTTGCCACTCACCGATGCCGGCGTCTATCCAGTGTTCGACGACAGTCCAGTTGACATCCTTGGCCACACGGTTCTTGACGGCCAACAGGGCGCAGACGTCGCTGCAGCAGAGGTTCTTCTCGGCCAGTACAGTCTGGTAGCTGTCGTCGTCGTTGTAGAACACCAGCATCTCCTGCAACACAATCGACAATAAGTACAGTCTGGTAGCTGTCGTCGTCACTGTAGAACACCGGTATCTCCTGAAACACAATCGTCAATAAGTACAGTCTGGTAGCTGTCGTCGTCGTTGGAGAACACCAGCATCTCCTGCAACACAATCGTCAATAAGTACAGTCTGGTAGCTGTCGTCGTCGTTGTAGAACACCAGCATCTCCTGCAACACAATCGTCGATAAGTACAGTCTGGTAGCTGTCGTCGTCGTTGTAGAACACCGGCATCTCCTGCAACACAATCGTCAATAAGTACAGGCTGGTAACTGTCGTCATCGTTGTTGGATACCAGCATCTCCTACGACACAATCGTCAGCTCCAATTAAGGAAATAACGATGCGAAAAATGGGATCATTCCTATTTATTAAGCACCTACTATACAACTCAGAATGGTGTGCTAGCCGACAGCTAAGGTATTCTTCAATGAGTACAGACAGGGCTAATCACAAAATACAAAATTCCAGTCACTTTGTTTTTTAAAGTTGATTTCATTCATAACAAAATGTAGATTGATGTCATAGGAAGTGAAAAGTGACAAAAATTAAGATAACAATGCGCAGATTTGGATTGGAGCCTTTGCATAGATTGATCACAATGAGAGTTTTGTAGTTTGATGGGTGTTAAGACTTAAAACGAGGGATTCATAATTTCATTTTTCATTCGTTGACTTGATACTTAATAAAATATCCATACGTACAGTTATTTATTTTTGTTCAGATAGAAAAGTTTTAATTAAGTATACTTAAGCAGATCCACTTCTCATGATAAAAAATCGTTACCTCTAATGTCTTCACTCAAATAGATATTCAGTCCCTACTGGGTTCAGTTTTGAAATGAATACTTTCTAGAATTTCCAACAAGATTGCCAAATTTACTTTATATAGCTTTTTTATTATTAGAACGACTATGAATAAGAAATTTTCCTCTAATTTACGACATTACACAAAAAAGTCTACTCACAAAATAGCTGTCAAGCCCGTCCATCTTATCGCGCGATCACGTGAACACGATCGAATAGTACCAGAACCTTACGTAAGTCCGCGGTCGTCACCGTTCCCGACAACAATGCTACTATTTGCCACCTGCGACCGGGCGATAACAGTTACCACGTCACTGATCACGGCGGAGATACTTCGCGACGTAACTGTGTCACCGAGACGTGAGCTAACAAACACGATAACGCGGGGAATCACAGAAGTGAGTACTGGCAATTTAAATTTTAGCTACTTATTGGGCTGAATTATTACATAATCCATCATCTTGTGTGTTCTGCCCTTCAGGTTTTTTAAGAATAAACATGCATTTTAGGCTTAGTTTTTGACGTTGTCTATTGCCAGTATTTAATGACAATAAACATTCTGGATTCTTTATTATTGAAGAGGCCTGCGACAAAAAACACTTTTGGTTCGATAATTTACAACGATAAATGTAATAAAGTTTACACGAGCGTGAATTAGAAACCTTATCAAAGTCTACACGAACGTGAATTAGAACGCTATTGCCTTTATTGCGTAATCGCCTTTGACTTGAATCGCAAAGGTTATTGTTTTGTTTACTGCAATATTGTTTTACTGAGCGGATCGAGGTGTGGGTTTTCGTGGGCGCTATTCATCATTGTTGAGTAGCTTTAATTTCCTTATGCGCAATTGTTCTGCTCTTCCCCACACAGAATACACGCTATTCCATTAAATTGTTTAAGTTATATATGACAAACAATTAAGTGACGGGGCCATTATATTACTTAGTCAATGACGACAGCTGAACAACTAATAGTTAGGTATGGGAGGCCTAATATGACGCGTGATTATATTATTATATCAGCAGCATGGGTAAGCGAGTTATTACAGACTGATGACTTTGAAACACCAATCACCGAGTAAATTCAAATGAACAATTATGTAATTATTCTTATGACATATCACGGTTTGAAGTGGTGCTGATGACATAATTAGCCTATTGACGAGAATCGGGCGTCTTGTCCAAGTGACATGGCATTTTATAGTTCTGACATATACTCGTATTATTCAAGTGCTGGTGGGAATACAAAATTAAAATAAACTTTAAACCAAAATTAATTGCGGATTACTTAAAGACAAAAATAAATAAATAAGAATCTTCCTATCTCGATGAGATAAAATTATAGGAGCATAAAATATAACAGTGAAATAAATATAGCTGCAGATTTACATGTGAACAATTATTTAATTCAAATTAAATGAAAAAATTCTTCAATTTAGTTTCAGGGTATAACTGCTATGTTAAAGATGTTAGAAAAAGGAAGTCGTATGTATGTAAGAGGAAACAACGTAGTGTTATTCAAATGCTGTTTAACGCCTTCCGACAGCTGTTTGTAAGGGGGGGAGGGGGAAGTATTAAGCAACAACAATGGAGTGAGGATGAATGAAAGGAGTGGCGGTCCAGCCACTACTAGCACAAGTGCTACTCATTCATGCCAGCGACACCACTCGTCGATTCATAAATTCACTATTATACAAACCGATCTTGGATATCGTATGCCGGTTTCTGTTTTGGCACCGATAAGGGCGCAAGTCTTCGAAAAAATCTACAAAACAGTGAAATAACACGGGATGTTTTTTACTTCATTAATGACAAATAAGACAAGCATCATGCAAGGCTTTCTCTATGCGCAAGGTTAATTTTTAAGTTAAACAATTTGGATACAGTATTAAAATATACTATACCGGGCTCTTATGAACTCAACAATAATTATTGTTCTGCTTATAAAGAAGTTATTTAGTAATTATTACGTCCTCATTTTTAGTTCATGGTTTGAAATTCATTGTTGGTGATGGTGATTTTATATTTTGATTAGGATTTTTGCGGACATTTGCCATCACTGATTAGTAAAAAACAAGTTTCACGTTTCGGGATCTGGGTCCGGATCCCGAAACGTCGTGAAACTTGTTTTTACTAATCAGTGATGGCAAATGTCCGCAAAAATCCTGATCAAAACTAATTTTTAGGTCAGGCCTAGGTTTAACAGGTTAGGTTTTCAGTACCTGACTATTCTAAACCTAACAATAATTATTCTTGTGATTATGAAGGCTAGTCAATAATTATTGCATCCCACCGAACTTTATACTTGGGTTAGGCCTAAGTTTTTCTTGATTATTTAGATAGAGCACTAAACTAAAAACAAAACTGTAATCAATTACAAAAACTCAATTTTACTTCGATATACCAGGAAGCTATAAAAAATATTTTCGTCTTAAAATTCCCTGAAGCACTCCCATTGCGACATGAACGCATAACTTTGTATGTAGTAACAAAACAAGCTGAAAAACAAGTAGATTACCTCTCTGTTATCGGTAGAGTGATGTAAACATAACTCAGGAATATCATAATAATTGTATTGACTGGCGTATAAAATTAAGAAATAAATTGAAAAAAATGTTTATAGAAACCAATTGTTAATGAATTTTCATTATATATGCATATTCAGTTTTATATTTATTATAAAAATCGGCATACAACACGCAAGTAACTGGGAAATTTATAATTGTTTATTCTTTGTCGGAGGAACTGCATGCAAAGTATAATAATTATCACCGAAAATAACACAACTTACATACGATGTAGTACCAAGTACTACTGAAGCACTTACTAAAGCGATTGCATCATTTGCAGGGTTTCACCGCATTATCCAGGTTTAAAATAACACAATTACTGTAGGTGTTTCCTACGTTGCTGTTTTGATGATGTTTATTGTTACTAAGTGAATAAATCTCATCTCTATCCGAAACCCACCAGATTGCATTATATGTGTACTAATTGTTTCTTTATTTATATATTTCACCAACAGTATCCACCATTTAAATACAATATATAATTACATAGCTACAAAAGACATGCATAGTTATTGCCAAAAATATTAAGTCCGTAAAGAACAATTAGAGCTATAACTTAAATTACATAAATAATTCATGTAAGGCATATAATATATCAATAATAACTTATGATAGATCACTTTATGTTTTGGTAGGATGAACAGCCATGCAAGTAATCAGTTTAAATTTATAGATGTCGTGTATCCAGTAAATACGTCACCAAAATAGCCACATCTTAACGGTGCAAAAATATGTCATGTCATTAAATTTACATGATACTGTACATTTTTAAGGAAAATTTTTACAAATAACCTTTTACTAAAAATTTGAAATTAGCTGCAAAAAAAATTGTCACCAACAAAGGTGCAGTGTATGCAGTTCAACCATGTCTTCACTGCGGAGTTGATAATAAAATCGTAAAAATAAGAGTGCACAATGCATAGGTAAACGAGGAGTGCATAGAAGAAATTGATTAACATTAGAAATTAATTGATGGACATCAATGTTCAAATCTGATTTAAAATCATGTAATGGGCTTTGATTTCATAAGGACTTTTTATTACAGAAATGTACATTTTAATACTAACATTTTAAGAAAATCTCCAAGCCAAATATGCTGCGTTACCAAAATCAGCGTCGATTCAAAATAAGCCAATTACTTTTAAACATTAACCTCATTAAAGCCTTTCAATACAGTAGTATTTCTTATAACATTGCAAATAATTAAAAATGCCCCGTTGCAGCAGACCTGTATACTCAGCGAAATTCAAAAACAAAAGAACACATTTCAATCTATCAGAGGGAGATGTCACATGTTTTTGTAAACTCAATAAGAATAACATGGGGAATGAGCATGTAGGTTTGCTGCAAACAGGTATGATAAAACTGAGTGCTTTCAATTCAAAATTCAGTAGATCTGAACTAGTAGAGCCATACCAAGTTTTATCATATAGTTTAATCATACCACGAAATAAGGAAAATATAGAATTTTTTCCCCATAAGGATAAAATGGTGAATGAGTATGCGGGTTTGCTGCCAGAAAAATGGACATATTAGGGATTTTAGACTGATATACATCAGATGTCATCTAGATGAAGCCACAAACCAAGTTTTATTACGATATGTTGAGAAATAAGCGAGATATCGAATTTTACTCATTTTCCATAAGGTTAGCATTGAGAAAACGTATTGTGTTTACCACTTTCAACACCTCGGAAACCATAGAGCAATGATTCAAAATACTTAATAGTATGTTTTCTTCGAGCTGAATTCAATGATGCTAACAAAATCGGATTTTTTAATTTTCCCTCATAAAAAATTTAAACCCTTATTTTGGGGGTTTATCCCCCTTTATCCCCTTTCGATAGTTCGATCGGGCTGGTTTTCCAATTCTCCCGAATAACAACTACTTTACACGTCTATGCCAAATTTCATTCCAATCGGATCATTAAATTTCTGCGATATATGTATATCGCAGAAATATAATGAGAAACATTCATACATATGAATGTTTTCATATGTATGAAAACGAACGAATTTGGGTTTTGTTATCCGTGGACCTAAAAACAAAAAGCTATCATGGTCCCAGGCTTAGGTCTTACCATCAGACCTACGGTAACAGCTTCTTCCCTTAGGAGAAATCCGCTGATTCCCTTAGAAGAAATTCGCTAGTATATTATACAAATATAAAATGATGTTGTCCACCAACTAGTAAAACAACGCAGCAACAAAGTCGCCTAACAACATTTCACACATAACATTATCGACTAAAACAAGTCCACATTAAAACATCACTCAGCGCATTGTTCAGTTCACATCCACAGGGCGACAGCGATAAATTGTTTTGCACAAGACAAAAGACTAATTACCTGAGGACCGAAGCTGGGGGAGGGGTGGGGGTGCTTTCGGAAAATTCCGTCTTAATTACAAGCCTATAATAATAACGCCACCGTGACATCAGCTAATTACAAGGACGGAATATGAGCTGTTTTCTAATTTAAGCTATTGGAGAAAGTTCGTCAATGATCAACTAACTGTAAAGAGGAAACTGTAAATTGAAAACAAGAGGGAACTGCGTTTGTTTAAGACTGATGTAGGCGAGGGTAAAATTAAGCGACTTATATAAAAACTGAACATATTGTTTTTAGGGACTATTTTTTTACATTATCGGTTCACCAAGATTGAATGTTTAAGTACTTATGTCGACGAACTTTACAAGTCAACCATGTAAACATCAATTTTTGTTGTATAACTTATTTAAAAATCGAATTGTTATTTGGGATTTGGATTGCTGTTCCTTGAATAATAGAAAATACATATATTGTAAAGAATGAGTTTTTTTAATGAAATTTGAAAAATGTGCATTTGAAAAATCCCAAAAACCGAATTAATTATTGTTGTTGTTGTTGTTATTTTATTAACTAAATAATCAACAACTATTTTACCAGTACTTTTTTAATAAAAATAAAAATGTGCCTAAAACTAAATTATTAGTATACCCTAAATTTGGTTATTACAGATAATAAAGTTGTTAAACTTCACTGAGAAAGAAAAATCAAGCCTCCTTCCCAAGGATTAAATTTACCCTTTCCTTGGCTAATTAGTTACAATGCGTTTGCAACGCCTTGCACAACGTGATCGACTACCCGCAGTGCACGGCGCCGTGGGCACGAGGCAGTGGTGCCACCTGCCGGCACTGCCTACAAACAGCTGTTGCGGGGAAGCCTCTGTTATGTTGGCAATGACACTGAACCGACATACGACAATGCACCAGCTGACAATTGTTTTGACACCGCGTCATAGTCACGTGTGTACTGCGCACTACGCTGACAACAGCTCTTTTGGATGGTCCGATTCGGAATATCTCTTGAAAGATACTCTCTTGGTAATTTATTTGATGAATAAAAAGAGGTAGGCTTGGTCTTGATTCATGTAAATTATGGTTATAAAATTACAAAATAAACAATTAAGAAATTTTGCTGCATGTAATAAAAAATTAATAAACATTTTGGGAGTTTATTAAAATCAAATGAAGATTATTGGAATATATATATTTTTATTCTACAGAGTGTTTTTCTAAACGCAACCCAAAACTTTATTTTATCAGTGAAGGATTATTTCCTCCCAAGATCCCCGGATTTAACCCCACTATATTATTTTCACTGGGGATACATAAAAAGTAGGCCTACGAAAAGAATTCACAGGATATTCAGCATCTCAAAACAATCATTACAAATTTAATGCCAGTAATTCAAAGACGTACCTTGCAACACGTGTTCAGGAATTTGATGGAGAGAGCACAACTTTGTACAAATGCCAATATGGTGAATTATTTTAACACATAATGTAAACTAAATGTGATCAAACTTAAATAACATATTGTATAAAATGTAAATATCAACAAATCATCACTCATTTCATATTTATGTGCATTATTCAATCTTAAAAATAGGTCGCGTTAAAAAACACCCTGTATTTCCTTATTTATTTATCTGGGTTACGTTAATAATGATCATTATAATTGCCATTATCTGAAAAACCTCACGATGAATTTAGAAACCATTAATATAAAATCTAGTGATATATCACGTTGTATTGTCTATGAGTACACATTGTTTTAAATCAATTAAAACAAATGTAAATGAACAACATGATTGCCATAAAAAAATGCCAAAGATTACTGTTCATACAGTAATTTACATTATAAAACATAGGCCTAAACCCTCAATGATAACTGATGATTTTTTTTCATCAAAAATGTTAGGGTTATTGTAGATTCATAATATACTGGGCAATTCAGTAAAAAAACGGCACGTAATCTTCGATTTCAAAGTCTGCCAGTCTTTAAAGAGATAAGCAAGTAATTCAACGCAGCACTTCAGACGTAATCGACACGGGTATTCAACTATAACTTTTTTCATCTAAAGTTTTCTTGGCAGGGATTTTTTAAACGACAGCGGTTAAATAACTGAAATGTTGAACGAACTGTTAAATAACGGCAGCTGTGCGACAACTTCGCCGCGTTTTGGCCAACCACAAGATTTCAACTGCGAATCCGTGATAGAGTACGCGTTCACTGTTTTCATTGTAATTTTTACTTTTGACTATTACTTATCGAAAATTTTAATTTATTCATGTCTCCTGCCAAAGACCTGAAATTCGTAAAAAAACATTGAGCCTAAACAAGTTAATAACTTTTGTTTCTTGTTGGGAAATTTATGAGATAAATCACTGAGAAAGAATATTTACAACTGCAAAAATTATTTTTATGAAAATCCAAACATTTTTTAGAATTTTATTTAATTATAGCACAATCTTTTAGAATTTATTTCAATTTTCAAGCGTCACCTTAACTTTTTTGGAATAAATTATAAGTTAATTAACATTTGTAAATAATAATAAGCCCTCAATAGCCGACTGCATTCTAACTTGAAGTTATCTTTACTAAAGAGAACATTTTCCAAAGTTTGTTTCAGTTTATGCAAAACTAAACTGGAATACTTGGATAATGGCAAACCTATAAACAAAAATGTTTTACAAAATTCTCTTTTCTTACTATAAATGTTTTGTCAAACTTAAAAACCGACCTACTCAGTAATGTAGTATTTTTTAACATAACACATAACTACCCTCTTCAAGCTGAGGTAACCGATTGTTCTCCACCTACCAAGAGTAGCTAAATTTTTAAATCCGACCGTCTCCAAAACAGCGGCATGACGGCAGAGGCAGTACACGTGTTAAAAATTAACACATCCTCCGCCCACACCTGTGAAGTTTCCTCGTTATTGAAGGGGCTAATTAAAACTCGCTTCCCAAAAAAAGCGGGACGTGACGACGAGTTGCGGATTCTTTGAAGGCGCAACAAGGCACTTCGCCCCCCTGACCTCCCCTCCCGCCGTGAGACTTGCCCGAAATGTCCTGCGACCCTCCCTGGCCCCGTTAATTACGCCCTCCCTGTGATTAGACGCTGATAACGCACTCTTGCTTTCTCATGCTTTCTCAGCGTCGCACCGACCCCCGGGGCTGAAAAGAATACTGATAACCTGTGCATGCACGTGAATTGGACGACTGAACGTCTATTTAAATTAAAATATTAGGGTCCTTTTGAATTACTCACTATAAAATTACTCGAAAAAGACTCACTACAAATAAAGATAATCAAAGTTTTATAGCTTTGCACTCATACACTGTTTCATCAACTGCAGAAAAATTAATTTGCGTTTACTAAATGCCCTGTTAACTACTGTCACAGACGAATCAAATATGTACTGCATGTATACTTAATCTGTGCTACAGTGTAAGATTTGATAAACTATTCAGTAAACTTGGAACAATTCTTTTAAATTCTACCTACAAATATACATTTTTGGTCGCTCGGTCTGTCATTATCATTACCCTGCCTTGTCTGTTCCTGAACAAGTAATTTTGTTTTATTAGTATTAAATAGTTTCCTGTGCGGTGATTTCATTACTATAAGGAATAATGGTCTTTAAGGTTTGAATATTTTGATGGAACTCCTATTTACTGAGAGTACACATACCAAGTATTTGTTTAGATATTGTCATAACACAATTTTTTTAATTACTGTTAAAGGGTTTCCTGTATATGGCGATCCTATTACTAGGAATACTCAGCATTACGAGGGGGCTTTAGTCCCGCGGGACTACCTGTTTCTCCCATAAGACCAATCTTAACTTTAAAGTTCATCTGCCCAGCCTCAACCGTTCACCCAAAATCGTTGATCTATGGCTTATTTGAAAGAGATAAAAATTATCTAGCGAAATGAGAGAGAAGAATTTTAATATTACCGTTGGTTTGTTTGTAAAAAATCACAAAACTTGCAATTTTCAGGACTTTATTTATTTTTTTAGAAGAGCGATATCAAAATTCTGCTCACTCATGACGCTAGATTTTTTTTCTCTTTTAAATGAGCCATATCAAGGATTTTGGATGAGCGGTTGAGGCTGCACGGAACTTGAAAGTTAACACTAGCCTTATGGGAGAAGCAGGTAGAAACGTAAAATCTTTCGTGACGGGAGCCCCCTCTTAAGGTTTGAAATTTTGATGGACCACTTATTTACTGACGCTACACCTAATATTGAACAACACATGTAATTGATAATATCGGGCCAAATCACAACCAAAAGATGTATCTACAACGGTAAATAACCCCGGACACACTACATTACATACAACCCGTCAGTTTCCAAAACCAAAAAATGCAAAGTATTTTCCCCGCCAAAATGTAACGTCCGTAGGCCATTCATCTTGTCCGGCGGCGGCGGCGCGGCGGCCGTGAGAACGGAGGAAGCGGCTGACCCGCGCGGCTCACACACGGCAATTATACAGGGGGTCGACGAACCGCGCGTTATCAACGGAACTCCCGCCCAACGACGCGCGCCGCCATCTTTGTTTACAACCGGCGTAAGTGTTCAATGAACTTGTGTCTTCCCCTCGCCACCCGCCACCCGCCACTCGCCTTTCCCCGCTCGAGTAGTTCAATATCGCGAGTAAACGATCAGGAGGAAGCAAGGGCGGATTCCTGGGGGTGCCCGGCACCCTCTGATTCTTAGTGCAAGGAACAGCAAGGAAGTAGGGAAAAGGTTTAACATAACATTGAATAAACTATTTCATAAATTAGCAAGAGGTTGTTTTTAAATAAATTAAATAGCTGTTTGGAACAGGCCTTAAACGGACCATTTTAATAGGAGTTTACAATACCTCATGCGTTAGGTGAGCTGGCACTCCTATAAATTATGACCTAAATCTGCCCATGGTACGAAGTACAAAACCACAGGGAACCACTACCATGCTATGCTATGATAGTGTCAATAAAGGAAGCGACTATTTCTTTTACCTTGAAAAGATAAAACTATGGCCTTCTAGAGTCGAATTCAATACAAATGAGAAATAAAAAATGATGTACTTTTTTCACACCTGTTAGGTTTATAATACCTCGGCAGAGCTATAAAACTGCACTCAAGAAAATTCTCTCCATAGGTAAATTTATGTTTTGCATCTTTTCAACCTCAAAATAACACACATTACTGCAATTTGCTCAGTTTGAATGGGGTAATTACATAACAATTTTAAAATATTAAAAATGGAAAAAAGTGGCTTGTAAAAAAATTTAACCTGAACGTACTAACAATCGTAAGACCCCCACCATCTACAGAATTAGCATTCTCATCCATTTTAATTCTTCGAATCACGAAAAACTAGACAATTCTAATGACGCGCGTGCTCTTGGAATAAGACAGCCGATGTCACGCACTTCCTGCATGACACGTAAACCGACCTCACTGGCAACTTGCTGGCAGTGGATGACAGAGACAGTCGGCTGTTGGACCACAGGCCCTGCTTCCAAATCTGGCCGTGGTGTCAAGAGACATAACCATGGCCGTTCATCAAGTGAATCATAGCCATCCTGTCAATTAAACAGTCATCACATTCGATGTATTTATTTCGTGTGTTATTGTTTGTCTCCTTCTTCCATAAAACCAGAATTAACTGCATCAAGACTTGACCGATTTAAGAACAATATAAGAACTTCGATTTACAGGTAATTAAAAAACAAAAGATTAACATGAAATTGCAAGTGCAGGGAGACAACTGCTACATTTTATCGCATAAAAATCTAGAACAATAAACGTTTGAGGGTTTATTCTTTTATTTCTGTATTAGTTATATATAAATTCTGGAAACTGAACCGAATAAATCAACGAAATATGATTCAAATACCCGCCTGCAAGACAATAATTATACTCTGGCATGACGCCGATGGCCCCTACCGGATTAGGCGTTCTCGCCGCCACATAATGCATTTCTATTGTGTTGGCAAAAGGTACAGCTTAATCCGGTAGGGGCCATCGGCGACATGCCAGAGTATTAGTAAAAACGTTAAAATTTTCAAGCGATTCCAGCGTCCTGCAGCCGTGAACCGTGGGCCATCCGCGCGGTTTCGGCACCGATTCCCCGTACTGCGCAGCGCTCGGCAAGTGTGTCAGTCAGGTACCGCGCGCCACGCTCCGCACGGGTCAACGACCGCGTCCCTCCAGCGTATCGCATGCACGCCGATATCGATACCCATCCACGCTCCCTCCGTTGGTTACCGGTTCGACGCTTCCACAATGTTTCGCACCCCACAAAATATGTTCGTCATGTGGGAAAAAGAGGATTGGAAGGAGTGGGAGAGACGTTACGTAAACAGTAGAATGATAATGAAAGGTTCCAAAAATTTAAAATTGTTCTAGAAGTTATTAATGGGAAATCTTATAATGAACAAACAACGCAGTTAGTTATAATAATTTAGTTACAGCAAACAGAATGTTCATATTAATTAGACCTATAAAACTTTAGACGAATATTGCTTTGGATTTTTATAAATTACTTCAATTGTAACTTGCAGCGAAGTGAGCAAAAGTAAACAATTAAAATCAAATATACAATCAAACATTGTTAATTTTCACTAGTAAATCAATCATTAGCACCTTTTTCGC
Organism: Flexamia atlantica; assembly: GCA_035578135.1. Taxonomy (NCBI): domain Eukaryota; kingdom Metazoa; phylum Arthropoda; class Insecta; order Hemiptera; family Cicadellidae; genus Flexamia; species Flexamia atlantica. The sequence goes on from JAQJVK010000012.1 coordinate 28,776,969, forward strand.
ATTTTAGCCTACAAAACAACATTAAAACAGTCCAAAAAAAGAGCAAACACAAGAGAGCAAAAAATCCTAATAATTGATGAATTATCTGATTGAACAACATAATTTTAATCATTACCTTAATTTTTATCGCTATCCATCGAATTTATGCCACAGATGAGGAACTATACAGATTGGCAATCCAATACAAATTTTCTTGCCCGTTTTCTCGGGCGGCGCCGCGGCGGCGGCGTCAGTTTGTTAGTTTTATTGTCACCCAAATTCAATTGGTATTAAGGATGATTTCGTCAATATCAAATCCTTAGGTTCCAAAGAACAGATACAGCAAATAATAATTTTGATAACAATGTAATTTTGGTTGCGTAACAGCCCAACAAACTTGACGACGCTGGAAAAAAACAAAGACGCAAACAGACATAAACAAAAAGAAAAAAGTTTCGTGAATAATAAAAAATTTATGGAAATTGACAAAAAGTGACGATGTGTAACAAATTGATTGATCAAATTTACGGCTCTCTCACAGAGTAGTTTGATAACAAGGGCATAATGAGTTCTCGGAAGGAGATAAAGGCTCAAAGAGCCAAAGAGTCTATTGTCATTGCACTTCTGCGTAGCCAACTAGAGTAGGCCTACAGTACTGCGGATGACAACCTGGGCTTTGGTTGTGCCCGTATACAGCAACGCAAAAACATCTGATGATAGAATCGATAGTTTCAGATGTAAAGTAAAATTTTAACTTTTACTAATAAAACAATCATGCTGTAAATTGAAAAAAAAACTGAAAGAAAATTGGACGTAGTGCCACCGAGATAATTTGTATATTGCGTTACAGGGTGTTCTAACTCAACTAAAATATAAAATAATGTGATTTAATTTAGAGCAGTATATTTAGGGTTACCTTAGAGGTTAGATTTGCTCTTTACTGATGGGGTAAAACTGAAAATCGAAAAATGTAGTTACAACCTGAAGATATAATATTTCATAATACTGTAAAGTGGAGGTTAAACGTTACTTAAATTCATTGCTTAGTACTTTAATAAAAAGTCACATTTTTCATATAAATTAGCGGAGGAGCGGCGATATTAAATTTCACATGAGATAAAAACAAAAGTTGAAAACGTTAATTTAGCTGTCGACAGAAAATTAGAGATAGGGGAAACTACTGCGAAATAAAAAAAATTGATTTTGTTTTTCTAATCTCAATCATTGTGTAATAATCTCTTAATACGCTATTTTTTATAAATCAAACCCCATTATACATTTCTACACCGATTTTAATAATTTACGTTTAGTTGGTATAAAGTCTTCGACGCGAAGTTATGCACGATACAAATTTATTAAGGTAAAAAAGCTAGGGAGCCTTAAATGTGTGTATCTATTTATAAGATTTAATACTGGAGCAAAAAATTCTAGAAATACAGCAGCAGATTTTAATAAACATTTAATTATCATAAGGCCGTAATCAAATGTCCAGCGCGTGTCCATCAGTACTAATTAAAAAAATACATACAGATTTAATTGAAGGATTTAAACTTGCAAATGGGACAACTCAGTTTCCAGGAATGTTGCTTTGATACATTTTGATGAAAAACGATGAAGCAGCTCAAATTACACGACCTAAAGGGAAGCCTTCATTTCATTAGTGATTTAGGTTCGTTAGAAAGCAATACAAAAGTGATTTATATTTTTCGAATTGGTTAAAAATATGTAGTCTGAACAAAATGCCTTTGACATCATCTAATTCCAGTTACACGTGTTTCAAGAACTATACGGTTAGCCACCCGAAAATTTCCAAAAAACTAAACCAGTAAAATGAAAAAAACAAATATAACGAATAAACCAGTCACAAAATAAAAATGCAATCAACTATATGAAAACATAAGTTATAAAAACTTTACCAATTATAAAATATGCCCTATACGGTTTTCCATTTCGCATGGCGTGTAAGACGACCCTTGCTCTCGCACGCACACTCACCAACGCGGAGCGGCCGGCCCTACTACCCTCTGACCGGCAGGTAGATGACTCATGCACTAGGGTCTTAAGTGAGTAATTGCATTTTTTTCAACATCAACTTCAACTAATGATTATTACATATTTGTAATCTTCGTGAGATTACGAGAAAAATGATACCAAATACGTATAGTTAAGATAATAGTTCATTAATGTTGCGTGCAGTTACGATTCATGAAACATATAACCATAGATTAATCTATATGTAAAAGTAAATTAATCCATTTTCAAGTGAAAAAATTGCGTGTACCTCCCATTTCGATAAAAAGTAATTATTTATTTAATTCTTTCAGTCGCCTTAGTAGAGTCAGAGGAGTATTTTGTTTTGGGAGTAATCAATGAAAAGCACATGGATACAACACGGAAACAACGTATATAATCAATATTTCCTAGTTTTATACAAAATTTAAAATCAAAACTCTGAGTTTTACTCGCTGTCCTGATATTGCGAGCTTAATAACTTCACCAGGTGATCATTTAACCTTTTGATTATATTGGAATCCTCCATATTACACAAATAAAAATTCACTACACATAATAAATAAATTTAAGAATGTTTGAAATTACTTTAGACTTAAATATAAATATTGGTAGCTAACTATAGGGATATTCACAAGCATGAAAAATTTGGCATCCTTTATAATAAAGAATTACAAAATTATATTTTTCAATACACATGATCAGTATTTGTCGGGTCGGTTTCTAGAATTATAATTGTATTTCATGTTTATGTTACATATTAATAATAAGTAAACCATCGAATTTGTCTACAAACGAACTGTTAGTTAAAGTCTTAAACTTAGTTTGATTCTAGAGGTGAAATATGTTTTTAAAATAATGAATGTACCCAATATAATTTAATAATAGGGAAATAGTGACAAAACCGAATAAATATTGTGTTGCTTTATTTTCCCCGCCTACTATTTTTCGTCATTTTATACTCCTTGAGTAAAATAACATTCTATCTCCCGCCGGGAGTAAAGTAAAAGTAAGCCTACACAACAAAAAAATAGTTCTACACATTTAACTATTTTTGCGAAGCAGGTTTTCATACACGGAATTCACGTTCAGTAAGAAATATACTTGCTTGAATTTAAAAAACGAAAATAACTTTTTTTCCTGCCTTATACAAATTCAATCATTTTATTTTAGCTGTCGTGCGGATACAACAAAAATTTAATGCGTAATAAAATTAGCATTAGTACAACGTGTGTACAGTAATTATAGGCCTAATAATTATCACTATTTTCCAAACCAACCAGCTTTTTGGGCGTATTACCTTAATACAGGGTGTCACAAAAATGCGTAGCATGCTATGCAGAACCAGATTCTACATACAAAAATAAGTCGAAAATGTAGAGTAACATTTTTTCGATTTCGCCTTAGTTTAGCCGTAATCCGCCATTTTGTATTTTTTTTAAATAATTAATACATCAACCCCTGGAGATATTTTCATGAAACTTGGTATAAACCTTAAGTCTTTTAACATTAACATTTTCCAAAAATATTTTTTATCAAACGTATTAAATTTCAAAATGGCGGCCATTTAAAAACTTCAAAGTCAAATTTCATGAAAACTAGCAGGTAAAACTAAATTTTACAAAGGATTAAATTTAAAGCACTTTTTAAGCCAAATCCAATGACACTAAGATTGTTAAAATCGGTTAATAAATAACAAAGTAATTTAAAATTTTTCAATTAACCTCAAATTGACGCTAAATGTGCTAATAAAGAACAAAAGCAAATACCCCCGTTGCAGCAGACCTGCATACTCAGCGAATTTCAAGTGCAAAACAACATATTTCGATCCAACATAGCGAGATTTGACATGTTTTTGTAAGCTCCATAAGAATAACATGGGGAATGAGTATGGAGGTTTGCTGCTACAGGTATATTAAAACTGGGTGTTTTTAATTCAATATTTAGTAGATCTGAACTAGAAGAAGCCATTTACCAAGTTTTATCAAGATATGTTGAGAAATAAGCGAGATATAGAATTTTACTTATTTCCCATAAGGTTAACATTGGGACAACGTACTGTGTTTACCACTTTCAATATCTCGGCAACCAATGGACATAGAGCCATGATTCAAAATACTAAATTGTTTGTTTTTTTGGGCTGAATTCAATGGTGCTAATAAAAATTTGAAAAATTTTATTTTTCTATGTAAAAATATCAAAAAACCCATTTTTGGGGGGTTTACCCCCCTTTACCCCCCCTTCCGGTGGTCTGATCGGGCTGGTTTACGAACTCGTCCGAATAATTACTATTTTACACGTCTATGCCAAATTTCATTCCGACTGGACCATATTTGCGCAAGTTATCGTGCTTAAAGACACATATACATATATATATATATATATATAGATATATATATAGATATATAGATATATATATATATATATTTATGAAAGTGAACGAATGGTGTTTTTGGCATCTGAGGACCTCAAAAAGAAAAGTTATGATGGTTTTAGGCTTAGGTCTTACCATGAGACCTACGGTAACAGCTTCTTCCCTATAGGGGAAATTCGCTAAAAAGGTAATTCGATAATGGAATAGTTATCCAAATTCTTCAAACTAAAAGTATTGAAAATGTTAAAATTTTTTTATGAAATTTATTGGTGATTTTAAAGGGCTAAAATATTTTTATTTCATGACTATTCAATTCACCTTACTTGCGTTAACAGCTGGTATTAAATGTAATCAGCTGTTTACAAAATTCATTTTTGTTGAGTTGTTATTGTCAAAATTTTTAACCTTTGTGGATGCTTTTAATTTTAGTTTGGATGATTATTCCATTATTAAATTACTTTTTTAGCTTTTATTCTGCACTAGCACAATTAACGTCATTTTGAGGTTAATTGAAGCTAAAAAAGTAATTTGATAATGGAATGATTATCCAAATTAAAATTAAAAGCATTGAATTTGAATTTGGATAACTATTCCATTATCGAATTACTTTTTAGCTTTTGTTCTTTAATAGCACATTTAGCGTAATTTTGAGGTTAATTGAAAAATATTATATAACTTTGTTATTTATTAACTGATTTTAACAATCTTAGTGTCATTGGATTTGGCTTAAAAGTGCTTTAAATTTATTCCTTTGTAAAATTTAGTTTTACCTACTAGTTTTCATGAAAGTTGACTTTGAAGTTTTTAAATGGCCGCCATTTTGAAATTTGATAAGTTTGATAAAAAATATTTTTGCAAAATGTTAATGTTAAAAGACTTAAGGTTTATACCAAGTTTCATGAAAATATCTCCACGGGTAGATGAATTATTAATTATTAAAAAAAAAAAACAAATGGCGGATTACGGCTAAACTAAGGCGAAATCGAAAAAATATTTCTCTACATTTTCGACTTATTTTTGTATGTAGAATCTGGTTCTGCATAGCACGCTACGCATTTTTGTGGCACCCTGTATATTACCCTAATAGCTCGTATTTGGTATCATTTTTCTCGTAATTGCACAAAGATTCCAGATATAATATCATAGATGGTCAAAACTGTAGTAAAAAAAGTTTCCAATTAGTACTAGAGGCCCCATTGCATGAGTCATCTACCTGCCGGGCGAGGCGTGGCGGGACGGACGGGGGGTAGCTGCGTTTGTGTGTCTGTGTGTGTAAGGGTCTCCTAATCCCTTACACGCCATGCGAAATGGAAAACCGTAAAGTGGGAAGTTGCCAGACTAGGAATTACTTGGAAACGTTATTTAATTATTAAGTAGAGGAAATTAGATGGTCCTGCGCCAGTTTATTACTTTGCAGAACCGTCCATTACACCTTAGGACATAAAAGGAACGGCATTTTTATCTGCCGGTAGGTAAGCTCTGTCAATAGACCATGAAGCCTAATTTGTTCTTTAAACGGTATATATATCATAAATAAAGTCGCGCTTTACACCAACCAATCAGAAAATTGTGCTGAAATACCGTCCAGTGCCGTTACAGCTTATCTCATTTCTGATTGGATGAAACAGGTGCACCTCAACATCTGAATGGCTGAAACGTCAGTGACGTCAACTGAGCGGTAGCTTTCTCCTCTTCTTCTTGCCTACTCAAGGCATTTAAATGTTCTAGTTACCGTGGCCTTTAATTTTGAAACTTTTCCTAAAACTGGCGACGTACACAGATAGGTTTTTTAAGCCAATAATGAATGAGAGATGATAGGAGGGTGATTATGGTGCGATATTGTAGTCTGATATTAAGTTTGCCAAAATTGCCATGGTTAGAGGCTCGGGGGCAACCCCTTCCTTGATGGTTTCGGCTCGGATGAGTTAACGTAGTCGGACTCGACTCGCAATAAGGCACCAATGCTAAATCATATTAGGCCTATGGGGGATGGGTCGGCTCGAGTCGGCAAGCATCGGACGAGTTCGGGTCCTGACTGGAGTTGAGAAGCGAGTCGGCTATCATCGGACGAGTTCGGGTTCTGGGACGAGTTGAGTAGTGAGTCGGCAATCACCGGACGAATTCGTTTCTGACTCGAATTGAACCAATAGCTTTTTAGTTTTGCGAGTCGGTCGAGTTCAGTGGACTCTTACTGGTCAAGTTCCGAGTTCGTGTATGTTCGTTAATCTCCGTAAGAGTTCGTGTCCAACTCGAGTTACGATCAAATTGACTCGAGATAAGTCGCGTCGCCTCTCGACTCGAGTCAACTCGACTCGACACATCACTACTATTGAGGACTGTCAGAACTACGTCAAAACGTTGCGTCTATTCCTCACCATCGGGCTAGCAGTCTACGTACCTCCTTGTCATTGTTGTCGTGGTCGAGCGCGCGGCCCAGCTCGGCCGTGGACGCGGCGACGCTGGGCAGTCGCTCGTAGCTGGCGGCCGCGGCCTGCACGCAGGCGCACTTCATCCTCATGCCCGGCCCCGCGCAGCCTGCAACAACACATCACCAATCAGTAACTGCGACGACACACTGTAGCTGCTTTCACAAAGAATTATGTGCTTTGCAAATTAAGCACAATCCTATTTTAAGTAAGATATACCACATAATAATTCTATTAATTCATCCTTATCACCATACAATACAATATCGTTAAAAACTCTTCATCACTGACACATGCAAGCATACGAATTAAAATCAGCTTCAAGTAGGAGAAATCTCATATACGTGGTGATGCAGTGCAGTTGATAAGATCCACGTTACAGTTGTCTGATTTTGGGAATTTGGGTGAAGTTTAATGTTGCTTTGGCTTAAGGTGTTTCCAACCAATTAATTATGGAATTTATTGCCAAACATTATAACTAAACAATTCGATTACGAAATATATTTTTCTTTCCAATAGAAATTCAGATTTGAAAATAAATTTAATTACGAAATATATGTTTCCTTCCCATATGATAAAACAGTAAATAAGATTCATATATGAAAATTACAGTTTCGGCAAACAAATGTGTCATTAGAATAATGCTGCATACGCAGTACTTAACACAGTATTTTCAAATGGATGTCATTCAATAACCTTAGATATTCGACCTTAACACCTGATTGAAGATAAGCATTCGTGCATTTTATTTGTAGTCGTCAATATGAGGCCGCAAATTTAACTATACTGAGAAGGAGTGAGCGTCGTAGGTTGTTAAAGACGTTAATTAGATGTTTACAACATACCGAGGCGGCTGAATATCGTCGTGTTTTCCTTGTACAGTAAATCAACTGTACTGCACGGAGGAAAACTGTGGTCCCACATGAGCTCCGAATAAACTTGAAACACGCAACTGTTTCATTGAATTAATATTAATTTATCAATTTTATAGTCTTGTTTTATTAATTTAAAATTCTTTTTGTTTACATAAAACTTTGATTTGTAACAAAGTGGAACCTTATACCTTATTCATTATAACAGAGAAAGGAATGGATATCCTTTTCTCTCCTTTCCTTTCCTTTCCAGGAATCCTTTCCTTTCATACAATACTATCCTTTCCTTCATGAGTAACCATTCCTTTCTCTGTGATTATACGCAGTACAGTATACGTTTAGCCGGATTTAATATTTGGTACCCCCAAAGCAAAAAACTGTTATCACGTTCTCTCTTGAAAATAGTTGAAGTCCGGAAAGGGCCGCAATGCATTGACAGCGACTCTTGGCGATTATAATATTTAGGGGTTGAGCGAGTAGTGATTTTTGAAGTCGAGTTTAAAAAAATACTCCTGAGTTTCGATTTTTTTGAGTCGAGTATTTAGAAAAGTAAAAGCATTGTAGAAGTTAATTGTTATCATACTTGCTATTAATCACATAAAATGTCATATTTTTCGGTTATTAAACTGGGAAGTGTTCTTATGAGTTACAGCAAACCTGTTTTCAAATTAAATTAAACGATAATTTAGGCCATCATTAACGTAATTTTACACAATTCATTACTCAATATTTTACTAAACTTTCAGCCTAAGGAGGTTAAAACCAAGCTACATATCTGCACTTGTTTGCTTTAAAAAAGATATTTTTTAACATAGTATAATAGGTTTAAAAATTACAAGTTAAATCAGTCTCATTGAGTATAAGTCAGAAAAAGTTTCAAATTATTTCAAAGACAAAAATACAACTAAATTGATTGATATTAATAACTAAAAACCCACTTTAATTAAAAAAATTACAAAATTTCTATGGTGGCTGTTCATAACTGGCGTTGACTGTGTGAAAAACGGACATAAAATGCGATAGCCCGTACCAATTCCAGGTAATCGGTGGGGGTAACTACTCGATTTGAAATTCCGAGTATTTTTCAAAACTTCGAGTCGAGTCGATTAGTGTACACTCGGCTCGAAAAACGATCTAAATTCGAGTACTCGCACACCCCTTATAATATTCAATTATAAACCCTAAAACCCTGCATTACAAAAACTCTCTCAAACCATGATAAGGTACTGATTGCAACATTCCTCCTTAAATCCAGGTAGTAAATATAAAACGCATCTCGAATAGCGCAAAAATTTAAAACATACCAACACGTAAAAACAGTACCATCACATATCCACGAGTGTAACGCTCGCATAAGGAAAGTGTGTACAGAACTCTCAGCTTAGTTATTAAATCAATTCCCTGTAAAACACCGTTAATCTTCGCCTCGATAAAGTTATAAATCACTGGAGATTCAATTACCCGGACACGCGGACAGGCGGTAATGGTATGGCGGCCTTGTCGCGGGCCCGGATGCCTACAGACCCGAACTGGTTCCCCGCGGGACGCCATATGTAGACAATTCCACCTTTCGCCCCGGCTATTCCATTCAAACCTCCGGTATTCTGGCCGTATTCGGACCGGTTTCGAATGTTGGGATTCAACCCGCTGACGTCACTAATCGCTGGGTTTCCTTTTAGTTATTTGGTGCGGATAAAGAATAAAGGCCGTCGCGTTTTAAAAAGGTTGGTGGCGGCAGTTGGTCAAAGTGGAAATCTAAGAATGATTCTGGATTAATTGAAAAGAAATTAATACCAGACAATATTGGTATTTAAGAGTGTTTACGCACAGAAAGGCTCTTTTCAAATTTTTACTTTAACTTAGCTTGTACACATTTGGTTACCATTACCATGGTTGAAATGGGTTATTACATTAAGCACAACATAAAGAGTGTACAAGGTGAAAACGTAAAATTTTGTGCCTTGGAGCCAGGCCCTACTAGTTTTTTTAATCAGCAACTTTTAAACATACTAGATAAAGTATTAGTGTTGTGTAACTAGTTCTATGAACGTTTAAAGGGGCGCATCCATTGGCAGAATTTGACTCCGTGCTCACTGTTCCAAGTGAAACACTACAAATCTTCGCGTTCTATTATTCAATTGGGACGTGGTTTTAAAAGCATCACTACATACCATAATTATATTATTTTATAAAGAACCTCAAAACTAAACAATAACGTTCGTTGTCCAATTTAAGCTAAACAAATGTTAATATCGCGGATAGGATGTAACAAAATATTTCATCCAACATCATCATAACGTTAAGCATTCATTTAATTGAAAATAATATATTATGAAGTTGATAAGTATGAAGTTGTATGTTGACATCCAACTTCAATTAAATATCCATTGTAACATTTAAAACTCCTGTAAAATAAAATACTGACCCACCTGAGTTTAAAAAGTAAAAAAAACCTAGAGCTTATATGCGCTCCCTGGTTAAAAAATATGATCCTTTAATAAACTTCTCATAACCATCAGACCCAGTCAACACAACTTACACCCAAATGCTCATTCCAGCAAAAAACCATTACTCCATGATTACTCAATTGTTTGATCGGCAAAACATTAACACACCGTCGCAGAGTATCGCAACGCGGCGCGGCGCAACCGCAGTGTTTGTTCATGACCTGCGCAGTGAGGCGACCCACTGACCCAGATGTGCTAACCTCGCGTTGCGCATTGCACCGGTGACGTCACCCGATCAGCTGACAATCAGCTGATCGCTTTCCTCCACAAACAGCTTACACTCGGTACAGCTGATCCTCGCTTTGCGGGATCGTATTAAACTTTTGATTGAGTTGATAGTGGGGTAACCGTAATTAATTTGTAACGGTGCCATAATGAGACAAGAAAACACAATATATTATTCTGAAGCTTAAATTAATCTCATAACAATTAGAAAAATTGTCCCAATGAACTTTTTACTTTTGGCTATCGATCATAAAGATACTCACATTTTTCACATCAGATATTTAACATTGTTGAAAGTAAAATAAAATAAACAACTGTTTAATAAGTCGAGTACAAAATAGCTGGTAGAAATTATACATTACCATCCTGTAAGGGTATAACCGCAGATCATGAGAGAATAGAACTTTACATTAGACTTTCTTAATCAAGAAGAAAAAAACTCACTTGGTAAAAACCTGATAATGATTTAAGTTACGTTTAAGGAAACAAAAGAAAAGTTTGAAGAGAGTTTGAAAATTAATTAAAATCGTTAACAAGCAAGACTAAACAAACTACAAGGTGTGTACAACGGGTGTCGTGTACGCTCTGTTAATAACAACCCCCACTCAGCAGCACTGTACTGTGTCCACAGATTGGTTCAACAGCTCGTCATCACGCGATACAGCCATCATGCGACTCGCTCACATGAATAACACAAGATACGGGCCGCTGATGGTCGGCACTGTGCAAAACCATCTGCTTCTGTGTATCACTTGAGACATGCGGGTTTCATTTACAATATATAAAGTAAAAGTGGATTTAAGTATGGCTGTTTATTGGCTGTTTTCGTAACTTATAAAAGAGTATTTTACAAAGAAATTGTCATATCCTGTAAATGTCATGAGGAACTGAGTTCACCTCTTACCAACTGAAAATCTGGATAAATGACAGTAGTTTATTGATATTCAGTTGATTAACAACATTTAATATACGTTACGAACTGAAAACCGTTTCTCAGCTTTACTGATAAGTTACTTGTAGAGGTTGACTAAATTATACAACTGTACTTTGTGTTAATAAATTTGTTAAAACGACCATAATAACTCGACGCAAGACAATGTCAACATTGTGTTCTGATAATATCAGCCAGAAAAACCTAATTGACTGAAACGTACACAAATTTCCATGAACGAGATGAGGTAACCCTTAACATCCATTGAGTTACGAACGCTGACCAGACTACTTTCCATTTCCAAATTTTGAACATGCGTTTCTTTACAGATTAAAAGTACAAAAACACCGAAGTATGAGGACCACAAAACAACGAAGTAAGAAGAGATGAAATCAGGTGAAATTACGTTTGTTGTTGTTCCAGCGGCGAAGTGGGTCGCGGCGCGGCGAGAGTGAAAGTGGCGGGAAAGTGGAGGCAGAACTGCGCAGTTGCGGCGGGGACTGCGGTGGCGCTGCACTGGTGCAGTCGCACAATTAAAACAACACGGTCAAAACTGCAGGGTGAAGCAATGAGTTTTAGAGAACGAAATTAGGTAGGTTACAGGTCAGTAGGTCAGTCGCACACTATGCCACTTATTGAGTAAAATATTTAAAACGCAATACCTTATCCAGCATTATTACTTTTTGCATTGAAGCTTAAACAACATTAGCTTTATAAATTGACATCTGTTTCTATATACCTAACTAAATTCTTACAAAAGTTCGAGCTAGTATAATTCGACGATGTACATATTTTTGTACTGGAATGTTTAAATGATGTTAGTTACAAAAAGTACAAGAATTAATTGATGCATTTACTGCAGCAGCTAGTTCCTATTATTGGAAAAATATTAAAATTTACTGATTTTAGGTTCCCTTCTGTGAGAAATTCTGTTAATATGAAAAAGCGATCCAATTTTCTCTGGTCACATGATATGAGCTTAAGACTCTGCAATCCACCAAGAGGTCACAATACAGCTCCACGGAGGAGCTGAACTAGCTGAGGAATTACTGTAAGCAGCAGTACCTTGTGGACAGACAATGTTATGATTTTTCTTCAAAAGATGCAGTTTAAATTCATGGCTTATTAAAGAGACAATTATTTAAGTAAGTTAATTGACAAGAAATACCTAAGATAGATGTAAAAGTATTAAATTTTCCGATTATAAAATATGAATTATGTTAGATTAACGATGTTTTTCCGCTCACACTACATCTACATCTAGACGCTAAACTTGGGTGATGGAATACCCAAAAAAATAAAATTGACGATATTGAAAAAAAATCACCACTATAGTAATCTAGACTTCGCTTCGAAATAAGAAAATAATGCAAATGCAATTTATTTTGATGACAGCCCATCTTTATATGACAACCAGCAATATCCAGCTAACTTATACGCGTTTTATTTGTATTACAGTACTGTACTTGATTCTTGATTGTGTTGTCGTATAAAAAGTCCTCGCTGATGCCGCTGGACGTTAAAGGTTCCCAAGTTACCGATTTTTTTCTTGTTTATCAGGTCTCAATAAAAACTACATATAAAACTTATAAAGTGAGATTAGGCGCAATAGTATTTCTTACCTTCATAGACATCACAGTTTATCATAGTTTTTATGCTGATATAACTATACCTAACTCAAATGGACAGAAATCACTTTTCAACTAAGGATAAAAATCCCTTACTCAATAATACTTTTAAATCGTAGAACTTTCGCCAATCACTACAAAAAGTCAACTCGCACCAACCTTTGAACAAATCAGCACGGATAAAAACACACTGATGCCGTAATATCGGAGCTTGCAAATATAGAGTAAAGATAATCGGAGGAAAACCGTGCCAAGAGTTTCATCAGTAACAGCGTCCGACGACAAATCGCCCATTTTAAAAGCTTCATTACAACGCTTAACTAAATGAAGACAGTGACGTTCCTTAATTTTTCATTTCATCAGCAGTAGTGCGTCATCTGGCGTCTATGTGAGTCAGTTGAGTCAGCTGAGCGGCGGTTGCGTCAGTATTCAGGCCAAGATCGCCTCCCTCGTACAACGTAGGTCTCGGGTCTAGCGGTCGATGTGAGGCTAATGCCACCTTTGGTACCAAGTACGTGGAGGAAGGTAAGCTTCAATTATTACAAATAAGTGTGTCTAAGATGGATTATTAATTTATTATATTTGTATATTCTGTTAAATAATTTAACGGATACGTGACTGCTTTCACCCGGCAAATAAAGCCCGAAAAGAGTAGCCAGAATTATTATGTAGAAACGATGTCACGTGTAGAAACAATACCTACGTGGAAACGATCAAATTTTGACCTTAAATAACCAATAATATTATTGTAAGCTCAAATAAAATGACTTAGACCCACACACACATATTTTTAAAACTTCTCAGTTGTAAACATAATCGTCCAAAATGTGACCCTTTTCAAATAGAGATATATACAAAGAACCCATGCATTTTATCGTACAAAATAGCTGATATAGTAATAATTGTTTCTTACCTTAAACCCTTCATCCTAAAGCCAATATGAAAATCGCAATGACAAAAAAATTATTTTACCACAGAATTATTTATGGCAGAAATAATTCTGACCCAAAAGAAACCCTTATCTCTTAAAAGGAACCCCCCCCCCGATGCTCTGATCAAAATAAAATTGCAATCAGTTTGGTGGTTTCAGAAATTATGGATGTATGAATGATTAATTAATGAAAAGGTGGCTAAGGAATAACAATACGTTTAAGATAAAAATGTATGTTAAATAATTGTATTTTAGAGCGATTAAGGGAAAATGTCTTCATATGACACGGTAAGACTATCAAGACTGTGGGAATACCTTTAACATACTCTTGCCAATAACCCCTATTATTTTCATTACACAAGTCAATTAACGGATTCCAATAAAAATATTTCACACAGGTCACATTTTTGTAGCTATAACTTGTCAACCTATTTATAAGAGGCTATCAAGAAAGTATTGTATAAACAGTCGGTGATTTGGTGCACAGCCAGGACATTGAAATTACTCCATAAACAAAGTTGGAAACGGGGTTTCAACCTTCGTGTTGGTCTGATAATGGGTGGGTATGCGTCTGTGTGCACTAACATACCTGCAAAGCCACTGCACGGCCAAGTGCATCTGTTCTGTGCTGCAAACTGGATTATACACAAACGTCATTAATTAATCCAAGTCAAAATGTGATATTTAATTTTAGCTTACATATATAATATGTATTCAGATTCAATCATTTGACACTGTGCAGGGAAAAACAATAACAAATATTTTGATTGAAAAATATAGCCTGGTTAATTTAATTCAAGGGATTGATAGAGTATATTGATATATTGCAACAATAAAACACGTACATACTGTGAATATAATGTCCCTAAAAAACATGCATACAGTTTTTTCATCACACAATTTCGTAAGGGGTATTTCCCTTAAAATTGCGAGAAAAAAACTAAATTCAGTCACTTGACTAATAATTGAAAAAATCCAATAGAGTATTAAAAAATGAAGTGCAGGTTTAATTAAAATTATCTTATTAGTCTTAGTGATTGAATCATAGTTTAAACCATAAAAAAACCAAGGTGGTAACGATAAACTAACACAAAATATGCTATGCACTTAGTGTGCTGTTGGATGCAATCGAACTGGTTTGATAGAAACAATCTTTCGCAGAAGAACTGATCAAGACCACGTGTGGTCTGGGTAGGTGCAACAAATAGCCTTAGAAATGCGTTTCAATACTACGTAACATGATGTTTTCGTGACAGCTTCTTGGAAGTTTAGTTTTCTTACCACTTTTTCAATGTTTACTTCGTCGTAAGTCCGAAGCTGAAAATAAATCTTACTTCGCAACTACTTTGTAACAAGCATGGAGAATCGGTGTTTCTAAGCTGCAACAGCCAGGGAGAATATCACCTGACAACTGATGAAAGAGAATGTTTCAAAAATATACTAATAAGAAATATTACGAGTTTTAAATAATACGTTCTTTAAAGATTACTGCATAATTGAGTTATATTTATTTATGTTTATATTACTGTACACGTTCAAAGCACTTGTACTTATTGAGCTCCAGAATATTTTGAGAATATATTGAGAAAATATTTTAAATGGTGTTTCCAATGGGGTTTTCTCAACTTTCTTACAGAAAAGGTTACAAAATACACTGGTACAATCGTAATATTCGTAATGTGGCAATTGAAATTAATATTATTCTGCAAATAAACCTTATCATATCCGGGAATTTCTGAGGCCATCTCGTGGGCTTTGTGATAAACCCCTCTTTACGTATCTTGACAATCCGTTACTTAACATACTGCATGTCGACTCCACACAAGTTACAATGAATTAATACTAGGATACGAGTATAATGTAATGTAGGCGTGTAGCCTTTAATATACTGCAGTTTGAAGGCCGTCTACACTATTGACCTAGGTGAATTGTATGTAGGCCTACGTACGTCCTAATGAATGTGTCGAGGATCTTATATATAGGGACATATAGGGAAGGATTAATTTTCAAGCAGTTTATACTTAATTTTGATGTGCGATGGCAAATTATTAATTGTTTAAGTCTGTATAGACTAGCGGCAGTAAGTAATTGTTTGATAAAGTAGACAACGAGTATTTGAAAAACTATAAGGCGATCGTTTTAAGTCTCAGTAAGCCTACATCAGTAAACAGCAAATGTCTCTGATGTAATATTTTGTTTTGGTTACTCATTAAACCAGATTTTTGGAATGGGGAAGAACGGCTGTCTTTCATTAAAATCGATGAACTTACATCGATCAATGAAATGATTCGTTGCCCCCCCCCCCCCAACACCACAATAGTATGTCACTACTTAGTCAGGAAGTAGCCCATTTCAGGGCAAGGTAGTGTTTTAAAACTGGCGCCAATTCTTGGGGCCCACGCCGTCCATAAGACCAATGCTAAAATTAACATTAGTCTTATGGACGGCGTAGGCCCCAAGAATTGGCGCCAGGTATACTTACGTGGCGTAAGCCGAGCATGTAAAACACTTTCGAGCCCCGAAATGGGACTTTTGTCACGAGTTGTGAACAATAATTTTCATCACGATGCAAATAAGTAACCAAACTTATAAAAATCATCCAATATTTCATAATTTAGTCATTTTTCTATAAGCAAACACAATAAGGCTGAACTATGTCTATTTTAGATTAAAGTCAGGCTGAACTGTCAAAATAGGAACTTCGTTAGTTTGGGAAAGGCAAAACTTTATTTGGGTACCGAAAAAGTTTGTCTGGGTACGAAAATGCAATGTTTGGGTACGAAAAATCAGCTGATCATTATTTGTTTTGATGAAAAGAAATTAACTGAGGGGTTTCGCGTGGATCTCAGCTGTACAGTAACGGGCCATTTTTGTGATGAAAAAATCTTGTTTGCCAACACCCAACCATCACGATGTAGCTCGTACCCCCAATAACTTTCGTGCCGGACACAAAGTGTGAAACTCTGAAGTGGACCGATTGGCCTGACTCCGCGTAGACCTTTCACCGCGTAGTCAACGAGTCACCTTTGCGGCCAACTGCGCATCGCATCTCGGAAAAATATTTACGGCAGCGCGTGTGAAACCATTTACGTCTTTGGGAGACTTCCAATTCGAATCTTAAACGGTTAGAAATGGCAGTTACATACTATAAGTGACTATCTGTCTAAAGGCATCGATGATGAAGTTTGAAACAATTTATCCTGCCGATCCTGTTTGAATTATCATCAAACGAGAAATCAATGACTTCTTAGAGACCTAAGTTTATTCCGGAATTTATAATGCAAATCTTGAGGAACCTCATCATTCGGTCTGTTCCTCCGATTTACAAGAGTTCCGCATTACTATGATGTTTTAAATATTTGTTACTGCCTCTTTTAGGCTTTATGCATAACTATTGGACAATAGTAAAAGTAGTAGTGTGTATATTGGTCCAATTGGCTTTTGGATCGTGTGAAAAAAACTGTTAACATGGATCATAAAAAAGTCGAAAAACGCAAACTGGACTGCGTGAATTTTTATAAGAATTTAAGCATTTAAAACTAAACCTAACCTGTATTATATAGTAATGTGGGAGTAAACTGTATATAAAAATAAAAATATCAACTACACATTTGCGTGTTTCGATCAAACTCTATTCAGATACCATTCACATAGTTCGATCTAAATAAAATGAAGGTCGGTCGTAGAGTACTGTAGAAACCGCTCATGTACAAAGGCAGCGGGTTTCATTACAGACAAAGATAAATGGTAGGTCTAGTGATCGATACCATAATGATCTGGTATGTTTCGAGGAGGGGCACACCCTCACATAACAATAACACGGGGAGTGACTGACTGCGGCTCCACACGAGATGGTGTACCATCCGATATACGTCCGCCTTCCGCTCCCTTCCGCGACATATAGAGCTAGATAATTACTAGTTATTTCCAGCGTGACAGATTACAAACAGCAAGACGAACAAATGTAAATTAAACGTTGTTTCAGTAAAGTTTGTTGAGAGGTGGTTAGGTTGAAAATTAGTGGCCTCTTTACACTCTGACATTTATGGGTTAGAACATAATTGTCAAGGCTCTAAACTGGTCACAGTAGTAATTAGAATGTTAATTAATGGTCCTGTTAATGACTCAGTTATCTATCGGCCCTGGCCGTAACTGGGTTATACAAGTCGTCTCGCTTACAATGAAGTGGGGTGGTGATTTCATCACTGAGTCTGTGTAATAGTTTTCATGAAGTAAGGTAAAATCGTCGCATGGATCAAACACTTTAAAAATTTGCAGTATAACATAATGTGGCATTGAGGCCAGACTTAAGACAGTTACATATCAATTAAAAAATATTATTGAAATTAGAGTTAGTTGAAAATCATTTTCATGACAATAACAATTTAGGAGGTAGTTCATAAATCTCACTCTTTACCAACGAATAGTAAGAATACAAAACGCCAGAACGATAAACCAGAAACCATCGACTCATAAATTTAACATCAAAGAAACCCGTGGATCCGTGTCCGCACATCAAATAAAGTTGTTAAGCGGGACGTTAAGTTTTACGGCGTGTTGGAAATCAACTGTTTAAAATAATTACACTTCAGTGGCCAAGACCGTCGCGGTTCAGCGAGTGTTTCATCACACGTTGATATATTGAAACCGACTTTGTTCTGATGTCCTCGGGAAAGTCACGATCTACGTAACAGTGGTTTTATCGCGTGTAATAATTTTAAAGAGAAAAGTAAACTCTTAGTATTGTAAAAAATACAAATTGCAACATATTATATATTATGCAGCAACGCTATGCACTGCTCGATATAGTTAGTATGTACCTTATTAGGATTTACCAACCTATTGAAGCAACTATAAACCCTGAGCAAGTAAGTAAACTAATAAAACTATGTATACATATACACACATCATCGTGTATGCAAGACTCAGAATTGCAAGAACGTAAACCGTAAGTAAAACCGTAGTTATACCAAACGTATACAAATTTATTGGGGCATTTCAGATTCTTTTGCAATAAGAAGAGCCCTGTAGACTGTAGGTGATGTCGAATTGATTTATTTTTCTTGCTTTTACCAATTAATATAAAATAATTTAAATATACCGTGATTATGATTGTTATATTCGGTATCGGTTTAGAAAATTAATTAGCTATAAAAGATCTGTTGGTGATTTAATTGTCAAACAACTTAATCTTTACATCTTGAAAGGGCTTGTACTTATTTTCAAATACTGCGAATAGTAAACATACAATTAGGAAAAATATATAAGTAATTTTTTAATACAAATTAAACAATTTTTTTATGAAATTATGAATGTTTATATTTACATACCTAACCTGTTCCAGTTAAAAGGCTGAAGATGGACCTAGAACATGGTCCAAAATATACCATTTAAAAAAAATGTTTAATTCTATTGATGTGTAGCCAATTAAATTTAATCAATAATAATCTTCGTAAAATGATACGTAAATAGCTTTATCAATATAAGAGTGCTGATTTCTGAATTTCAAATTTAAAACAACTTTTTTAATAAAAAAATAAACGTCTTATCGTTAGCGCCACCAAAATTGGTTGAGAGCAATAGTTAAAGTAAGCTATTTGCCTTATTCGAGACGTGCATTGAAAAGTTCAGTTTCTGGTGACAACCAATACAAGGCAGTCTCCAAATTGATTGACGCTCCTGTAAAAACCTGCTGCCTGTTTTAGGCCATGTTTGAAACAGATCGAGTAAAAGTATTGAAGAAGTATTTCAACATTTTCAACTTACCAAATAAACAAAATCGCACAGTAGACATCGAACAATCACATAACTACCATCGGAGGTGCGACCGGGAGTCTAAAAGTAAAACGCAAATTAAACAGATGTTTGACAGTATGGCCGGATTGTCAAAACAAGTGACGCAAGCATGTTTGTTCAGATGGAACCGAACACCGCGATCAAAACAAGAACCGCCACTGAGTGGGTGTGTAGCCGAATTTTTGAAAACGGGACAAAAATAGACAAAAACATCTTATGTAGGTAGTTTTCTTCTAAATTTAAAGAAAATATATAATTTCCCTTTACCTAATTTTAAAGAGCAACTTTTAAAATACAGTATAGCTCTAATTTAAAAGGCTATTTTGGACAAGTAAAGTGACGAACAATTTTCCTCATACTGCAAACAATGTACTAAAATACATTTCCATTTTTATAATTAGTATGTTTAACCATTCAGATTTTTTCTCTTGAGAGTCAGTTGATGCCATTTAATTATATGTTGAAGTTATGACATCATTACTTGATTGATTATTTAGGTTGTGACATCAATTGCTTGATTGATTAGTAAGGTTCATTTTAGCGTATGCAGTGAGCTGTGCTCGCTGATCGTACGATGTAGCAGAGAAAGCAAGAGTTGTTTTTGGCAATCATTTTGAGTAGCATAAATAAAACAGTTTTTATAAGCTGAGCTCCTGCGATTCTGTTTTTACAGTTTGATTCATTCTCATATTTGATTACTGAGCAATTTAAATAAGCCATACCCACTGAATTAATTCAATGGCATTCAAGCGATCTGAATAACATAAAGGAAAATGAAATGGAAAATATGGAGGAATAATACCTAACTTGTTATCACCAAGTTTACAGCTCACTTTAATTAATTCAAACTGTATATGCTGCGTTTGAAAATATTAAATTAGTTTTCAACAATTACAAAATTATTAAAGCTAGTTGGAAAAATGTTAACTTTCAATGTAAAACTGGAAGACGATAGTTGGATGAAGCCAAAGATTAAACAAACTTAAAACGCAGAATTTAACTAAATGACATTCACTCAAAATTTTACACAAAAATCACCGATGTAGTTTCGAATACCCTCAGCTGATATATATTTTCATGCATTTTGTAAGGGTTTTGCCGTACAAACCGAATTAAAGAGTGAAATTCGGATCGACCCAGATATCTAAAGTTATTATGTTCCATCTAATGATTATTTTATTTAATGATTAATTGATGTAAAAACAAAATATAAACACAAAAATCATATTTATATATTTTAAAAATAATTTGTATAATGTATTTTATCAATTTTCTTAAATTTAAGAAAAACAGTTAAACTTAACATATTGAGTATAGGTTTAACCAAATAACCTAGACTTTGAAATAAATCTGCTGGTTGACTACTAGCACAGAGAAACGTCTGCTCCTTTCTCTGTGCTACTAGCCACATCAAAATTAGTTGACCTTTAAATTAATTCATCGTTTAACCTTAAATGATTTGCATTCAATAAAAAGTGTATACAGCACAGATGCTTCTGGAGAAGTACGAATTCCCTGGTTTCAGTGCTCTCTGCAATATAAAATAAAAATTGAGATGTGATGTTAAATGGCTATACCTTGGTCCGCCTTACCTGAAAAGGATCAATAAAATTTCCCACGCAACAGTCTTATTTTTAAACCCAATTCTACTAAAAGCATTAACAACTCCTGTAAGGAAAGTAGGCCAGTGCAGTGCAGTGGTAATTCGCGAACAACGAGGCAGACGTGAGACTGCGACGTGGCATGAACTGCTGTTATTTGGCACCACACCGAAATATCAAGGTCAAGGGCACGACGTGACGTCACCGATATCAGCTGACGCAAACCAGCTGATCCGAGTGTAATTCGAGATACATTCTCGGGTTCAATGAGCGGTGTCGATTTATACAAAAGTGATTACATTTTTACTAAATAGGCGATACAATTAAGTAGTTCACGAGGATGTATGGGTTAAAATTATGTTATACAGCGTTAAGCCTTTACTTTTCAAGTCATTATCTCCTGGCTTTTCATTGCAACGAACAGCTGACTGCAGACTTGGAACAGCTGATCGCGAAGGCCAAGCCCGCTCAGCTTGAGCTAGGTCAGTTTACAGCCGCGCATTGCACACACGCGCGCTCACACAAACATATCCGCGTTACCAAGGTTTGATGCAGCAGTTGGCTGCATAAACAGCTGATCGAATACAACAAAACAGCTGATCCGCAAGGGCCAAGCCCGCCAGGGTTGAGCTAGGTCAGTGTCAGCGCTGCCCACGCATATCCGCGTTACCAAGGTCTGCTGTTGTTGTACTGCTCGGGACCACACATTGCATAATCGTAGACAAATAACAAGAACACCTGTTTATTCATAATTCGGTTTAATAAGAATTACAAACGCAAATAAATATTTTATTTTTCTTTTTAAGCTGGGTTTACACTGTGTAGCAAAGAGCAAAATATAACTGCTCTGTTCATGTAACATTTAGCATAAGTTATATACCTTTTACAACAACATTCTACATAGAGAACAAATTTATAACAATGATGTAAATAATATGATGCTGCATATTTGTATACATATTATAAACCAGGATTAAGTTTTCAACTCATAAATAATGTTATGTAACTTGTTGCATGTTTTGCTACACAGGGCAAACCCGGCTTTAGGACGATCTGGTGCATGTTACAATTAGTGGGCGAAAGTTTATACATGATTTACCTATGTACTTACTTTCTAAAGAATGCGTTATCTAAAGTGACTTACAACTATATATTTTTATATTCTTCGAAGTCAGTACATTGTACCATCATGCTTACATGTTTCTACCCAAGGACTAGGCCTATTTGATAAATTCAAATCGATACATTTTTAACTTCACGTTCAGCGTGCAGTAGATACATTTACCTTTACACATTTGCTATGCACATATTTTTAAAATACTATATCCATGGCATGTGATTATGAAATATTCAAGCGAATATTATAGTTTGATAATTATTACTCAAACAGCAATTTAAAAAATATGGCTCATATTGCATGAGAACACTGAATAAATAAAACCTTTGCTTCTTGGTCACCATCAATTTATGCAAAAAAGACACCGATAATATGGCATCATTTGGGGCAGTTAAGTTCTATATACGTTTTATACCAATAGGTAAATTATTTACGTATACACTGCAGTACAGTCACTGAGAAGGATCCGTTTGATCCATCTCTGTGGTACAGTCAATACAGTTTAACCACAGGTGAGCCTAGGATATTGTGGGTTGTCCTAAACTAACTTTATAAATATTTATCACTCACTTAATCCCTGCTCACTTTAGAAGTTTTTTCTCTTTAAGAAAAACCGAATCATACCGATGATCTGCTGAGGAAAGGTTGGCTTTAATAGCTGCAAGTTCAACAAGAATTCCAACAACCTACACTATTTTATTATTATAACAAATACTTAGAAACCCCCAAAAAATTGCATTAGTTTGCAGGAAAATATATAATAATCATATTACATTAATATGATTAATATAAATCCTTTTATATTATATATCGGGGCATATGTTATGCCCGGAACCGTTAACGTGGCATTGTAACTTAACAACTATGGGAATCATCACCTGTAAATGTTTATTGAAAGACAATATTTCAATTGTAAGTTATTTTTTCAGCGGAAAAATATAAAATTTAGTTTTTATCTAAGAGAAAACATTTGCTGATGACCAACTGGCGGGTGGTTTCAGATTTTCCTACGGTCTTACAGTGCCCACAAATCTATAAACCTGTAAAAATCGCAAGCTCTATGCCCGCCGATTATTTATTTGAGCGCCCCCAACTTGTTTACAAACATATCATCTCTCACTCTATCATTAAAAATGCACTCATATCTTTTGAATTATTCTCCAAGCACTTCCGAAAGCTACGCAGTCTGTAGCAAACAGCAAAATGAAATTCCGAACACATTTCTACACGGCGGGGCGGCGGCGTCGAGGGGACTCTCCCATTCTAGAAACCACCCGGACATCACAACAGCGGCAGCGGCGCGTCCGCATAGCGACATTCCTGGCGAGGTTGGGGACACACTCACACACTACTGTCACTGTACACACACACACACACACACACACACACACACACGCACACTACAATCACGCTATACACACACAATCGGTGGCGCTCAATGGTTGTTGACACCACTCCGGCCTGTGGCGGTGCGCGCCGGACAGTCCAGTATGGTAATCGCTTGTTAATCCCCCCTTTTTTGTCTTCATCCGTCAGTTCGGCGAATCGGCTCGTTAGACTTCTTTTTCAAACGTCGAGAAACAAACGGCTTTTCGCTTGAAGACCGCTCGGTTGTTTTAAGTCGTGGGGTCGTGGGGACTCGTTTTGAACACTTCCATTTAGTACTTAAGAGCTCGTGAAACATATGTATCGCGGCTATGTCATTATGATGATAAATCTTGACGAATCACACATGGGAGAGGAATCAATAAGATTACAAAAAAACTTTCTTGACAAAAACATTGCCTTGGCCGATCCACTTTTACTCGACCGGTTTACTTTTAACTTAATCAATCTAAGAAGCTGAAGAATGTACAAAAAGTGAACCGATAAAACAGGTTTATGTGTGTAAAAGACAGATCAAAATAAGATCATACAGATTACCTTAATTACATCTGAATTAAATATGTCAACACATATTTTCAGAAACAACATAAGCAATGTCTTCGAAAAAGTCATACTGGAACACGGTGTTTAGGATATACAAAAAGTATTTAAAACCAACAAATTACAATTTCAGTGCATCATTTTTACTTGTATAAGTCCAGCAAACAAACGTTGGGTCGTTCGACATTTGAGATGTTCTCTACTGACATTTCTCACATTGTTTGACTGATGACCGCCGGCCCGTCGGGAGGCCGTGATATTTGACTTGTCACATTCAACTCCCGACGGCTCCAACCCTCCGGATAATAAGCACAGCTAAAAAATCGTAACTAGAGGTTTTACAATATAAAATATTATTAAGGTCGCAAACTATATTACAGTAACGTTGAACTTTTTAAGATTGAGGTTTTTCAATTCACATTTCTATGAGGTTTTTATATCAGTAAACTAAATGTTGCAATTCTTTAGTTTGCATGATAGATAAACTTGCCTTGAATAGCTATTTGCGTTTTCAAATTTCGTGTTTGGTGGTAAAGACTGTGATTTATTACGTTATGCAGTAATTAATTCTTTAAAAAGTAATAATCAACAAATACAAATACTTGGTTTCACTACTGGACGCTCTTATAACTAAAACATTTTCTTCGTTTCTTGAAGAACCAAACTACAGACTGGTTTTTTTACGCAACCCAAAACTTTATTTTATCAGTGAATGATTATTTCCCCCAGATCCCGGATTTGACACCACTATATTATTTTCTTTGGGGATACATGAAAAGTAAGGCCTACGAAAACAATTCACAGGATATTCATCACCTCAAACCAAACATAACATATTTAATACAAAAGATTTAAAGAGGCACCTCGCAACACGTGTTTGGGGAATTTGATGGAGAGAGTACAACTTTATACAAATGCCAATGGCGGATTGTTTGAACACATGATGCAAACTAAATGTGATCAAACTTGAATAATAGGTTGTATAAAATGTAAAGATCAACAAAACAATACTCATTTCATATTTAGATGTGCATTAGTCAATCTTAAAAATGGGTTCGTTAAAAAAAACACCCTGTATAATTTTTAAAATCGGATTACTTTAGTAACAATAAAAATTATGTTAAATAATTTCTTCAAACGGGAATAGCAAAAAAACCAAATTAACGTCTGACTGCATCCAGCACACAGAACTTGGACAGATGCAGTAACGCGAGGCGAGCGGGCGCGCGGCGAGCAGACGATCCCAACAATAGCCGGGGACGCCTGAATGGGCGCTGAGAGATGGCCCAACCCTGGATATTTCAGTCGCCGCCCACAGGCGCGCACAGAAACGGGTCACGTTGCAACGTGGGGCTACGTAACGCGTAACGCGACCCGGCCTACTGCACCGGCGCCCGCCCAGCCCCCGGCCGCATACTTCGACTTCGACCGTTCAAACTCCATAAGTCATTTTCAACTTAAATCACATCCACGGTGTGATCTTTCTACTTCGACCAATTAAAAATTAATAATTTTCAACTTCAATCGCGTATAATGATTATATATCGAATCTTAGTAGTATAAATAAAATAAAAAAGAATGGTAATGTGCGTTATTAAGCTTATAAAATAAATTAAGTTTGATTTAGGTATCAATTTAAAAAAAATAACCTTTTTTGTTTCATTATTAATTTTATTTAAAAGTTAAAGTTATAAAGCATTCAATGTCTGCATTGTGAGAGCTCTTACAATACATTACTTCAAGTTGAATTATTCCAAATTCTTCATTAAAGTGATTCCGGCGTATTAATAGCTTTATGCGTGGTATTATTTTGCAGCGGTAAAAGTAAAAGTTTATTGCATTTACATAACCGACACTACAGGGTTTATATTTTTCTAGGATCGTACGAAATAATAGAAACGTTTTAATAGACGTTTTTCAATAGGTTTTTTAAACGTGAAATAAATGTCAACAACTGATTTCAAGGTATATGCGAGACTAAAGTTATATCAGAAATGGCGGAAACTTAAATAATTTTTTGTATTTAATTTTATCGTTTAAATCGATCAAAATTTCTTTTCACAATTGTTTTTTTTAATGAAAATTGCCGATGTTGCCTGCTCTTCAGGAATCAGTTTTTTACATTCCAAATAAAAGGAAATGCAGTAAGATAAAAGCGACAAATCTTTTACAAGTATAATAAAGAAAACATTAAGGATTTCGTAATTTATTTACACTCCGATAAATTCACAACTGCTAAACATGTTATTTTTTCATTTTATATTCACCACGGGACATGTGACGTGGCGATAATTTACATTCCATCCTGTCAACACCAACCGCAGAGTACAGATGAGTTGTGCAAGTGTTCCAGAGAGACCGGTGAGTCAGTCAGTCAGTGAGAATGAATGAATCACCAAAGTCGGCGAATGTCGGCCAGTCAGTAACCCGAGAGCGGAGAAGTAAACAACTCTCGCAACACTCCTGGCAAACAGTGAAACTGTCAATGGAATATTTGGTCAGAGAATGTGCGTCATCACAGAAGCAAAACATGTCAGCGAAATAAAAAAGGCCTATGGTTGAATAATGAGTGTCTGCTGTGAGTTTTATCTGACTTGATGTTATTAGATTTCTTTCCCGCTGGAGTATTTTAAATGAGCATTGAAATCTTCGGATTAAAAAAGCATATAATTTGACCCAGCGAAAAAGTTATACCGGGTACAGGTCGAAAAAGCATTAAACTGGTGGTAGGAACACGCATAAACAAAGTTTGAAAATTTGAAAAATATGTTGTCCAAGAGTGGTAAACATATCCAGGAATAGCGAGACAATAAGTTTTCACAAACACATAATGGAATAAACTACTGACTTATAAGAACGTTGCGAAATACAAGAATTAAGATGATTGTAAACCTTCCTGGTTTATCATGGAGACAAGTATAATAAACTAGCATAATAACCCAACCGACTGGTGTAGCAGAGTTTTGTATTCCAACAGTCATAAAAGTCCCGTTAGTTAGCACAAATATGACAACAGTTATGGTAACTGTTGTTGAGTACTTCGAGTAAGATATACTGCAAGGTGCTCCATTCCCAGCCGTACAGCTCGTAAATGCACCATCTATGGAGAGACGAGGATGAGTTGGACAAATTGAGTAAGCTCATGGAGAGACGAAGATGAGTTGGACAAATTGAGTAAGCTCATGGAGAGACGAAGATGAGTTGGACAAATTGAGTAAGCTCATGGAGAGACGAGGATGAGTTGGACAAATTGAGTAAGCTCATGGAGAGACGAAGATGAGTTGGACAAATTGAGTAAGCTCATGGAGAGACGAAGATGAGTTGGACAAATTGAGTGAGCTCAAGTCAATATAAATCATTTTTGGCACTTAACCATTTCAAAACGCGGTGGCAGTAATACGTTGGTTCACTGGTTCAACGATATAACTATTTCTATCTAATATTAGGAAATCAACGAATAGTTGGCAAATCTGAGTTCACTGATTGACCTAAGACTCGCTACATTATTCTGCGTTGAGTAACATCTTAGATAAACTAAAATATAATTCTCTGGTTTCAAGAAATTCAAACTTATGTTAAAAAATGTTTTATCGGGTTTTCTCAGTATAAGTCTCTGTGTGGGAGGATATTTTTAATTGTGAAAAACTATTGAATGTGTCCCCAAAAATTATGATTTCGAACTTTAAAAAAAGTTCAAGTGCAGTACTATACCATTTTCAAATACCCTCTTCAAAAAGGAACAATTCTAAATTCTAAATATCTCAACCCTCCAACGTTTATTTGCATTCATGTGAGTAAACTATTGGGTGGTGAACTTTACTCTGAGAAAGTGAAAATGAATCCGCTAACAATTCACAGTGTTCTGGGGAACTAGCAAAGTGTAAACAAGTTGAACAGCTTGTTAGTCACTTGTCCTGTTTGAAGTTTACAATGTTCACTACCCCACGTGTACGAACATATATTAAAGCGAGTGGCGATAAGAATTTGATTTCCTCGTGAGTTATTGGAGTAATCGATGTATAACAAATCTGTTGAAACTTCATGAAACAATCACAGTAAGCGTAACTCCCGAATCACAATACTAATGTTGCTCAATGAGCAACATGATTATATTGAGCCAGTCACACTAAATTAATTGTTTTAAAGGCGAGTTGTGATTATTAAATAACGTTCTAATATTGTTTGCGGAAGTATTTTTTTTTACCTCTACAATATTTCAACAGTCTCTTCTTAACTACAATGCTGTCCATCCAAAAATAATTCAGAGTCCAAAATACATTCCCGGCTCAACCAAGGAGAAAAATTCCCCATTGTTTTATCAGAGCCAAGCTGTAATATAGAGACCCTATCGCCATAACGAGTCGCTATCCAAAGGTTAACACAATTTCGACTCCCCCGCTTTGCAGCTCATTACTGTGAGAGCTCTGTGACTATTGGGCAATAAAGAGCGCCATTAGAGTCGCCTAACCTGATTAGAGAGGCTGTAACATTAACAAGTGCAAATTTACCCGGCACTAACTCCGAGCGCGAGTGTTCATGGACCTACGATTGCGGCAGTTTTATGACCGTGTTTACTCCCACTTACCTCTCAATCATAAGTCAACCAAACTTTTTTTAATTTTGTACTTTTTGGTTCTTTTTTGTCAATTATATCTCTCTGAAGTATACAGGGTGCTTTTTAAACAACGCTTGAACCGGACCTCAGTACTATATGCTGTATTTGATTATTTTGTCATAAGCATGAGACTTGAGTTATATTCTATTAAATATGTATAAAATTTTGTATTTTTGTAGTAGGCCTAACATAAATAAGTAGGTTGAACCTTAACTGAAACCCAGTTTTATTTTTCGTACAATAAAAATTAAGAATTAACAAGACCTCACCTCGTTCATAAATAAATGCTGGAATAACATTTGAGGAAATTATTATAACCGACAATTTTGAAGTGTTCATAATAAAATCTGCATTAACAATTCCTAATGAAACAACCTCACTAATTTGTAAAGACACGCAAGTCAACGAGTCAACCCTTTAATCAGTTTCTGCGACGCTTAACATAATCTTATCGCAAAAGTTATACACTTCTGTTCACACTTAGTCACTACCACGAAGAGCCTATCTGAATTCCTAAATATCAATTAAATAAATACTTATAACGTAACATTTGAAATTAAATAAATTAAGACGGTTCAAATTTTAAGTCAGTTTATTTATTACTTTAAACGGTGAGAAAAATATTCACGATTTCAGCGAGCGAATATTTTGAAACAATGAGAAAATTTGTAAAAGTTTTATAAAATTTTTATAAAACGCATTTTATAAAATTACAACCATATAATTGCAGCAGTCGCCCAACCAGTAATTTAATTTGTTAACGCATCGTTTATTGCAGCAAGGAGCAGGTAGCATTGGGTTGCATAGTGATCGCACTCTACGAGCATTGACATTCTTCGAGTTAACAGGCTGTAAGGGCTGTCCCCATTTTTGACCAAGTTGAATTCACTCAATAGCATTGTTGCAGGGGTAGGGCGAAAACCATCCCATTGTGGGTCTTTTTGTTCCGCATCTCCATCAGAATCTTGTCTCGCGATATTTTATTCCCTCGCCGTCGACGACGAATTCTTCCACTTCATTGTTGGAGGGGCAAAAAGCCGAGTAGTAATTGGAATTGTTGTAGACATCGACTGAGGGGCGAAATGAGTTTTTAGATTGCGTTTCTTGCGACTATTCAGTTATCAAATGAGGAAATTTCACGTTTTATGCATTCTTTGAAACCGTTGAGTCCAATTGGTAAAAAACTATCACTTAGTGCAGAAGTTGGTCTGGAATTAATACTTATTTGATAAGTGTAGTATATTGCTTTAGAAGAGTGAAAATTGGGACTTAACAAAATTTAGATCAATTGTTTGAAAACGGGGAGATTTATCGGGCACTTCATATTATGGTCGGGAATACGCAAAACACTTTAACTCGTGTTTTGAACGATACTTTTCATTACACTAAATCGAAATCTTATGTATTCGTTTATTTATCTATATCGGAAGAAATTAAAAAATAGTAAACATTACTTTTTCATAGTTAACACTGCAATTTAATAACGGCATAAAAAAGTAAAAGATAAAATTTTTCAGGTGATAAACACAAAACGAAAACAGATTATTTTTTAGTAGTGAAGTGAAATGGTATAATTTATAACAAGAGTGGAAAGTGGGTCATTGCATATTTTTTAAGTGCGAAATTTATCGAGCACTTCATAGTCGAGAATATGCAAAACACAGTATCGGTTTAACGATACTTTTCGCTACTTAGCTGATGAAGCCAACACAAATACTTGTTTGTTTATGCCGGGAAAATCCAGAAAAGATAGTTAACATTACTTTTGCATAGTTAATATTTTTTTTGCGTAGTAAACAACAAAATAATAAATTTTCGCAGTTGATATAAACAAAATTAAAACTAGTGATTGCACAGTAGTGTAGTGAAATATTAATTTCCAAAATTGTAATTATGCTGGATTATTCAACGAAAGGTTTATAAAAATATTTTATGAAGCAAAATATCACTGAAATGCCCGGTTTAAGTTTCAAATACACAAGATCTTAATAATAATCTCGAAGCTGATTCAACGAGACCACTCTATTTAATTAGATAAATTTACAGAGAATTTTCCATCTGATAAGTTGACACTGTCAATATCATATGTACAAATACTTGCACATATTTTATAATTTAAAATACTTGAGTAAGCTTTTCAAAATAAACGATAAAATGCCCAAACCATTTGATACTACTATACAGGGTGTGTTTTTTTTACGCAGCCCATTTTTAAGGTTGAGTAATGCACATAAGAATGTGTAATGAGTATTGTTTTATTGATCTTTTCATTTTATACAACCTATTATTTAAGTTTGATCACATTTAGTTTACATTATGTGCTCAAACAGTGCGCCATTGGCACTTGTAAAAAGTTATGCTCTCTCCAACAAATTCCCGAACACGCGTTACAAGGTACCTCTTTAAATATCTTGCATTAAATTTGTTATGTTTTTTTTTTAGTTGCTGAATATCTTGTGAATTGTTTTCGTAGGATAATTAATACTTTACATGTCTGTGGCAAATTTCATTCAGATCGGACCATTTTTACGTGAGTTATGGTGAGCTTAAAGACACACACATTGAAAACGCAACCCAAAACTTGATTTTATCGGTGAAGGATTATTTCCCCCCAAGATCCCCGGATCTGACCCTACTATATTATTTTATTTGGGGATACATAACAAGTAAGGCCTACGAAAACAATTCACAGGGTATTCAGCACCTCAAAACAAACATAAAAAATTAATGCAAGACATTTAAAGAGGCACCTTGCAACACGTGTTGGGAAATTTGATTGTACGAGCATAACTTTATTATACAAATGCCAATGGCGGACTGTTTGAGCACATAGTGTAAACTAAATGTGATCAGACTTAAATAATAGGTTGTATAAAATGTAAAGATCAATAAAACAATACTCATTTCATATTTATTTGTGCATTATTCAATCTTAAAAATGGGTTACGTTAAAAAAAAACACCCTGTACAAACAATAAAGTCAATTGTAAAACCATACATTTAAACTTTAAGGTCTTCATCAACAACAAAGAAGTACTTCTTCAAGTAATATTGTCAAGTTCATTGTATCAGTGATACTCATAAGTCTCTCCACTAATCTCCACTAAACGTGTTGGAATTTACAGAGAAACTACCGATAACTGGCGACTGGATATCGCACGGGGAAAATACGGGACCCGTGTACTGATGTTGCCGATCGAGTCGCGAACGACCGGTATCGCGGCAGTAACGGGCGGATAAACGGCGTGAATGGTGGGGCCAGTGTATTGATGTCGACGATCGAGTCGCGAACGACCGGTATCGCGGCAAAGGCAGATGAACGGCGTGAATGGCCGGACCACCGGCACGGAGACGACCGGTTGTCGCGGCGGTCATGGCTACACCGGCACGCGCGCCACCGGACCCTGGCCTTGGATGTAGCGCAACAATGTTTTGACCATGGCAAATTCCAGAATTGATTGCATTTTTTAACACCCAGTCCACTACTCCCGCGTCTCGGCTAGACCACGACTTAGCTATCGCATAAACTCACTAAACTGTTAAGTTTTATGAGCTAGGCCTATTCAAAATGGGTGAATATATTTTAAAAACTATTTTAAAACAAAGTTAGTATTTGAGGGCGTCGAAGTCATTTTCATTGTCTCATTTACTGAACACTTATTTATTTGCGATCAATGACATAAATAAACACGTTATCTTGGTCTGTTTGGGGGCGTAAATATCACGCTAACTTAGGCGAGGTTCCGACGGATGAATATTTGTATGAATGATTGAAATGTATAATGTATTCGTTTCGTTGCATACAGGTAACTTTTTTACGCAGTTTATACATTTAAGTAACATGAAATTTACATGTCTCTCCATATGTTAAGGCACGTTTTAATTGTTGGAAAGGATCATGGCCCTACCTTTCTCTACCTAAATGAAGAATCTTTCATTTCAAAATAAAAAGAGTTTAAGTTAAAAATGTGAAGTACAGTGAGAATTCAAAATAACATAGCCTATTAAATTTTACGGTTAAAATGTTAAGTACGGGGGATTTAAAATAACATAGCCTATTAAAGGTAGTAGAATATTTAAACAGAAAGACTGCTTGTCGTTAGAAAACTGAGATATGATTTAGAATCGAGTGGAAATTCGTTAAAACACTAGCATCAATATATATCTATTCATTGACTTTGACTATACATTATAGTTAAAAATAAACATTTCCTAAAATAATAAAACCATAAAGGACCGCCCACAGATTTGTCTGAATACTAACAACAGAAGGCGAGGTGGAAACCTCACACTCGGTTGGCAAAAGAACACACGGTCGAAGAAAACAGAGGGAACAATGATCCAGAGTGAGGAGCGAACAAAGACACGTCACTCGAGTTTTCGATCAGATAACCGCGTGTGTCACCGGGGGCGTGTTTCGCACTGTAATTGGCGGCGCGACAAAGACAAAGAATAAAGAGAAGAATTTGGCGCGGGCGGCGGCGGCACAGACGTAGGCCTACACGACACCCGCCACAACCAGACCCGGCGCTCGACTCCCACGTGGGAGTAGAATACGTGTTGTCTTCAATAATTATTTATGTTAAAAAGTATGATCGATTGATGATTTTGTGAATCAAGCCTATGAGAAGGTTTACCCAGTCGAATTATGTTTGATAAAATGTATAGTGGTAGTTTGCCATTCTACTGGATTCCCAGTGAAGTTACGTTATATATAGGCTTACCATAAATTTTCAGAGCCAACCTCGGACTCCTTAGGATGGGGGGGGGGGAGAAGAGGGGGACAAGGAAATGAAATGGTGTGGTAAAGTTTGATCCGGTGTAATTCTAAGGGTCTCGTCAGACGGGCTACTTTGCTGCCGTTTTTGCGTGGCATTATCGTTTCTTGATACTGACTGGCTAAAAACAATGATGCAGGCCTTGTCACCAAGCAGAAGACGCAGTTGAGCAGTAGTCGCGCAACGAATTAGCCCGTCGCCAGCCGAGACACTTTTAGTGGGATACCACAGAGAAGAAATATAAACAGAGTACGCATTCATATGGCAGTAGTGATTCGTTTAACTGTGTGACACACAGGAAATCAAACAATAGAGAGACAATAGACTTCCGGGCGCCCCCCTACCCCCCGCGCCCACTCTACGGCACTGTTCGACACATAGTTAGCGAAACTTAGATGCGTCCCCTGTTATATTTCTTCTCTGTGGTGATACATACCTGATGAAACCATAAAATAACCCTTCGTTTCGCTTAAAATTTCTTTTGTTTTGTATAAAATTTCATAAAAACTGCTCGAAACTAATTATCAATTTATTTCTTTCGGGCGTTTTACTCTCTTTTTCACGCAGACTGACTAAAACTCCGGACAAAATTCAACCCCGGAAGTTTCCCTGGACGCAAGCCTGAAACCCGGACTGTCCGGGGAAATCCCTGACGTCTGGTAAGCCTAGTTATATATGAATTTGGGGTTTTATTATTGCACTTCAGTTAAAATACTTGAAGTTCTACCTCGCCTGGTAGAAACAAAAATTTGTTGGCTTTTGGTGTCACATTAAAAGTAAATTATATTATTAAGATTGATGAGACTTATTTTCATGAGGTTTCAATCTGTTGATAACATACTCATTTAGTACTTTATTTGCTTATTGTCCAAAACTAAATACTCACAACAGGAATACAGATTTGGCGTCGGATGATATTCATTTTAGTGAAACTTACCTGAAAAAACAACACATTATTAAAAAAGTCGAAGTCTAGTATTCAAATTATTATTCCTATTTTTAAACGATGTAGCCGGAAAAGTATAATAAAATGTTTAAAATCATGTTTACAATCATGAAATTTAGAAAATATGCTGTTATTGACAGGACTCTGCCAGGAATTACACTGCATACGCATGGAAAAATCGTATATCAGATCAGATAGTACCACAAACAATCTCCCGAGTTTATAGCAAAGTGGAACATGGAATGATTGCCTATAAACGTATTCGAATACATTTATGACCAACGGTGGAACGTAAACAATCGCTGCGAAATAAATAGTAAAAGCCTGTTGTTGTTCAAGCGACCCAGATTCTGAGATTCCTTATTACTCCGCGCCGGCATTCCTGTCTGTCGACGGACTGTCCTGAAACTTGAGGAACGGTGAAACTGAAACTGGTTGAAAGCAATCCTCGCAAAAACACGCATTGTTGTGCTAGCTAGTCACGGGCTGCGCGTACAGTCTGCAGGGGGAAAATGAATATGAGAAGTTTTAAAAACCCATTGTTAACTACAGAATATGTTTTAAAGATATTTAAAATATAAAGAAGCTTATCTTAAAAGGCCCCAACTCTCTTTGTGGTAGAAACACTTCCATTATGAGGAATTCTAAGGGCAAGAAATCAAACAGTGGGGTTTACAATTCCGCGTTTTAGGTCTAACAATGGGGTGTTTTGACAAAGTAGAACCACAGAGGTTTTTGGACATCTAAGCCATGTTATCAACGT
The DNA here is from genome assembly GCA_035578135.1 of Flexamia atlantica. Classification (NCBI taxonomy): domain Eukaryota; kingdom Metazoa; phylum Arthropoda; class Insecta; order Hemiptera; family Cicadellidae; genus Flexamia; species Flexamia atlantica. The sequence goes on from JAQJVK010000012.1 coordinate 28,812,394, forward strand.
TAAATCTTGCGGGAAGTAGCTGACACGCTACAAAGACAAATTTACAAAGATTCTTAGGTTCCCTCTGAAATGAAAAAGGAAGATTCTTAAAAAGAAAACTCTGGCATACGAATTACACAATCAAAAAATTACGAACTGTGTTATTGCAACATGCTAAAAAGGCGGAGAGGGTATTTATACGATAATCTTTGCTTCGTTGAACACTGAAACTGCAATAGCATCCGTCATAACAGCGTTACGTTAAACCATGTCTACGTAACAAACTCGTTTACACAGGAGAACTAAGAACTAAACCACATCAGAAAAATAAAATGTAAAGAACAATACATAATAAAGGACAAACAACCCCTGTTTAAAGGTAAAGCATCAAGCAATTAAAATAAAATTAGCAAGTGGTATGTCAATCGTATGTGTCATTGTGTGATATCTAATTTTGTCTCCTTATAAATAATAGAGAGTAATCGATGGTAATGTCTGATACTTGATGAAAGGGATAAATTAGTTTGATTTGAAAGCGATCGTTTGACACAGCACCCAAAGAGGCGGCCGGTCTGGAGGGGTCCAGAACGGACGGGCGACGATCAGCTGGTCACAACGAGGATGCGGCCAATTGTCGACCACACGGCAAGCCTGGCCACAATTGCGACACGCGCACACGGCCTAACTGACTATGTTACTGATAGTGATACCGGTACATCACGTGTTGTTGAGGTAGGGGCAAACAAGGATGGATTGTTATGTTAATAAAAATTATAAATATTGTGTAATTCATATCTCTTGGCGTTCTAACTATTTCTTATGTTCCTTTGCAAAGAAAAAAGGTTGTGGTAAGAGTTCTAAACGTGTTCGATGTGCCCATTGCGTTTAACATAGACACCATGGCATTTCATAAATAGTGCATTGCAAGTTCTAAACTGACTTCAGCAATATACAATGAATATGTGAGCAACCCCAAACCAAAAAAGTCTGCTTTATTACAGTCAGAGACAGAAGAAATAAGAATATAATAAACTTTAAAAATTACAGCTCTTTTAAGTGCCGTTAACTCTAATAGCAAGCGATCAACCTTGGAAAAACAAACTTTTGCACCATTGAAAATCTGGTTTTGCTCTTTTTCTTGAAACCCAATCCAAAATCGGAGGTGTCAAATGAAATTACAATAAGAAGTGGAGGTATGTGGGTCAGGCGAAGGTCGGCGCGACTACGCAGCAGACGGGGACGCGGCCAGCGAAGCCGCACGACACCGAAGCCTCTCACATGTCAAAACATAACACTTCCAGCCACAAACATACACCACAGGTGCCCGACAACCCTCCGGTAATGGCATTACCACTTACAGTCATAACGTACAACCAGTAATGTAATAAATGTGTCAGTAGTGTCACCCCAAGTGCTTCTCAGAACAATGCAAGTCGACAGGACAACAAACGTCTTACATTTATATTTTTTAAACTTCGTTTATATATATATATAAATATATATATATATATATATATATATATATATATAAATTTATTACTTACATGGAAGAGTACCTGAAACTGATATAATACATAATTTAAAAATCTCCGACCAAGTAATTGCCTCAATTCCCTGTGTAAATGTTCAACAACAACACCATGTGCAAATAACAAAATCAAATAAATCACACTGTTTTATTTCCATTATAAAAAGGACGTTTGCAACATGAATCGTACCAAAGAGCACCGCATATCGCACGCCAGTGGTGCATTCACCCCCCGAGGCGACGCGGCGTGCGTTACGGCAAAACAAAAACAACGCTATAAACATTACAACGCTGGGCGCGCATCTGGCGGGGGAACAGCGAAGCGCCCCTCCCCCATCATAGCTAGCTTACGGAGGGGGGGGGGGGGTGATTCGCATCCTCAGAGATACCGACCAATTAGGATTAATTAGCACGCTCCAATTATGAGATGAGGCGAGAACCCTTTAGCTCGACCCCCCCCCCCCTCAGAGTAACCAGGCTCGCACTCATTCAAGACGGGCCAAGGTGATTGGGGTGGGGGGAGGTTTGCTGGGGCGTGGATTGTTGTTTATGTTGCAGTGCTGACCGCTTAAAAACGTCATTTGAAGCGTTCTGTGTATTTTTACGAATTAACTACTGCAGTAATTGTTTTTGATTGTAGAATGTGATAGGTTGTACGAGTTAGTTGTTGTATCGTCTAGTGTATTATGAAAAGTTATTATGGTCTCATACAAGTAGTTAATGCGTTGATGCTCATACAAAAAGCTTTATTTTAAGCTTTAATGTTAAAGACACAGAAACACGAATAACTCTTCAGAATAATACATATAATTACATCCGTTGTAATACTTTTTACTACATGGTCAGCAATCATTGTCAAAGGAGCAATAGGACTTCCATATAAATATCATCAATGATTTTTTTCTGATTAATTCGTTATAATATTTTTTGTGGATAGCAATGATTAATTCGTTATAATATTTTTTGTGGATAGCAATGATTAATTCGTTATAATATTTTTTGTGGATAGCAATTTTTTTGTAAGCTCAAGCTCAAACTCATGCAACTGACTTGTTGAGCTACAGTTAAAAAGCATTGAAAAAACATTCCCTTTGACTTTAAACAAATTATGGTTAGATACAAAATTAACACCCCTCAAATATCCAGCGTTTGTTGATTGCAGAGAATGTGCTAAAAAAAGTCGTTTTCTACCATCATTATTCACCTCTGACCATTAGCAATAACGTTACATTTTAAATAAATCAAATTGGTCGTCGTTTTGGCATCGTAGAGAAAAATGACAAACGATGTTGGATGTTGGAATGTGCAATTTATGTGAAAATTTGTGCGAAGAGTATAAAAATCGTTAACTGAAAGTTACAGTAGTTTAAAACCAATTGATTTTGGGGAAATATCTTGTATACTGTATAATAGCACAATTAATATAACTAGAAAAAAACTAAGAAAACAACATTTTAAAGCACTAACAAATTTTTGACATTGTTATAAAGTCACTAAGTTTATAAACAAGTGAGCATTAAAAACTTCCTCAAGGCATCTGATAAATATTGTTCATCAGATGTATTGTATTGTATTTGTAATTTCATCATCTAAAGGAGCGGTGGATGAAGAACGGTGTTCAGTACAAGATGAAAGAGCCATCTGTACTGATATAAATGGACCCATTTACCGTTCATTGATCAATGTAGACTACCTTGCTAATACACTTACTACTACAGTACTTGATAATTACCTTTGTAATTAATTTATAGTTGTTTTGTGAAAATTAACGTGTTGTTTAGACGTAATAAGTGTTTCATTTGAAGTACTTGATACTACTACTTGTTGATACTAATTGCTAATTGTTTAATATGACCTTTTTGAAAGGCGAAAGCCTCATTGTTGAATCAATAAACGTCATTCTGCAGCCGTAGTGCTTCATACTTTACCGGCCGGCCTTGTCTCGCCTGTTTACCAAAGATCACACAAAGTAAACAACAGTTTTTTGTAAACAATTTTTATTTGCGCACACCGGTATGCATAATATGGTAAATTAGAAAGTCTGTAGGGCGGAGCAATACGGAGATACCAGAGTGAAAACTGCTTAGTTGTCCTATAAAGAATAATAAAAGGCATCAGCTCTCTGCCTACATGGAAAGTTGTGAATTAGTGATGAGTGAGTCAATCTAAGAATCAGCCAGGGCTTTGCCTTATATAACTATACATTTGTTGTAAAAAAGTACGTCTGAGAGAGTGTGTCGGATGGTCTACAGAGGTGAATGACACGGCGGGAGTAGACTCATAAATAGTACACGCGTGTGTTTGTGTGTGTTTGTGTGCGTGTGTGCTTGTGTGCGTGTGAGTGTGCGTGTGTTTGTGTGTGTGCGCGTGAGTTGCGTGTCTGTGCGACACGCGCGGCGCGGCGGAGCTAGATGAATGAGATGAGCGGTGGGAGGCCCTACTATTTTTACGTACGCATCTGCTGGTAGGCGATCCCCTAATTCAACCTTCCTTCCACAAGTTTGCGCTGTTTGTAATAATTTGTTATAAATTGCCTACCTGTTGGGTATTTATGTTGATTGTGTGACTATAAATTAATGGAGTTTAGTCTTTTCAACAAAATTCAAAGATTAAACATACGTTTTCTTTCCTGTATTTTCGTCATAATTGGGTAAATGATTCGCATTAATATAGTCCCGAAAGTTATTATTTTAATTCGAGCTTGATTCAATCTTGGATTTATTTGGATTTTTTGGAAATTTATATACTTGGGCTTTGGTAGTAAGTACATAAAGGAATGACCCATTGCCCTTGCGACAAGGTACAGTATTTCTTTATGATGGAGACATGAAGGTTTCAATGATTTATAGGCACAGATACCCCGACATTTTAAACATCAATTATTACCAAGATATTGCCAATAACAGGTCCGAGGCGAGGGGGGTGGGTGGGGAGAAAAGAGTGTCAGTTAACAAGTATTATTAGAAAACAACATATAAAAGCGGTACAGGAATATCGCGGGATTTTTCCAAGAATCATAAAAGCCCGCGCGGTGGCGGAGGGGTGGGAGAGGGGAGGGTGAAGGGGGGGTGAAGGGGCAATAAAACCATAACCTGGCCCCTGACCCCGCTGTTGGGTTTATGGGCCATAAAACGCACGTCGGCCGCCGCAGTGTAGCCGCACGCCAGCGCCAGTCCACGCCCGGCCCTACATGCGTCAGGTCGTGTGAAGTTGGCATTCAAAAATTAGCTTAACCACTTCCAAACATGCCAATCGTTAGTTCTCTATAGTTCTTCGATTTTCCTGTTAGTTCTCAACAAATAAAAAGTTCAATTTTTCTGTTAGTTTTTAAAAAATAAAAAAGTTAGGTCTCATATACAAAGTGGTTACGTTAACTGCACTCTAGCGAATTCCAGCACGCTCATTAATTTTTATTTTTCAAGAACTAACGGAAAAATTTAAGAATTATCGAGAACTAAAGAACTAACGATTGATACGTAGACTTTAACATTTGCATGAAAATTAAGGTGCGTGCTGGAATTCGCTGGTGTGAAGTTTGCACAACTACTTTTTATGCGCAACTTTTTCTTATTTTTTAAGAATTGTCGGAAGTACTGAAGTACGATCGAGAACTAACGAAGAACTAAAGCTGATATCTACACTTTAACGTTTGCATTAAAATTAAGGTGCAAGCTGGAATTCGCTAGTGTGGAGTTAGCGTAACCACTTGGTTACTTTGTAAGAGTCATAACTTTTTTTATTTTTTTAAGAACTAGGCTAACGGAAAAATTGAAGAACGATCGAGAACTAACGAAGAAGTAACGACTGGCATGATTAGAAGTGGTTAAGCTAATTTGGGTATGCCAACTTCACAGACCTTGCAACATGCGATCTGGGCTGGGCTTCGCGACAATTATTGTGCAATTGAGCGCGGTCATATTTTGAAAACATGACGCTTCTGTTCCTTAAAATGTTTCGTTCCTAATACTTCTCTCTTAAATTAATTACGATCCGAACCGTCAATTACGTTACGTATTCTTATTCTTTTTACCGCTTAAATATTTATTTAAAAAAATCTAAATTAATCAATAAAAACACAAGTAGAAACGTTATAATGATAAAATTTAATTATTTTTGTTTTTAAATTGATTCCAATTAAATGTGGCATTTAAAATGTGCTCCCTGAAATGGCAGTCCATAATAATGATCTATAAAGGTTGAAGCGCAATATTTCAAATCAATGAAATTTTGTATTTACACTAGAATCTTAGGTATTTTGGATATAAACTGTCATTGAAACCTTTTCGAACTTAAACTCGATATAGAACTTAAAAACCTCTTCGTATTTTAAGTCATTCATAATAAAAATAAAAATAAAAACGGTGGTGAGGACATTACGATTTGGAAAAAACCCATGATTATACGTAAGATTTTATTTTGATTTTTCTGGATTATGGAAGCATTTTTGCTTCTTAACAAATCACCAACTAATCACCTTTTACAATTAACTAATTACTAAGAAATCATCGTCAAAGCTACAGTTAATTTATGACCCAATTTCAAGTAATTACAATGATCGAGTAACTAATGAAATAACCACTTTCCAACAATCAACTGTCCAAATGAAAACCTGTTAATTGCTCGTTTATCCGAACCTCAGCTCGAAGGCATGTTTAATTGTTTCAATATCTCTCTACCGTCCTACATAGCAACCCGACCCTTGGTAGCACGTCAGCCAGTTTTTGTGACATCAGTAACACGCAATGCCTGCAATGTTATCGTGATTTTATACGTTAAGTTTTCATAATCGTCAAAAAATAGTGTAAGGGATGATAATTACAGGAAGGGATTTAATAGGGATGGGAGAAATAAACAATTTGATAGCGAGGAGAGAAGAGATTTCAAAGGGGACATTTTTCGGGGGACATAATTTTAAACCGTTCGACTCAGAATTTCATGAATCTGTCTCCTTTTTGTGTGAAGTGAAAGAGACAATAAAAAACCAAACAATCGTACCAGACGAAATCGGAATTATACCACACATGATTATTGTACAAGTACGATATTGATTATGTGACCAACAACTCTTGGGCTGGTGCAACATCGGCGGCCGGCCGCGCGTTATCACCAATCACCGCTATCTCTCCTTATCAGGACTTACCCAACGGCTTATCTCTTCCTTGGCGCCGCCACTCGCCATTGCTAAACTTCGTCCGTCGCTATCACTCGACACTTACTGGGCGTCAAACTTAAAGTGATGTATTTTTAGAATACATATAAATTATAAATTGATTGGTTGTGCTCTTTGGTTGTTTCCAATGTCATTTTAAAGTCAAAGAGTAAAATATTTCGTTTAAATCAATGATACAATGTCATAGAAATAAAAATTAAGTTTTTTACGGAAAAATCAGCTAGAAACTTTATTTTTTGGTTCTAAAAATTAGCTCTTGTATTTAAAGACAAGAGAAAAGAAATATTTGACAAAATGTGTCTATGAAATTAATTTTATAAAAAGAAAATAAAAAATAAGCTGACAATAAACGGAAGACAATCCCTTTTGGGAACTCCCTGGCGAAATCTTTGTAGGAATATTTATAAGTTAACGTGGAATGTGATTTTGGGATTTAAGTCTGTTACCCATTTATTTTTAAAGGTTTCATCTCTTTCCAGCTTGTTCTGGTACTTAATTGCTTTGAGACTTGGGCTTGAGAAGATTCAGACGAAGAATAAGCAGAACTATGATTTTACCACGGTTTATTCAATCAGACCATTTAAACCGAAACGCATTAAAGACCTAGGCACACTTATCGACAATGACGCACAGTAAGCATTTCTTCACGATTTCCGTACGAGGAAACAAGCCCGTTAAACCAATATTTGCGGCCGGTGAACAGAAATTGCGCATGAATAGATCGTAAAACTAACAGGGCGGACGCGGGTTGTGACAAAACAGAATCCGATTTTCGCACTTATCAGGAACATAAAGTGCACGTGTTGAGATAAGACAGTGGTATGTAATGCGGAATGACGCAGCGGCAGGATTATCGACATTGAGGGCTGCAATCTCAACCGCTGGAAATTTTTGGTTCTATTTATCTGACCTTAATTCAAGGATATCGTTTACTTAGTTGTATACGTGATATCACTGACAAGGAAAAGGGGTATTGCTACTGTGAATAGCTAACAAAATGTCAAAAACCATATTTATTGGAATCTTTTCCTCGGTGAAATCCCCTGTCACGTTTCCCGAATAAAAATACGTTTTTATCTTGTAATATGTTGGAATAATTAGTTGTAATTTTTATCTTGAAAATACTGTAAACAATGTATGTAATTGTACGTAACATGTAAGGGGAACTTTCCGTGAGATTCCCAGTCATTTCTACACAACACCATGATGACAATATAAAATCCAACAAGTTCTCCACTTCCCGTTATAAAAAATTAGCTTAATCGTGCAACCACAATCGAACGAAACAATTCCCCCAGGAAAATATCAACGAGGAAACTCGGGGTAATGACAAAACGTTCGCTCAGCGGCCGTTCCCCAGGAGCAGAACAATACTGTAATGACTCCGATACCGAGGCTAAGGGCGGTGGGTGATAATTGCAGGGTGATAAGGTCATAATTTGATACCGAGATAACATCGCGACGTGTTACGACGACCCGGCCGGGATTGTGCGGCTGGTTACGACATCGGAATAACGTACGACTCGTTTATGTATTTTCGACCCGATAGAAACTCGCTGTGCAATCGCTATCGCGCTCTTCGATGTGTGTTTCTTGTTTCTTGCTGACCTTGTTTATTGAGTTTTGTAATAAAATCTGACAACGCATGATGTTAACGGATGTGAGGTGATTTGTAATATGCAATGTAAATGTATAATGACGACTTCCTAATAACTGGCTAGAGAAAATAAAATGATTTCAGTATTATTAATCGGTTAAAAAAGGAAAAATTTAAGTTTTTGTTTAATTGTAATTTTGTGTGTTTGGAGATTGTAATTAATTTTTATTGTATCGCCTTAGACTTACTATTTAATACTTTACATAAAAGACAAATTGAAGACTTTTTTACTTATTTTATTTTAACCGCCTTGAAACGTACTTTTTGATACAATAATTGTGCTATGCAATATTAAATTTGTTTTTACCAAGAGTTAAGTTCAAAGAAAAAACAAGGAGTAAACAGGCAAGGAGGAATTTCTTTACCTGTAGTAATATTGAGAAATCAGATTGTTTTCCGCCACAACTACATTATTTCTAAGGTTTTATCTTTAGGCGCAAAATTAACAAACAATGTAATCAACCATCCAAAGCGGTCAACAAAATTTCAAAGCGGTATAAACATTGTTATATATGCAACCATAGTAATCACAGAAAAACAAACATGCGTCAAAATGTTTTGGTTATCGCTACTCTTGCTATCACAAATTTGATTACGTTATCGTTCCAAAACCTTATAATCTCCAACAAATAAAATAAAAACTCATTAAAATGAGAACACAGTTCAAGGGAGCAAAATAATGCGTAGTTATCTTCAAACCATAACAGGAACCATGGCTTACATTTACATGACAACTAGGTTACTGTGTCAAGATCGTTGTATTCACGGTGCTCGGTACCGCCGGCCTACGCGTGTGCGTGAGTGCGTAGTTCGGTGTTTACAGGGCCAAAGTAGGGCACATCACCTGTTTATCACCTGGAGTCTTGTCAGTCGGTGCACGCAAACAGCTGTTCCGTTCGACACCGCATCCGCCCGTGTTATCTATGGCTTTCCCGGTTACATCGCCTTTACTCGTTATCTACGACATAATACCAGAATTATCAGTTTTGATTTTGAAACTTATCTTCGAAACGTGATTGTGCCCAACATTTGCAATTTATAACGAAGAAACAGATTTGAAGTCGATGAATATTAAATTATATCAACAAACCGAACAACACTATACAAAAATACAGAAAAGAACACTATACAAAACTACAGAAAAGCAGGGCTGACTGCGTACCACGGTTAATTGTAATCAGCGACCACATAGTAGAAATGTTTATTACTTAAACATTGTAATAAAGTAATTAAGAAATGCTTGATTACTTTATTATTACAACCAGCGACCACGTTTCTACTATGTGGTCGCTGGTTGTAATAAAGTATTTCATAATCTTGAAGATCCCCAGATTGAGCCTGTCCAAAGTCTGGAAAAATTCCGAGAGAAAGTTCAATATAGAACCCTGTTTTAGCAGGAATACGATGTGCAATCTTATGAAAGATATTATTTAGCCTAAGGTCAGTACCCAGGAGACGGCTTCTCTTTCCAAATGTCTTTCCAAATGACTCCTGTCCACTGGCAAAGATGCTCTTTAAATTGAATAAACTTGCAGTACCCAAATTAATTATTACCCTCCCCTGCCGATACTGATAACTTGATAACATAAAGAACAATGCCGCATTTCACGACATACAAGCTTGCTACAATCAATATGGATGTTTACAAAACCGATCGCGCCGAGTGGTTCGCTATCGCTATCGAAGTCAACGGTGATAACAGAACCGCGGCGACATGCGGCAAACAACCATACGTACAATAACTTGCACCATCTACGATAGTGGTACACTGAGAAAAATTTAGTCCTGAAATACGTGGAAAATACACGTAAATAAGGGTGTGCGGGTTACCCACTGCAATCTGGACCCGGCTCAATGCTCCGGCAGTGAGGCCGCCACACGGAAAATCAGGACTTAGTTTGTCTACATAGTTATGACGTCACTGGCTATGACGTCATTACTGTCGGTTGTAAGTCCTGCCGATCAGAGTTGGCTCTCGTAATTGCAGAGACTTTTCTCAGAATATCCTGCGATTCATTTTGCCTTTACCACAGTTTATCACAGAATGTACATTCCTATTCACGTAAAATACAACCGATATCTATGCACTGACTTGCCTAGTCTCTGCATTTACCAGTATTTTTATTTAAAATCAGTAAAAAATGTCTGGGTCCTTCTAGCGGTCACCCATCCAAGTCCTAACCACGCTCGTTGTTTCTTGACTCGTATGTTCAGATGAAGACTGCTACATCCATTGCGTTACGACTACCTGTTGACAGGTGTAGTTGTTGAATAGCATCTGAAGAAGTGATAAGTATAGTTTTAAGCCTAATGGTACTTCTCTACAGTGACAATTTATTGCGTGATAGAGTCTAGAGTAGCCCTCCGTACTTGTCGTGCATGTTTCCCGGTAACGGAATTTTTATAAAAAGTTATGTTTGTTCGTTGTGTGTGTCTGTCCGTTTGTGTTACGTGGGTATGTGTCATGATGGTTTTTAATGCTTCTTGACGACTTCCACTGGAATGAAATTTGATTTCTATCGCCTGAGGAAGATCTCTCTAAGATTGAAACTGGCATGAGACTACAAATGGTCACTTTGACAGTACAAGGTATTTACACCATTAATAGTTACAATTTATTGCCCTGACATATTTATTTGATACATTTAAAAGTGGCAGCAAATCAATGCAAGGTTATACTCGACCTGCATTCTATTTCTTACAATTCATCTTATTTAAGACTTTGCTGAGAAATACCTGAGTTATTATATAAAATCGAAGCATGATTTAAACAGTGCAATTACTTTTTTTGGTAATTTTTTCATGTAAACTTTGGGCAGATAAAATTAATCTTAGGTCTAAAACTAATCCATGTGTCCTTGCAACTATTTAAAAATAAAACAATATTTAACATAAGTAACTGTTGACAAATAAAACGATTTGATTTTCTTCAATAATCTAAGCTTTTTCTCTACATTTTTTTTGTTAATATGTGGAAATGTGATATTCTTTTTGACTACCATTTACTTTATATGTATTTACTATCAATGGTAATACAGTAAGTAAATCTATAAAAACATTGATGAAATATGTACTATAGAAACCAAATGTTATCATTAAAACTTGTATCACATTTGTAAATTTTCAATCCCAAATATAAAACTAACACAACGGACTTAAAATCAATCCAGATTTGGTTAAAAAATATTTATTCGATTCAAATAAAATATTTGATGATAGTGCGAACTAAAACAAGGTAAAGACTAACTGCTTTTACCAAATCACATGGAAATAATTTGTAGTTCTCATCCATACGCCTACCGTAAATGCAGTGGGCTGCATGCAGAAAGTAATCATGGATAAACTTATGCGTGTTTAGTGACGTATACAAACCATCCATGACGTCACTTTAATGTTTTTTCCTTAAAATCACGGTAAATTCCCTGATTATTTGCAAATACGGCAGTTCGAGCGTAATTGCAGAGAAATAGTTCTTAAAGAAGGACTGCGAGTCCTGCGTCTGTACTAATGCCCAAAACTCTGCCGAGTCATTGAGCTGGGTCCAGACACAACACTCCTGTACGTGAGCCAAGTCCTTATTTACGTATTGCGAGTACAGATTCTAGACTTGGGGCAAAAACTCTGCTTTTCCGCTAAGATATTTTTCTCAGTGTAATGAGTTGGCAATAACCAGCAGGAAAGTAGCCCAACTCGGAATTATTGGCGGGGAAATTGTATAGGGCGAGTCAAATAACTTGGCCCACCGTGCAAATAAGACTAATTTGAATAGCCTGGACCACGTCGTTTGACTCGGAGTGTACCTATTGTGGTCCTAACTCTGTTTTGAGGACCAGGTTAGCCCGTGTAGGCTCCATACCCGTTGGCCACTGTAGGAGTAAGGAGTAAGTGAGTAGCACGAAGACTTGCTTAGAGTACTAAATTCCTGATTAGTTCTGCATGTACTTACGAGAGAATTAATTGTAAATATTCTAATATTGCTGCTCTTGGCAGTACTTTAAAATCACTATCCTTTTTTCAATTTTGGCCAATGGTGAAGTGTTCGCACCCAACGGTTAAAAGATTATTTATTATACAGAGTAAAAGAGGACTGGCATCAGTTCATTCAAAGGTTAAAGATAAAACTTAAAGTTTTTTTATCATGATAAGGTCTGATGGAGATTACAAATCATCGAAACGCCCTCATGACCTATTCTCAACAGATTGTTCTTCCTATCAGTTGAATATTAAAACGTAATATTTTTTGGGTCTCTCACATGCTATTAGCCTCAATATTGTGCTATTGTTTTTAAATTTCTCCATCTGAACTTGTATCGTTTATAAAAACATAAGACATCAATTTAAATTTGTTTGACTATACGTTTGCCCTTAAATTATTATTTCCTACTATGAAAAATAAAAATATAACTCTTTCGGTAGAACTAAACACCGATAACGTTATACCCGGCATAAGTAGCTGCAAACGCCTGTAAAGGATATCTAATGATAATGACATTACCTTATCTTACACTAGCTGTTATATACGTAATGATTCACGAACCAACAAACACTTACATTTCGAGTACGACTGGCACAAAAGTTTTTTCACGTGTAACATTATTCGAAGAAATGTCAATCAACTTTGGATAAAGATTGTTAATCTCAATTATTTATAACACTTCTGTCAAGTCTTCTGGAGTTTTAAAACTGCTAGACGTCAGGAACAATGACCACATTGATTGTAGTCGAGTTGACACCGTTGTCATAGTAATCAGCTGTCAATGCGAAGTAATTAGGAGGTCCGTATTTAACAAACAAACGAGCACACCCACGACGGCGGACTTACTGCGTCGCTGCGTCTATTTATAAACACGTTATATGATGCTGTCGGTTGTTTACATAACGATAATGTCGTTCTGCGAGTTAGTTGATAGTCGATCATTTAAATTTGACGACTTTATTGCAGAGGCACGCGCAAATGTCGTGGTAAACAGCTTACTTTACGAAGAAAACTATGTTAAGTTTCATAAAGAAAACATCGCTTCAAGGCGTTGACTGATGTGTCAATACGTAGGATGAATGCCAATTGACTTGTTACATAATAAAACTAAGAAATACTAAATATTTGGGTTAGCACCAAGAATTTGTTTGAACAAAACTTCAAAGTTGTCAAGGAACTATATTTCAACTCAAATCGTAATGATTGAATTATATTCTTTGTTACTCTAGCAGTGACAGTCTAAAATAATGGTATATAATCTCTGATACATAATCAAACCCTATATTCTCAATCAGTCAGTTAGATAATCTCTATCAGATAATTGAGTTTGCAACTGCACCGAGAACTCCTGTTGGTCAATTTGATGAAACTAAACACGTGGTTGCATCAGTTTCCGATTGATCACAGCTTCACATGCTGGATGATCTATCGACCCGTTCGTCTTCAACAAGTGAATTACAATCAAAGTTGTTCCTCTTGTAACGTTCCAAGTTATTGAAACTTCCATTGATAAGTCAAGGGCTCTTTTTTATTTCCAACTTTGAACACAAAAATACTTAGGAATCAAATTCAGCTTTATAGAAAGGAAGTGAAATTACACAACACTGTGGGTGGGAATACTGAATTGTCTCACTATGCGAATGGTAAGTCCCTCTTCTGTGTCTAAGTGTCAATAATAATGTAACCTAGGTCACCATATTTTTTTACAATCACAGACAATCTCTCGTTAAAATATAGGTCTTGCTTATTTCTGGATATTTGTGTATTACGGGGTTTACTACACTTACTTATTCAAAAAATGTATACAATGATACTCCTCGAGCAAACCGAATTAGGCGAATGTACTTTCTTTGCCTACCCGAGGAGGGAGGGGTTATAATAATACTGAATGGTGTGCTGTAAAAAGGGCAATTGATAGTAAATTATGGACTTAAATAATAAATGATGATTATAATAAATGATGGGATGGACTTTCTTGAACTAATTGATCGGATAGGACATCTACCAGGCAAAAAATACAGTTCCAGACCGAATTTTAACAGTCCGAAAATTAGAGGTTTTAGGAGGGTACCTCACTTCTGATACCTCTCTGAAACACACCCGCGTTAACAAGGGTTTTTACACCCTACTTTACTGAACCGATTCCGAAATACAATACCACAAAGATGGTTAACTTTCAGGACTTTCAAATCCAAACAGTTAAGACAGTAATGACGAGCTGAAGGAGCTGATGAATATTTGTCGAGAAGCTAATGACGATTCCCACGAAACGCCCGCCACGAGGCAATCCTGCTGTTAATAACAACAAACGATTCGTTTCCTGTTGGCATATAATTGTCGAAGACGTAGTAGAAACCCATTGGCCGGCTTGTTGACGATTGAAGGGTATAAGGTGTGTTTAGGCCGCAACTGTTGGTGGAAACATGTCATTAGTAATTAGCAGACCTTGAGCGGCTCAAAACAAACAACTGTAAACGACAGCTGATAAATGAAGGGAATTGAGAAATTAGAGGATGGGTATTGTAAATGGGTGAAAATTTCCATTCGATAAGCTGTTACTGATAAAAGTACACTTTCATAAGAATATCCACTTGTTTGCGATAACTGCAATTGACAGGCAGTGCAACAAATTTGAAAATGTACAGATGTTATCAAATAACATCTGTACATCAAAAAAATAATAATAAAAAATAAAATGGTGGTAAATGGTGGTGGTTAAAATAAAATGGTGATATCCTTATTTAAAACTAGCAGAGCATTCCTCCCGACATGACATCAAGTAAATCCGAGTTCTATGATTTCCATACTCGATGGTTAGGACTTATTTTTCAATGGTAAGAACATAAAACGTTGTTATGCTTATAACCTAATGAAAAAAATTCCGTACATGTGATACGAAAGATGAAAGATTAATATTATAAGGTTTTACCTTAGCAATCCTAATATTGAAAACCCAATATCGATTTCAAGCTCGTAAGCTCATCCTCAGTTGGGATTTAGGTTGACCAAACTTCAAACACTGAATTCACCCGTAGGGTTTCGTTGATGATAAAATGTTACACTACTAACATAATTCCAACTGAGGATGAGCTTACGAGCTTGAAATCGATATTGTGTTTTCAATATTAGGATTGCTAATGTAAAACCTTATAATATGAATTGTATGCAAGCAATCCAGAGGCTAACATGATTGATAGTAGAAAGAATTATAAAACACATTTAGACCGACTCACGCGTGTTTTTGGTGGCCTGTATAGCGAAAGAGTTGGATATTTTTCACTTACCTGGAACAAAAAGAGACAAAAATCAAAATTGGAATCCAAAAAATCGATAGTATAACATCTAAAGCCAATGGTATAACACTGTACTTTGTATCCGTTTTAGGATGTATGTTGGATTGCAACTGTAACGTAACAAAAAGCACACTACAAATTGCACTAATATAAAGTTGCATGAAATTTCAGTATGTTAATAGGAGCTTTTCTAACAGGGAAAATATCGTTTTGAATAATTTAAACTTTGACGATTAAAGTGATTTGTTTCATCATCCAATGAATTCGGACTTTCCAATCTCAAAACTGATAAATTTCAAATGAGCTTATCTTAAGAAAGTAATAAATAAACAATATAATCAATCTATACCTCAGACAATATCTTAGTGATAAGCGAAACCGCCCTCAAACAAGAAAAGAAGTATTCATGTTGTGGTATAAAATGAACAAGAATTGTTATTACTCTGTACATGGTAGGTTGCAGTTTTCTCGGCCATTACGTCATCGGCCTTGGGGAAGGCCGCAACAACGTACACGACATTGAAACATGTCTAGCCGGATAAAATACGTCATCCTGGGACCTTGCTTTATATACGTGTAATACAATATACAAAACATATTACGGAATGAATCTCTAGTTAGAAACCTTACATTTGGCACCTCCTCCTTAGATGCAGTGAGCGTGCAAGTCTTCGAGCTGTTGTTTTATACATTGTACCCGATTGAGTTGATAAATTGCCAGACTTCTTTGTATGAGCTACACAAATAGTTATTCAGAAATAAACCGAACTTGTTTTTAACACTCTTCTACGTACCCCAACATTTTGAAACATTAAAAGACAACATAGAAGACAACATTTTTAAATATATACGAACTAACTAAAACTCGACTCCATCGTCTATGTAGGAACTGGCTAGCAAATAGATAGTAACCCAATTCGATTGGTTCTTCCATTAAATGTTTAAGTTATATAATAGACGACTGTCACCCTCATAAAAAAAAAACAAAACAAAGTGCAGCATTCGAAATAGGCGCTGCTCAGCAGCTTTTGTTTATTATAATCACCTCTTCCTTGAAATCCATTTTTCCATGTTAACTCTTGTAACCTCAGCAATTTATTGTTAACTTAGGGAAAGCTTTATCAAAAAACTAATAGATCTCCTCGTGTGTGCTTAAGTGACCTTGCATTTTAAGTATGTGGTTGATGGATCTCGGACTAGTTTTCTAAAAAGTTCCTATGAAGCTTTATGCAGATACACAAACTTTGTCCCTCTGAAGGGCAGAGTTCTTTGGGATTTCAAATATTCCTTTTTAGAGGGTGCCTGCGCTATGAGAGGAGTATATTATATGCAAAGTTATATGCTTCTAGGTGAAGTGCCTTGGGCTGGACGTTGATCGGAACTTTTTGTATGGGTTAATAAGTTTTTTTAACCTTTAACAAAAAAAAGCATACACAGAGGTCAGTTACTACCCACAGAAGGCAATTATAGGCACAGATTGCAGTTGCCACCCACAGATGACAATTGTCACGCACTGAAGGCAAATGCCACCCATACAAGACAGTTTCCATGTAAAGACAGGAGTCAGTTGACACCCAGTTGCCACCCACAGAGGACAGTTGCCACCCACATAAGACATTTGCCATCCACAAAAGGCGGTTGCCACGCACAGAAGACAATTGCCACCCACAGAAGACATGACTTCCACCCACAGAAGACATTTTCCATCCACAGAAGGCAGTTGCCACGCACAGAAGACAACTGCCACCCATACAACAACAATTGCCAAGACAGTTTCCATACAACCACAGGAGGCAGTTGGCACCCACAAAGAGCAGTTGCTACCCAAAGAGGGCAGTTGCCACCCACAGAAGGCAGTTGCCACCCACAGAAGGCAGTTGCCACCCACAGAAGGCAGTTGCCGCGCAGAGAGGGCAATTGCCACCCATACAAGACAGTTTCCAAGCAACCACAGGAGGCAGTTGGCACCTACAAAGAGAAGTTGCCACCCAAAGAAGGCAGTTGCCACCCACAGAGGGCAGTTTCCATCCACTGAGGGCAGTTGCCACCCACAGATGGCAGTTGCCACCCACAGAAGGCAGTTGCCATCTAGAGAAGGCAGTTGCCACGCACAGAAGACAATTGCCACCCATACAAGACAGTTTCCATACAACCACAGGAGGCAGTTGGCACCCACAAAGAGCATTTGCTACCCACAGAGGGCAGTTGCCACCCACAGAGGGCAGTTGCCACCCACAGAAGGCAGTTGCCACCCACAGATTAGATGTTACTGCCACATTTAAACGACATTGGCCACCCACAGAAGGCAGTTGCCACCCAAAGGCAGCTGCCACGCACAAAAGGGTGCTGCCCGACCAAATCACCGATTTGAACTGTCGAGACCTTGAAAACGACATTTGTGTAAAGCGTTCCAGGCATGTGTAATTGCAGAGTGCCAGAGCAGGCCACCATTTGAAGCTTTGATTCGTTAAACTTGTAATCACACTGGGCGGTTTATATAAGAGAAAAAGGTAATAACACGAGTGGGAATTGAGAAAAACAATATGGACGGCAGTCGGCAGTAGGGCGGGGTGAAACCGTTCAAAGTGAGGATTAAAGAAGCGAAAGTCGTTCCGGAGATCGTTCCGACGCCTTATCTTTTTGGAGGCTTTCTTCTCATTTTTGCTAATTTGTGTGAAACAAAACCTCTTCTATACGCCTTGGTTATATCACATTCCAGAAAGTTTTATAATACTTAATTGAAATACCATATACTTACTGAAACAAACATATTTTAATATGCCCTTCCTGACTGAATTTATGAATACGACACTAGGAGAAGAGCCAGAAACGGCCTACTGAAAATTAAGACCCCTTTTTCGCACATGCAACTTTGTTGTATCTAAAAAAAAGGTTCTGATTCTTAACTTTATCCAAGAGTCAACATATTAATTTAAGAAATAACGGAGATAATCCACCATCACTTTAGAACTAAATGAATTAAAATTTATATTATAGATGCGATATAAGATATTTAAATTTTTCGAAATACTTAAAACAGTCTACAATTTGAAATTATTGTTATATTCGCCACGAGTATTGATTCAACAGTAAACATGCGAGTGATGTAGGAGTTAACCTACTTACCGCATCTACAGAGGAGGCTCGTGTGGGTATTAAACCGAAACTGCCCTTTTACAGTGGAACCTGGATAATTCGAACCTCAAGGGACCAGCTAAAAACTTCGAATTATCCATAAATTCGAATTAAAGAAGTTCTGAAGAATGAGGCCGAGACATTAAAACTTCAAATTGTGAATTTAACCTCTTTATCAAATTGACACTCTAAAAGAATAAATTCATCAACAAACGCTAACTATAAGGGTTCAAAAACAGTAATCATAAAACAGAAATAACTACCCTAAAGTATAAACTATGTACGACGCGACGTACGATAATACAAAGAAGCATTTCTGCTAGAAAAAATACAGTACGTTCTGCTACGTCTGAACTTTATTCAGGCTACCAACTTAACTTCGTGTAACATTGACAATTGCACGCTCATTGACTTTCCGCTAAAGTGAGTGTCTTATAGGTCCGAGATTTTGTCGAAATGATCACTACACTTATTTAATGTTACGTAAAAACTTTTAAACACTTAAAAACAAGACACTGCACAAATAAAAAAAACACTTTGTTTGAAGGACGATCGAAAACAACGGATTGCTGCATTGGAATTCGCAAGTTAGTTTGGCTGGTGGGGGGAGGGAAGGGGATCGCAGTGTTGAGTAGCCTTTGTGTCGACATAGAAAACTGCGCATCAGGTCTGGCGCATGGCTCGTCTGCCGGGAGCCGTTCTACACAGAATCAAGTGCGAAAAGACTAGTGGCGCTGCCACCGGCGAGCTCAACCCGTTTCCGAACTCAGTCTGTACTGTACTGCGTTCTGTACTGTTTTAGTTTACATTATTGGTGTCGAGTTACAAGCGATGTTGGGGCAGGGTGGGAAGCCTGGGAGGTGGAAGGGATGAGTCATTTGACCATAACCTGACACGCCATTGGTCTGGCGTTAAATTTTTATTAAACGTCGTAGTAAAACAGTGTTTTCCAATGAATTTGTAACTATTTCCAGTCGTGGAATGAAACTGATGTACCTTAATTTGGCACTTAAAAAATTCGAATTATCCAAAATAAAATTCGAATTATCGACGAATTTTTAGCATTGTTTAGATACAAAATGCCAGGGACCAAGAAAAATATTCGAATTAAAGAAGATTTCGAATTATACAAGTTCGAATTATCCAGGTTCCACTGTATATGTTTACCATTACGAATTCACTTACACTACGCGATCGATTGGGAATTTGCATCTAAATTACTCCAGATCCTACACTTTCCTTAAATTACAGCATCCCTTATCACGAAAATACGCAGAGGAAACTAATTCACATTTAAGATTTAAGTCAAAACGTTCAATAAACTGTGACTGCTAAAGTGGTTTCACAGTAAAATACAGAGTTGAATGTGTAACGGAAAACATTTAATTTTCATCCGTTGCCAAAGAAGACATTTTAACTCCTAATAAATGCAACATTTTGAACAATGATAACTTACTTATATTTTTGAAAATACGCGCTATTATCTGCGTCAATACAAGCATGAACACCGCGGTTTCGCACTCTGACTTAATAATGAGAGAAGCACTATTCCCACCCCAAAGGAAGAAAGTCAGAAACTGGACCCAGCTATCTTACCACTGAGAAATAATTTCAGGTTCAAAGTCAATGGTTAAATATTATGAGATAGCAAGTAGTCAGGGGGGTCCTTTAAAGTCCAAAGAGTCGAAAAGCTCACAACAGGAAAAAATAAACTATATGCCTACCCAACATTATACATAATGCAACCCTCGCCTCAACCAGCTGTAAATCATGGTACATGTTTCTTGAATATGTAAGAAATCTGCAGATTATAGTAAGGAATGCGAAATCTAAGTATGCAAATAAATACTACCGTACAATTATTGATGAAACAGTAAATCAAACAAACTTACCCCTGAACACCACCTCCAAACGCAATCGTGTCAACCAATTCAGCACCCAGGAAATCCTCGCTCTGTACATGGAGTGATCACGGGACACATTATGCAAACAATTGCGTGCGTCATCAATAAACTGACTTGTGACACGATTGTTGACCCTCGTCCACAGTCTCGAGATCACGTGATCAGAAACTGCTGATTGTTGTGACAAAACAAACCTGTGTCTTACTAGGTTAGTAGGAATGGCGTATGTAGGTTATACGAAGTAGGTGTTAGGTTCAGATTGTGTATTTTCTAATATGTTTGTGGAATAAAGTTTTGGTAATGCTTCATTTTTACTGTTTTCTATTGACTGTTATGCTGTTAATGCTTCCTTATGAAGCTAAAACTCAGAAGCAATTACCAAAATTAAACAAAATTATGGCTCTACCCATCTAAATTTCAAAAAGGGTTTTAACTGATTGCATTATTTGATAAAAATATTAAATCCTCTAATTAAGTTTTTGACTGATTTCAAACACCACCTTACGCGAGAGTTCCTGTAATGACATACGTTTATCACTTTATATAAAATTTAAAAGATTATTCAAAATGATGTTTAGACAACATTCGATAAACCAATTGATAAAGCTGATTTGATGCCTCCCCAAGATTGTCATTGTCTCTTGTTATTAACCACAAATGTAGGTAAGGCCCAAGGGGGGGGCGTACAGTGACGTGAGCCTTGCAGGGGATAACTTTGTTACAAGATTATCCTAGGAAATAACAAGGGAATCTCCTTTGGGATCGAACAGGCAGGTTGCTTGATCCAGAAATAGTCTCTATAATATGATTATCGCCTGGGTTATCATTTTGTATCAGTACAGTCACAGACGAAGCTACATTATCTGTGGTACAGTGATAACATTTGGAGTACACTCTTACTACTTCTGTTAAAATACTACTAATAAAGGGATTTCTAAGCTATAAAGATTACAGATAATTAAATGCAATATTTCAAACCATTAAAAGTAAATATTGTTGGAAATCGTTTAGCTTACTGTATATTTTTAATGGCAATTTTTAAATTGGCATCTTTATAACAATTTTAATATACAGAAGTTACTTAATTTGAAAACAATGCACCCTATTGCCTACAAGATACGTTGAGCGATGTCAAAAGCAATAAATAAAAAATTTTGATATCAAACAAAATATTCCCAAGAGAAATGTAGTTATAATGACAAATCGCTATTTATTTGCTAAGCATTTGAAGAGCAGGCCTCTCGTTTATAAAAACTCACGATGGTCTACTTTGATAAAAAATTTCCAGCAGAAAAAGTTTATTTTTTTAACATTCTATACAAAAAATACACCTGGCGCAGAAAACCAGCGTACTCAGCGAATTTCCAAATACAAAATAGAGTAATTAATCAATTACTACTAAAAGAAAAATATAACTGGGTAAAATCACAGAGGAGAATGAAACAGAGGTACATTCTAATGTTGCGCTAAGCTGGTGCCGAGGACTTATAAAAAAATAGTTCACCATTATCGCCGCGAGAGACCAGCACCGTCGCTGCCCTCTTCTAATTAGACTTAACTGAATCTAGAAACTGGATGTAACTAGTAACTTAACTGTAGCTAGATTTAATTGTAACTAGCAAGCACTTGGGCGCAACAGAAAACCCATTTAAAAGCTACCTCTGTTAGATTCTTCTCTGTGGTAAAATATTTATTTATAAAAATAACAAATCATTGCTCGTTTTGCTTTGTCTCTGTCAAAAAATAATAGTGAATAGGTTTTATGAATTAAAATTTATTTTAAATAAATATACTATATTTAAAAAAAAAATATATTATATTGACTTAACAAGTTAAGTTGAAAAAGCCAAAATCGTATTCAATCATATTTTGTTAAACTCATTTAATCCTCCAAGGGATTCGTTGAAACTCAGTAGAAATTGAATAAGATTTTCTGCATTCTGCTGCTCTGATACCAAATATCCATTCTGTTGAACGACGGTAATAGCTTATTCCAAAGGAAATTCGCTAAACCAGTACCACAAGTACTTGAATGCACTTTACACTTGCTCGACAACCAGAGTGCAGCCACCTGCGTCTAAACATAGCGCACGGCGTTAGACAAAGCGGCGTTTCGCGGCTGTGCATTGACCTTCCTCAAGGCTAGCGGGTCAGCCGCTCGTCCTTGGCAATCTCCGGCCAGCGGCCCGCGCCGCGACGTGCTGATAGTGCAGAACCGGCACTGTGCTTACGGGACGGGACGGTATGTGCGGAACCCAAGCTTCGACATCAATTCAGGATCAGAATTTTTTATAATGTTAAAAGTATATTATGTTACAGGTAGAATCAAATGGCGTGGTCCAGTCTGTCCGTCAGACTCACGTTAATTTTATAGCATTGGGTTAACGGGCGGCCTGGACCAAGTCATTTGACTCGGACTATATTCTGACATCAATTATTATTTTAAAATTAGAACATCGTGTTTTCGAAATAAAGAGATGAAAGTAAAATTTAGTTTCTTAACTCAGATAACATACTTTGAGGAAAAGGAAATCGCAGACATGAATATGTGGACTGGAACAAATAAATATAGTGGATATGAATAATACTGGCAACAACTGTAAAGTAAAATAGATCCCGCAAAGAATGTATAGTTGAAAAAATTATAGTTAGTAGAAAAAGTGCAAGTGAGACAAATGAGCATATATTATAAGTTATGTGCATGAATAATATTTAGTTATATCGTCAAATGAGTAGGATGTATTTCCATTCATATTGATACAAATGTATAAATTAATACACAGCTCGAGTTCATGTACAGCCTGGGTTTAGCAAAATGTCAAAGTTATTGTATGTGGGAATTGCTAAAGAGAAATTAAGTTAAAGGGGCAAGATGTATGGTATTTACTGTGTTTGACAAGGCAATATTTTTTAAATGTAAAGCTGCTATAAAATAGCATGCAAAATATTATTAAACTTGCTTTTGGTATTATAAATGAAAAACTATAAAATAAAGGAAATACAAGTTTATCTTGCTGAAGTTTATTTAGTCTTCAAAGTGATGAAGTTTATCTTGCCAATCGAAGGGAGTTAAAAACACTAAAATTAGTTTTGGCTGACCTTTCCTCCAGTAAAATGACTAGTTACATTTATAAACCTAAAAGGATGACATACAGATGTGAAGATAGCAGGTTTAATGAACGTGGATGAACATTTATAACTGCACGCAATTATTAACCAACAGTAACAGCCCAATGTGACCAGGGTGAATTCAGGTGAAATCGATACCCAATATAAAACTATTATTTTTACAAATTTCCGGAAGGAGAAAGTGAAATACGTATTGCTAGGAAGAGGAAAACGCCAAAAAATTGTTCCATTCAATAAATAATCATCCACCAACGACTGACTTGATAACGCTTCAGAATATGAACCTATTCCTCGTAGTAATATGTTATTTTCTTCAAGGTGAAAAAAATTACAACACTGATAAATTAAATTGAGGAACTAGAGCAGTGAATTTCTGCACAGTTATCAGTAAAGTGGATTCTTCATCAAATGAGACTCTCACTTTTCGCTCGCTGTACTTTCCTCACTATTGATTCCCACTTCAAAGTGTAATACAAACACGCAAAACAAACAAAACAATGTTAAGTTAAAATCAAAGCAAGCTTCAACCAGTGAATTCCTTTCATGTTATTTAGATAAAAAGTAAACCATCATTATACCTTTCTATAAAAATCCTATATCAGTCACTAACTGACATCTGTTAGAAGCTAATTGCGCAGAAACAAAAAAGAAGTCTGTTTTCGTCCATCGTTCACGGTGAGTTTACCCCGGCAAAATGTGGGTGGAAATGTCAAAGGTGACGCGGCAGTGCGTTTATTTCACTGTCTGTGGTAACCGATTGTACCCCCCCCCCCCCCAATGTACACCCCCACCCACCCCTCCACCGCCCCCTCAGCTTCCCACTCCGTTACACCCCCTAAACACATTTCCGTGGCTTTCCTCTCCGCGATTTATTTATTCCGGTCTCGTTAAATTACACCAGTCTCCCGTGCTCGGTGTGAAGTAGACAATTCGTTCGAAGAGGGCTGCATCGTCGCAACAGCGGTTGAAGAGAAGGGTCGTTATATTTTAAAGTGTGTATATGAATAGTGTTATAGGTAATACTTATGTTTCTGGGCAAGGAACGCATTTTTTCAGACCAAGCAAACTTTATTCGTGTTAAATAATAAACAAAATACTGTAAGTAAAATTCTAAACAGTAAAAAACACACATCAAGAGTGGAAATGAGATCCACACTGTAGCAACACTGTTCTGGAGAAAATTTTTGCATGTTATTGTAACTTACGAACAGTTGTACTTTCCTGAGACTGCTTGCGTTTGCGGGGAAAACGATCCGTCCAATCGTTTTTGTATTAAGGTCGGGGACCATTTTAATGCAAACTTTAATCCGCGGAATACAAAATATATTTTAAAATTACTAAGGGTCTACGAAGAACATTCAGTTAAGAGATAAAAAGAAAAAGAAATTAC
Organism: Flexamia atlantica; assembly: GCA_035578135.1. Classification (NCBI taxonomy): domain Eukaryota; kingdom Metazoa; phylum Arthropoda; class Insecta; order Hemiptera; family Cicadellidae; genus Flexamia; species Flexamia atlantica. Next base: position 28,837,555 of record JAQJVK010000012.1, read on the forward strand.
TTTAAAGGAACAACTTCACAGAAATTACATCATATAACGCTAACTAAACAATATTTTTTACTTAAATTGTAACATCCGGCAATAAATAGTTTTCAGAGATAGTGTTTGAAAAAAACCAAGGTGAATAGGTATCATATTAAGCATTTATACCACCACACAACAACAAAGTACGATTTAAACGAGCAGAGGATGTAAATTTCACCATCTGCGTGTGCCAGATGGGCGACACGCAGAAAAGCCCACAATAAGGACGATAATAGTGGAACCCTCAGGACTCTGTTGAATTATATTTACAATAACATTAATTCATAAATTTCATAACAAGTACCAGCATATAGTATCTAACAAAATTTATTAACACTTACACTTTTTAACACATTATAATTGACTTCCAAACAGAATAGACCTTATTTTATGAAAGTTCCCTCTTAAATAGTTATCCTTTTTTTCTTGCTCTTTCTAATGTCGCGTTTTTCACAGATTTTATAAGCTTATGGCAAAATTATCACGTGAGAAAACAAACCCTCTATCAGTACATCCGCGTCGGGAAAACTATGTCACAGAAATAAAATAGCCAACCGTGCTACTAAAAGGGATTTATTTTAGCATTGGCATGAAATATTATATAGAATGCTTATACATTAAATTTGTATAAAGAACGCAAGATTAAAATTAGGCTAAGTATGAATACATGTTTACTGATATGTAAAGCTGAGTTGGCGTGCTTTTAGTTTACGTCCGTTCTACCTCGTAAAAAGCTTCCAATAAAAACTAATTGTGAATGCATTTAAATAAATCTCAATAACTTACCCTGTTTTACGACACCAAATCGGTAGCATAAATGAATGCACACAGGGAAAACATTCGCAAACAACCAGTGTATAAACAGCGCATTGCAGATTAAGCTAATTAAACAGTTCAATAATTTATTTTTGGTAAAAAAAACAACCGACTTCAAACGCTCTAAAAAGTATGAAATAATTTTATTTTATAAGTAAAATTTCGTAATATCCAAGCTCACGTATTTCAAGTCGGCGCGGCTCTATCAATATATGAAACACTCAACTGTGAGTAGTGATTAAATATCTCAGTTTGATCTCAATTATAATAATTGCGGGATAAAATTTCAGTCGTCAACTCGAACAGTTTGATTTAAAATACAATTTTTACAGTATTGTAGACCCAAGACCCACAAGTAAATTCTCTAGTCTAAATTTAAAACTCTCCTCTCTTATTTATATGAAATTAACACACAATTTTTATTTTAATGTTACATTCAAGTACCGGTAAGCCATACAACAAATACATTCTTCAAATGTTATTAAAACTTCGAGCTATTCTGCCAAGAAGATACATAACTAAGATGCAATAGAGAGCCGCGCCGACTTGAAATACGTGAGCTTGGATATTACGAAATTTGACTTATAAAATAAAATTATTTCATACTTTTTAGAGCGTTTGAAGTCGGTTGTTTTTTTTACCAAAAATAAATTATTTCATACTTTTTAGTGGACGTTTTTGTCTTCTATGTTTGATTTCGATTTATTCAATAATAGTTGTAGGATACCATTAATACTCCACTCCAGTTCATTTCGCTGATGACTCAATCACTTAATAGATTTCTAAACTGTACTACTGTATTTGCTGAACTCATTTTTTGGACAGGTTAGAACAGTCTCTTGTACAGCGAAGTCTCAGGTAAATGACAATGTATATAGTACACATTATAATTTGTTATAGTCTCCACGTGTCCAGCTATTTATTACTTATGCGCTATGCATATGGCCACATGTTTGTAAACATCTCATTTTATAAGGGATTTTAAAAGCCTATACATGTGCTTTACAGATCAGTCCTATATGGGCCAAATTCATTACTGGCAAATTCTCAGCTTAATAGGTTCGTAATTTTCACATTTGACGTGCATTCAAATCCATATTTACATTGTAAAACAATATTTAAATGTTCACAGCATTTCACTACTGTACTGTGAGCAAAAAAATTATTTAAACAGTTAGTTGTTCTATATAACATAGATAAGCCACCAGACATTTAAAGATTTTGAGGGTGTAAAATTGTCTGACACCGAGTATGTTCCAGTTCTTCAACATTGGCCGTTTAAGAGATATTAATGTATAGTCAATTTTTTTGTTAGCTCGAAACAGCTGATCTTGATCCTGCTCAATGCAAAATATTTTCAGGTGTATTTTTTTATTTTGAGTCTTTCTACGCCAGTGGCATTTTTTAACTGTATTTTAAGAACTGGAATAGATTGCCTCTGTGCTTAGCTCAATCTATTTATTAGTTTTTGCGCGTTTCTATCCTAAAGACACAAACAGATATATCAGACAAAGTTTACTATTTAATGTATTTACGCTTTTTTTGCTTTACAAACTCACGACCACAACATTGCAATTTTGGGAGAATACTCAAAACAATTTTTAACGCAGATAAACTAAACATTAAAAACCTTATCCCTTCAGCACAGCCTTGGAACATTTCTGAAATTCTGATACGCGGCGGTCATATTATGAATTATCTCACGTGCACAATTACAATCTTCTATTGAATTGATTGAACCCTCGAATTTGGCGACAGATTTTCTCGGACAGTTTACTGTAGAGGTTTTTATTACAAGATAACCATGTGCTTGGCACCTAGAAAATGGAAAATGAGTTAATTTAAGTACATTTGCAAAACTGTCCAGGGGCTCACTCATAAGATCGATCTAGTCTCGAATTACGATGCTTGCACGTTAGAACTATAAGTTGTCCAATAAGATATATAACAATAATGTTTCGCATGTTTCAACCTGTGAAACACGAACTCACAATGACCAATGACTTGCAAAGCCTGTTGGGGATTTTTTCAGTGGATACTGCAAGAGCGCTCACATATGACAAGTCACAAAAATTCCTCTTTGTACGACGATGACATTATTTTTTATGGCCATTTAAAATTAACTGGTGTGCTATAGAAGCAATCTATGATGGGCTTAAGTTCTTTCACAAGATCCAAGTTTCCGATGTATTTCTGAGGTATTCCTAGGCCACACTAAAACGTTAAGATTTAGACTTGCTCTTCTTCATTCATGTTTTATGGTTTACACTTTTTTTATTTAAGTAATAATAATCATAATGGAATTGACTGTGTTTGAATCTACATATAATTAATTCATAACCTAGAAGACAAACTGTTTTGACATTATATAGACATGAAGCAGCTGATCATTTGCTCTATAATTATAAATTTAATTTGAAGGATGTAACAGCTGTAATAAAATTCCCTGTTCACCTTAGCTTTGTTTTGTAAACAACAAGTATTTGAAAATGTTGAATATTTGAGGTTTTTTGGACTTTTCTTCTAAATAAATATTTCAATGAAACAAAATGTTATATATGGGACCTACGGGAAACCATTCCGGTTATTTTGGTAGTAGAATCACGTTGATTGGTAAAAGTATCGCAGAGAAATCGGTGAACATCCCTAGAAAAAAAAAAATCTCCCAAGACGAATTGAGAACCTCCTCCTTTTGTTGGTGGGGGAAGTCGGTTAAAAAATAAACTAAAATGCTGACCAATTTGTAATTTGTAAGAGCCACAGTCAGCTGGAGAAATGTAACATTATGAATAACGGGCAGAGTGGGCAATACTGGCGGAGTTATTGCCGAAGAGAAGAACACCGCTATTCAACTCTGTAATTTGGCACCGTATTTAAGCCATGCTTCCATTGTAAATTGGCTATTCATCCGCATTAATTAGTTCTGGCGTTTCTAGAGGCAGAGGATCGAATCGGGAGTCTACCAATTCACGATTATTTGAATTTCAAATATTATTTTGAATACCACTAATTGCATTCCTCTAACTGATAAAAGGTATTTTTAACATGGCGTGTAAGAAGGATGTAGCACAGGGTTTAAAGCTTCTCAAACATATTACTGCAAATAAAAAGTCATCGATGCAAATAGCTTACGAAAGCAACTGTTGACTTTTTCATGCAAGTTTGAATACAATGACTAAATTAATTGTTATACATTGCGCATACATTAGAAAAATACTTAAAATCTAAATTAGGAGATGAAAATATTCTACAGAGGAGTTATATATTTCTGTTTAAATATAATTAATGTGAGTTTTTAGTTAAAAATGAAATATCGTAATGTTTGATTAATTTCTGGATACATTCCATTTTAAAGTCGATTTTGCCGTCTTCAACACTCTTTTAAAGAGAAATTTCACCTTAATTTCGCCTAAATATATTCAACTACAAATTAACAATCAAAAAAACATTCATTCAAAATTAAATAGTTAAATGTGAACATTTTATAATTCGGTTCGCAGCAAATAATACGATCAGAATAAAAATAAAATGAATTAAATTACACCGAATGTAAATAGTTAATATTTACAACATTTACGCTAAATTTTTCAAACCCTGAAGCACAGACCTGCAATCAATTTCTCTCAATGCACAAGTCTAACAAGTGTTGCGACATCGCCATTTTTCACAGAGCTTCCGCAGAGGTGGGTGACCATTAGTTACGTGCAGCCCTCGACCGTCCTTGCGACCCACGACCCACTCGCAGGTGACTGAAATACTTATCATTACCCGCCAATAGCTTACCTTACACCTTACTTCATGGACATAACAAACAAGCTCAGCAAGAATGGTCATACAATGCGGGGGGTTGTTTGAAACCTGGTCAACATACCGTCAAATTAAAAGACTATTACGCAGAAAAGTTGTTTATCATATTGTAAAAAAGCCTGTTCTGTTGTGTTCTGCTATAAAAACAGCACTCATTGATTACGTAGTACAACGGATTGAGAATGGACGTTGGTCGTACTCGGTCACCGAGGCCTTCTGTACTGTTGCCAATTACGCTAAGTCAATATAAGCTCTCAGTGGGAAATAGGTTTGCGTGATGCGGAGCTAATATTACCCGATTATTACTTTCAATCTAGTTGTGAAAGTATAATGGTAGTGAATTAACTGTATTGCTATTTATAATGTCGTTTATATGGTGGAAATATATCTTATTATGTATGAGTTTTACAGCCGTATATAACCCTGGCGGCAATAAAGAGGAACGAAGGATACTTTCAGTATTTCAGTCAGTATTGCCACACATTCAAAGTGGCACACGTGAACAATACAAAATGAAATGATTTATAAGTACTTTTGTGCCAAAGGGCAAAGGTATAGCATAAAGTAGTTGGTATGGAAATTAAATTCTTCCAATGGAGCTACTAAAAAGGGAAAGTGGCGGAAGAACATCAGCCAGGAAGATAAAAATCAAAATGCGTTAAAAAATCTATCTTTATATAGATAAAGAGCATCGCGTCGGTATCACCAGAAACGGAGTATTGTATCTTTGAGTGCAAACATTAAAATAACAATAGAAGGGGTTCTTTTGAAGGCGACCTATTGTCTAACCAGGTGTCTCTTTCTTCGACACAGAAGCCGCGGGCCATCCAGGTGTTTTTACTGTTTAAAACGATCCAACAAGATAAACTTTATAGATGCTTATACAGTAACAGCTTATGTACATTTAATAGGTAGAACGAATGAAGATGCACGTGCTGCCAAAGAGAAAGCGTGTAACCACATGTGGTTTTTTCGTAAACACATAATAATCTCTCAAGTTAAAACTAAATTATCTCAAACATACCCTGCACAGGCCAATCAAATTACTCTAAGTATTTACGATGGACCGCTTTCAAAGGGCGAAGGATGGGTTAAAGTATAAAAAATAAGTTTCGTACTGTGCTAAACTACAAAGACCGACAAATAAATGCTAAAATTAAAAGTAAAAGGGGCAGCGTCCATTGTAACACATGTTAGCTACTCGCAATATTTTATCGAAAATAACCACAGTGTAAACTTAAAGGTTTGTTCCACAAAATACGACAATTATCATTAATCACAACTAACGAATAAAACTTACTTTTATAGCTTGATTAAGTGGTACAAGGACTTACAAGCCCTAAATTCGCCTCTTAAACCACTATTTCGTGTGGAAAAAGTAGTGTGCCTTTTACACATATTTATAGTTCTATCACATTTTTAGTGACAACATAATCCATAAAATCCATGAATAAAACTCATGAATATAATCCAGGACGAACGGATATTTAAAAACAGCAAATAAAATCTGGAAATAAAATTGAACCTTCCAAAATTTTCTCTTCATTAAAAACACATAAGATAAATTCACTATTACACCCCTTAGCTACACAAAATAGTAAATTTAAGTTTTAATTTCACTTTAATAAACTTGGCATAGGCCCTAACTGTAAGTTAACGATAATGGCAATAAAAACTTTCTCTCCATTACAAACACATAAGATTAATATGCTATTACACGCACATTAGCTATAGAGAAAACAGTAAAATTTAAGTTTTAATTCCACTTTAATAAACGTGGCATAGCTGTATGATAACAACAAAGGCAGTATATACTGGTTTTAAATAATTTATCTTGAGCACAAAGTACAAACTGACCTGTTGAGAACAATTGTCGTAGAAAGAGTTGTAGGAATCTGTATTTCAGAGGAACATTCAAACTCAATGAGAACTCGACGCGGGTAGCGTTGCGGATTGCATGCAATGTTGAGCCACAATGCAATGTGTGTACAATGTGAGAAATCAGCGATACCGTTATCAATATGACAAGACGAAGGTCCCGACTCCTCCCTCACACTCCGTCGACCTCCTTCATCACAATTTCCTTCGTACCTCGCGTTTAGGTTACACAACGCCTCAAATCGCGTGGCCCAGGCCGTCCCGTCCGTTTAAATCCATTGCTAAAACTAAAAGTTGGCTTGTCTTTTTGGTGGGCTGAGCCATGCCATTTGATGCTGCCAATACGTATCGTAATTGAAAGAACTAAGTGCAAGGACATTATCAGTGTTCTTTTCATTTTTAACCAGTATATACGAGAATATTTTTGGTATAAAAAAGTAAAAAATCAGAAATCATCCACGCGTGTAATCTTGTAAGGGAAAGATAAAATATAAATGAGAAACAACTTCAAAGATTCGTAAATTATTTACGCGTCAGAAAACTTTCAACGTTTTCTGAAGGCAAAAGCAACATACGCGTGGGGCTTTTCTTGTAAAGTAAACAAACCTGTTGTAAAGCGACCTGTAAAGGGAACCTAATAAGACGTCCTACAGTCCTCCCACGATGGGAGAGGGTGGGAGGGTGCAAATAAGACAATATATTCGAAACTCGTAGCGGCAAAGAAGAAGCTTACCGGGATAAGGGCGGCGGGGGAGGGGGGGGGGGGTAACTTCATGACGGGCGTTGGTGGGTGCTGGGTTGGAGGGGGGGGGGGGGGCGTGTGGGAGTCGAAAGTAACAAAGTTTACTGCGTAAATGTAACATTTCCAGGAAAAGAGACCCCCTTGTATTTGTTGACCGAATTTGTTGTATGCAGAGAGTTTATAAAAGAGCAAGCTGGAAAAGGGTGATTTTTATGGTAAATGTTCTGTTTTTTTAGTCTTTCTATACAGAAATATTAAACCTTGGTTCCATCCTGAAACGTGGGTCTTACAGGATCGTTTACTTTTTAAATACTGCGCTTAAAGGGATATTAAAGATAAACATGACCGTGGTTGGTCTACAGATAAAAAGTTTCAGTTTTTGTAGATTTATTCGCTCTTCGTAAAAAGGGAAAACGTTATTTGTCTTTGACCGATTATAATAATGCAAATATACTGTCTATAAACAATAATTCAATATAGGTTATGGTTATACGAATAAAAAATATCAGTTTATAAATATACTGTACCTACATTGAAATTAGAAAATTTAATTGATACCAGATGAATTTCCTACTATAAAAATAAACTACAAACGTCCTTCAAATTTCAATATTATCGTAATCGGGAGTAAACAATTTTTAAAAGTAAATTTAATAACAATCTAAAAACTGCATTCTATTCGTAATTCAATCCAAATCACTTCACCGCATTGCCGCTGAAAAGGCAACACAGTATAACTTTTCCACACAAGAGGATCTCAGAACGTCCCAGCCTCCCCAATTTCTTCTGATAAGCACAATAAGTGGGCCTACCGGTATTGTGCATTGTGCCGGTGTTGGGCTCAATACGGCCGAGCCACAATGGCAAGTCCCCAGGGCCGTGAAGTTACGATGACGGCGGCTCACTAACTTATACAAACTTCGCCGCGACTTCACAACTTCACCAGCCACTGAGGGAGAGAGCTGAATTCATATGATCGTAAAATATCAATATGGGAGTGTCGCGTCCGTTTATGGCGGGCTAAATATGCTTTGGTGGATTCTCGATGTGTTTTAGTTGTTGAAATATTATGGACTTCCTCACATGAAATAACAACTTTACTAATATGAAATTTAATACAATTTATCCTCAAAGAGTACTTTGAGTTGCAACCCTTTCTTTAGTCGTTGTATTTAAAAAATCGTAACATATCTCATCTTGCATGGATAGTTTAACCCTTGCAAGAGCATATTAGGCGTTGATTATGTATGCAAACCAGTGTGTACAACCCTGGTAATTAATCCCTTAAACCCATAGCTATGTTACCAACCAATCATGGATATAATGGACGTGTTTGAAGATATTGTATGAAAAGTAAAGTACTGTTCATCAAGTTAAACTTTTCATTGCAATGAGTTTCTAATTTATCCGTTATTCAGTTTTTCAACAAGTTTATTGTAGATAAATAATTTTGCTATCTCCAAAATGATCGGGACATTTTAAGTTGTAGCTAAACACTCAATGCCCACATGTGTTTCCCCTCAAACTTACTCCATTTTCACCAGGTGAGAGGGGAGGTGGCTCCGAAAAGATTTCCATTTCAAAGAAGAAATTCAGCGGCAAAAACAGCGGCAGGGGAGCGAGCGCCACGCCACGTGTAGGGGGAGGGCGTCGCCTTCTACGCTCGCTGCTGCGACTGCGGCCGTCTGTGAAGCAGCGAAGGAGCAGATGCGCTCGCTACGTGATCCTTCGCACGCGCGCACGACACGACACGGCGGCGGCGGCGCGGCGTCTGGCAGGATAGCGACTGGTGATTGTGTTACATCCTAACGATGTGACTGACCGATATCCGAGGCGAAGAAGTGAATAACTCGTCCCTTTTGATAAACATTGATCGAACAATATTTACTTCCTCTTTGGCTTGTATTTTTAGAAGAAGATAAAGCTGACAAAACAGTTACCGTATAGCAAACAGTGAAAACAGAAATAACTTACTGTTATAGCACATAGTAAACTAGAATAACAAATACGGTTACTTCTGTTCTTAAATAGACCGATCCGCATTTATAATGCATCTCACAAAAACTGTATAATTGGATGTCGATGCCATACAGAAAGAAATAGAAATATATATTGTAGTAAGAAATGAATGCATGGTATAATGCCATGCAGTAAGAAGAAGAAATATAATTCTAGCGTTATAACTTTTATTTTTTAACAACTGCAAACACGTAATTTTTGCAATAATCAACGTGTTAGTAATTTCACTTGGCGTGTACAACTAAAAACGCCAACAACTAACTGTTCAGTTTCTGTACATTTGGTAGGTATACCAACTGATGATATATCTGGTTATATTTTACTCCGAAAGGAGCCACATCCCCACATCTCATACGACGTCAATTTATAAAGGGTCGAGGTAGAAACGTGGAACTTGAGCCCCTTTCCCAACTCAAAACCGAGAAGGCCTAAAGCAAACATAACACAAAAGCGACGTGCTGTCTAGGTCTATAGGGGCGGCCTCTTTTCAACCCCGTCAAAACAATCCCGGAATGTTCCAGCCCGCCTTGGTGGCGCCAACGCCAGGGGCCGCCCTTGGGACGTCAAGCGCGTTCCTGGAACAAACAGCCGCGCGGGTGTTCCAGGAACCATGAGTCACTGGAAACTTCGTTCTCGCGATGGGAGTGTTAGTTTTACCGCGCGTGAAAGCGGACGAGCCATTTGCGAATTAGCTGCTGTAGTCTACTTCCCGCCAACTACAAGTTATATTTTAACACACGGGTCTAAAAACATTTAGCTAACTTTATTATATAAAAACTAACGAAATCTTTTAGTTTCTGCGACTGTTTTTAAAATCCTAATATTCACAATGTTTAGCCTATGGAAATAATTTTAATGAAGGATCATTTCCTCCTTCAAAAAACTGCAGTTATTGCTTCATAACAGGTTAAACCGTTGATTGTAAACTACATCACACTAGTATATGATATTTTAGTTGTTCTGAACAAGATTGTTCACCGGCTCTGTTCTTAATATGAATTTAATAAGGATAAAAGCACGGAGCGGTTATGTAGCTGATAATAGTACTGAATTTCAGACCTTCAAAGCCATCAAAACAATATTTAATTTCGTTAAGGTGCTGCTATACATACACGTCACGTCACGTCACGTCGCGTCCATTTTTGAAGCTAATGAAATCTGTGTAATCAAATGGAACCGGCTATACATACACGTCACGTCACGGCACGGCCCGACTCGAATGCTCTGATGAGCATACACGGCCGAATTGGGAGGCGACGCGACGTGACGTGACGTGTATGTATAGCTTACAACGACGTCCACTCGGCCATTTGGCTCTTGGAAACTAGAAAATGCGAATCGATGCGAATATGTATAGCACCCCCTCCGGCATCGTCGAATTGGCCGTAAGTGGACACGACGTGACGCGACGTGACGTGACGTGCATGTATAGCAGCACCTCAAGGCGATTCTTTGCGGGATAATTGTGGGCGTCTGACCAATGTATACAGAACCCTCCATTGCGTCTGACAAGTCTTAGTAAGATGGGAGAGGGCTAGAATTAATGGTCTCTATTCCGCGATGGCGGGTAAAATAATGAAATTGCTTGAAATTCACCAGAAAACAAGCTATAACGTAAAACATCTGTCATTTAAAAAGCATTGGGATCTACAAAAGTCTGCTTTTTTACATAAAACATGTGATGCTGATACTTGTTTACATAAAGCCATGTGACTAGATTTATTTACATCGATGGGCTCTAGGTATCAATATAAGGTAGAGTCAGTTTGCTATTAAGCTATTTGTACCACATATAATAAGTCACTAGTTTTGTTTATTTCCTTTAAACGAACTCTTAGTGTGTCTGAACCTTTACCAACCTGACCAACTTTGAATCTTAGAAAAAAATAAAGAAACATCAGTTACATTTTTAGTATCCGTCTTATAAACTACAAACAAAGTACAGTATAAATACCGGATGTAGGCATATTTCTGTCTGGTTCATAACCTACGAATTAAATTAAATTATATTTTAATTGGACAAAAATACCAACATTTATTGTTGACAAACAAAACCAGGCTCAAAAAAACTAATAAATACCATCTACCGTCTTGCACTACAAGCTCCCTCTTAAGTACCATCATCAATGGTAAAGTTTTGTCATGGGGTGTATACAGAATTAGAGCACATTAAATCAATCGTGAATTCATGAAAGTTTAATCATAATTAATTGCAATTTAATTTCGAAGCAACTGAACTGAGAAGTTCGTAATTACAAAACCGTGTAATCGCTAATTTGCTCAATCGTTTGTCAACAATTAAAACAAATAGGAAACTCACCAGCCCGTTCAGCCAGGGGTTGTGACTCAATTACTGACAACACTCACGAACACTCTTAATTAGACCGACATTCAATGCGCGTTTCATTAATGATGATAATTCTTATAATCCTTTTAACAAAACCTTTTCCTGTAGCCCAACTGAATTTCATTACGATTTCATTTGCACAACAACCCGATGTGGGCCTCATTTAAAGGGGTTCTAACAATTATAATTAGAATTATTGACACAAATTGTCAATATTATTGATGAAAAGCTCCTTCATTCACAATTGGTTTTCTACAGAATCGCTGTCTAATAAATAATTGGCACTGACGTAAAGTGTTAGTATTTCTGTATGAGGATTGTGTTCTAAAAACAGATAAAATAAATAAGGAAATAGTTGAATGATCTTCCAATTTGAAGCAGCTAGGACGAAGGCTGGTGAAACGATGACGTAGTTGTAAAGGTCACGTGAGTCACTGCGTAGCTAACGATTGTGCAACAGGACTACCGACATCCTGACGGCTTATTACGTCATCCTGACAAAAAAGGTAAAAATCTCTACAAAATTATCGTAGTCAGATTTGTCTAGCAGAACAATTTTTACCATGTATAGTCTAACAAATCGTCTATACAGGTGAACATATGGTAGTAGACAGCGCATGATTTGTACTAATCGTTATGCAATGCTAAGTTTACAGAGATCCCAGAATCCAGAGGTGTGTCCAGAGAGACCAAACAACTCACAAATTATACTAAACTTCAAAAGGCACCACTCAATTTAAAATTAGGTGGTGACTGAACACACAGTGCCATGCGATATATGGTGCCTTAAAATAAATGATTATAACAACATTTCTAATGTTTTAACTACCGTCTCTCGAATAATAATGTAAATGTGAACCAATAGCAGTGGACAAATAAGAAGTCAAATCTAAACTCATATGTTACAAAGTAAAACTGTACAAGATTGTCTCAAGCAAACAGTTACAAAAGCTTTACAGTACAAATAATTGCAAAGGATTTGAACAATTTTTATAAAATGTAGCCAGTGTACTTTAAGTCTCCTTAAAATTCTGTTTATTATGAAAACAATAAAGTATATTATTTTTCTATATGAAGGAAATACTAAATAGTGATTATTAAATCATAGGCCCTACCTATTGGCAGAGGGATTTGAATACCCTCACTTAATTAAAAATAAATTCAAGCAAGAAATTTAACAACCAACGCCCATCAAAACAATCTAACGTCTGGGCCGAGCAGACGACTCGACCGACGACGCAGAGGCCTGACGAAAACAAATACACGTGGCTGTAAAACGCCAAGATACAACGCACAACTCGCGTTCCTCCGTTGATATTATCATCTAAATCGAAGGAAACTTTCATCGAACGAGTAAATAAACTTGTTAGTAAGCAAAGACAATCGGAAAACCCATCAAAACAATAGTGAAACGACCTCACGAGGCATTGTTTACAGTAGAAATGGCGCCTACTTACAGGGGTCCTTGCCCTTCGTCGAGAGCAGGTGAGCGAGCAGCGACAAATCACGAGCGTGTGTAACTAAAGTCAGTAAAACACCTCACTGATAACAGCGTTATCACTCGACGGTACCGGTCACAGAGCAAAACACAGCGTAGTAAACAAACGCGAAACGCCGACGACGCACTCTACCCAAGAGCTTTGAACGAACTGTCGTTCGCGTTCGGTTCAGTTAGGTCGATGTTCCTACAACCCATTGTAGTAGAGGGGCGCGGGGAGGGAGCGCTCTGGTGGTGGGGGAAGTAAACACGCCGCGGCTCTATTGATCGTCGACGTCACAGGCCACTGCCATCGCACTTCCCGCCTCGTCGCCGGAAGCGGAATGCAACGACGACGCGCAACAGATGGCAGTGACTTGCCGGCATTTATGGGTGCATTGGTCCTGGCGGCGCTAGCCAGTAAATAAGCTGTTATAATACTGACTTGGGCAGTGCAAAGTACTTGTGACTATTCAAGAAACGGAACTGTTAAGAAAATGAAATGGACAAATAAATGAAAACTATTAATTAAAAAGTATTTTTTTTAGTACAATTTTAAAGTTATTAATTGATCGGAATACGTCTTTCTCCGTGGTCCTGAATAAGCAAAAGCGTTTTGCAGTCCGTTTAAAAGGAAGAAAGCGAGATGAAAAAGTATTTTATTTTTACGAAATTATATTTTTATAGTAAACGCATGACAATTATTTGAACTTATTTAAGTTCTTGAGTAATGTCTCTCCAATGCTCACAGACATACGTTTAATTAGCTTTATAACAATGGCCATTAGACCACACCGTCCTGTTATTTGGCACATTATGAACATTTTGTGACATGATTTTGTTTGATTTAACTGCCTATGATAATGAAGAAAAAACAATAATAACACTCTTAACATTCTTAAAAATGACAATAACAACAAATAAATGACATAACATCCTAAAGAAACGTTTTAAAGGATGTGGCCCATTCTTCTCGGCGTCAATATCCCAATATCAGTGCTAAAATTGACAATGAATGGTCAATTTTAGCACCATTGGGATATTGACCTAGGGCGGACTAGGCTACGTCATTTGAAACTTATTTTATTTATGTATATACTGTGACTGTGAACATTCATCTTTAAATCACAAACACGCTGTCGCCTTTTAAATAAAAATGAAAAGTATATAAGTTCATGATATTCGATCTCCTGATTAGAAGTGTTTCAAGTAATGTTTTATTAAAATCTCTGTATCACACATCAAACACCATATCCATATTATTAAAAGTTCACAGAGTACAACAATTACACAGAGTACAACTATTATTTAACGGTAAATTTTAAAATAAGATTGTTTATCAGCGAGTAGTTTCGCTGGCAGATTAAAAAAAATGGAAATCACGTACACCAATGTCTGGACGAAATAGGGGCTGCTCAACATATTTGTCCTACTTGCAAAGCAAAATTATCAAGGCATAGATGTGTATGTTTTACGCAATTATAAAAAACGAAATCCTGCATATTTAGTTTTATTTTGTCACTAAACGCATTAAAGAAGTTCGAATCACTATGCAATGTGCGTTGATAATAAATTTTGGGTCAAGTTTTCCAAAGGCCATTGTTTTAACGTGATTGTAATTTTTAAGTTTTAATATAAAATTATTTGACGTTACAGTTTGGACTATGCAATAATATTTAAAACAACAATTATGTTTCGTCGTTTTAATATCAAACAAAAATTTAGGCTATATAAAAAATATAATTTTTTAAATTTGTTGTATAACTGGAGTCAAATCTTAAGGCCAAGTCCGTCCGTAAGACTAATGTTAATTTTAATATTGGGCTTATGGACGGCGTGGGCCATAATATTTGGCCATAATATTAATTTTAAAATTGTATTCTGAATTCTCTCGCAAAAGCGAGTCATGAGTAGGCCTAACACATCACTAATCTCTGTCAAACCCTAACGAGGCTGACATGTCAGCTGAGCGGCTCGGGTCGTGCGCAACCTAAAGCAGCTGAAGAAAGCCTCTTGCGCAACACTTCTCGGTACGGGGGAAAGTGGCGACCTCAGGCGCCGCGCACTCGGCCTAGCGGGATTTTAGCGGCCTTAACATAAATTGCCTACACTTCCATCCTTGACATGCGCCTCGGACGACTAATCTTTCGCGAGCTCATGTGGAGGAGTTTGAAACAGTGCCGGATTTGTCGGTACCTGTGGGCACACAAAGCCCGGGCTTAGGGCCGCGAGCCGATAGGGGGCCGCACATAACTCAGGTAGAAAACACTACAATATTCCCTGGACTAATAAATAAGGTAAGAGCGCAGTTGATATTTTACTTTTACTGTGTCTTTCTTACATTATGTGGTTTCATTTAAGATAAAAGAAAAAAGACAGAAAGTATACTGATCTTTAGTTCCAAAAAATCAACATCGGGGTTTTTCAAAACCTAACGCTTTTACAAATAAAACCTTTGAATTCACAAGCGAATTTAAAATAACGGGTAATATAGTTTGAAATTCTCTTTATACCCGGTATTTTCAATTACACTGATTTTACGAAAAATAAAGATAATTATAAAATCCAATATAACTTCAGGGTATACACGGCAGCACAGTGATTAGTGATGCCGTGATGACCAAAGAGGCGGTTCTTTGAAATGATCCTCGGTGACGTCGGATCCGCGGCATTTGCAATTGAAAAGAGTCTCACGAAACTTTTCCCATCTCCCTCCTTAGATTGCAGTCAAACTTATGGATATCGTACTTATATCGCCAATGGAAACCCTCCTCTTATTTTCTACATTTTTTCAATTTGTTTAATTCATCGTTTTAAAACGGAATTCATCGTTTTATAACGGGATTTCAACTAAGATAAAAGTACACGCTGTAAATACATGTTTGATATCCTCCTAAATTTTCCACTCTTGCAATTAAAGTACATTTTACCAAGCTATCTTAAACTAGCAGCTCGAATAGCTGGAATAACAAGATCAAAGTTCAAGGTCTGTAGACCAAAGGCAAGGTCTAACAACTTGCTATGTCCCCGATGCGATGTCGTACAGCTCGCTACAGGGCAGAGCATGTGTTGCAAACATTACAGAGGGCAGAGACTAAATTCGTGCAGCGATTTTAAATTGACACTGAGCGTTGAGGAGCTTCCCTAACTGTATAATCTATTTTGAGGTTTATCTTTAATAGTATCGACTACTGTTCTGGAGCAATAGTGATTTCAGAGCATCTCAGCGGTGTAGTGGTCGAATCAAATAACAAGGCGCAGGCCGTCTGTAAGGCCAATACTAAAATTGACATTGGTCTTTTGGGCGGACTGGGCTTTGTAATTCGACTCGACCAAAAGTATGGTGAATATTAATTAGGATAGGAGTACAACTCGTCTCCTATATGAAAGAAATATAAACGAAAATATGACAACCATAACTTTTTTCGCAATCATAATTGAAACAATATTTCGAATAATTCTTAGGCAGATTTGAATTTCACGTTAAAAAATTCAATATTCAAACGGCATGGTAAATTTGGCAGTTAAATTGCATTAATCCACAGAAAAACTTTCTCTGGGATTAATCTCAGTATATTTCAATTAATATTCCTCGGTTGGCTCCTTAATTTCACCCTGCTCCCTTGCAGCCACATTTTGGTTTCTTCTATAAATAGCCAAGCTTTCTGAAAAAAATTGTATTATGTAGATTAGCTTGCCAATGTAGAATGTCACAAATTCACACCCATTTACCTTGAACCCTCTCCAATGCCAATGTAACCTAGAAAGTACGAAAAGCCCCAATTTGAACTGCAATGTGATATTTTCGAAAAACGATTAAACATTAGAAATCTGTTCTTATAGCACCAGCCACACGGTAAGCTCAACAAAATAAGTGTTACAATTAGGGACTCCAATCCCGGGATCCCGCCTGATTTTAATTTTAGGGCATATCCAATACTGGGATTCTCACGATCAATCCCGGGATTATCAAATTTACATGTGAATTCGACGTTATGTTCCCATCAGTTATAATTAGGTTATAACTAAAAAAACTAAGTTAAATGCAATTTTCGATTATGTAACAACGGTTTGATGTGTTACTGCTGCCCTACATAATTTAAATAAGTAAAATAAATGTTTTTCAGTTATTATTTCCAAACCTTGAAAAATATTACAAAATGAATTTAATTTATTTTTGGTACAGTATGGGTATTTAAATTGCCATTAATTTTCATTACTTTGTTCTTATGATTTTAAAATATTTTTGTCGTAATTTTTTGGTTTAATTTATTTTACATCTTTCCAAGTGTAGTTCAACCTCTAGTTCAGAAGTAAATAAATCTAATCATATTTTCTGAACGACTTTCTTTATGTTTTAAACAATGTATAATAATTATTTGTACATTATACTGGGTGTCCCATAATAGTCCCCCCCCTTACTTTTTCCTATATTTTTTAAAATATTAATTCCACACCACCCCCAAACATTATTGGGTAGCTAATACTTCATTTCGAGGGGGTACCCAATTTTGGCCGCCATCTTGGATCCGCCATATTGGATCAAAAATAATTTTTTCAAATGTAAAACTGGTGTTGTGACCCATCATTTCGAATTAGACTTTTTCACTGATTACAATGCCGCAATCCGATTTTTAATATCTCAATTGGTTCTCAAGATATGGGTACTTTTTATTTATTTATTTTCAACCAATTTTAACATTAAAAATTCATAAAATAGGCTTATAACAAAAAAATGCTAGATAGTAACGAATAACCACCATCAGTCATTGTTGAGCGATTTACACTTAACTTTCACTAATTTAAAGTTTTAGGCCGCCATCTTGGATCCGCCATTTTGAAATAAGGTAAGTTATTTCAAATACGAAGTTGGTGTTGTGACACATCATTTCAAATTATTTTTTTACGCCGAATTCAATGCCACAACCAGTTTTTTATTATAGTGTTTAGTTTTCAAGATATTGACATGTTTCTAATAAAAATCTCAAAAAATATGAATTTTTCAAAAAACTAAGTTTTACAGCTAAAAACGGGTTGCGGCATTGAATTCGGCGTAAAAAACTAGCTTGAAATGATAGGTCACAATACCAACTTCATATTTGAAATAACTTACCTCATTTCAAAATGGCGGATCCAAGATGGCGGCCGAAACATTTACATTGGTAAAAGTTAAGTGTAAATCGCTCAACAATGACTGATGGTGGTTATTCGTCACTATCTAGAATTATTTTGTGGTTATAAGCCTGTTTTATCAATTTGTAATGTTTAGATCGGTTGAAAATAAATTAATTAAATGACCCATATCTTGAGAACCAATTGAGATATTAAAAAACGAATTGCGGCATTGTAATCAGTGAAAAAATCTAATTCGAAATGATGGGTCACAACACCACTTTTACTTTTGAAAAAATTATTTTTGATCCAATATGACGGATCCAAGATGGCGGCCAAAATTGGGAACCCCCTCAAAATGAAGTATTAGCTACCCAATAATGTTTGGGGGTGATGTGGAACTGATATTTGAAAAAATATAGGAAAAAGTTAGGGGGGGGGCTATTATGGGACACCCGGTATATATGATAATGTTTCGTAACTGACCCTTCGTCATCATAGGAAATATATTTCATAATTATCTTCATGAACATTTTATTGTCAATGTAAATTATTTTAAAGAATTCCAAATTATTTAAATTATTTTACAACTAAATGTTTGAAAACTTTTTTAAATATTTCCCATGATAATGAAAAGTCAGTTTCGAAAACGTTGTAAGACCAATTTTACATTAACAGTACTAATGACTGAAGTTACGCACACCATATTTTAATAGTTCATATAGAACACCATAATACCTTTTGCACCCCGTAACCTTCCCATGGAACACCCCCGCCAGTGACGTGTCCCGGTTACGCTCCTGACCGCCCACTGACGCCCACCAGTCTTATCTCCTCCGTCAAAGCGGCCCACTTGTCACTTCTCCGAATTGCATGTCTTGTAACGATCCGATTTATCTTGAAAACTGGGCCACTGATGACAAAAACAACCGGCATCGAGTTTCTTAATGTGTTATATTTGGCTTGATTGCTAACGATGACATTTATTTTATTTGTTTTCAAAGGCGTTATGAAAACATATTTTTTTAATTCCAGAAATGGATTTATTTTGTAAAAATCATTAATCATGGATTTATTTATATAGCAGTCTATTTAACATTAAAAACCACAAAAATATTATAACTAGAACGTCTATTACTGCACTTTTTAAGTAGGCCTACAGTGGCGGTGAGAGATAAGTGAGAGTGACGGTTGATCGAGGTTCTACTGAATTTAAAAAGGCTATTTGGAAAAAAATTCAGTATGTAAAATTATTCCTACCTTGTTTCTATTAACTCAGTTACTAATTTTTTTATTAACATTAATTTTTTTACGCTTTACAGAAAATTTGCGGATATTCATTTTTTTCTTTTATCGAAAGAATAATGGTGATCGTACCTGAACTAAAAGATTAAGTATTAAGCTGGGTTAAGCTGTATTTCACAGTGATTATTCTCTGTTTGCCTTAACACTTCAATTTCTAGCTAATATAAAAACTTTGATTAAACACGTTATTCAAGTAAAAATATCAATAATTTATTATTTAACTGAGTATCATGGCTCACTTACGTCCCCTTTAATTTTAATCGTCATTGCGAACAACGTGAAAATAGGGGGTAAAACACACACGAACGCATTGCGCGGGAAGGAAGGCGTGACCCAGGCGTGATGGCAGCGTGATCACAGTCGGGCAATCGACTAACCGACTAGTGGTTTTATCGACGAGTTGGTCATCTAATCGACTAGTCGATTACTCTGACTAGTCGATATTTCTAGTCGATTATTTTAACTAGTCCACATTACGTTTTTAACCGACTAGTCGGCAACTTAAATAATTAGATATTGTTGTTTTACTGTTTTTTGCTCGTTCGACTACAGTAGTCGATGTTTTATACGGTGACTAATCGACTAGTGTGAACGACTAGACCAGACCAGTCGATGTTCAAAAGTAATCGAATAGTCATTAGTCGATAATGAAAAGTAGTCGATGTTCCCATCACTAGATGACAGCGTGATCAGACGAGGTCACGTCACTGCGCGCGCGCGACGACCGCACGGTGGCTCCGAGTCATTCACCGTCACGCCCTACGTGACGTCATTGCTGCAATCTGCAATGCACTTCATCCATTCAGCTTAAGGTTGTAGGCGATCTCGAGAGTTTTTGTCAGTGTCATAGAGCTAATTTGTAACAGTTTTTTGATGGTAATTCACTGTATTTTATCCTACATTTATGTATTTTATCCTAGTTTGCAACAAATCAGGTGGGTGGATCTGAGTGATATTTCGAAATTTGGTACAAGTGGAATTAGTCAAGCCAAGGTATCAGAAATCATTTGAAGATCGGCTTCCCTATCGGTATTGATAGGGACGAACAGGGAAGACCCAGTCAAATTGATGGAGGCGCCCATTAGCTGCTGATTTAAAACTGGTTTTGTACCACAGTTCTATGAAATATTTATTCATAGCAAAGATGAATCACACTGAAGACTATAGAAGTTGCCAGTGAAGCGTTTGAGAAGAGACAGCAAGGTGCATCGATTGACAAACATTATTATTGGTCATGAATGAAATATCATTCGTATCAGAGAGAGTGTACAGTTTTGATATTTGCGTTTAGTTTGTATAGTGATAGCTTCTCTCAAACAAGCTCAACCATTATTTAATTCCGTATATCAAAGTATAATTATTTCGTTTCATTAGAGTTTACAATAAAATAGTCATCTAATGAAATATTTTCCCCTGGAGCACAGTAGAAGCACAAAGAGATGCGCAGTTTTGAAATATAATGTATGCAATCATTCTTTATGACTGTGAATGCATTTTAATTGATATTATAATAAACACAATTTTAACTACACAACTAATACAATGTATTACAGTGAAGAAAACATGAAACGTTTATAAATTTAATTAATTTAAAAAAGGACAGCCTGGGTATACATATTGTTAATTTTGTAATGAATGTGAATATATGTAATACACAACATTGTATTTATATATTTATGTATATATGTTTTGATAAAATAAAGATTATTATTATTATTATATCTGCTTCTGTAGATCGTAAATCGATGAGAAACTCATAAGATGGCAAAAATATATACCCTTAAGGAACTTGTGAGTTACCCACAAGAAACAAATGTGATGTATACAATTTTATATAACGTGATGCTTTACAATTTTATTTAAAGGAATTTTGAAACGAATGTGAAGAGCTTTTTATTTTTAAATGGGATAAAGTATAAAATAAAATAAAAAATACATTGATGTTTCTAGGTATTAAAAACGTCATCGAGACTGTTGTTCAGAAATAGGCCTGGTTGAAATTTAAAAAATCGTTATAAACAAAATCATTTAAGTCCTCCCTACCCAGCAAAAAGTGTTCAAAAACAGCTCTCACGCGGACCCATATAGATGCCCCATGAGGTAAGGGAAAATTTTAAATTCAATATAGTTGTAAGGGAAATGTCCAAACTACTAGAATTGCTATTTGGAATTTCGATAACTTAAATAGTTTTTTTATAATAAATTATATTAGTCAACTTTGGACATAAATATAAACGTGTTTTATGACCTTTTTCAATAAATAAAAAGCAATTCCAGTAGTTTAGAGTATTATTTATCTAATAATATCGCTTAGTATCGATATGTTAAAAAATATGGGCGCTAAATGAGTCCGCGCGAAACCTTACATCACAAAATGTGCTCTGATTTAGCATGGGCTCTTACGGAGCCGAAGTCCCAAATGTCGCCGCTAGTGTCGCAGAAAATCGAAAACTGCCGTGAGTAGGGAGGACTCGAAATTCCAAATAGCAATTAATTCTAGTAGTTTGCGCATTATCGAAACTCTTGTCTAGTTGAAATTTAAACAATCGTTACAAACAAAATAATTTAAAACAACAAATAAAAAAAAGTTATACAGTAGATGACTGAAGTAGGACCACTACAAAAATTTCAGTAATATAGTAACGCCGTTTAATTGAACTGCGCCCAAACCGCAACACACTAACGTATGACAAAGCGTATTGCAAAGATTGAAGGCGCTATCCCAATAGCCATTAACGAACCCACTATATGAATTATGGCACGCTAATTAATTATTCGTTTTTCCTTTAGGCAAATTAAGATGCCCTTGGTAAGTTTAGAGAAGTTTAGAGAAGTTGATATTATCTAACACGAAAAGATATTTTATAACAAATTAAAACCGGTACGGTAGTCCTTTATGAATATTTAATGTATATATATAAATGTAAACCAAAGTAAATACTGACAAACATTTTTTAATAAATAAACGTCTTACACCCAATACCCAATCATCCTCAAATAAGTGATAATATTATTTCTAGACTGAAATGTAGCAATAAGAATTTTTTTTAACATTACACACGGATCAATAATTATAAATATTTACAGTTAAACAAACTTTAATAAATCTCAATAACGGGAAAGATGATGTACTATAACAGTAATTTCTTCGGTACTTTAAATGAATAGCTATTCATTTTAAGGTATTTGATGCCTCGGTTATAGTAATATGTGTTTTATTTGACTCTAACATTTTCGGAACAGTGATGAAACAAATTCTAAAAACCAAAATGCAGAACAATAAACTCAAAAACAAAGAATATAACATCTAAAAAGGTATTTTTTGTACATCGACGTGAGGTATCAACAAAATACTAGGCCTACACACTTTTACCATACATTAGGACCAATTGGAAACCATTTATGAAATTTTAAAACTGCTTGTCAGGTAAACAATTAATGTTATTTTCTTGCTTTGTAACTGTTAAAAGATACAGTAAAAAAAACAACCAAATCCCGAAAACTCCTTTAACAAGCTGAAATAAATCTGATTGGCGATTTTAAAAATACAAAATGTAGTGAACATTGGGATTGAAAGTACTTTAGTAAATGTAATATGACAACGATAGATGATGGAAGAGACTGGATCAATAGCTTATTAAACTGGTTAACGGTTAACTGACCACGTACGTGAGCCGACCAAGTAATTAAACAGCCCGATCTAAAAATAGCTGTAAGCCTGTAGCGGCAGTTCGCAACCTGTTCAGCTAGTTGTGTTCAGACTACCTGATCAGCTAACTAGACGAACAGGAATATCAATCATGTATTGGTGTTCAGCCTCTGAACTGGATTTGAACTTAAAACTATGTTATACCTGTTCTTTTTTTCTGACCAATACGCGGATTTTTTTATCAATATGCGGATTATAAGCTTGTACAATTAAAAGATTCCTAAATATTTTTATTTATTTGAGAAAAAACTATTTTATGACAAATCTAAACTAAGCTTATGGTTTTAACGATTAAAACGATCGGAAAACTAGAATGCTAAGACTGCAGTAATTGAGAAAGTTTTCAAATTTAACTGGCTAGAGCAAGTATGTAAGACCACATTTTTAGGAATATGAACTTCTGAGGGTTTCTAAATATACCGATTCTTGGGAGGGGGGTGGGAGATAAATCGTAAAGGGAGCACAGTAGAACGAATATAGTTTAACTATAAGTTGTTAAGGCATTTCATTTAGTGAAAAAGTTAATGAATAATAGAGAGTTTTTGCAATGTACGGTAAAACAACACGATAAACGTTAAATGGTTAAATCAGCTGATTTTCTCCATTTGGCACAATGTTGAAAAATACCGTTTAGCGTTTATCGTATTGTTTTACCGTGGTTGGCAAAAACTCTCTATTATATCATATTACGTAATACGTATATAAATATACGTATAATGCACGTATATCTATATATATATCGTTTCTAATGAATATTATTTTAATTTTTTTTATTAGTTATTTAACATTAAATTAAACTTGCCAGACCTTTTAGTTTGATTCTTCCGATTACGGGTGCGTAGTTGTGTATATACTACATAACGACATAGGTATACTGGTATACGGTGTACTGAGGTCTTGGTCTTGGACCTAGGAGTTTCATAAACGGTCCGGTAAAAAACTAGTTTAGCCTATGTGCTTATAGGCTTCATTACTGAAATATACCCCGTTCCGCCAAAAATTTAACGTTCTGAAGATTAGTTGAACGTTTTTACATAAAAACTGCACTTAAATTTATTTTCTGAAAATTCAAAAGATTAAAATTGTTATAAGATAAGTTTACAGATGAGAGTCCAAGGTTATATTTAACGAATTGTTCCGACACTTTCAGCACACCCTTTTTCGTCCAAAAAGGAACTAACATGCGTCAGCATTCGGTTATGTAATGACGCCTCTCTCTCGATCCTAATGATCTTACTCCGACTAGCCCGGCAGCGACGCAGCATTCCCGGAATCAGCACCAGATGCCGACAGTTATCAGTTGCTGACGAGCGTCTAGACCGCCACAATCGACACTCACTGGGTCAGCATCGCACATCAGCAGTCTGCACTTCTGCAGCTGCGTCTTTGACGAGGCCGTCCTCGGAAACGAGTCGCATTGAGACTGTCACACGTGTCACACACAGGGAGTTGTTGTTACTTCGTATAGAAGTCAGTCAGTGTGCATTTACTTCGTTTAGTTTCCAATTCCTCAGCTGACGGTAGTGTCCGGTGAACATTGTTCATTCACAATAGCAATAGCACAATATTGCTGTATGATTTCAAAGATATAGACAAATAAGTACTTCAAAAGTAGTCACGTTTGGTAAAATAAATTAAATATTATTTGTTAAAAATTATGTTTTGTGTTTTTTGCAAAGCCAATTTATCTATATGTATTTGATATGCTAGGGTTTTTACGCTGGGGACTCCTTCAGTACTAAACCGATTTGAATAATTTAGTATCGTTGGAAAGAACTCGACATTAAGTTTTGCAGGGAATAATATGTATGACGTTTAGACTGAAGAGGAGAGCCATGGACGCCCTTAAAGTGTCGCATATGTTCATAAGATTTAACACGGGCATAGAAATTTTAAGGAACAGTTGATTATAATGGAAATAGAACATAATGGACTAAATGAAAATTTAAAGTTGCTAAGTATCGCGTGTCCACTACCAAAATAAAGCCCCTAAACATAGAAGAAAGAAATCTTTAATAGATTTAGTACATAGTCATTTATAGTCAGCTGGTTTTCGAATAAAAGAATTCAAAAATTGTCAATATATAGCATATGGCTTTGAATCAAGTATCAGCACCACATGTTTTATGTAAACAAAGCAGACGTTTTTAAATCCCAATGTTTTTTAAATGATAGATATTTTACATTATTTCTAATCTCATGTTAACTTCATAGCAACTTCAGTATTTTTCACGAGTTCCTGGAAGTAAGCCCTCCAAGTTGAGCTCCATCGTCGCGCAACTTGCCAAACGCCCACGCAATTTCTTTGAAAGAATGTGGCTTACGTTTTTACGTATATATTCATTAATAGTACAGTTATGGAAAAGTGAAGTCTTTTTTGCTAAATATCAAAATATTGAAAATCAGAATATTGTTTTCTTCAGAACAACATATAACAAATTGAAAAGCAAACAGTAAAACTAAATACTCAATATACTACTTTTATATCGATTGAGAAAACAATCATTAATAAGAAAAGATCCATAAAAGGTTTTTAATTATAAGTAGATGTGGTTGGATAGGTATAGACCAGCTGACATAGGCAAAATGGTAAAATAGTGTCGTAA
The DNA here is from genome assembly GCA_035578135.1 of Flexamia atlantica. Classification (NCBI taxonomy): domain Eukaryota; kingdom Metazoa; phylum Arthropoda; class Insecta; order Hemiptera; family Cicadellidae; genus Flexamia; species Flexamia atlantica. The sequence goes on from JAQJVK010000012.1 coordinate 28,863,397, forward strand.
TTGTGACGTATCGGTGACGTGTTTTTGACGTATTGGTGACGTATTTGATGACGGATGTGTTACGTAGTGATGATGTCACTGAGGCGATGACGTGTAGGTTTAAAGGGTTAGGTTTTGAAGTCACGATGTCGGGGTGGACGTCGCGACGGCGCCGCCGAGAGGCCGGTGCGACGGGGGACGGCCGCGTTGCGGTGTCAGGCGGGATGACCGGGCGGATACCGTATCGTCGGTGTCAAAACTACCGGAGGGAGAACTTGGACTTAGAAAATAAATTAGGGTTTTACCGAACTGCTGTGAAATGTGGGTCAAGGCCACTTAGAGGTGTTTTTAAAAAACATTTATTTTTCAAAACTACAATACAGAATTTTAAGTTATAACTAATTAATTTACAAATTTGGAAAACACGACAATCAGCACAGTGAGTTGAAAGTTGGATTATTCTGTTTGGTCTGGTCCGGTATTTTGCGGCTCATCATTAGGCGGGTACACGGGATCCGAAGTCCCGTTGTCGGTGCCTGTTGATTCTTCCGGTGGAACGTTTTCGGTTGTTGACACTTCAACTTCAATCGTAGGTGACGCTGTGGGTTCCGGAGACCATTCGGGGGCGTGTTGAGAACAAGACGACGACGAAGAATCTACCCATCCGCAGAGATTGCTGTCGAACTCCACGGTGACCTTCAGTTGTATTGGTGGATGGTCCGCTATTAAGTGTAGAAGTGTCTCATGTAGAATTCCTAGATCGATCTCGTCACTAATGACCAGTTGGAACTGCATGGCGCTTGGCGGTGCGGGGTCTTGGGGATCGCTGATGTCGGCAGGTCCGCTGTCGAGGGAAGAATGGCGTCTGGCGACGTGCACTCCGCGTATTTATGCATGGAGGGGTGTGGGTGGGTGGGGGGGGGGGGTACGTGTTCTCCAAACACTGTTTCAAGGTCACCGTAGGAGGTTTTTAAAAAAACTGTGTAATTTAATATCGCTAAAGCAAAATGATACATAAAAACTAAACCTATGGAAATAAACATGAGTACGAAATAACTAAACTACAATTATTTATTTACATAAAGAGTAAACATGAGTAAAACTAAGATGAACTATTTACATGGAGAGTGATCTCGGTAGAGTTGTTCGCCGAAGGGCCGTGTGAGACTAAGTAGAATGAACCTGGCTTAATAGCGTCTAAGTCCTCGTTCATAAGCACACTGACAAATCGTTTCGGAAGGTAGACTTGGAACTTTGGTGAATCGCCTTCTTTGTACGGTGAATCGCCAAGAACAGCGAGGACCGCTTCGCCAACTGATGTGTCCATTTTCCTCATCGCGTGAACTGCGTAGTGTTTCTTCTCTTGTAGTTCGCTGCATTTTTTTATAGTTATGAGGTCGGATTTTGAATGTTGGTTGAACTTATCGGCTAGGGATTGCAATTTTTCCATCGATGTCATGGTGAGATGTTAGATGTTTCCCGTGTCGCGATCTGGGTACGAATGATTATACCACAAGTCTTGTTACGTATATATGTGGTATTTCCCCCTCCACTAGTTACTGGACATCAACGCACCGACCTTGTACGCACGAGATAATGCACAATTAGTGTTCTTATGATGAGGATTTTTCACTCCGATGCATAGACCGTTTAAATGCGTTGCAAAGTCTTTGTCTAGTGTAACATTTGTTACGTTAAACTTACAGTATTTTTCGATCCATTTGGTTTTTTCACTTCCGGTAGTGTAAATTTCGTCGTACTGTCGACAGTAGTGACGCATTATATTGTGGAGCTCCTTGTACTGTGTAAAACCTTCATCCCATTCGATGTGGTTGAGATGTGTTGTTATCCAAATGTTGGTTCTTGCACTCTTACTGTTCAAAAGTCTAAAAGGGTAAGGCGGTTTAAATAGAAAATAATTTACAACATTAGTTGATATATCGAAAAATGCAAGCTCTTTAATAACAAACTGGTTTCGATTGTTCCTAAATGCTTGAAATTCTACAGCACATCTTTTGGGAGGTGGTGTAATTTCATCATAAAATGTAACCGTCCTGTCCATTTTTCTGAGCAACTTGATGACACTGACACAAATATGGAAGTGTAATATGTTTTATCCACTGTCTTATTTAAGAGGACCAATCGTTTCTATTTTTACAATGTTTTAATTTACATTCACAGAGCGGCTTAGGAAAACAAGTGGAACAAGGATACGATAAATCTTCATAATGAAACTTGGAACACGTTTCTTCACAGCAAGTCCAAAAATGTGGAGTCTTGTAGATTTTTAGAGTGACAGGCTTTGGTGTTTCAGCTTTAAACGATTCGCAAAGACATCTGCAAAAACCAAAATTCTCACAACGCCTACACGCCATCCCATCTACTTGACATATGGGCCGAGTAAAACATTTACTTTCACAACAGTATCTGATCATACTTTTTTGAGAGTTTTTCTCCATGATCACTGAGTAAAGACTGACAACGTTTTCGACTTGCACCATATTTATTACAGGAGAGAAGAATAATAATTTTCGCACCTTGTTTATTTTTCAAGGTCATGCAAAAGGCGTTTTAAAAAAGCGGGCATTTCAGTACTTTACCACTTACAAAGTGTTATTTTCATCGGCCTCATTTTTGCTCTCGTCTTCATGATCGTTCGTAGCAGGTTCTTCTTTCTTGTCTTCAGGACCGTTAGTCGTAGAGTCTTCCGGTTTGACGATTTCGCTTTTGAGCTGATTGCGCAAAATTTCTGTGTTTCTGTAAAACGACACTTCTTGAGGCAAGCGGTTATATACAGAGCTATCCAACGGCCCGTAGAGCAATGGGACTTTAGGGTTTCTGATCATACAACTATCGAGATAGTCAAAGATAATCGAACTGTATGACGTGAGCTGTTGTAAGTATCTGATTATTACAGGTGTCAGATTGGAGAGGATACAAAATTCCTCATAAGTCAAAAGTATCTTTTTGTTGTGTCTGGACAAGTCCCTGAATCTCACATATTGGGTTCCTCTGAGTCGGATATTGTCGATTTCCAAGTCTGATTCGTCAAACCCCATCGCTGTTTTTCTCCCAGTCAAATTGTTGAAAAGATATGCTTCAATAATGGAGATATATTTGGTAAATCTGTCCCACATTTCAACGGTAAGCACTATAGATGTTTTTCCACTTTGGTTAAGAAGAACCGCGGGTTTAAAATTCAACGATTTAAATACTCCAGCCGTGATAGTCTTATCCATGTTTTCGTTCAACGGGTACATAGCTCGTAGAAATATACCTGTTGTTAACATTAATTTATCTTCATCTTCAAATCTCTTCCTTTTTGTTGGAGGATTATTTTCATTGAACTTTATAAACTCTAGAAGTTCCTCTTTGACTTCTTTTGAAGATCTTGTATCATCGTTTACGTTGAGTTCCTCGGTAGACTTGTTTTCCAAAACTGTCGTTGTAGAATGAGCTCTGGTGTCTGTATTATCAACATTTTCATTTGAACTTGCGTCTGCTACAATTTTTCTAGGATCACGACTCATCGGATTTCCATTTGATGTTGTGGCCGGCTCCAAGTTTTTGTCGGTTAAGATTTCCTTTGCACTATCTAACGATGTATTATCCATTGTTTTAGATGCGATGTTACCAGTCTGCTGACAGAAGATAAACTAATGTACCGACGATTGACTTCGCTTTTATGAGCTCGGTGTTGATGGTTGGGGGGGGGGAAAATAGTGAAATCTATAAAATTCTCCTTACAACCCCTGTCAAGGGGGTATACGTTATGATTGTATCATGAAGTATCAAGCAATATGCTGTTGTCTGTTCAGGAATGTTTTCCTCCAACTCAAATTCTATCCGAATATCAACTGTAGACGTTTTAACAGATTCGTTTTGTTTTGAACAGTCTATTACTACAATAGGTGCAATGTCCTTAAACATTTTGGGGTTCAGAAGAGGCGAATTCGTTCTTCCATAATATGACGATTGGAATCTGGCGTACATATCATACAAAATTCCAAATCTATCCTTTGAAAACATAACATTCAAGTTGTCGTAAGGAAAGAATTGTGAATTTAGGAACAACTTGACGTTTGTTAGTTTACAATGGTCAAAACTACCTGCGTTAGCTGTGATATTCGACTTTTTGTTGGTCTGTAACGCAAAGATCACATATCTAGGTTTTTCTAATTGGCTTGATGTCTTTACAGCCCAGGTCTGACGCTGTGTTGTCGGTAGTATTGGCCATTCATGCATTTCCCAGTTTCTAAACGGGACAACTATATCTCTGTCAGAATTGAGCATCTGCAATAGTCCTACTCTCCGTTCGTCAGCCAATCGTACATGCGGCACTCTCCAAACAACTTTATCTAGAGTTAGCTTCCAATCAAGTGTTGTTGCTGACGTTCCAGAGTCAGCTACTATCACATCCGTATCGCAGGATGATCGCAATAAAACCAATTCTTGCTTAACATTAATTATTATCCTTTTGTAGTCCTCAGCAAATCCTAATAAAAGTTTTAAAGGAACGCAAAAATCGAAATAACCATTTGTATTTGGTGTGAATTTCGTTTCACTTGGCAATACCCATCCACTTGTTATCAAAGAGTTTGATTCAATTGGTGACAGTGAAACCAATCCTTTTATTGTACTGCTAACTCCAACTTTCTTTGTGGAGTCAACAACGATCCCTGATAATTCGTATCGAATTTCTTCAAATAAAAAAGCCATGGGATTGTTAGTGAAAGGCACTTTTGATCCAGCGTCCCCATTTGTCGTTGTTACTCTTCCTTCAATATAAATATAGCTTTCGCAAGGCAATGTATAAGCATCTTGATGTTGTATTGGAATTCGTATCTCATCATTGTTTCCCAATTTCGATGAAGCGTAAGGGTTGTGTGTGTGATACTCCTTCTCCCATAACGTTTCGTCGAAAACTGGACCATTTTTTATGTCCAGTATGTCCATATTTGTTAACTGTAAATCCGAGTCTTTCCAGAAATTGCACGTTCTCTCTACTTAGTCCCTTCTCGTTCCGAGTGGTACTGACCTTCTCTGAAGTTTCTTTGGTATTATATACGAAATTAAGACCCATCGTTACCTATCAACACTTGCCTAATATGTAGGCGTATAGTTATTACTTCTCCTCTAAAATCTACTTCGTCTCCGTCTTGATCTCGTACGTTCAGCACGATGTCCGATATGTGACTGGTGTTTAATGGGAGATAAATTAGGTTATGTGGTTTTTCAACTATCTTAAATCCTGGCGGTACAGTTGGGTAAAACGAATGTAATATATGCTGATTTGACCCATCCTTATAAGCACCTTGAACTATGTTGCAGGTAATATTGATTACGTTAACTTTCACAATATTTACAGTTTTTGGACTTGTGTGATAAACGTTTGGTTCAAGTATTGATGAAAAGGGCGGAAATCCTAACAAGGAACCGATCGAAGCCGGTTGAATAAAGTCGATGAAATATTTGCACTTGATTTCACTTCTTAAGTTGTTGTTATTAGCTCGCAGTTCAATAACATCATTTCCCAGACGGTTCTGGAATTCTTTGTTAATATCTGTAATTTCATATGAACCGGTTGTAATCTCAACAACCTCAATCTCTCCATACGATTCTTGACTATTTTTATTACGAATGTAGTGAAGCTTATTGTTAACTCCTTCTATTATGTTTGGAATTGAATTATATGTAGAAAAATCCAACAGTGCAACTTCCCACTGTCTGTTAGGTGTCAGTTGCAATGGTGGGAAAAGGGTGCTCCGTAAAGTTGACGAACAACCATTAATGGTTACTGTACAAGACGCCATCATGAAGTTGACTAACGCTAGTAGCTAGAAACTCCAAACATAAATGTCCACAAACCGACGAGTCTCTACTTTGCTTTTGATCATAGTTGTAAAAGATTTTAGATCCTTCACCGAAATATTGCTTTAGCTCTATTGGAGGGGGAAGATTTCCAAAACTGTCAAAATAATAAACAGAATCCATGATTTTTTTGTAACAGACCCAATGTGTACCAACACCGTTGGCATCATCAAGATTTACAATTGCAGTTTCGTTTTTCAAAATATTCTTTGGCAAGTCATTGCGCATAAACACCCCCCTAAAAAATGGAATTTTTAGGCAAAATGCGTATCTTTCCAAATCCGTGTTGCTCAATGATTTATTTGGTACTATTAACTTATGTTTCTCACTCAGTATACACGGTAAGGTTTTAAATACAAGCCTCTTCCGTTTACCTTTTTTTTAGAGCATTTACAGGATCTTTTTCTCTTTCGCTTGCCATGGGAATTAGTATTTCTAGCTCTCTTGCCTCCTCCAGAAACTTTTCTTTTGCGTACATTTCGTTTTCTCCTTCTCGATCCACCTCCCACTGCAGTCTTTGCTTTCATGGCTGCTGTTACCGCTAGAGCGGCTGCTCGTTCACCAAGACTAGCGTCACTAGACTTAACTCTTTGCCAAGCTCTCTCGGCCAAAGCCCTGTCAGCAATCGCTCTTCTTTCGGTATCGGTGTAATTCGAATATGCTATATCGTGTTCCTTGCAGGCCTCGTCCAATTTATTAATACCAGGGTCCCCACGAGCCAAACGCTGACGTAATTTGGTCCCTGGTCCACAATACTGATATCCACCCGGGATATGAAGTTCTATTGGCAAGGCGTCGATAGCTGTGTTCACAAGATTTCCTGTTGGTAAAGTGTCAATGGCTTTTTTGAAAATAGAAACTGCAGAACTAGTGAGTCCTCCTCCTCTTCTCATGGGAGTTGAACAACAAATGAATCCATTGTCGTTCCTCATTGTATTTTATACAATGAGATTAACGTGAGGCTTTTCATGTGAATGCGGAAGAGGTAATGCGTCATTTTTCTCATTTGCAACATTATATGCATAGTATATATTGTTCGAGTTTTCTTTGTCACTTCTAGCAACGGAACTAATGGTAAGTGGAACTGTAGATGACAAATTTTCAAGTTTATCGTATAGGTCTTGTTTTAGTTTGTTTATTTCTCGAGAAAGAAGTGCAAAATTTACAGCGTCCGTGTCATTTACGGCAGTAGCTAGGTTTTTTATTAATTTGTTTTTAGCATCAAACATGCCATCGTTACTGTCACAATGTAAGGAAATTGTACGGATAGTTTTCAGGTTTACGGCTTCTTCACTATCAATAGCATCTGCTAAATTACAAATACGTTTCCTTTTCAGGTCATAATGACCGTCCTGCGTTAAATAGAATCCTTCACCAGGAGGACCTCTTAAAACTTCACGAGCAACAGACGACTCGTGGCGACCGAACTTATCCACACTCATTTTAAGACTGAGTGTTTACACTATAAACCCCCTACTTTTCAACTCCTCTGTTAATGCTACCATTTCACTATCTAATCCATTGTGTCCAGCCTGAATTGATTCATACAACAACCGCATTCTATCAACCAGTTTGTTCACATCGTTATAATAAATTATATTAGTCTCGTACATTGATTTCATCGTCATCCCCTTACCTTTAACGGAACGACTTTTACCTCTATATTTAGAAAACAGCTTTGCGATTATGTTTCTGTACTTTTCAGATCTGTTCCTGTGTATAGGGGTGGAAGGAGAGTACGCCTTCCTATGAGAATTCGTTAGTATACAAATTTTTTTGAAGTTATTTAAATCATTTCTCGAGTACTTTGTAGGAATAGGTTTGAATATCAACTCGAACAATCCAGCCGTACCTTTAAATGTTTGGCCTTTTATAATTATATTATCTTTATCATCGACAGATAAGTTACTATCACCTATCCTGAGTCCATCGTTTTCTAGACGTGCACCGTACACGTGATATTTTGCACTTTTACGACCACTGTGTAACATTTTTAATATATATTTTCTTGACAATGGTCCTTTATTCCCGATTTCCTGACTCAAAATACTGATGTTTGTTGGTGATTCAGTTTGATCTTCAGAATGCTCATGATGTCCCTCTTCTGTTAAGTTCCCTTCTTTTTCCTTTTCCTCTTCGTCTTCCTCCTCCTCCCCCTCCTCCTCCTCCTCCTCCTCTATAATGTCACTTGATTTACTATACGATTCTGTATCATTAGCAGAACTTTCCGTTTCGGTTGTCTTAAGTTCTTTTTTAGGTGATATTTCATCTGCCAATAGAGATGGTTTTTTTAACGTATCATTCAATTTGTTAAGAGGGTCGACAATCGGTTTAAATGTTTCTTCTAAAAACCGGTTTCTTTCCTTAAGCCCTACTTTTAATGCTTGATGTTTCTTTCGTATTGAGTCACTTAGCGCTTTTATTTCACTTAGCAACTCCTTTCGACCCGTCATGATTGTTGTCCTCTTTACTCCACGACTTCGAAAGACATACTAAAGATTAAAATATACTTGTATACTTTTAATGTACAATTACAAAGTGATCGAATCCAATCCTGTAGCGACCTTTATCCATTGGTCTTTCTTTGTCGATAACAATAAAGCCGTATTTGTCTTTCCAAGCTTTTCCACAAATTTCACGAAATTTTTCAAAACTCATGTCAGCTCCAACGTGATCATTGTACACATGTTTAAGATTTTTCTCATCCTGCTTGAAAGCAATTAAAAAGTTTACATTGTCTCTGATTAACTGTTTTGGTATCTTGCTGTACGTTTGTCCAATGTAAATGGAATCGATTTGATTATGTCTACCCATTGAAAAATACGATCTTATTCTTTCGTGGTTCTCACTTGATACATCGTCGAAAATAAAAATTGAGTGCGGCTTAGCTTCATTTGGTTCCATAATCTCACTGCTAGCATCAAACTTGTAAAATGAAACGTCTGGCACATCATCTAAAATCCTTTGTAATAATAGGTATTTTGGTTGATTTAAAGACTTCGAAAATATATATATATTATCGAAGCTTAGTCCGTTTTGTTTGGTTATCAAATTAAAAACTACATTAGTCTTTCCACAGTTTGATGGTCCGCTGATAATACACCTAACCGAGTCTGGAAACAAAGTTCCGTGCTTACTTACAGTGTTGTTAAAGCTATCTGGAGTCAAATGATCTATGTTGTTAATATCAAGTTTTTCATTTTGCCTTATAACCTCCATTTCACAATGAAACTTGTAATTGCTCGATCTAGTGTTACTTTCCTACTGACTACATAATATTAAAGCAAGTCCTTTTTGTTTATCCACGAATCCTCCGATTTATTAAATCCTAACCAACGGACCAAAATTCGATCTCCTTTCCTTTTTAAAATCTTTTCCACTAAATAAACATTTCCTGATCTTGATTTCAACATTTCATGACCGTAAATTCCTCCCTGCAAAATTTCACCTTTACTATCTTTAAGTATATACGTTTCAGGGATAGTAGGTTGCACTCTGTAAACGGTAAATACTTCGTTTGTCCAATTCGGAAGATATCCTTTAGCGAACACGTGTTTATATTTGCTCAATCTTACTTTATCTCCTATAGCAAATTTGGGAGGTTTTCTTTTGTCAACGGCTGGTTTGGTTTTATTTTTAATGCGCTTTATCAAGTCAGACTCGTGTTTTTTCTTTACTTCAATAGGTTTCATCCCGATTGTACGGTGTTTTCTTTCATTGTAGTCATTTATCAGCATGGGGAGGATATCATACCATACGTACGATCCTCGTTCTGAAAACTTCTTGTACATTGCAGTTTTTAAAGTGCGATTGAAGCGTTCTACAATAGCAGCCTTTTTTTCACTAAAGGTCGAGTAATGGTTTATTTTATATTTTTTCATTAACTGTGAAAAGTCTTTATTGAAAAACTCCTTCCCATCATCTGTTTGAAGATTCAAAATACGTCCCTTAATTTTTTTCAATACCTCCTCCATTGCATTGGTAATTGTTTGTCCTTTTTTATCTTTCAGAGGAACAGCATAAGCTACCTTCGTAAAACAATTAAGAACGGTTAAGATATATTTGAATCCTTTATTTTCTCTGCTGTGAGGTATTAATTCCACGAGATCTCCTTGGTATAGGTCGTTTATGCCTTTCAAAACTGTCTGTCGTCTAGGAAAGTTTTTTCGGGCAGGTTTGTGCAATTCTTCAATAACAAGATTTCTATTATCCATTGTACTACTCTTATTTACAACGAAAGCGTAATGACAAAATTGACAGAGGGTTGTATGATTTAAGGCCTTTCATAGGGGCGCAAGTGAGTTTTATACGAGTGACATTTGTTGGCCTTGAGAAAGACCTTTTTTATGGTGACATTTAGCAAGTAGGGCATTAAGTGGTTATCAATCAGTGTTTTTCTTCAAATTGTTCAATGAATTTCCCTCAGTGAATAATGACCGTAAGGAAGAGTGTGAATGTTATCGTGAAGGATCACTCGCTTGTCGTCGTTTGCTGAGAGTGATTTTTTAGTCACTGTGATACTAAATAGATTGTGGTTGAAGCTCCGAATTGTGTTGAACGTTGCATTGTACTCAGTCCCTCTGAAGAGACAGTTGTAGTAGTGTTCGAATTTAACATTTCTTGCAAGATATAACTTCTTTACTCCTTTTGCTTTTTTGACTACTCCTCTCTCTTCGTCGTCCACTTGTCTCGACGTATCATTGATAAATAATTTTAACGCATACATTTTGGACATGAGTGCTACAACCTCTTCCAGGGGTATTCCACATGTCTCATCCTTAAACTTCCCAAGAACTTTCTTGTTGACTGACTTATCGTATGTTTTATGATCAGTCGGATAGTCGGAAAAGTCGAAATCACCCCTGTAAGGGAAGGTCCTCAGATCTTCGTATAAGTCCATAGTCTTTATCCAATAAATGATTCCGTCTGTGTCCATATAGCTGATACCAATTCGATCTCTTTTGTAAAATTTTACCATCTTGTTATAATGAAAATCATACATGTGCGTCTTTGAAATATCAAGCACGCACATACCAACGTAGAGAGGTCTATCCAACACAATATTTGTCTTATTCATGCATACAGCCACGAGAGAGTCATTTATAATAATAGATGTTTTGAAGTTTGCTTTTTTAACTAATTTCAAAAACTTCTTTTTGTCATTAACAAGTCTTAAATTCATGTGATTTCTTTTGTTCTCTAGACATTTTCCATAGACGCTGTTGTTCATAAGTTTGAAGAATTCCTTTTGAAATGTTGACGTTGCAGCTGCTCTTCTAGAGGTGTTTGAATCAATATATTTCTTCAGCCAACAGCTCTGTGAAAATTGAAGTGCCCGATTAACCTTCACAATTCTTATTCCTAAATCTATAGCTTGTTGCACGGTCCAGTAGTGAGCAATATAATTGTTCTTGTTTTCTAGGGTGGTCAAAAGTTTTTGATGCTTTCCCGTAGGAGGAATTTCTGACCTCGGTAGTAGGGGCAAATCATAATGTTCGTCGTGAAGATGTTCAGGGTATTCAAAGTCAAAGTCCAAAATATACCCTACATCACCATATTTAGGAATGCTAAGAATGTCCCCTAAATTAGCAGGATCTACCCAACAAAAGCCACCGTGTGGAAGTGGCTGGCACATGCTAAGACCGTACAGGTTATTTGCATCGAAGTAACCTATGTAGACTGACTCTTCGTTGGGTTTGTAATTCGAAAGATCCTTATTATTCGCTTTAACATATCGAGTAACAGCATTTGTAAGACCACCTCTAACTCCGGCTTCCACCATGAGAACCATGTCAATATCAGTCAGAAGTTGAAGTTCACATTTCGTCTCTTTCATCATGGCTTGCCATGCTAATCCTGGAGAGGTATAGTAATAAAAGCAATCTAGTCCATAAGCTGACATACACACATTTCGAAACTGTTCCATGACATCACAGAGTAAAGTGACATCCAATCGGACATAGAAATCGTTGTAGTCTCCTAATGTTGACATATTGAGCTCTCTCCAAACTCTCATGGCGTGGTCGTAATCTTCTGGGTCAATTTCCGATTCATTGAGTTTGTTGTAAAACATTTCCGGAGGCGGTAGGGAAGTTTCTTCGAATCTTTCCAGGGAATCTATATAATCGTATGGAAAAACTCCTTTTCTCAGCACCAGCTCCATCTTGTCATCGGGAACCAGCTTTCTTGTTTCAACAAAGTCATCCCTCTGCAGGTTCTTGGAAAGAGTGCTCAAACTAAAGGGTAGAAATCTCAAGGAATCGATGAATCGTAATTTTATATCTTTATAAGTTTTCGTGAAACTAATAAATTTTTCTGTTGTCAAGGCCAGTACGTCAATACGACCCTTTTCCTCCCCAAGTTGCGGTATAATAAAGTGCGCATCATAACCACTTAAATTATGCAACACTACAGGAACGAATTTAGGCAATTTATAGTTAATATTACAAGCGTTGCAAGCCGCTCCTCTGTAGTCTCCTGTCAAATGATCGTGCTCGTAGACTTTAATGTTGTTATCAGTAAATTCATGTCCGCATAAGTAACAAGTGTCAGAAATTTGGTGAGATAGTTCTTGTAGATCCGTAAGGTCTTTCATTGGAACAATGACACTGTACAATGATGATACTTTTTCAGCTATACTGTAAAGGTCAGTTACAAATCTCTTTGCAGCTTCTTGCCCACGATAAAGTATAGGTTCTGTTGGAATGTTGAATTGTTCAAGATGATCATTCGAAAGGGTCGATTTAACCAGAATACAGTAGCTGTTTGGTTCATGTTTTTGGTACTTTCCGTTGTCTGGTGCGTCAGGATCTTCATTTTCCATGGGAATTAGACAAGACTCAAAGTCTGCGTAAATAACAATAGGGATCTTGTATTGGTTATGTACTTTGTTAAATTTTAATATCGATCTCTCTCTTGCAGGTAGTACAACCTTTACGGCAGAATGGTTGCCACAAAGTCTTTTGTGTTCTGACAACCATCTACGACCTCCCCTATCGTTACTTTTGAAACAGAAACATCTTTTGCAAACAGTAATTGAATTATTTCTTTTCGTTAACTGTTTATGCACGAGTATGTTAAAATCTTTGATGTATACATAATGCGAAACTTTATCACTGGTAATTAACAGCAAATCAGTGTGATCGGCTAACTCCTGAGGAGCAATTTTCAAGGGGTACACATTGTTACCATCATCTAGCCCAAAAACATTTACTGAAACACCTGGATTATTTTTTTCAAATCGCTTAATATCTGCAGAGATACAGGATAGGTCAGACCGTTGAAGTTGTATCTATTATTATAAACTTGGAATCTTGCATTTGGCCTGTTTACGTGAAGTTCATGGTCATTTATTAAGAATTTTACCAGCATTGAATATCGGAAACATTCGTTATCGTTATTTTGAACATTAATGCATGAATGAGTACTCTTTATCTTCTTGGGTAAGGGGATGTAACTACTCCCACGATCTCCGTATCCATGTTTATGCACTCGCAAATCCAAACTGTTTACGGTCGACAAGGACCATCCTGAACCACGTGCTTCGTGCTCCGTTATTTTCAGAATGATTTCCTGGATGCATTCTTCCACAACTTCAGCCAAATCAGTGATTTCAATAACATTTCGATTTCTAGAAATAAACCCCCTGTTAGATTCCTCTCCATCGATGTTATTAAAAGTAGTATCCAAGAGCAATCCGAATTTCATAAAATGTAATCGATTACGCTCATACTGCAATCGTTCTAGAATAAGAGTCTTCACTCGTGCCAAAAATGAGTCTAAATCAAGAGTACTGTTATTCCTTACTCGATAGTGTCTTACTACGGAACCCTCAAAAGCTTGAGCCAATAATTCAACTGTTACATCAGGTTCACTATTGGTTTGCTGGTCTGAATGTTCTTGTTGCTCTCTGGGAGGAGCATAAGCAATAACGCTGGGTCTGTTGTACTGTTGAGTTTCTTCTGTATCGTTGAGAAAATCCTCAAAATCAGGATGGGTCTCACAGTCAGATAAGTCTACTTGAGTTACGTTATGAAATAATTCACAGTGAGAGAGATAAATAGTCTCATCTGTAAATTCTTCGTTGCAAATGTGACAGTAATACATCTTGGGGTTGCAAAATTGTTTCGATGTGATATCTATGGCTGCAGACAGGATAATGAGGATAAAATTTCACATTTCGCGGCTTTATAACAAATGCTGACATCAGCACTACCTTCCCATTGGTTATTTTGTTTGCTATATCAGCACTTTCTTTTGATTGGATGGTTTAAACATTATCTTACATCAATTTGACAAGCAAATGACTCGTCATTTCAATGGTATCACTTGAAGAGAGAGAGATGTCTCAAGCTGTGCAAGTCTCAGAAGTATCTACCACTACCCCACCGTTTCAACAAGAACCATCCGTCCCAAATCGTATTAGTGAAGACCAGCCTATCCAGGAAAACAAAGTTTCAAGCACAATTCCATTACATTCAAGGGATGCAATAGCAGCAATGGAAAGGTTGTTAGGCGCAGACCACTTGTCTGACAATGAAGGTGATGGTTAGTTAAATGAAATGCTATTGAAAAACATTCGCTTAACCGGACACAATACATTTTACTTACTACAGTACATCAAAACGTTAATGTTTCGAGGAAACTGGGGGGGGGGGTTGTGCTTTTATAAAGCTTCTTTTTGTTTAACGACTCATTGTGGTGTTAACCTCAGGGGAGTACAAACACTAAGACCATGGATCGCCCTCCTCACCATTCGTTTGATCAGAGAGAAAGAAGACTAAGGAGAGAGAGAGAACGTCAAAGTAGACTAAGAAATGAAAGGAAAAACGGATTTGTAAAGTTGAGGTCTGTTATACCTTTGGCCTACAATATTCAATCGGAATATCAAACTCTAGTGATGGCTATCAAGTACATTAAAATCCTACAGCAACAGTTGGAGGAGTCTGAAACACTCACATCCACACCATCTTCACAACTCAGAGAATAATAAAGTACAAGTTTTACTCAATATTATTCTCGCTGTATGTTGAAATACACCAGCTACAAAAGGCCTTTTTAAAGGCCGCCAATAGATCTAATCGTATGTGACTCAGCTCGCTGCCATAAACAACTGTACTTGAGCATTGATGGTGCATGTTATCAAACCTTTTGTATACTTTATTACAAACACAAGTTACAAGTTAATTCACCAGTAGTACAAATTATTTGCGTTGGAATTTACTCATTTTTATATCGTACTCTCATATTATATTTTCCACTTGAATTTAGGAATAATGTCTGGGTTAGTTAACAATCCACGAATTATTTTTATAGTATTTACCTATTCCATAACTAAGTTAACATTGCATAGCTGAGATTAAATACGAGTGAACAATATGGTGGCCTTTAGAAAGGCCGTTTTATAAAAGTGATTTTTTAGTTGTCTAAGTATGCTACTCCATCATCATCATCTTCATCATCACTGCTACACTCTTCAAAAAGCCGCCTCCTTACTGTTTGCTCTTCAGGGAGTGCTGGAGTAGATCTACCGGAGTGTTCATGAGAGACGTCTTCAGACTGGTCTTGAAGCTGGAAATATATAATACTATCATCATCGGTATCAGAAATATCTTCAACCAGTAGGAGTTCCAATTCGTCGGAAGATTCGTCAAAAATATCGAAAATATCTTCCGAGCTTTCAGAAACAACAGATTCGTCATCTGGAACATCTGCTGCTAATAGAAGAGTATCTGTCAAAATATCCTCTGTGCTATGCCAGTGTCGTGGCACGTCTTTAGGAGCCATGGTGCTAGGAGAGACGAGCAGCAAATAGTGAGGATCGCGTCTTTCGTATGGCTTTTTAACTCTATAATTGTGATGAGTAAGCAAAAACATGAACCAATAATATAACAGCCCCTTAGTCAGCTGATTAAAGTGCTGACGACAATAATAATAATAATAAGTAACTGGGCGAAGGGACTTGATAATATGTTGAAAAAGTTAGGAATGAGACATACGTTACTCCTTAGATAATGTTTTACAAATAAAACTTCTATATGGTTTTAGTAAAATAAACAACAATTACAACTAAAGTTAGTCAATATTTTAGATCGAGCAACAAGCGGAGAGTTTAATACGATTGAAAATAATGGTGGCCTTTAGAAAGGCCGTTTGTAGAGGGCTGCAGCGGCCGCCGTTTAGTCTTCGACGATGATGGAAACTGCCACCTTTCGCCGTAGATGTAAAAGCCGTCTTAGGTCGTTCATGACATTCGCCCTGAGTGTTAAGTCTTCATCCAATGGTGTAGGCGTGATGTTCAGCTTGGCCTCCACCTTTAGCGTGATGGTCTTCTCTCGGCCGTCGAATTGGATGCGACCCAGCATGTTCCTCACGGCTCGAACATCCCGTTTGTCCCACGGCTTAACCTGCATTTCCCAATAAATTGGGACATGTTGGCTAAGGGTCTTCACAGACAGCGGTTGGCGAGGAACCCTCCCGGCAGTTTGGTAGTATGTAATGGTGTACACCATCCTGGCGGCCGAGCTGCAGTGAGTGAATGAGGGTCTTGTAGGGAGTACTGCTATTTATACCATATAAACATGATTAGTAAGCAAAATAAAATGACCAATTAAATCACTCCACCTTAGTCAGCAGAAAAAAAGTGATGACAATAAGCAGTAGATACGTATATTTACTTTTGAAACTTTGGTTTTGTGAAGAAATGTCACCTCTTCGACTTAGTTTACAATTAATATAGTTCTTGTTAGCTACAAGCTGAGAGTAATAACGATTGGAAACATTGGTGGCCGTTGTGGCCGCCGAAGTTAGTCGGATTTACTTTTAAAACTTTGGTTTTGAGGTATACATTACGTTTTGTGAAGAAAACGTCACCTCTTCTATTAAGTTTACAATTAATTATTGCAACAAATAATATAGTTCTTGTTAGCTACAAGCTGAGAGTAATAACGATTGGAAACATTGGTGGCCTTTAGAAAGGCCGTTTGTGGCTGCTTGCAGTGGCCGCCGAAGTTAGTTGGATTCATCGTCAGACTCATCCGGAGGGAATAAGCGACGAGGAACGTAGTACACTCCCCTCATGGCATCGAAAGCAAGCCCATCACAATTGCTGGTACTTGGAGTCTCTTGGTCGAAGGAGCAGGAATTCTTGATGTCTTCGAAACAGAGTAGTTGTTGATATATACTCATTGTTTCAGAGTCTACATCACTCAATTCCTCTATTTCTTCCATTCCTCCACCTTCAACACTTCCAGCTTCACTCTGCTCGTCAATCACTGCGTCGTCAGTCACTGCGTTGTCAATCAGTGCGTTGTCAATCACTTCGCCTTCCTCTTCTTCCTCTTCTTCTGGGTGGGTAACCACTGGAAGATTTTTCATTATACCAACAATTGTGCTGGGTAGAGGGAAGATGTTCTCCTTCGGCGCCATATCTCGAGACTATCCGTCCTGGTGCAAGCAGCTGAATGATTTTACAACATGTGAGGAACCCCTTTTATAGGCGATTTAAGGGGGGATAAGTGCTGATGTAAGTGTTAATGGGAGATAAGGATCAGTCTGTTATGTGGACGGTAGCAACTAGACACTTTGTCATACAAACGATTGAAATACTTGGTGGCCTTTACAAAGGCCGTTTTTAGAAAGCAGGGGGATAGTTTTTAAATGTCCACTATTTTACGGGAGTCACGGTGAAACATAATTTTATAGCCGAGTGTTTAGCGGTAATAGTTAGAGGGCGGTTGCTACCGAATACAAAAAATAAAGTTAGATCAACTTGAATCTACAACGTTTAGCCCTCAGGGAAATACTTCTCATTGAACAAATAGCACCAGGCTGTTGGTATGGACGGTAACAACAAGACACTTTGGCAAGGCATAAGTTAAATACGATTGAAATACTTGGTGGCCTTTAGAAAGGCCGTTTAAAGTGCTGCTACATCCGAGATTTACTCCCACATCCCCATCGGACGTGATCCACTTGTCGCTCTCTCAAATTTCAAGTACCCAGTCTTAGGTATCGGTAATAATGGTTTGGGCAGTCTTACCCGTAAAATTCGTCCATCACATTCAAGTATGACACTATACGCAGCCAAAGGTTTCAGTAGTCTGTACCTCTTTGATACTTTCAGCCGTTTAAAGCTAGTATTTACCGCAAAAGTTTCATAGTCAATGGTTGGTTTCTTCGTGTGTCTGGAGCAAAATTCCTCTCCAATTTTGCAGTAGTTTCCGCAGACTTCTCCTTTTCTGTCTCCCCTTTTGATGGTTGCACTACAGATCGGGGCATTTTTCAACCGAGGGGTCTTGCGAAACATTACTCTCGGTGTTTTAGCCTCCTTCGGGACGAACCCGTCGTTCTTCGAGATGAAAATCCGTGTCTCTTCGTCGGACGACTGATCCTCAGCTGGGCCGAAACGTAGTGGACTCGTGGGGCTGATCAGATGGGGGGATGCGGGAGCTTCGTCCGGGGGATCGAAGATCGACGCAACGGCTTTACCAAGCTCTTGCTCGGAGACGTCTGCCATGGTTGCTGCGATGAGTGCAGTTGTCGATGCGAAGGAAGAATGATTTCATGTGACAACTGTCTCTCCTTTTATACACTTTGCTTACTCAGCACTCTCTTTCTATTGGTCGGGCGTTAAATGTTAGCTAGTCTGAGTTAAAACCGATGTCAACTTGGTGGCCTTTACAAAGGCCGTTTTTACTATGTTATTTTTTACAAAGCAGGGAGGATAGTTTTTGAGTTGCCCACTATTTTTACAAGTCAGGTCAAATATAATTTTTAAGCCCGAATGTTTAGTGGAATTAGTTAGAGGGCGGATGCCACTGAAAGCAAGGATTAAAAGTAGGGTAGATTAACTTGACTCTACAACATTTAGCCCTCGCCCATGATGTACGCAAACTAAGTTAAAAACGAGTGACAAAATGGTGGCCTTTAGAAAGGCCGTTTTTTATGTAGCTAGAAGACTAGCGGCGAATCCAACTCGCCATCCGCCGACCGAGTTTTGCGCTCCGACATCCGACCTCGAGATGAGTCGCCATCCACGGCCACGCCATCCACAAAGGCAGGCGGACTTTGATCATGGGCGTCGAGGATCCCCGCCGTAGTAAAGCCTCGCCAAGTATGTAGTCGAACCAGACAAGATCGTAGTGTCCGGCTCGCAACCGATACAGCCGCCAAAACTTCACCCCGGCGAACTTAAACTTGAACGGGGTCAAAAACCGCCGCTCCAGCAGCAGTCGTTTCCGCTTGGAGACCGAGGCAATAATCTTGTCCACGTCGTGCTCTATGATCGGTGACAGCAAGGCTGGCGGGGCAGTCATCTCGGTCAGGATCCGTTGCAGAGTCGGGTCGCTGTAGACATCTGCGGCGAAATGCACCCGCTTGCGTGGCTCAGAACTCGGACGTTCACCAGATGGCTGCAGGTCGGGGCGTCGTAAAATAGTCTTCCGAGGTGTCTTCGAGGAGCCCATCTTCTATCTTCAGTGTCGCTGGAACGAATGGTGAGACATCGCAACCGGTACGCGTTTTATGCACGGCTGCTAGCTTCCCATTGGTGCGCTGAAAAGACACTGACTCAGCATTTTAAACGGTGGCCTTTAGAAAGGCCGTTTTTACAGTTCATATTTTAGATTCCAGGGGTATATATTTCAAGTTGACCACAAGTGTACAATATTCACGCTGAAATATAATTAAGGTGTAATAGTTAGTGTGTTACTGATGGGATTTTTGAAAGTATCGGGTGTTGGCTGTTAGTTTGACTGAGTTATAAACTATAACTATTGGAGGCCTTAACATAATTTTAAAGATGTCCACGGTCAGATGTAATAGTCTTAGGAGGAGAATACTGAATGCAAGGATTGAAAAAATCGGGTGTTGCCAGTTAGCGTGTCTGAGTTCAAATACGAGAACAATTGGTGGCCTTTACAAAGGCCGTTTTTTATATACCAGTAAAATTATACTGATACCCACTTCGCTCTGACTTTCTTGCGACAGTACCCATCTCGAAGCTCTTCAATCTCGAGGTAGGTGTTTGCACTTGTCTCTGATGGTCCAACCACGCCGACAGGTAGAGTAGTTCGGACCAGATCCTTCCCGCGCCCGAGTAAAACTTCTCTGCGCTGTCCATTTGTTTGGTAGTCAACCAGGCGATATTGTCCCGACTTCAGCTTCCAAAAGCGGTGGCCTCTTACTCCGGGAAACGCTGTCGACCAAGTGTGGCGATCAGCTCTGCGATGCGAAGGCTCAATCACCGGGATCCGATAGCCGTCCTCGGGAATCAACGGGTTGCTAGTCGGCAGCACTGTACTAGCGTGCAGCTCGTACATCTTGGCCGCTTCCGGACCGTGACTCTCGGAAAGAATCTCCCGGAGTATGCTGTGGGCATCTGCGGCATAGCTGGAAACTATTATCCGGCGAGGTAGGTCGGCGAAATGCACCCGCTTGCGTGGCTCAGTACTCTGACGGTCGCCAGATGGTTGCAGGTCGGGGCGTCGTAAAATAGACTTGGTCCGCTTGGCGGCCAGCTGCTGAGATGGGTCTCGGCGGGGCAGGGTGACCATCGTTGGACGGGTAGGCTTCCTCAACATGATGGTAGGTGCGTCAGAGCAGCAGTAATTGTCTCCCAGAGCCACGGTGCTAGTCGTTGACTACATCCCGTCTCCCATTGGTCGAGACATTGTAACCAATGAGGAGGCTGTATTTTCTGCTGACTCAGCGGGAAAGTTGACAAAACTGGGTCGCACACTGCTTCGGCATCACTCGACGGGCCGACTGCACCGGGGCAAGCCAAGCATCTTCAGACCTCCACAGAAGACCTACAGCGAAACGGCGGAGATCTTCGAGGAAGAAGCGAGGCGAGATTCACTGCAAGACGCATCCCCGCTGCGTGGTAACCGCCTTGGATGGAACCTCGCGCATACAACAGTCACAGTATGTCACTGCGCTCAACGCTTCTGAACCACGCGGCTTTCCGTCCCGATCGCCGTGGGCCTCTTGAGCTGACTTGCGACATCGTCGGGGTGTTGTTGCCATGCCTGGGAAATACAGCCCCCACCGTTGGACAAGTCTGCTGCGGAGCTGAGGCTGCTTGTCTGATCCCGGTGCAGTCTGGCCCTGTCGGGTCGATGCCTTGCCTTCTCTCTTTTCTGTCATTTTCTGCTATTTGGCTTGCGCTTTGCATGGGGTACTCGTATAACTACTACTACTACTAACATTGTTTTCCCAAAGTGTAAAACTTAAACTGTGTCCCATTACCTTTCTCCCGTCACATCCTAAAAGCCCGGGCGGTTATAGCAATGTGTTTGCTGCCGCCCAAAAACCCCCTAGGGGTCTCCAGTCGGTGCCGTGAAGGCACTATGGTAGACCCTTCCTTTCCTGACTGGTCGCCGACGTGAAGTTGGTACAGTCGGGATCCTTCTTTTTTAACATTGTCAAATGACCTTGAACCTGTTTGAACATGTTCGTTACCAAAAAATTACCAAACTTCACGCGTAACGAGTACTCGCAGCTGCGGGCCCCCAGTAAATCTTTGAAAATTAATTTACTCAACCTTCAAAAATAACTGTGTGCCAGAACGTCAGTTTTACATCTACTCTGAAACACCAAGGTTTAAATAAAATATTTTATGCTCGTACCTAATTTTGTGCATCTACGATCAAACACCATAGTTTTAACAAAACTGTGTACTAGAATCCCGGTTTCGCAACTACTATCAAATACCCAAGATTTTTTCAGCGATCGTCTGAAAATATTAAAAATGTTTCAATACAAGTCATATTTTTAATACTTAGATGTTTTGTTAAGTCAAGTTGTTAATATATAGTAAATTTACGTAAACTATCCTATAATTTATTATGCTCGTAGCCTCTCTTTAAATAAATTGTAAAAATATCCACTAAATTATTTTATTTTTCCGAAAGTTAACTCGCACGCTATCCTGCGGCGATTTGAGCAAACACTTCGTTAATACAGACAGAGAAACACAGAGACTCCTGGTGGTGATGTAGGCAAGCAATTAGTTTGATAAATTACTGCTAAACAGCGACACTAACAAGTTGGACACATGTTGTACGCTGCAAACACCAGAATGCGCAACGATGTGCTTCCAAGCATATAGATAATGTTGTCTGTCGCGATAACTGCATGTTAAATGAGACAGTTCCTAACTTATCTCTTAGGTCCCTGTAGCTATATCGCTACCACACGTGCACTGTCTGGCCAACGATGTGCGTGTGAGTGTTGGTTAGTTCGAACCTGTCACTGGGGGCCTAAAATTTGATCGGTGAATTCCGATGATAAATTGATCCAGTTGGGTCGGCGTAAAAGGAGTGGGCAAAACGGGATACACGTCACAATTGACTGGATGAATTTATTGTCGGAAATTCACCGATCAAATTAAAATGTGGAGGCCTATTTTGCTCATTTTTTTAAAAAAAATACTGTTATCTGCATCCCTAGGGATATAATATATGTTTGAAGCAAGTATGTTACAAACATGTTTCTAAAACAATAATCGTTAGGGTGTTTTATCTGTTATACAATAAATTTACCTATCACTATTTCACGCCGTCGCTACATTAAACCCACTAAGACTCTAAGTGCGAGCATGCACAAGTGCGTATATAGTAAACATATATTTAATTTTCGCGTATTCGGAGAGTTACATTAATTAGTACGGCCTACGATTAGTAAGAGGCTACGATTTGTATAATTTTCACCACGCAATAGTACGTATACGGAAATATATATTTCATTTAGAGTCCTCGGGAAGTTTCAGTACTATTTTGGCGACGACGCTACGGTATACATTAAAAACTAAACATAAAACTATGTTAGACGGGGTAAAACTAATTCTTCGGAAAATCACTTTTCCTTATTTCGACTATATTTCATACTTTATTAAGCAACATCGCAACACTTCGAAAATACGACTTTACGTTAAAACCATCTATGTATAACCATAGATAAAAAATACCCCAGGAGTAGATCGTTCATTCTGTGATTCCTGAAGGTTCTGGGGTGTTGGTGGCGGCAGTGGCGCGACCTCGCGGGATTACTTCCAAACTGTAGCGCAACAGCAGCGGTGCGGTGGCGCTCCGCGTGGACCGGTGGGGAAGCAATGGAGGGGGAGGGAGGGAACGAACTCTTGACACCAGACACCGCGCCACGCCGCCGCCGCCTCGCTGCTACACGGCTACTTCACAGTTACAGGGCCCCATTCAAGCTCCCTCCCTCCCTTGGTCCTCGGTCCCCGTGCCGCGAGCCTGAGAGTAAACTCACGCTCGTAAACACAATTTTTCTCATTCTATTCCATTATTTTATGTTTGATATATTGAAATGAAATATAAATCGAAGTAATGTATTAATTATTGTAATTTAATTCTAATCATTTAAACTAAATTCATACTTACGATATTATTCCTGAGATACCACTCGGATTAGCAAGGGATTTTACACTTTATTGGTGAGTTTAGGGTTTTAAAGATGTCAAATAAGTTATTATTATTATAACACCATATAAATGTGCACAATAAATTAAAATAAATTAAATAAATTAAATTTCAACAATGAATTTAATACTTTACTGCTTTGTTAGTTTAAAAAATTATACATGTACTCTTGAAAAGATAATACTTGTACATGACGTGTATCTTTTGCCGTGAAGTAATTTTACTACCGAGAGAGTGTTAATTTACTATATCAAACTTCACGTTGCACAGGAGACATGGCGGGGACATAGATAACTCCGTTTTCGTCTCCCAAAAATTTTTGATTCGTTGCCACAGTTAAACTTGGTAATAAAAAATACCATTAAAGGCAACAGAATCAATTTTGAATTATTTATTCATTTACTTATTTATTTATTTATATTTCATACGGGATTCAGGTAAATTCATTTGTTTTGGATTTTCATCATTTTTTCCCAGTAACCACCATACTTCCCACCGGGTTGCCGCAGATTCTTTGACATGGCCTGCAAACCTCTTTTTATTTTGGCAATTAGGATTTTGTTTATGATGAATTCCCGGTGCTTGAAGCATTCCGTGTTGCATTTCAGCCAATAGGGATGCATCTTAAAAATTCGTCTTTTGGTTTTTAACATGACTGCCTTTTTGAAGTTGGGAAGATGCATGTTCTTTTTCAACATGGAGTCCAAAACTGTGAGCGCAGCATCCACTACTTCCACAGTTTCATCTTGTGGATACATGAGGTTCGATGTATCACATCTGTATTCACGATTCCTGATGAGGGACTCTTCGGTGTCGGCAGCCGATGGAGCCATGGTTAACTCTTTTCTGCAGTCGTCGCAGTCAAACTGCTTCAAGCTGGCCCGAACACCGTAACCAGCAAAGTACCTTGAATGAGAATGTATGGTTAAAGTAAAAAAAAAAACTATCAAGGCACAAGAAAGATGCAAAATTTAATTTCTTAAACGGAAATATGTAATTTTAGTGAAGTTATATAACAAACTAGCTGTCCTACGTTCTACCCGTTCTTCACACGGATTTTCAATGAAAAATAAACAATGGTTTCTATGGAAACCAAATAAAAACTGTTAAAAAACCATTAAATAAATTGGCATAAAACAACGACATAAAGCGGCCTAACTCACGTACGAGCTCGGCACGACGAACTTGGCCGGCTCGAAGAGCGATGTTCGGTAAAAAAGCGTATAGTGTGTAGTAGGCGTTATCAGGCCAAAATGGGCGGAAACATTATTTTATCTGCAGATCACCTAAAATAAAAATTAAAAAAAGATTTAAATTAAAATTAAGAATATTTTCTATAAAAATATTTTAAAAAATTAATACGGTAGCTCAGTAACCAAGTAACCTGGGTCCAGATTCGAACCAGGCACGTTAAAGCGTTGGTAAGACGGGTTCGCTGTAGCGATTTTCCCGGTCGCGCGTCGTGCTCATGGTCGTGCCGATAGCTCTCTGAATGGGGGGGGGGGCGAAATCGCCCTAACTTCTGTTGTATCATTGATTTACTCATTTCATTACCTTGCGACACGACACTAATAAGGTCAGTCGTAGCTTTTTTACGCAATTAATAAATAAATTAATTAAAGTGTCATAGTTGGGAATTTGTACATTAATTTGGTCACATTTAAATGACACATTTAAACCTGACTGTTGTTGACACCTACCTGGTAGAGCATGATTCTAAGGATGGCATCTTCATCTGATCGTCCACTTCATCCTCACTGTCAGAGGCGGAGACGGTGCAGTCGAATTGCTCATCTGTGCTGCACGCGGTCGATGTTGACGGAATAACCGTCGAAGACGTGGGCACTACTATTGTTGCCGCCGTCACTGTTATGAGCTCATCCTCGTCAGGCTCACAATTAGCACCAGCTGGTGGCTGGATTAGTGCCGACTGTATCCGATGCCGCAAATTCTGCCGGAACAGTCGCACTGAAGGATTTCTTTCAAACCTAAAATAAGAAATATTTTCAGTCAAAAGCTCAACATTTTTGGAAAAATGTAGAATTTTTATGTCAGACAAAATACATTTTAAATTTGGATGATAATGTAGTAGATGAAACAATTTTTATTAATAAAGTAGATTAAATAATTAAATAATAAAAAATAACTAATTTTTCCCTAATTTTGGGCAATCTCCAATCCCCCCTCAGCACAAGCCCCCTCTCTCCCTCTATGTATCTAAATTTTGATAAATATCCGGTCTGGACTCAAGAGTTCGGATGTTTAATATGATGTTTCTTAAATTATGTTATTGCTTAATATTTCAGAACAAATAATCAAGTGTACTCAATGTATTCACTTACCCACACTTCTGCCTTGCAACCGAAAACTCATTTTCTATAGGGTCTTGGTTGATCCTGCCTGTCATTAGGTACTTCGTCCCTTCCTTTTCTAGGTCTTGCCACAACAATTTGGTTGCCTCTAACGTGTGTTCAAGGCTTTCCATGCAAGGGGGTCTTTTTTCCACATGTACCATCTTCAAAGACTTCACCCAGTTGATGGCCCTTAAAGAAAGAAAGAAATCAATAATTTATTTCCAACCAGGCTAACAACAAACATAACAGAAATTAAATTAAGTTAATAGCATAATAGAATGTAATAAATTACTATAATATAACATTATATACCTTAACAAAGTGTCCAACGACTTTCTCAAGTGTTTATCGGTCGAGGGTGACAATGCACACTTATACGGGTTAGGGCTAAACTTTGTTTTGCTATTCATCACATCGAACACATTGTTCATTTGCTCTAGAAAAGTTGCGGTATCAAGAGCAGATGAGGGCAACTGGCCTGTTTCGTGAGCTGTTCGCATTGCTGCACTTGTTGTTAAACTGAATACTTGAGTAGCCAGTTTGACCGACATTTTTTCGAAGCTGTTAGGTTTTATATGCTTTTCGGTCAGCTTGGTTGCTCGCGACTTAGTTGCCTCACTGTCGATTTCATACAGCCGTTTGACATGGCCCCAGTCAGCAACACCGACACTTTCCTCAGATGGACTTGCTTCATCTCCATCTACATTGTCCAATTCCTGAAACCACCCATCAATCTTTTATATAAATATTGCGAAACAAAATGTTTTATAAAATACTATAAAAGTTTTCATATTGTAGTAAATATTACCTGGGGGCCAAAAATTGTGGTAAAAACTATACTCAACAGTATGAAATTTTATATATTTTCACTTTATTTGCAATGCTTTAATGTGTTTTAACAGTAAGTTGAGCTGTTTATAAACTCATGTTGAAAAATGTTTTAACTTTAATTAATTTACCTTAAAAGAATGTTTTCACTATAAAAACATCCTTTCACAAATGGTTCCTTTCCCAATTCGGTTCATTTTTATTATTATTGAAAGTAATTATAGCCCAAAACACGATGAGTAAACTATATCATATATTATTAGTACCATAATGTACAGGTATTAGGACTTATGTAATATTCTTAATATGTGATTATAGTAATTACAATCTTTTACTTTTAGTAAAAACAGAACATTTTGAATCCTCAATATTTGACCTACCTTCGGAGCAGAGGGAACTGATGTTTTGCAAAATGAAATATGCCCCACAAAGCTACCGTTTTTCTGTTTCATGAGGTTATTGCGTATGCATTTAACCACGTGAGGAAAATCATACACTAAGTAGACTCTCTTGTCGTTACATTCAAAGTAAGGCTTTTCTTTAGACGTTTTCAGCAGGAGAGCGGCCTTCCTATTAACTGAGCTCTGGTCACAGACAACTGCTTTAACATCCAGCCCAGCAGTTTGGCAAGCATCAACACAGCTTGTAATTAGTTTAGCCAGTATAGAGCCGTTCACAGAGTCATTGGTGGCAAAATATGCAATCGGCATTTTCCAGCCATAAGTAAGCCCTCTGGCCATGAACAAGAGTATGTGGGTTGCTGGGTATGGTTTCCGGCCCTCCTCTCCAAGGTCGAGCAAACCTGAAATATAAAGTAAAGTTATAACTTACTTTTCATGAATAAGTTATCTGGTTGAAATATTTTAAGCAAGCAGAGATTGGATTTTCCATACACTCATACAAATACACCAACAACTGTTGCAGCAAACCTGCATACCATTCTCCATATTATTCTTATGGAGCTTACAAAAACATAATAAATTTCAATACCTTGAATTGAAATATGTTCGTTTGCATTTGAAATTCGCTGAGTATGCAGGTCTGCTGCAACGGGGGTATCATTTGGATTACATAGAAACCATTGTTTCTTTTTAATTTATTAATCTAAACCCTTGCGAAGGACGGGTAAAACAGCTAGTCAAACCCAAGCTATAAATTCACCTGACCTATAAAGTATGATTTATAATTTTAACACCACGAGAACATTACCTTCGATCACATCCCTTTTTGAATCGTAATCTAGACTCGATTTTATGCTCATTTCGTCGAAAAGGATAACGGCCTTCTTTTCCCAACCATTCATATGGTTAATTTTGTTCTCAAGCATCTTCATTATTTCTGAACAAACGCCGGGTCTTAAGTCAACAGCGTTAAGCCAGCGTGCAATTGTGGATTGACTAGGCAGAGCAAAACCATCGCTCCTCATCTGCTCATATAATGCTGGTGATTTGTATCTGAAAAAGTCAACATAACATAGGTTAAGATACAGTTCGCCCAAACTGCGCTCACAGCCAAACTGGCGGATTGATTGACGAATGGAGGAGAGGGGTGCTTTTCCAGAAACATCAGTTTGAAATAAACTTACGGTTTTTAAGTATATGCAACAACTGCTTTATTTTAAATTATATTGTTATGTTTTTAAAATTATTTTTAAGACCATCTTCGCTTTAAATTATGTTTGTATACTAATAAACGGGCAAATTGGGTTATGTTAATATTTATTTGTTAAGTTAATAATCAATTAATTGATTAACTTTTTTTAGTTCAGTTTAAAGTTGACAGATAGTTGAAATAGGCCTAATTGCCACATTGATTACAGTTTAAGCACTTTGGGTAGTGACGTTTGATAGTGTTTAAGAGTTGAATATTTTTTATTGTGAAGGGTCTAGGTGTTCACATTTACCTCATCGCTAATGCCTGTTTCTTTTCTTCCTCCGTCCATGGCATCCTCTTCCTATCAGCATGCTTGAGCTGCATGCAAACGAAGTCTGATACTTTTTCTGGCAAAGTGTCTCGGAGAGCTGTCATCAGCATGTCTTTTGTAATGGTGAGTTTCTTTTGAGTAAGTCGTTTTAATTGTCTTTGGTATTTCTTGTTGAGTTTTTTAGAACGTTCTAGTCTCTCCAACAGTTTTCTCTTCGCGGGTGTCAAATTTCTTTTTGGCGTTGGCCTGCGTCCTGTAATAGATTTAAATTTTTTGTACTGTGGAGTGCTTGGATCAACTAATTGTTGTGATGTGCTTGGAGTAACAAACAAGGCCCTCCGAGAAAGCACTTTACAGCCAGGTGTTCTTTTATCGTCTTGAGGCAATAACGAAGCCTGTGTCCGTGTCAACGATGGGGGTTGCATTTGGGTTGCATTACCACCCACCGACTTCGGGGAATCTATTTCCTCCACAGAGAACAGCGTGGGCACGGCCCATGGGTGTATTTTGGATTTTAATGTGCTTTGGAAGCAACTGTCTTCAAAATGTTTTTCACAAACTTCCTTCCTCGACAGTGTTTTTGTTGACAGTGAATCTAGAGATTCATTTGCACAATTTTTTACCCAAGCTTCACAAACCGTAGGTCTTTTAGTAGGGAACGCAAACATATGTAGGTTTGGGTACCGAGCCCGGTTCCTTTTACACCCGTAAAAGCAACACATGCTACGACTGCGATTTTTCGCAGTCGAATTGGCCGCCTTCAGATGTTCCTAAAATATACAACAATCGTGAGTACATATCAAGTGATATTGAATTTAACGTTGCTACTATAGTCAATCTCAATCGTTGATAAAAAATGGCTATTATAAATTATTAATGTAAGGGCAAGGAAGTTTTTTTTATTTAATGGCAATATTTTTTTTAAATGTTCACCTTACCTTTACCTTTTTACCTTGCTTTTTCTTAAATATGTGTACCTTGTTACGAGTATTTTGTAAATATGGAGTAATTAATTGTGTATTAATAATAATAAAAAAACACGTGTAGTTAAGAAATATGTGAATACAGTATACTCTTGATAATCCAACAGATATGGGACCGGCGGCCCTTGTGGGATTATCAAATATTATGGATTACCGAGGGTACCTTAAAAACAGCAATAAATTAAACTACAATGCAAATATTAATGAGAAATGAGTTAAAAGAAAAGTCTGTGTTAATAATGAAACGTTTATTTTACTTTCTAAATACGTGAACCAAAATAAAAGTAAACTTGTGATCTTAAAACGTAAGGACGTTAAGACGTATCGCAGTATCGGTCTCGCGGCGCGGCGGCGTGTCCGTGTCGGTGTCTAGGAGGATAGGATAAATTATTGTCCCTAATAATTGTGTTTAGCTGTTTTTTTCGTTATGAAACCAAATTAAATGTTTTCAACCAAAATCAATTAAGAAATATTCATATAGTCATGTTAATTTAGGTATTATATGTTGTAATGAGCAGGTCATGTTCCCGCCGCGCCGTCGCGTCGCCGCTGCGCAGTACGGCCGGCCAGCCAGCCGCTGCGTTGGCTTCAACGCAACCCGTGTGTGTGTGTGTGTCCTCTCCTCCTAATGTATCCTCCTAGGTCGGTGTCGGGTTACAATAATGCTCGCTCTCTCTTGCACTCACAGCACTTACGGCGGCCGCTGCGGTGTCGGATTACCAAACGTGTCGGACTATCGAGATTGCTCTTTATCTATCTTTGATTTCGTAAATTTAATCCTTCCACTAAAATTACGATCGACAAATTTACCGCCGCAATACATCGAAGATAATTTTTAAGAAACTTTGGGCTAAATGTTTACAGTTGACAACAACAAACCGACATCACTTCAGTGAAGTTACTTAAGCACTTACGCTTTTTTATTTTTTCACCGTAATTGTTTCAAAAAAGTCTAACTTTGATAATTATTGCAAATCTAGATGAAGTTTTCCAACGAGCCAACGAGCAATTAATGGAATCGGTCCAGTAGAACTGTAGATTTAGTTGTCTGAAGATTTTTAAAACTGAATTATTATAAGAGTTGATAGGGGAAAACCTACATTTGAGAGTGGCTCATACCTTAAATAAGAATAAGCCAAATCTAAATTTTTAAATCTACCTTAATGCAATACTACGAAATGAGACGAAAGTTCTATGGTTTCGACACCTCAAACAGACTCAAACGTCAAAATTGGTCCAGAAATAAGGGACAGGTTGCGTTAACAAAAAAAGGCTTCACGTATTAAATATATATAAGGATAAGGATACTCGGCGTCATAGTTCCCTCCAAGCCACCAGATAGTGTTAAACATAGTTGTCAGTGATTTTACTTATTGTAGAAAAAATTAGAATGATTAAAACATTAAAATTGTAACTAATCACAAAACCTAGAATTAATATTATTTTACTAAATTTTATAGAAATTCATATTTTTGAATTTTTGATCATGATCTGCTGTAAAATATTCTGCAATAAATATGAAAGAAATTAAAAAAAGGGCTGTGAACAAGAGTTGCACCAGCCCCACCCTTTTGGGGGCAATGCTTAATAGTAAAAAATGCGTGTTCATTGGCAATATTTAAAACAATTTAATATTACGTCCAAGTTCGAATCATCATTAATAGACTCTACAACTTGTTCTAAACTTGGCAGAGCTACAGCGTAAATTCATGGCTTTTCGTAAGAAACCAATTTCTTGCAATAAATATATAACTGTGTAAATCTTTAGAAAAATTAAGTTGGCTGAATGCTGAATGTAACAACATCAAGCCAACTTAAGTTGTTGTAAGTTGGCTGTAAATTATCCTATACTCTTATATGAGTAATGTTATCGTACGTGCTTGCTTGCTTGCTTGCTGGTATGCTTGCTTGCTTGCACATTTATTTCAAAAACGGCTCCGAGGATTTCTTTCAAAGTCTGGAAATAAGTAATTTATGACTCAAAAACGTCTTTTACGCAGATTACTTGGCCAGAGAAAATCTAATAACGTAATAAATCGAATTTTAAAGTTGTAAAATTTTAACATTGGCCTTATGGGTTGCCGTGATAGCAACGAAAATAAACAAGGAAAGTGTCAACAAATGAAGTAATAATAACAGCTGTTTGGAATCTACAGCTATAAAGGGAAAATACAGCAGGTGGGATGAAGAGTCCATGGAGCAATAAAAAAGGTTTATATTGATAAATTTTATGACATTGAAATATTTTATAGTAACTGGATGAACTGGTAAACATGAAATAACACCGAGCAAGGCTCGATCCACCAGGTACTAACAATATAATTTACGTAAGAGTTATGGTTGTTTTTATGTAAAGCATTATTACGTTTTTTCACAAGACAGCCCCTCATCAATATGTAACTATAGTAACGGGCAGTGCCAGTAATACTCAGGCTGTTCAAAAACAAAACAATATTAATTACTTACCATCAGGAAACGAAGGTCGCAACTAATTATGGAACTGCAAAACTAACACGAAAAACTGTAAAACTAAGTACAGCAGAGATACTGGCTCATCAAGAATCGCTCAGCAACTAATGCACTGAGAAACAACAAAGAAGGAAAAATGGGAAAAAGGAGGGAATAAAGGTGTCTGGAAAGTGAGGCTACTTTTACACTTCAGCAATCAGATGTTTCCCGCGAATATTTTGTGACTATTCACCGTCACTTCTATTTTAAAGGCGTGGAAGGAGTTAATATATTTAATTCTTAATATTTATTTATTAATAAACTGAGCATTTTTATTGTATTAAAAAAACACAATTGCGTCCATTACCAGCACGGGTAGGGCGAGTGCGCAAACGTCTAAACCTCGAGTTGGCGCGCTCTCAGCGGTGTCTTCCGCACGCGTGGAGCCGAGGCCAGGGCAAGCCTGTGTGGTAGGAAACGGGTGCAACGATGAGAGATGAGAGCGGGAGAGCGGGCTAGCGGGGTGTGGGAATGGGGGGGGTTTGGGGGAGGGAGCGCGGCAGCGCAGTCTGGTGCGCCCGAACAGAACTACGTCGGCCCGCCATTGCCCGAACAGTCTGCGTTGCCGGTAAGAATGGACGATCTACTCCTGGGGTATTTTTTATCTATGGTATAACCGACCTGGCCACTCACAGTACGACTGGTGACCCCGGCCGCACTGCACCGCCGGCCGGCGCGCTGCGCTGTCCACCGTCCTCTCGGCGTGTCCCGTCCCCCGTCCCACCGGCCTCTCGGCGGCGCCGTCGCGACGTCCACCCCGACATCGTCACTTCAAAACCTAACCCTTTAAACCTACACGTCATCGCCTCAGTGACATCATCACTACGTAACACATCCGTCATCAAATACGTCACCAATACGTCAAAAACACGTCACCGATACGTCACAATTACTATTTTACCATTTTGCCTATGTCAGCTGGTCTATACCTATCCAACCACATCTACTATTATAATTTTATACATGGTAACGAACTACGTCGTGCATTCACAACGTGATTTCATTCGTACTCAAACTATTGTCAGCCTAGAAATCACTTTAAAAAAACCTATCACTTTTGGGTGATATTGTAAAACTAATTATATCTTCCTTCAAACCCAGAGATGGAACGAATGAACACTAATATTTTCTCATTCCAATATATCCCAAAATAAAAAACTGTAGCTATTAATTAATTTAAACATACATAAACAAGAAACAAGATCGGCAAACTTATTTATACCGAGTTCAAATCCAGCGAAAAAACAATATTTTAATGTATGTCGCGACAATTTAAAAACGCCTGCAAGAGCAAATACGCAAAACGTCTGACTCTATAACCTCGTGAGGCAGATTGAAGGGACTGAAGGCGCAAGACAATCTGGTTTTGATAATAGACGGTCGGCTTTTTTACCTTGATTTTTTTGCAAGTTCACAGCACAGCACAGACCACTTCTATGGTGTGGTTTACAGTAACACTTCGTTCCATCGTTCCCCGAATTGCTGATTAATTATTGATGCCATTAATTAAACAATTAATCAGCAATTAATTAGCTGAGTAAGCAGCAGACTTTAAAACAGCTTTTAAATGCTTCAAAATATATTTTAACCATCATCACACACTTGTAACACACATATTTTAATTTTATTGTATTCTGTTTCAGAATAACATGGAAAATGTTTATATGCAGGCTTGCCACGTCACAGATTCTACACCAATCTCCAGAAGACATGTTTGGAAATCAGTGGTAATACGTTTTGTTTATTTACCATGTTGGGACAACGTATGTTAGTAATCAGTCCCGAGAATCACGGGAACCAAAGGACATAGAACAATAATTTAAGTTTACATTTTTCGAACAGAACTTAATTGTGTAAACCATGTTTGGTTATTTTTATTTCTCGATATGGGCCTAAAGAATTGTTTTTATAGGCCTAACCTTGAGAACTACGGTTTACCGAGTGTCAATAAATTGCGATCTTCAAAACTTCAAATCGGCTGGCTTTTTCCAATATAATCATAAAATATGGGTAAATAGCAAGCAGTTTAAGTTTTTGAGGTCGCAATTTCGTGAGCCCTAGCTAGTATAGTAGCTTTTTTCATCAGCTACAAAGGAAATTCGCTCGAGCCTAGATTTTGGAAAGTTTACAGACATGTAGATCTATTACAAAACTAATAATTTATAATCCATTTACAATTAACTACAAAATCATTCTGGACGGCCGGGGAGGAAGAAATTAGGCAGACAAACGAATAGCATAATAACATAATATGCGTGCACTTCTTTCTTTTAACAAGACCGACCAGAACGAAAGCAACTTACATGAGAAGGCCCGGCGAAGAGCGTTGAGCGCTCGGACCAAGACGCCCGGCATCGGACTGGGGCGGGCAGGGGCTGTGTCTAGCATCTCCATCCTCGCTGGGCATGACTAGCTGCAACACGTAAGCCAACTTGCAACATATTTAACAATGAAAAACTATCAATAAACATTCAAGCCACAAAACAGACGGATGGAAAAGACTGAAATATACAATATAATTTCTTTAAATACTAAGCAAAATGTCATTAAGTTTTGCAATCATATACATTACGTCTTTTGTAAATCACGAATAATCAGGCATAATCCACCTGCCTATCGTAATATTTGAATATCGTATTTAGCGGACAAGGACGGTGGCAATGAAAACTTGAGATCTTTTGGGATAGACCGTGTGCAGATGTCGAATTTCAATGCCGACGTTTCGGAGACAATGCAGTTCTCCATCATCAGGACAAATAGCTCGTCGCGCGCAATACCCAATTATTTTACTGTTGGGGCAGTCCGCGGCCTCAGTTTATATAGGCCTGCCTCGGCGATGTTGCTAGAGAATTCGAGGCGCTCCTGGCACGCGTCCCTTCCTATGGTATTCAGTGGTCGCGAGGGGTTGGGGGCGGTCGGCTTTTCCTGGAATCGACCATTGTCGATCCCGGACGTATTTTGACCTGGAGGTAATCCCTCGCCCTCTAGTGATTTTTCTCGACATTTTAATTTATTCAAAATCGGTGTCCATGTATTGCTCAATTCCCAGCCCTGGTCTCTGTTGAAATTATTATATTTTTTCTAATTTCAATCGTCCCTAAGCATTTCCTTTAAGCTGGTTCTTACCGGGCTAGTAACTTTATATATCAAATAGTGTCAATTTTGGGACAATCCAGTGCACCTATGTTGATTGAATATGGGGTTTTACAGGGTAGCACGTATTAGCACGTTGGCATGAGTTCGCGCGTGATTATGTTTTACATATACTGAGCTGTCATCGACACCAGTGTGATAGTACATTTCGCAACAAGGGCCGAAAATGAGATTTTTAGGCTCGAGATAGTGCTTCA
The DNA here is from genome assembly GCA_035578135.1 of Flexamia atlantica. NCBI lineage: Eukaryota > Metazoa > Arthropoda > Insecta > Hemiptera > Cicadellidae > Flexamia > Flexamia atlantica. The sequence continues at coordinate 28,898,638 of JAQJVK010000012.1, forward strand.
AATTCGAGACGAAGTTGAGAATTTTAAACGATCGAGAGCTGTAAAACCCTTCGGCCGAGGTGCGAAACGCTATTTTTAAATAAACGACCAGCTGAATTTCGGCCCTAGGGCCGAAAATGTTCGGCCATCTGGCGGAAAAGTCTCGCCACCAAATGACGTTTTTATAAAACAGGTGATTACGTCGCAGTGTGGTGAAAAAGAGTTTTACAGGTCTATATTTGGCTAAATTATGTTGGTCCGTTCATTCTTTTTATTTTGTACAGTAGAGTTCCTTCAATCTGTGAAGTTTATTTACAATTACATAACTTACAAACTCAGTTAGGACAATTAATAATATCCATGAGGAGAAAACGGTGTTATTATTTTATGAAATCTGCGTTTAGGTACCCGTGCCGTTGAACCCAAGCTGAAGTGTTTGCTTTTATTCGGAAAATTGCAGTTATCCACACGGTGAGGTGCATGAGACACTGCCTAGTTGGCGAATGGTTCATGCGGTATGGAGAGCTGCAACGTCTCCGAAACGTCGGCAAAACCCTACTTCGGTTCGACGACATGCTCAAAGAGATGACTTGACTTATTTCACTAAATTATGATCACATGGCGTTTTTTCTGGACAAGTTCCTAATGTTCCTTGTAAGCATGATTCTCGTGATACCTTTTCTCGTCCTGAGTATATTTCGTAAGAAAATATAAGTATATCGATTGAATTTGTTTCAGATACATGTTGAAAATAAAATTTGCTCACTTAAATAAGATGGAGGATTGATATACAGTATTTGATGAAAAGGGATCAAGATAAGTTTCATTCAACATAAATGATTTACAACTGGGATATAACTGGATTTTAGAGTACTGTAGTTGAAACAGGATTGATTTTTTTAATCATTGCTTTTTCTTTTTCTTTGCTAATAGGCTACTTTGTGTAATTTCAGCTGTAATATTCTTTTAATAGGGGTAAGGCGAGAGAAAGGAGACAGGAAATAAAAGGAGGGAGGAAAGGAAGGAAGGAGGGAAGAAAGGATGGAGGGAAGGAAGAAGGGAGGGAGGGAGAAGGGTAGGAAGCGAGGAAAACTTAAGGGAAGGAAGAATGGAATTAAGGTATAAGGATGTAGGGAAGAAGAGAGGGAAAGACTATGGAAGGGACAGATGAGAGGAAAAAAGGGGTTAACTGGATTACTGAATGTCTCTCAGCAGAGAGGGAAATTGTACCAAATATTGAGAGAGGTTAAAATTTTCCTTTTTGCTGTTGGTCATCGTTTATTTGGAGGTAAATTACAAATCTTCATATGGGAAACGTGTATAATCCAAGAAATGTATTACAGAAACACAAAGGTAAGTGGAGTGTAAAAAAATAGTTAATCATTTTCAACTTAATGAATTTTTGACCATGGCACTGTGCGTTCTCTATTATTATACATTATTGTTCGGCAGGGCTTTCTAAGAATTACGGGGAAATGTTAGCATAGACTGCACAACTATACTGCCCAAAGTGAGATGCAATGGATAAATAAAGCAGTGATATCAGAAAGTGAGATTGCAATGTGGCGTATGCAGTGACACTACAGCACACTGTATGACTAAGCGACTATCACGACAATCATTGATGGTACAGTGCTCAAGGTCAGATATGCTATGAAAGGCCACCATGGGTTGAACTATATGTAGAAATGATTTACTTTTAATTTTATTCTACAAATCAAAATATACATTTTCACTGGGTTGCGTACCCCGTTCTGTTCTTCGCACGGTTTTGGTGGGTAATAATGGTTGAGGGGGAGACTCACTTAAAATTATAAAATCTTTTGTAGATTTTATATCTGATAAAGGTTTTAGAGGGTACTGGACGTATCCAGAGAGGATTTGTAAGTACGGGAATGTTCTTGTTGCCATAGATGGTCCTGGTGTTACTCGGCAACCAACCAAATCTTAGGTAAATCTTTCATTAGTTTAGGCGTGATCGAGCCTCAAACGAACACTAACTTCTAGACTTATAATGTCGGTAGAGTTGGTAGGATAAATGAGAATATACATGAGAATATAATTAACTGTTGGATGTTCATAGACAATTTTAAATGAAAAGGCCATTTAATATTGTTTATGGCCATCACTTTCATACTGAAACGGCTCAAAATACATGTTAAAACTTTTCATGAAATTATTTTCACTTCCTTTTTCTACCTTATGAAATACAAATCTCTATAAAATTGAAGTTTCTGTTTAAAAAAACACTAAAGTATATTTTGTTAATAACGAAGATGTTTCAATTGTTTTGCAAGAAATTACAAAGCCGAATTCACTATTGTGTATTGTGTTTTAGATTATAGATGCTAATAATGTTGTCGCTTGATCCATTGTTGTCTTAGGATGTGCATAATATTATGTATACTGTCCAAAATCAACATAATATATTCCACCTAACTTCCATCTTTGTGTAAACTAAGGATTGTCAATAATGCATATACTGTCCTCAAAATCAATACCTTTTTTGGCGGAGCATTTTTTACAATTTATTGGGAGGAGGAGGAGGCTGTTGATATGCGTCCGTCTCCATTCCTCTTGTAACTTGTAACACAACATAAAACACGTACATATAATTCGGCGACCCAAGCCGAATTCACGGCCTTAGACGGTCGCTAGGATTAACTCGTGAAATGAATGTAAATAAACACGGTTTTCTCAAGGACCCTCAAGATCGGAAAACGTTTTGTTACACAGAAACAAATAAATTGAAGAAACCAAAAAATCTACATTTGTTGAGCGATTTTTACCAATTAATTTGCTGATACAACAAATGGTTTGGAGGGAATTACCAAAACTATTTTATTGGATTTACTTATATTACTTTGTTAACAATACATTTGCTATAAATACCAATGTGCATTGTATTTATAAAAAAACACATAGGTATTGCCAGCAAAATGTTCCTTACATTTATTTGCTATTTTAACTTCAATTTTTTTTAGCTATAATGACCAATATTATGTTATTCCTACAAATTAAATTTGTTATTTCAGCCAATGTGTTTAAACCAAATGACACTGGCAAACCGAACAAAAACATTTGCAGGTTGTATATCTGCAAATGCTTTTTGTTCGGTTTACCAATGTTTTAGTTGTTCCAGCAAATCTATTTTTTTCTGCAATATTAATATTATAGTTTTCCGAGACGTCAGGTTTATATTTCGAGGCGTATTACGTGTTTCTTTGTGTTTTTTCCGTTTTTTGTGTTGTCAAGAGAAATTGAAACTAATCAATAATCTCCGCAAAATTGTGGCTGCGCCATTTACGTGGTAGTTGAGTAGCCTACAAATTTCTTATTAATACGGTAAGCTTAGCAAATACAATTTCAAAATATGTTATTGATTTGAAAAACCTAGGAAACGCTTGTTCAATGATAATTTTCTTTTGTCGGTTTTTAAAATTTGAACTTCAATTAATTAAAATGACCTTCCACTTTGTAGGACGATTGCTTTGATAGTTGCCATTTTAAGCTTCTTACTCACCATCAGGAAAGCTGAGAGACGACAACTGCCAAAAAAATTCGACCTATAAAGTGGGAAAAACAAGCATATAACCAAAGAATTAAATCCCACGGGGAAGATGAACCTTGGTGAACTCGATGGAATTGGCTAGTGATGACGCACAGGCAAAATATAAGAGACCGTCTCTTCAACTGTGGTAAGTTTGGTATGATTAACAGATTCATTTAAAACATTATCCCTAGTGGAAGGCAAATCTATCAAATAAATTGTATTAAGAGGTAAGACTTTGTAAATGGGATTTTCCTTTAGTGTATTCATTAATGGAGGGAAATGAAGACAGTATTCTTCTGGGGAGTAGACGGGAATTCTGATCCTGGAAAACAGTTTATTTGCTTGTGCCATGCTGATGCATAAATGTACAGGTTTTTCCTCTAAGGGGGGTTTTCTGCCAAAAGGCAGAAACAAACTTTATGTCGACGATACATAGAATCCTCCAATGTTAACGTATATTCTAAAATGAAATAAATTCGTCTTGAATATACAAAATGACCTTGAACAACTTTGATAACCAACCCGAAGCCGCTCGCCTTCCTCGCCGGGCGGGTGATTGTTCCTGATAAAGGATTGCATCAGCAGCAGAGAGGTGATTATGTAAGCAAAAGGCGGCCGCTGCGCAGTTCTGCGTACCTCTTCTTCAGCAATCATGTTCGAATTATCATACCGAAGGCCGTGCGCCATAGCGATGTGGCCCGGGCCGCCCAACTCTAAAATTATTAGCCTTATGGGCGTCATTTGACTCGACCATAGTCTACCTCTATAGCAGGGCTACTTAGAGGCCCTATAGAGACAGGGTCCTATAGCGGTTTTATATTAGTGGCCCTGCCTCTATAGGGTGAGAGGTATTGGTAACCTCCGACTGTTACTGGTTAAAATATATTTCCGAGAAAAGTTTAAATCATTGACTGAGGATGTTGTATAATTACTATATTAGGAGTACGCTCCTATGTCGCGTATAGGTCGAACGAAGTGCGAAAAAATTAAAGGAAGACTATTAACTAAAAAATAAATATTTAAACGTATAATTAACTACTCATTTATAGATTACAACAATCTTTGGGGTATAAATATAATTTAGTTCAAATTTCACGAATTTTTATCAAATAATAAAAGAGGAGTTAGTTCACAAAGAGTGATTTTCAAGTCGAGTATAACTCACTTCGTTCGAACTAATTCTAAATAAAATTTCTCAAGCATTTTGAAATTATAGCACCTCAGGGTATCTCCTTTTACTGGTTGGATAATAACCATATCCTATCCTATACTCTTATATGAGCAATGTTATCTTGTATGTATGTGTGCTTGCTTGCTTGCACAACGATCTCAAAAACGACTCCGAGGATTTCCTTCAAAGTCTGGAAATAAGTAATTTATGACTCAAAAACGTCTTTTATGCAGATTACTTGGCCAGAGAAAATCTAATAACGTAATAAATCGAATTTTAAAGTTGTAAAATTTTAATATTGGCCTTATGGGTTGCCGTGATAGCAACGAAAATAAATAAGGAAAGTGTTTACAAATGAAGTAATCATAACAGCTGTTTGGAATCTACAGCCATTAAGGGAAAATACAGCAAGTGGGATGAAGAGACCATAGAGCAATAAAAAAGGTTTCTATTTATCAATTTTATGACATTGAAATATTTTATAGTAACTGGATGAACTGGTAAACATGAAATAACACCGAGCAAGGCTCGGTCCACCAGGTACTAATGTTATGAAATGACAAAAAACAGTCTAAAATCATTCTACCACGCATTCGAATGTTCCTATTAGACCACTTATGAAAGACTTTTTAAGGAACAGTTAAAAATAAAAATATTTTTCTTAAAATATCATACACTTCGACTCCTGAAGCATTTACTTCAAAATAACAAAACCACAATCACTAATAAGAAAATCCACATTCGAAGATAGTTTACGAAACATCATTAACTCCCAGATTAGTGTTTAATTTATTGTAATCATGGAGAAAGGATAACTTTTTGGAGTTAATTAAAAAGCATCCTACAAAAAAAGGACGGGGTTATCTTGCCGACTTTTTATGAGTAATAACAATTAATTTCAAATGGATTCAATAAAAGATCAATTAATATTGATAGTGTCGCCGTTTGACCTGTTAGGCAAGAGAGATTAGCTATGGCGTCAGAGCACGGGTCAGCTTTACAAAAATCGTTTATCATAACTAAAATTATTTAACTTTTGTTGTTGTATAACATAAACAAGAGGGGTGGAGTAAAATAAGATATTTTATTTATTAATACATTTTTTACAAGTAACTTGAAATTCGTTATCCTTTACCACACAGTCCCTTGAATGCTAAAAATACCCAGGAATCATTAATTTTTTTCTTTATTCTGAGTACTCTAAAACCAAGATCGAAAGTCAAATCTTAGAAAAAGTCTGAAGGTACGGGGGGAGATCAAATAAATTGAACTAATAACTTGAACTAATTGTTGAATAACTCTGCAGATGTCAGTTAGGCACTAACAGCAGGACAATGAGAGTTTTCTTAGCACACAAAAACGTTATTGGTAAAATACTTTTAGCAGGTCTGCAATTTTGCTAGTTATAACACCGACTAATACTTTGTCTTGGTGCACTATTCATTAAGCATAGGTGGTTCTGACTAACTATTGGATAAACGGCAACGAAAACTGAGTTCCATACTGGGCCTTTATAATTTAATTGCTAATTGATGACTACGAAAAACTATAAGATTTTCTGTTTTTTTTAGCCAGATTTTGTGGTTTATTTGGTAAGAAATAGTATAGGTTCTGTTATTTTACGATACTGTTAATATTTGAAATCGTTTGAGGACCTTTATTTCTCCTTCTGCTGGCCCACCAGCCGCTTAAGATTTGCGATTGACTTTACAATTTACAACCGTAATTTTATAATCTTGGGACAAGCGCTCAGGCTGTGGTCCTTCGATAACTGGTTGTTTTTGTAAAATATTATACCCCCTGCAAAGGCTAATTATGGCTGAGAGTTTACAGTTCTGGCTGGAAAACTCGCCCATAATAAGCAGTCAGGGCCTTGGTCATAAATTATAAACCCTCAAAAATTATACACCGAACAGTCTCGATGCATATTCACTCATTTATTTTGTAAGGTTAACATCAAAGTAAAAGTGAATTAGTCCAATTGCAGTACTTAAAACGCGATAACAATTTTCAATTTACAATCTTACCCCAGGCGCTTTAGTTGGCCAAAACCAAACTATTATTATATTTTTTACATCTGTTTGAGGCAGGGCCGCCTCGAGAAGATTGGTGTCTGTGGCAAAGTTCTGATGGGGCCACCACAGGCGTAACTAGGATGGTCAATAAAAAGGGTGGGGAGTCACACCCTTTACAGACAGTTTGGACTTTATAATAAACCCCCTCCCTCTCCAAATGAAATAGGGATCTTAATTCATCACAATCATTCCTTAGAAATTGTTCTTTAAACAGTAACAGCAAATAATTAGCGGTTTTAAACATTATTGTATTAAAAATGCAGTATAGTTACAAAAATCTTATCTAAACTAATTGAGGCTGACCCCGATGAAATCGGGTGATTTGAGTTAAGAATAACCCCTCGGATTTCCCCGAGGTAATTTAGTCTAATTCCCTCAACACAACAAAAGAAGTGGGTTATGAATCTTTCGCAAAGTCACTCCCTTCTATTATCCTCTATATCTAGGCTGATTTATAGTTTAAAAAATGTATATACTTCACTGAAATTGATTTTTTATATAGGCCTAATTGGAGTATATGGTTCTCTTAAGAAATGTTTTATAAAGTGTTTTCACCACCAAATTTTTGGCCATCGTTCCGGTTATAGGTTTAAGAGACATTCTCGCTGGAGCCGGAGACCCCTCGGGGCCCTGGAGCAGGGACTGTTGCAAAGCCATGCAAACATTTTTCTAGGTAACTTGTGCCACCCTACGACGTAATCACATGTTTTACAAACGTCATTTGGTAGCCAAAACCAGCTCTTTTCCGCCAGAGGGCCGAAAGCTTTCAGTCCTAGGGCCGAAAGTCAGCTGATCGTTTATTGGCTTGAAACAGCGCGAGAACAACACATAATTAATTATTATTGTTATAATTGCGATTACGTGATTTTCATTGCTGGGTTTGTTTTACTATGGCAAAGAAGTTGTATGGTCACTCATAACCTCAAAGTTTTGTTTTCAAGTGAGTCAAATAAATAATCAGATTTTTAATGTTGTCTAGGGTATATTTCATTGTGTAGTATGGTGAAAAATAGCGTTCGCACCTCGGTCGAAAGGATTTTGCAGCTCTCTTTCGATTAAAATTCTCGAATTCGTCTCGAATTTGAAACACGATCTCGAGCCTGCAAAACCTCATTTTCGGCCCTTGTTGCGTAATATATGCTATTCGTTTATAGGCCTATCTCCGCAATGTCCTATCATTTCTTTAGACAATTCGCAGGGCCTACACCAGTATACGTCCTTCCTCTTAAAATAAAGAAGTTGACAACAAAATTGCCTATCAGAAGTAGACTGCGGCGCGGTGTCTTTGCGTTTTATCAGTGACGCATCTAGACCGGAAATGGTCACACCCCGTCAGGGGCATTAAAAATGTTCCATAAACGATCCCCAATTAATTGGATGCTTGTAACTTGTAAAGGCTTGTTTAACTATTTTTGGATCAGATAATCCACACTAAAAAAAGAAAGTTTGCATGTGAATCTGGAGTAGGTAATAATGCGTTGGTGATGGAAATTTGGTGAAGATTTTAACATTTAGACTTAAAAGAACTAAATCCTACACAATTTAAAATACCCCCGTTGCAGCAGACCTGCATACTCAGCGAATTTCAAATGCAAAACAACATATTTTAATCCAATATAGCGAGATTCGACATGTTTTGGTAAGCTCCATAAGAATAATATGGGGAATGAGTATGCAGGTTCGCTGCTACAGGTATATTAAAACTGCCTGGTTTCAATTCAATATTTAGTAGATCTGAACTAGAAGAAGCTATTTACCAAGTTTTATCAAGATATGTTGACAAATAAGCGAGATATAGAATTTTACTTATTTCCCATAAGGTTAACATTGGGACAACGTACTGTGTTTACCACCTTCAATATCTCGACAACCAATGGACATAGAGCAATGATTTAAATTACTAAATTGCTTGTTTTTTCGAGCTGAATTCAATGGTGCCAACAAAAATTCGATAAAATCTATTTTTCTATATAAAAAACTCAAAAAACACATTTTTGGGGGGGTTTAACCCCCTTTACCCCCCTTCCAATGGTCCGATCGGGCTGGTTTACGAACTCGTCCGAATAATGACTACCTTACACGTCTGTACCAAATTTCATTCCAATCGGACCATTTTTGCGAGCGCTATCGTGCTCACAGACATATATATATATATATATATATATATATATATAGATAGATATATATATTTAAAATTTTTAACGAATAGTGTTTTTGGCTTCTGGGGTTCCCAAAACGAAAAGTTATAGTGGTCCCGGGCTTAGATCTTACCATGAGACCTACGGTAATAGCTTCTTCCCTATAGGGGAAATTCGCTAAAATGATCTTAGCCTCCAACATTTATGGGGCTTTTAATGACGTTTTAATAAAACAATTAAACGAATCTGTTGATACGCGTGACTGCCTTCTAACAAAAGGCAACTCATTTATATTTCCGTAGATAACAACTATCACAGATGAGATAATCGTACGCTGAAACAATTAGTTTCATACCTTCTTCGTTTATTGCCCAGAAATTTTCCATTATAAGTTTACAAGTTATATCTCTCAAAATGCAGGTGAAAATCTAAGTACAGGCTATAAAATATAACTTGAATAAACCTCAATTAAAAAAGTTACTTTCACCAGAAATTATACTTGACAAACAGAAAGAGAATGTATAATTTATCTAGAAGGTTTTTCAGCAAAATATAGACAACAACAAAAATTAAATAAGTATAATCGATTAAGTATAAATAATTCAACGCCCGTGTCTTTCTGAAATGCTAATGTTAAATTCATAAGCAACTGGACTTACTGTTTGTTTATTTAAGATCATTCTACATTTATATGACAAGTTTTGCATAACATTTTCAGTAACTAGTCCTAATAGCCTGTATTTTTATTACCGCTAAACGCGTTTTAGCGAATTTCCCCTATAGGGATCAGCGAATTTCCCCTATAGGGAAGAAGCTATTACCGTAGGTCTCATGGTAAGACCTAAGCCCGAGACTGTGATAACTTTTCGTTTTGGGGCCACCAGAAGCAAAAAACACCATTCGTTCGAATTTATATATATATATTTGTCTGATAGCACGATAGCGGCCGTAAAAATGGTCCAATCTTAACAAAAATTGGTGCAGAGACGTGTTAAGTGGTAATCACTCGGACGAGTTCGTGAACCAGCCCGATCGGACCACCGGAAGGGGGGGGAGTAAAGGGGGATAAACCCCCGCAAAAATCGGTTTTTTGAGTTTTTTATATAGAAAAATAAAATTTTACAATTTAGTATTTTGAATCACTGCTCTATGTCCATTGGTTGCCGAGATATTGAATGTGGTAAATACAGTACGTTGTCCCAATGTTAACCTTATGGGAAATAAATCAAATTCTATATCTCGGTTATTTCTCAACATATCTTGATAAAATGTGGTAAATAGCTTCTTCTAGTTCAGATCTACTAAATATTGAAGTTTTAATATACCTGTAGCAGCAAACCTGCATACTCATTCCCCATGTTATTCTTATGGAGCTTACCAAAACATGTCAAATCTCGCTATGTTGGATTGAAATATGTTGTTTTGCATTTGAAATTCGCTGAGTATGCAGGTCTGCTGCAACGGGGGTATTTTTGTAAAACATCTTAAATAAGTTTTTTTTAATAAGGAGCCATGTTTATATATATGTAGGTAATCTTCTAAAAATGTCACACTGTCCAAAACACAATAATTTAGACTATTATATGATCAGACGTTAATATAAATAAAAAAGTCTAATCGCTAAATACAGTAGGCCTAGTTGAATTCTTTGCAAGCCTTTCCATACGCCGCGCCATGTTTACACGTTGCAGTTCAAGAGCCTATTAGCAAGCAGAAGACATCAGATCCACCTATTTGTAATCGGGAACCTGTAGACACTTTGGGCGCGTTTAACGATGGGGCTATAAATTATTGGAAGAACGATATTTAGGAAATCTTAGTTTTCACATATCTACTCGTTGCCAATCGATTTTTGCTAAGGGACTAACTTCTCTCTCTTGCCTTCTGCCAATGGTATCTTGCTCTCGCTCTCTCCAACTGGCGATTTTAAAAATTATTACATAATGCATCTAGTCACTATTATATACATTTGAAAACTAAATGTACATCAATAGAAATACTCGGACAGTTCATTTTTTAACCGTTAAGCTAGTTTATTAAAAAAAATATATTCATGGCCAAGGATGTTGGCTTGATTTTTAAAAGTTTAAACTTGGTTTGAAGTTATGTAGTAAACTTATCAAATACAACAACAAATATAGGCCTATTTTAGATTTCTTGAACCAGTATAATACTGCAAAGTTCTGCAACTATACAGTATACTGCACCCAGCACCAGCACACCGCACACCAGATGTCATGCAAAACTTAGTAGAGAAGTAGGCTAACAAACAGGTTTTACTAAAAAGCCTACTTCATTACGTAAACATAATTTTGGATTTTATTATTTGCTACAAATTGTCTGTGGCGAGGCGTGAGGCGTGACCATTTGCATTTGCACGTAGCCAAAGCCAGCGCGGTCGACAGCCCGTCAGCACGGCGCCGGCGGCTTGGTTACATTTTAAGAGTAAGGAGTTAACAGAAAATTAAAATAAAATAATCCTGTATAGAAATACGATTCGCCTCTGTTTTAGCCTATTTCATAACATCCGCTCTAATTTTAAACTACTATAGAGTAATAAACAAACTGGACATGCACTTCCCAACAGTACAAAATCTGATTCAATCAAATCAAACACCAACGAATTACTAAATTTAGAACATCCTGCAGATAATAATAACAATCTCTGTAGAACACTAACTTATGTTAGGTAATGGGGTTAAAAAATAAAGATTATTATTTTATATAAAATATTTTTTTCTCTTGTAGTTTTTCGCTGACCAAGTAGCACTAAATGTTTCCTATTTCAGGGTTAACATAAGTTCCTAACCAGACAACTAGAAGTCCTTCATCCTACGGTTATGTTAACATAAGTTCACACGTGTGTAGCCTAATCTAGTAATCTTAAAAATAGAAAATATCAAACCACGAACTTATAAAGTTGGGAAAATGGTGGTTAACCCTAACAATCAATAACAACATAATTTACACTTACCTACGTCAAACGTAAAATTCGCTTGAACCGAGACATCGAAAATTATGTTACAACACTAAATTTTACACCACACCGGTCACCCGCACCATTATAAACATAACCTTCAAACAGACAACCGCGCGGCTAGCAGTTAACGAACTGCCACTGCCTTCTTAATTGAGGCAATCAGCTGTTTGGAGGCGCGCCCCTGGTGGCGAAATTCACAACGAAGAGGCTGTGGGCGTGCCATAGCGTGCCACAGCGCTCGACAATCAGCAATCAACTCCCTTCACAAAAATAAAATTATGAAGTTTTTTATAGACTAAAATTGAACAAGAAATACCTTAGGTAGGCCTAATTATTGTTCAATTATAGTACAGTATGTGTATAATGAACAAATTATTCAATTTAATGGAATGTTAATATATCAAAAAATTATCATAGGAGTGTAATAAAAAAATAATAATAAATACCACATAAGCAATACCAAATCGCTTAATTGTTCCATTCAACCATATATTTTAGGTCTAGGTGTTAATTTATTCTGAATTTTATTTAAAACTGTAGATAGTATGTGGATGCCTATGAGGGACATTCCAGAATATTTTAACATATTAAATTTCAACCACTACAACCAACTACTTTCGCTCTTTAATCCATCTTCCTGATAACTGAGTCAAACTGAGGTCGTCTACATTTAAAAAATAAATATAATTCCTAGCTTGTATAACTCGAGTCAGAAATACAGATATTTACTTCTGTTAGTAAATAAACCTGAACCCTGGCCTCGACGAAACTGTGGGTGATTTGAGTTACACAGAGTCAAATTAGAATGGCTCCTTGCCACAAACAACTTCCACTATTCAACTCCACATATTTTTTCCGACAGTTTTTGGCGTCGGAGTTGGAACGAGGCCAAAGGGTCCGCATACGATTTGGCCCCCGAAATATAACAGGTGTTTGATTGTGGCATTTAAGTTGATTTTCTCCAGAAAATTCAATGTTATGTCGCATCCAAATTAATTTATCTGATGGAAATCTGGAAACCGACTTGGTCTTATTCAGAATAGCAACATTTACAACACCGAAGTAACTTTAGCTATGTTTAAATTTTTTTGCGTATTCAGAATGATTTATTTAAATACTAGCTGATCAACCCGGTTTCACCCGTTTCCTTGGATTCAAGATTTAATGTTTAGGTTTCCATGAAAACTTCACAAGTTTCAAACATTGAAACTTTGATGTACCATAGGGCGTAGCCTTGAGGGCATTAAAAAAATCCGTTCTTAGTGGATGCCTAAGCCTTCAGGAGAACGTCCATGCAAAGTTTCAATAAGGTTCTGGGTCAAGTATTATAAGGGCTATAGGTGAGTTATAGGTGAGTGCTATATTTGACAAATATACAGGGTGAGTCTTCTAAGCCGTTCACAACAGATTATAGGCGAACGGCTTAACATAGAAAGACGAAACAAAACATTTCCCCACTAAATCATACCTAAGGAACAACGTAAAAATATTTTTTAGCTTTTTAAAATACAGGGTGTTCCAAAAACCGGGGGTCATGGGTTCGAATCTCGGAATTTTTAAATGTAAACATATGTCATATTATACATCATTGTAAAGCTCTAAGCGAGATAAACAATTTGGTGAAAACAGAACTCAATTATCATAATTATTTCCAAAATGGCGGCCGTTTTTGTGAAAAATATTGGTATTTACGGAATACCCTGTATCTCGAGAACTACTGAAGGTTTTTTCGTTCTGTTTGAAAATTCTTAATCCCTGTAATGTCAGCTTTAATTTGATATGCAACATGCAAACATTAAAAGAAAATAAATATTTTTTTAAAAAATTTATTTTTTATAAATGTTGGTAGCACTGAAAATCAAAAATTTTAAATGGCAACATATGTTAAATAGTATATCATTTTAAAGGTCTTGTAAAAACCTACAATTTTTTAAATGATATACTATTTAACATATGTTGCCATTTAAAATTTTTGATTTTCAGTGCTACCAACATTTATAAAAAATAAATTTAAAAAAAATATATTTATTTTCTTTTAATGTTTGCATGTTGCATATCAAATTAAAGCTGACTTTACAGGGATTAAGAATTTTCAAACAGAACGAAAAAACCTTCAGTAGTTCTCGAGATACAGGGTATTCCGTAAATACCAATATTTTTCACAAAAACGGCCGCCATTTTGGAAATAATAACGATAATTGAGTTCTGTTTTCATCAAATTGTTTATCTCGCTTAGAGCTTTAAAATGATGTATAATATGACATATGTTTACATCTAAAAATTCCGAGATTCGAACCCATGACCCCCGGTTTTTGGAACACCCTGTATTTTAAAAAGCTAAAAACTATTTTTACGTTGTTCCTTAGTTATGATTTAGTGGGGAAATGTTTTGTTTCGTCTTTCTATGTTAAGCCGTTCGCCTATAATCTGTTGTGGACGGCTTAGAAGACTCACCCTGTATAATAGAAGATTTGTAAAAGTTGCTTTTAATGGTGCGATTTTGCAAATAAAATGAAACGATTAAAAATATGCGTGCTTGTTGTGCTTATGGTAATGCATTTTTTTAAATAGTATGCATGGGTTAAAAAATTATTAATGAACAGCATGGCGGCGTTGTCTCGGGAAGCTCAGTCTCAAAGTTAATACAGGAAAACATAGGGTTTTCAACCTCAAAAATTGTAGGCATTGTCAAATTATGGGCATTTTATTCATGATTCTATATGAATACAGTTTACTATCCTTTATGATCATGTAACAAAATTATTTTGCCATGGAAATATATTTTACATTCAGTTTACCTGAAAAACATTTTATACATGTTTAATGTTAATGTATGTGTTATAATGGGACTCATTATATCATAAATATCGCCCTCTACAAAAACGCCCTTAAAAAATACCGTATAAGAAAATTTTTTCTATGACCGGTTTTTTTGTATGTGACGGCTGAAGCGCAGCAGGGTTTTACAGAAATGTTGATACAGTAGAGTCCCACAAACCCGGACTAATGTGGACCAAACGGTGTCCGGGTTTGTGAAAATTCCGAGTTATCGGGAAATGAGTAAAAATAAGAATAGTTTCTGTTATTTCTATATAAGAAATCACTTATTTATTGTATAGTAAAAAATATAAAAACTATATTAGTTATAAAAAAAAACTTAAAGAAAAACTAAAACTGTATTAAATGTGTCACACCGTGCTCTGGCCTTGAATCTCGATGCACTTTATTGCTCTGGCAGGCTTTCCGAGTTATCCAGAATTCCGGGTTATCGAAGTCCGGGTTTGCGGGACTCTACTGTATTTGTTTACGCAACATCTATGCCAAGTTTCTCCATAGTCCGAAAAGTTCGATTTGTGACAAGTTAAGTTGCGCCACCATGCTAAAAATAAATCACCTCCAATAATCAACGAATTACAGTTTCGTCGAGTAGCGAAAAAGATTCTCATGCGATTCCTCGATAGCGTTTTCAATTACCGTAATAGTCTGGCCAGCACTGCCATGCATTGTCAGAAAGGTGGGCTAATACGCGTTAGAAATTGGGCTAATGGACAGATGGTTAATGGCACCACCTGCCCTCCATGGCAGACTACACGGCAAATTGGCAAATGGCACACCACACCACGCTAACAGACTATTTCCTGATTTCCTGTGTGGAAACGTGGAACGTGGGGACAGACTACGCTAAGCTACAGTCGCTGAACGACTGGAAACTATAGAAATCAACGTCAACAAGTCAACATGTGTCGTGTTGTTGCCGGATACGCCCCCAGATATTGAAAAGTGAGTTCGAACATGAGGGTGTCCCTTGGCTGCTTCTCCTACGTGCACAACTATATCTTGGTGGAGCTGATCAAAAAGTTAAGAAAACCTCTGTAACCTTGCAGTGGTCCTTCTTTAGATAGCTACCTGGTAGCGGTGCATAACTCAGATCAACAGATTAAAATAATCATGTTAGGCATACTATAGAAATTATTATATATTTGATAACACTTAAATGTCTATGTAGCCCAACCACAGCCAACTACACAGGGAACTATCTAGGAATATCAGGGAATCACCCTATCTATACAGGGTGATTTTAAATTATAATGATACAATTTTGTAACTCTATAAATCAAAAACTATACTTATCACAATGATGGATAGATCAATCAAAAGAGGAAATTCTTAAGAGGGTTCCCTACCAACGGCAGTTTTCGTTTTTCTGCGACACTAGCGGCGACTTTTGGAACTGCGGCTCCATAAGAGCTCACGTTAAATATGTGCACTTTTGGCCGCGCAAGCCGGTACAGGGGGTTAACGCGGTGTCATTTTAGCGTCTCCAATTCTTAAAATGAAAGTAATTCAGATATAGCATTATAAAGATAACAACTTCAAAGTGTTTATTGCTTCTCTAAAATCGTTTATGCTCACTCATTAAAAAGATACATGGCGTTAAAGTTAGTCAACTTCAACGGAATGTATCTTCAAAATACGTTTAAATGAACGATTTTGGATTTGCAATTAACATTCTACAACTCTTTATCTTTGAAATGCTATGTTAATTAAATTTTATTTTGAAAACTGTATGCGCTAAATGACACCGCGCGGAGCGTGTTTTAGGCATGTTTTAACGTCGGTAGGGAACCCTCTCTTAAGTTTTTTTGACCAAAGGAAAGGTAGTTGTACTATTAGCCGCCACAGACATTGTTGCTGCTCACTTCACATAAATGGGAGTACCATGGCTACAATAGAATTTTAAGTTTTTTTTGTATTCTCTAATTTGGGAAAACCCAGTCGACGACATCAGAACCTACAGCGTACTTTTGAACGAATAAAACATTTCGTAGCCCTGATGATGTCAAATAAAACCAACTAATACTTGTATCATAAAGTTAGGTCGTACAGTCTTCAATTTATCTAAGTGTACTATTCATTAGAATTGTAATTCGAATTTAACAATATCTGTAGAGGCTAGTTATGCTACTATTTCCCCAGGTGTTGTCAAAAACTCAACAATCTCCTATTTTAATTGCTTCTTACATCATGATATTAGGTTGTGTATATAATTTTTTATTTATTCAGTTAAAAACCTAGTAATTCATTTAGAATCACCATGTATTGAGAAATCTTTAAATACATAGCAATAAAACATTTTTATGCTTGAATAGTACAGGTGAAATATTAAATTTCAACTGAGGATCTCAATTACTTGATTGAGGTAACATATTCATACACTGAGCTAACTTAGTTTATTATAGAGGGCGTCGACGTAGCCTAAATTACCTCCGATTGAACAAATTTTTTGCATAACGTGGCTTCGGCTTTTCTTCAGTGACGACTCCCTCTAGACACTTTTGAGCACGCTGTGGTGCCTAATTGTATGCAATTGCACTAATTGCGTTGTGGTGTGCCTCGGTACCGAACATTCATTTTACCGTGGTATTACAAGTTAATTTATCATAGTTTCATTGCATGAAAAAAATTATTGCACCACTAAAAGAAAAGCACCTTACACTTGGAGCATTATATCTTGACACTTGGGAACCATTTATCTACTCTTATAGCAATTGGAGTGAAGTGAATTCATCAAGAGACCACAGCTGAGACGCAAAGTTGTACTAGGCTAGTAGTTGTTGTTGGAAAATGTTAACACGTCAGGCTAGTAGTACTAGTAGTATTACTAGCCTGACCTGTTAAAGTTTTCCAACAGCTGTCAGTGTTGGAAATTACATCTCAATTGTAACTTGTAAACAAAATACAGTTGATGTTTGTAGAAATTTGTTTTTATATTGTTTGTTGTCCAAAATTGTTGACTATAAACAATAACTGACAGCTCAGCAATGGACTAGGGTCAAGATATAATATGCGCCAAGTGTATTAACTACATTATTTTATTGTAAAAATAAAATAGTAATGAGTCCATTTTATTGCTATGTAAAGTAACCTGTCATTCGAGACGAACGGACATATTAGACTCCTTCAATTTTGAAGAGTTAATTTGCAGTACAGTAACGTAAGACTGGAAGTTTACTAAGGTCCCAGCAAACCTGTAGTGTAGCTTTAGGTAATGTAGAAATCATATCACAGTGAAAATTTAAACATTCGTTAGCTACTTCATGCATTAGTAATGTGTAATAACTAACTACTATGTAGTAACTAATATTATACTACTATGTAGTAACGAATATTATTTTATTTAGTTGTAATTTTTATCTATTTTTTTTCTCAAAAAATTATTATAATTTTAAAAAGTCAGTCCTGGCAGAACCAAGTCTTAATTTTTAAGTTATGGACTATATGTATTGAAAGGAAAAGTATTTGTTGATTTGCATATTTTTGTTAACTAGCTGTGTTTGAAATATTGTATTCTTTCTGAGAAAATAAATATATTGTATTGTATTGTAATAATTGTTCAACATTTTCAGTAGTTATTAAAAAAAATACTTAATTTTTTTCTGACCCGCAGGCCTTCATTTTATTCTTCCATTAAATGTGGCTTATAAAATTTATATTTTTATAATTTTCTAATTTGAAAATAAAAATATTCTCCAACTTGAAATGGCATAAAAAAAAAACTCGATTCCCTATTTCAAAATATGTCTTGGTAACCCTTATTCATGTCTTATTTTTAAGTTCATTCTCAGGGAGTTGAACAATCTAAATTACATATTAAACACAATGACACATAGTTAGTCAAGCAGAAATACAGTACTGTATAGGCCTGTTTTAGGACATGCCTTCAAACTATCTCAGGAACCTTTTATTGTTTGTTTTTGTATTAAAAGTACAGTAATATTATTCCTAAATAATACTAAACTATTTTTAAAGCACCTTTAACATTTTTGAAATTCATTGTAAACTAGAGGACCCACACTGCTCCGCAGCAGTAAATTTTGGTACTAAGACACAAAATCAACTCAAATCAAATAATTCTTCATTTACAAAATTAATGTTACATGCAATGCAGCTTTACAACGTCAACGTGACTTGCCCGACACTTGCCTAAGTTGAAAAAGAGGTGCATGTAGCTGGGCCCGGTTATGTTAGGATTTCAGTAAACCAATTAAACCACGATTTATTACCAAGTTGGTAATTATTTGTTCCACAAAGGAAAACACGTAGGACTTTCATGAGATATTCTGTACTTAAGTTTTCGGGACAGCGACATGTCAACCCTGCACATACGACTTTACAAACTAACTATATACCATGCTAAAATACCCCCGTTGCAGACCTGCATCCTCAACGAATTTCATATGCAAAAGAACATAGTTCAAGCCAACACAGCGAGATTTGACGTGTTTTTGTAAGCTCCATAAGATTGACGTGGGGAATGAGCATACATCAGTTTTGCTGCCATGAAAATGGAAATATCGGGGATTTTAGACTATTATACATTAGATCTCATCTAGATGAAGACATAAACCAATTTTTATCAAGACGAATATGTTGAGAAAAAAGCAAGATATAGAATTTTAATTTTACTTATTACCCATAAGGTTAACATTGCGACAACGTACGTGTTTGCCACTTTCAATATCTCGGTAACCAATGGACGTAGACCAGTGATTCAAAATCCTAAATTGTTCTTTTTTTTAGCTGAATTCAATGGTGCCAACACAAATTGGATAAATTTTGTTTTTCTGTGTAAAAAATTCAAAAACCCACATTTGGGGGGTTTATCCCCCTTTACCCCTCTTCCGGTGGTCCGATCGGGCTGGCTCACGAATCCGTCCAATTGATTACCACTTTACACGTCTGTACCAAATTTCATTAAGATCAGACCATAAACGGACTCAGAAAAAGAAAACCTAATTTATATATATATAAAAGATTTGTGTTGTTCGGAATTCAGCAGAGTGCTCCAGGTACGTCCGATCATAATAATCAATAGCTCAAATGAAAGCTGGTATTTCACTGAAGGTTCTTAGACTAAAACATATAGAATTACTAAATTAGAACTGGAGGAAAATATTATCTTCAATTGAATTCATAATTTGGGAAATAATCAAATTTATGTTTTTTGGTCGAGTATTACAGTATATTAATGAACACCGATCCTTGATGGCCAATATTTGTGTGCATACCTTTAATTTAAGACCTCAATTATGAAAATCGGTTGAGTAGAAGAGCCGAACAGACTCGGAAAAGGAAAACAAAATATTTTTGTGTTGTTCGGGATTCAGCAGCGTGCTTCAGGTACGTCTGATCTTAATAATCAATAGCTGAAATGAAAGCTGGTATTTCACTGAAGGTTCTTAGACCAAAACATATATAATTACGTCGTTAGAACTGGGGAAATATATCTTTAATTGAATTCAAAATCCGGGAAATAAACAAATTGATGTTTTTTGGTCGAGTAATACAGTAGATAAATGAATACCGATGCTTGATGGCAAATCTGTGCGTGCATACCTTTAATTTAAGACCTCAATTATGAAAATCGGTTTCGTAAAAGAGCCAAACGAACTCGGAAAAGGAAAACCATATTTAACTCCCATAAGAAATGTACAGGGAGGAAGTTGCTTTTGTGCATAACTCGAGTAATACGGCAGATAAATGAATGTGGATGCTTGTTGGCAAATCTGCGCGTGCATACATTTATTTTAAGACCTCAATTATGAAAATCGGTTGAGTAGAAGAGCCGAACGGACTCGGAAAAGAAAAACCAATTTTTTTTAATAAATAGATAATGTCCCAGAGCCACCTTGCTGGTATTCCCAGCTAGCCTGTAATATAGGAAATTTGGTAGCAAAAGAAATTGAAAAATAGAAAAGAAGAGAAAAGAAGGGGACTTGTTTACAAAGTGATATCTCTAATCTCAGTGGCGTTGTAGCTCAGTATCATTGACCTCAAGTGTGTGCCAAGCAGTCTTAACTATGTATGGAGTTGTCTCATAATTAGATGACAAATTGTGTGTGTTGACATTTATGGCATTCGTGCAGTAGTGTTTGAGAGGTGGACTATGTGAATTATACACACACAGGTAAACGTAAGTAAAACATGTTTGCGATGAAGTTAAATGAAGAAATTTATATTTATGTAATGCACAATGTAGGACTACAATTAATTTTAGTGATAGTAATTTTTTCAATAACACTGATTATGAATTACTCTTATACATCTGTACTGTAATTATACTGTACTTCAAGAAAGTCAAAAGTATAGAAATAATTATCAAATTATACATTTTACTTGGTACAGGTTGACACTGCATCTCAGCCTGTGTTGAAGAGAAATGATTTTTTAAGTAAGGAATGTCAAGCTATTGAAGGGTTAAAGTACTGAAATGCTATATTTAAATACTTGGGCAAAATTAAGTTAATCATTTAAGTTATGAAATCGGAAATTAAACTATTCGTACGATTACATTGGTTAGTAAATATATTGTATTGTAAGGCTTCGCTAAATATACAGTATTTAATTTTTTAGATAATTATGAGCAGAACGAACACACTTAAAGTTAATTTAATGAAATGAATGATTCAGTTTCAGTAAAAGATAATTAGTAGTCTACCTTTACCTTCAACTGAATTGTGTACACATTACGTAAAAAATTGTGTATGCTGAAGTTATAATCCTAGGTCTAATCTTCAAGATTTTATTTGAGCACTAAAACTCAACTTGCGAATAGTGCTCAAATAAAACCTGATTGACAAACTATATATCTTCATATTCTTATGTTGGGGAGTCGAGATAAAGTAATGTTTTATGAAAACTGTTACTTTACCATATTAAATTTACAAACATTTCAAACACAATGCAGTGACTAGGAAACAAATCAAACAATGTGGAAATCAAAAGACGTTAGAATGACGTTAGGGACATACTTTTGCATCTCTACCCACAGATGATTGTTAAAGTAGATTATGATTATTAAGTATTTAAAAATTACTTCAGTATCCAATAATAAAAATACTAGTGGTCTGTGGAATACGTCATGAGCTTGCTATGCTGTGTCATCCGGCGACAGTATTTTCAGGCCCCTGAGACCTGATGACCTTTTTTTTACTTCTTACTTGTGCTTTTAGCCTCATTTCGGGCTCTTTTTTGGTATTTACGAGCCCCCTGCAAGGCCGAGCCCCTATGCATTTGTCCCCCTGCCCCCCCGGTCACTGGCCCTACTGAAAGTGTTAGGGTTCAAATTCTGCCACAGTAAATATTTTTTTTAAGATTAAATTCTATTTTATCCTCCTTAGAAGGTTGATTTATTTGGCAACTTAAACTGAAGTGAATATCCGTTTCTATATTTATTCATTTATTTATTTTCATCGATTTTACTAAATTTTTTGGCATTATAATGGTTAAATAAATACTGTATAAGCTCATAGGGAAGTAATTCTACTGCTCCATGGGGTTGAGTTAGGCTAGGTTAGTTTAGTTTAATAGATTTTATTTTTTTTTAAATATAGTAAATATGTAACTATTAGCTAATCTCAGTTGATACTACCATCTTTGAGAAATATGAGAGATGCACATGGGGCAAAGGAAAGGTGCAAAAGTATATCCCTTACGACTTGTTTGGGAATCTATTATATATTGTATGTACACTTATTAAACTTCTAAAAATAATACATCAACAGTTTAAGGTTAACTTTATTCTAGTATGAAAGCGCACTACAATATTTTCAAAACCGAGAAAGTTCATATTCGAAACTTCAATAAATACATAGTAACGGAGCTTGATTTGATAAGTATTTTTAATGTTTGACTTTGAATACTTATTAAATAATAAAATGCCTCAGAAGAGCGATCCAACAGAGTTATTTTCAATGAAAAATCATGTAGGTAAGACTAAGAGGATAAATTTGCAATAGTATTCTAAAACCTATGAAGTTCTGTTAATTTTCTCTAATCATATTCTTCCCAGTTACATTAAAAACCTTTGCTTAATTAGAGTACAGAGAGGCTGTCTGTTCTTATACTATACCTTGAGCTGTACTTACTGCTCTTACTGTTAATTTAATAGTAATTAATTTAAAATAAAACAAAATAATGAGGGGTATAGTTGGACATAATGTACATTAACAATTACGGCTACAAAATCTCTATAGGTTTTTATAGCATCATCCTAAATTTGGAAGGAGATTGTTATTTATTGATTGAAATTATTAACAAGCTACAGTATCAATGTAAATGATGAAAAAAAATCATCAAGCAAAAATACTCTCAGTAGTATATAAGAATTTAGGGTTAGGCAGACAGCCATAACGGAAAAGTGGTTTTACCTAGAAAAATTCTTCCCTACTAATCTGCATGTTAAGAAGTCATAAAAATACGTTAAAAAATACTTTTAGGGACTAGAAATGAGAGTGGCGGGTTTGAATCTCACAATTTTTTATTGTAATCCTGTAGCTGTGTGTTATGTAAAATGTTAACCCTCCAGAGGTCGCTTAAAATTCTAAACGTCATCTCTCACTCAAGGAGGTTTCCTCCGGGTTTTAAATAATGCACAAAATGTGTTCTAAATACTTATATTGTTTGAAATGAAAATAAAATAATATATAAAAATAGTTTTCACGCTATATCCCTTCAAAAAAGGAGTGAAAATTGCAAATTTAGTATAACAATGTAACTATTATTATAAAACACATGGTAACGCTCACGGAGGTTTCCTCAAGGTATCGATCGAAAACGCTCACAGAGGAATCCTCTGGAAACTCAGGACATCGCTCACCAAACTGACCTCTGTTGGTAAAATGAGAGGGCAGGGCGGTCAAAGGCTTTAGGAGGGAGGGGTGACAGCAACACAAAAGGACAGTGCTGCCAACCCCAAGATAAATATTTCCCACAACAACAAACATTTACACGGAGGATTCCTCCGCTTAGCGTCCTTTCGAGGGTTAAAGGTCTTTCTGAAAGGTACATTTTGGTGAAGACAGAACTGAATTATCTCAATCTATTTCAAAATAGTTTCCCTTTTTTGAAATTTTACAATATTTATAGAAAACCTGGTATTTTATAAAACCAAAATTTTTCACTTACTTGTAGATGGACCTGCTCTAGGGCTTATCACAAAAAAGAGGTAAAAAACAAATGTAATTAATTAAAACATTTTTACAAAAAAAAAATTATGATGAAATTATGATTGTTCCTGTGTTTTAGGCTGCAAACCACCCCTCCTAATATTATTTTTACAAGAATGCCACTGCTAAGGAGCACAGCTAGGCGGTTTCTTAGAAGCTTCAGTTCTTCAACTGCATCTCTACAGCATTCTTCTTCAGTTCCACTGACCACAGAGCTGTACACAGTCAAAAGGGAAAGTTTCGCAGAACTGCAAGACCATCATCTAAATCACTTCTGTCGGATATTGTCCCCAGCGCGGGTGCTCACTGACCCAGCTGAACTGGAACCTTATAATGTTGACTGGTTCAAAACTTTCAGGGGTAATTTATAAACTAACATATTTAAGAAAACATAAACCAATTGTTTGTAAGTGAATTATGTTGTGGAACAGGTGGGTTGAATTAGAAGAAACAATATGGTTCTATACCTCCGCGGTTCTCATCTGGGGTTTGTGGATAGTCGGAGGGAGTGTTTGAAACATCCAGATGGACTCATAATGGTGGATACAAAAATCATACCGTTATAAAATAACTTACAAATACCTATGAAAATATGGCACCAATAGCAGCTTGTGGAACTGAGATGAAACCATCCTCATGGCCTCTCCATATATATATATTATGAATTCATGACGAGAACTTTAGACATAAAAATATGTCTAACCTAGCCAAACAGAGTTGTTGTTGCTTTCCATTCTTCGAAACAAGCTTTATCATGGTGTAGCTATATCTACCTTTATGACAGATAAACACTCTCACCAAGCCAGGTGGGCCTGATCTCTGTAAAGTCGCTCGTTTCACCTAGCTTGCTCGCTCTTCAACCTCACCGTGTATCTCTAAATTCCCACCGAATGTGTTGGCCAGGCACTCTGAGGAGAGTGCACTGCTGGAATGAAAAGAAGTACAGAAACAAATCAGACATTGCCTCAGTCACAGGACTTTATCAAGCCAAACTTAAAAATCTGAGGAAATCAAAGCAAGCTATGAAACATTACTCAGTCTGGCTATAAAGGCCAGAGTCAAAATGTTTTTTCCCATTTATAAGAACGCTTTAGTGAACACATTAAGGGGTTTTGGCTGCTAAAAAATTACTTAGTTTGTCTTGTTCTTCATAAAAATGCAGTCAGTGCATTGGAAATAAAGTGTCCATAACAGGATTTGTTTTCTTTCCACATTAACTTAATTAATTCTGAATGTTCATTGCCCTAAACTGCACATATTCAGTAAATTAATGCGGCTGGAGGGGGGTACAATAAAAATATGTTTGATTAGGAGTTTGCATGGTAAAATAAGTTGAGAACAGGTGCATAGGAGAATAGGCATTTTATTCAATGCCTATTCTATATTGATTGCAACATTAGTGCAGTCTCAACAAAAAGAGCGTTCCAACTACCCAAAATCGGTCCACAGGAAAATCCCTACAACACATTTCAAAATGACGGATTTTCTTAAACATGATTCTTGGGAATCAATGGGTAATGGTGCCTAAAAAGTGTTTTTTTTATACGAAAAACATATTTTCTGTATACTGTATTGAAAATTAAAATAAATGTAAATTTAAAGGTTCTAAAACTAATTATCTTTTATTTTTCCAGGAAAAGGTAAGGTAGTTTTAAAACCTGAATCTACAGAAGAAGTTTCCGCTATATTGAAATTATGTCATGATGAAAACCTGGCAGTGGTTCCACAGGGTGGCAACACAGGTATCTTTAGTAATTTATTTAAAATAAAATAATGTATTTCAAAATCAGATTTAAATTTTAACTTAAAAATATTATTTTATCATATTACTATTAAACATTGTATATTAATTCTTTTACAGTCAATATAACTTCTCTGGACTTTCAAGAGCAATTAGTAGGATCAGTCTTAATAATACGGTAGATAGTTATGAAATCGTAATTAGGTATGTTTGAAACCTATCACTTTATCCTGCACGTTCATTCTCAATGCAAAATGTATTTTAAAATGACCTGACTAAGCAAGAGAGGGAAGTCATTAGATTATTTAATACGAAGCAAAGTTCAAATTGTTTACCTGGCTGATTGCCGGCGCTGACGACCAGCTGTTGGAAAGAAGCCGCTACCATCAGCTTGGTGTCGTTAAAAATTTGCCGCTGACATAGTCATTAATATGTGTTGCTTCTACCAACCACTGCTTAATAGGTTATCGTCAGTGCTGGCAACCAGCATAATGTTAACAAGACTTTATCAAGCATGAAACTAATTATTTATTTTTTGTTTTAGGTGTATTAGGTGGTAGTGTACCAGTATTTGATGAAGTTATAATCTCTACCACTCGTATGAATAAAATTATAAATATCTGTGATGTCCCAGGTAATTTTTTAAACACTTACAACTGAGCATTTGAGACAAAAATATAAATGAACATGATAAAAAAAAATTAAAAATCAGTAACACTGGCCGCTAGGAAATTGTTAGCTTCAGTTGGCTTTTTTCCAAAACAATCATAATGTGGGTAAACGACCGCTGGTTTATGTTTTGAACCAGTGAAAGTTGATATCTTTCATTCCTTTCAGGAAGTATAGTCTGTCAGGCGGGCTGTGTGTTGGAGGCGCTAGACAACGCGTTGGCCGAGCATGGACTGATGATGCCTCTGGACCTCGGAGCCAAGGGCAGTTGTCACATCGGAGGCAACATCGCTACCAACGCAGGGGGACTGAGACTGCTGCGCTACGGCAGTCTGCAAGCCAACACGCTCGGACTGGTTGCGGTAACTGCCCACCACAAATTTACTATTTAAAACTTTTTTGAGCCCTAAGTTCCAGATATTATCAACAATCTGGCAAAAGAAGTTTTCATACACAACCTATATTTGTGGATATTAGTTGGTCCTTGTCGGTTTAATGTACCATCCCATTTCAGTAGGTACCACAAAGATGATGGTTTAGTCAAGTTATATCATGGAAAATAATCAAATAGGTGTGTATAAAATATTTTCTGCTTAAGTGTGTTACATTCCCAGGTAAAAGCTGATGGCCAAATAGTGGACTGCATGAACACCCTCAAGAAGGACAACACGGGGGTACCACCTCAAACACTTGTTCATCGGCTCTGAAGGCACTCTGGGCATTGTTACTGAGGTGGCCATCCAGTGTCCTCCTAAACCTCAGTCTGTATCTATGGCATTTTTAGGTTTGTAAATAATTACAACTATTTCAAGCCAATCATGTTTGGTGTATATTCCAAACCAAAAGGCAGTAACCATCTCTTTCAGGGTATCTTTTAACCCAACAATAAGCAAATTTGATTTATAACCCACATTTTAGTAGATGAAATATTGTCTATTTTATTGTGAGGCTGATGGACAAACAACAATTCCCCAATTTTAGGACTTTTTCTCATATAAACTAGCGATTAACTAAGTGGCAAATATATTTTCCAAAAAAATGCACTTCACATGCTGTTTGGTTAACAACTCCTGATTAAAAAAGGTTTCATTTCTAGTGGAAAACCCAAAATTTTCATGTGAAAATCCAGAGGAAAACATTCTCCCAATGTCTTTTGCTAAATCTACACAAGAATCCCGCCATGGGGCAGCATCTAATCCCTATCTTGGTGTTGTTTGTGAGTTAATCCGATTATGCAATAAAAGAGCGAAATCCTAGTTTTATATTGTGTTTGTTTTGCAGCAGAAGGCATGGGAGAAAATTTACATTTGTCTTTCAACAGAAAATTAAAATCAGAGAGGTTGAGCAGATATCTGCCATAATGATACAACAGTTAAATATACAAAGGAAAAGTAGGACAGTAAAATAATTTACTGAAGAGAGAAATTTCCAGAAAGAAGGAACAGTACTTGGCATCACAAAATTGTGTTTTTTTTACTTATTCAGGGTAAATTTACCCATGTACAATTATATTGAAAAAAACAAGAGATAAATCTTATTTTTGTTTTTAGAGAAATGGAAAATAAGCAAAAGATTGTGGAAAATAATAGAAGCAGTAAAATAATATTTACTGCTATTTTAAAGTTACCAACTCAAAATATTTTAAAACAAAACATCAGATTTAAACTGTTAGAAACAAACTGATAATAATTCCGTTTTAAAGGAATGAACACTTTAGACCATTCCTGAGGAAAGTTACCCACTCTAAAATATTTCAAAACAAAACATTACATTTAAACTTTGAGAAACAAATTGATAATAATTCCGTTTTAAAGGAATGAACACTTTTGAACATGCTCTGCAGTGTTTTCGCCTGGCACAAAAACTGTTATCCGAGATTGTGTCCTCTTGCGAGGTGATTGATGCTGAGTCGCTTCGTTTGGTCACCACCAAGTTGGGGGTTCCCAGCCCTCTAGATGATCATCCATTTTACATTCTTTTAGAGGTAAGCAGTTGAACAAGTCTGCTCAGTCAACTTGACAAGAGGCCTCTGATTGTTTTAAACATTTCTATTACTCATTAATTACAAATTAAAATCACATTTATTGTTTTTGGGAAAAAGCATTGTTTCTTGGGTATAGTATTTACAAAGGATAAAAAAAGGTTCCTTGTATAATTTTGATTCTAGAAAAACATGTCCACAATAACCTTTAAAAAAATCATCATGTGTAATTCGAGGTTAAAATCAAAGGTGATCTCAAAGACAACTTTGTAATCAACTTATAAAGTCAAATACTCTGAAACTGGGACTATAGTTCGCGCATGGAAATCCCGACCATTTTAAAGAACGTGTGTGAGAGAGATGGATAATGAATGTTTAGAAAGAGATAGACGATTCATAAATATGCTTATGTCATTGGATGCAATGATGTCGTTTTTTTGTACTTATTTGGTTTCCTATTGGACGATCAATTTGTATTTTTTTTTATTGTTCTTTAAGTGTTTTTATTATCAGCTGGATAGTAACTCTTAAACCTGAATCGAGTTGAAACCTGTCATCAAAACCTGGCCTTATGGGGCAATGCAATTCTATTATCTATGTTGAGTATTTTGTTTACTAATATTCATAACATGTCATTATAAAAATTTCAGCTGATTATAACATAATTTGGCTAGTACAGCTTAACCCATGGTAGGTGACTTTGATTTTAAAACATGGATAGTGACTCAAGGAGTTTTTTTCCGGGTATTGAAATAATAGACAAACAGTGTAGTTTTATACATATATTATAAAAAGGTTACATGAAACCCTAGAATAATCAATATTAAGCAATAAAAAACTTACTTGACATATTTTTGAAACCCTATAGGTATGTAAAACAAGTTACTTGTCACTTATATTCAAAATCTATATTTTTGAATCCGCATATAGTAACTGGTATAAGTAGTGGGTACAGAGTGTTTATACATCATTATTGACACTGATCTCCATGTTATCATCCTTATTTGCACATTTTACACAAAAAGCAGGTGCAGTATGCTCCCAACATATGAAGAACTTGGTGTCCATGTTACGCAACTCTTGGGTTTCAACTGAATAGAAGGGGTACGAAGGGGGGGTGAGTGAAATGAGGTCGAACCGATTCCTAGAAAGAGGTGTGTGAGGTACGGTTACTTCTGTGTCTGCTGACCGGTAAGAACGCATATTTTTTTACAAAAATAAAAGCGCCTGGAGGAAAACTCCTTGTGTCACTGACGGAGGGTTAAATTTCCATTTGAAATATATGGCTCATGGAAATTCCATACTGAAAGGTGAACATGGAACCGAGTATATTATGAATTTAAACTCTAATTTAAAAACAAATAAATACAAATACATAGAATACAATGTATAATTCCAGTTTTATAGCTGAAATTACAAAGATAAAACTTACATAAACAAAACCTCAAACCCTTTAATATATTTTGACAAACAAATTTTACTTTTGTTTTGAAAATTACTTCACTGATTTACACCTACGTAGCAGCAGTAAAGGGGCGGGGCTTGAGTAGAGGAGTAGACTTCCCCTCCTCCCCCACAACCCGGTGCATCAAAATACTTGCGCTGGTCAGGATTTTTGTGTGCGAACTGTAGTTTAAATGTTGGTAGTGTTCTGTAAAATTAGTGATTTTAATCTATAATTATTTAATATCTAATTAAATATTTGAATGTTTTGTAATGAAAACTAATGCTCTTCGAACTGTGACAAGGTGTCTGGGTCCTGCCAAAGCCACGATGAAGAGAAACTCAGTAAGTTCTTGGAAAAAGCCTTTGATGATGGAGCAATTAATGATGGACTCACCACATCTGAACCATCAAAGATGAATGTTAGTATGGTCTAAAGTGTAGCTTCAGAACTTAAACTTGAATTATGTTGAGAATTTAAACAGATGGTGCCTCAGGTGATTGTTTTGCTTTATGTACAAATAAAATGTACTGTCTGCGCTAGAAAACCTGCCCTCTGGATCAGATGATCAGTGTTGTAATCACTGGTTCAGAGGTCAGGTATTCAGACACAGACTACTGACTGTGTTACAACGTGTTAAAAATGTAGCGGGAAAAATAGAAATACCCAAATAATACTTGCTTCTTGGGCAAAGCCATGAGGGTGATTTTGGAATTCAAATGAGATGCAATATTTTTCCAAAAATCCCTCACAATCCCTCACACAATCCCTCTATCAATAATTTTTAAATTTCAGGAATTAGTTCGTAAAATCCAAGCATTTTCAGAATTCTGATAGATCTGACTTATTTGAAAAATATTTAATATTTTTGGAAATATTTAGAAAATTAATATAATGTGGGAGGGGGGTTACAAGGTTGTTCTCAAAATTCAGCCTTTGGACAAAGGCCCTAAAGGCCCCCAAAGCAATGAGTACTTAAGTGTTTGTGTATTCATGTTCACTTTTTCAAAGTAAGATTGATGTAAAATCTATACTATTATTAATTCTGTAAGTGGTTTTTTCAAAATCAAAGTTGTGAGAGTTTGCGAGCTCGCAGGATGACAGGAGATGGCTCAAATGAAAGGTCTCGGCCCCAGGGGGTCGGGAAAAATAGCAGATTATGTCCAAATATACCAGAAAATGAGAAGTAATGAAAAATATTTTCCATTTAAAATGCATTGGGATTGAAAAGATTGAAAAACGTATGCTTTGTTTACATTAAACATGTGGTGCTAATGCTTGATTCAAAGCCATATGGTAGATGTTGACATGTGGGATTTGTTTCAAAATGCAGCTAACTATGCACGTTCAATGTACTATAACAAAAAATATTTTAAATTTAAGATTTTCTGATTTTATAATAATTAAGGGTTTGAGTTTTTCATAATTTAAAATTATAAAAAGTTAAGTACGTTTGTTTAGTTTGTGTCATAACGATGCAGATTTAATACCAAATGATCTATACATATATATATATATATACATATATATATATATATATATATATATATATATATATAATTACGTAAGCGAAATTTTTGCAAATAAATTGTGGGCGTTTGGAAGGTTGCAGGATGATGGGGGGGGGGGGGGGGTCGGGGGCTGAAACTGAAGGTCTCCATCTCAGGGACTCGGGGAAAATACTGAAATTGCAATTGTGTGGGTCCAAAAGCCTATTTTCTAAGAAGGTATTTTGTACTACAGTAAAGAAGGATTATGCTTAGGGGCTATTAGCCCCTTCAAGCCTCTAGTTTAATATTAATTCCATTTTATTTTCAAGAGCTATTAGATTTCTTTAAAAGTCAACTTCAACACCTTTAAAAACTTATTCATCTAAAAACCCTTTCTTGTTTTCATGTCTTAAACACTTGACAACTATTTACAGAGACTTTGGCAGCTGAGAGAGCGAATTCCTGAGGCACTCTTTATTGACAGCTTTGCCTTCTTGTACGACATCTCATTGCCTCTCGACTGCTACTACCAAATAATCCCAGAATTGAGAACCAAACTGCAGGGAACTGCAGTCTCCTCTGTCACTGGCTTCGGTCATCTTGGTTGGTATCTCACTTAAAAAATCCTATACTCTTATATGAGCAATGTTATCGTCCGGCCGTGCGTGCTTGCTTGTATGCTTGCTTGCACATTTATCTCAAAAACGGCTCCGAGGATTTCTTTCAAAGTCTGGAAATAAGTAATTTATGACTCAAAAACGTCTTTTACGCAGATTACTTGGCCAGAGAAAATCTAATAACGTAATAAATCGAATTTTAAAGTTGTAAAATTTTAACATTGGCCT
Source organism: Flexamia atlantica (assembly GCA_035578135.1). Lineage (NCBI taxonomy): Eukaryota > Metazoa > Arthropoda > Insecta > Hemiptera > Cicadellidae > Flexamia > Flexamia atlantica. Next base: position 28,930,712 of record JAQJVK010000012.1, read on the forward strand.
TATGGGTTGCCGTGATAGCAACGAAAATAAACAAGGAAAGTGTAAACAAATGAAGTAATAATAACAGCTGTTTGGAATCTACAGCTATCAAGGGAAAATACAGCAAGTGGGATGAAGAGACCATAGAGCAATAAAAAAGGTTTCTATTTATCAATTTTATGACATTGAAATATTTTATAGTAACTGGATGAACTGGTAAACATGAAATAACACCGAGCAAGGCTCGGTCCACCAGGTACTAATGTTATGAAATGACAAAAAAAAAAAAAAAAAACAAAAAAAAAAAATACAGCAGGTGGGATGAAGAGTCCATGGAGCAATAAAAAAGGTTTATATTGATACATTTTATGACATTGAGATATTTTATAGTAACTGGATGAACTGGTAAACATGAAATAACACCGAGCAAGGCTCGGTCCACCAGGTACTATATCTTCAATAGTGATAATTTTGTTGTCCTTACCAAACAAGTTTTGTTGTAGCTATTCATTTTAAAGATTAAATGGATCTTTTGCTACTCTTTTTTTACTTCATAAAGGTAGAGTTAACAAAGGTTATTTTCCTTTTGTCTGCAGAAGGATCAGCAAAACATTATTAATTCTACAAAGTGAGTTATGATGGAGATGAGTTTTTAGCGAATTTCCTTAAAGGAATAAGCTATTACGGTAGTACTCATGGTAAGACCTAAGTCCGAGACCATGTTAACTTTTCATTTTGGGGTCCCCAGAAGCAAAAAACACCATTCGTTCGAATTTTAGTGAATTTCCTTAAAGGAATAAGCTATTTCGGTAGTACTCATGGTAAAACCTAAGTCCGAGACCATGTTAACTTTTCATTTTGGGGTCCCCAGAAGCAAAAAATACCATTCGTTCGAATTTCTATATATATATCTATATATATCTATATATATATATATATATAGGGGTACTCAGTTTATCTTTATATTTTTAATAATAAAAGTAGCCCTTCATTGTGAAAATTATAATATATATATATATATATATATATATATATATATATGTCTGTTAACACGATAGCGGCCGTAAATATGGTCCGATCTTAAAGAAATTTGGTACAGACGTTTAAAGTGGTAATCACTCGGACGAGTTTGTGAACCAGGCCAATCGGACCACGGGAAGGGGGGGTAAAGGGGGATAAACCCCCCCAAAAATGGGTTTTTTGAGTTTTTCACATAGAAAAATAAAATGTATCAAATTTTTGTTGGCACCATTGAATTCAGCTCAAAAAAAAAACAATTTAGTATTTTGAGTTACTGCTCTATGTCCATTGGTTACCGAGATATTGAAAGTGGCAAAGACAGTACTTGGTCTTAATGTTAACCTTATGGGGAATAAGTAAAATCCTATATTTCGCTTATTTCTCAACATATCTTGATAAAACTTGGTGAATGGCTTCTTCTAGTTCAGATCTACTAAATATTGAATTCAAACCAACCAATTTAAATATACCTGTAGCAGCAAACCTGCATACTCATTCCCCATGTTATTCTTATGGAGCTTACAAAAACATGTCAAATCTCGCTATGTTGGATTAAAATATGTTGTTTTGCATTTGAAATTCGCTGATTATGCAGGTCTGCTGCAACGGGGGTATTTTATATATATATATATATATATATATATATATATATATATATATATATATATATGTCTGTTAACACGATAGCGGCCGTAAATATGGTCCGATCTTAATGAAATTTGGTACAGAAGTGTAAAGTGGTAATCACTCGGACGAGTTTGTGAACCAGCCCGATTGGACCATCGGAAGGGGGGGTAAGGGGGGAAAACCCACCCAAAAATGGGTTTTTTGAGTTTTTCACATAAAAAAAAAAAATTTATCAAATTGGATAAAACTTGGTAAATGGCTTCTTCTAGTTCAGATCTACTAAATATTGAATTAAAACCAACCAGTTTAAACATACCTGTGGCAGCAAACCTGCATACTCATTCCCCATGTTATTCTTAAGGAGCTTACCGAAACATGTCAAATCTCATCGCAATGTAGGATTGAAATATGTTGTTTTGCACTTAAAATTCGCTGAGTATGCAGGTCTGCTGCAACGAGGGTATTTTCTGTATCTGTAGGTGAGGTAGGATGCTTGCTTTTTATTGCCGGGCTTTACCATTGCCTACTTAAAAATTTGTCAGTATTAGAAAACAGAGATCACAAAACAAATACAATGAAGTATGGTACACCATTTTGACAAGCATTTTTTGTATAATGGTCCAGTGAAACATAAAATTGTTGTTAGGAAAAAATACAAGATTTAAACAGGTATTAAAGGTATATAATATTAGTGGTACGGTAACTATATTTCAATTCTGAAGTTCCAGAATAATTCTAAGTACAGTAAAGCACAACCACAAATATAACCAATAAGATTTTTCACTCTTCAAATGATTAAAAAAACTACTGTATAATAAAATATTTACATGTAGGTGATGGGAACCTGCACCTGAACATCTGCGCGCCTCAGTTCTCCACAGAGCTGCTCTCTCGGATCGAGCCATTCGTCTTTGAGTGGATCAGTGAGCGAGGGGGAAGCATCAGCGCCGAACATGGAATCGGCTTCAAGAAAACAAAGTTCCTGCGATATTCCAAGTCTGATGCAGCTATCGAGACGATGCGACAGATCAAACACCTCATGGATCCCAAGGGGATTCTCAACCCTTACAAAGTTCTACCTGTGGATTAGTCGGATATTGAACTATTTGCTATTTTTGGATATAAAATTAAATCATTATTAAACAGGAAATGAAACAAATAGTTAAGACAAACCATTAATAGTCTGCGGATTGCTAAAACCAACTGCAATTCACTTTCCAATGAAGTATACTTGTAGCTGCTCCAGGATGGTAGCAGATCTAAGTATTTGGCCCTTTAATAAATTTCATTCTGAAATTCAATTTTTCTAATTTTTTTATTTATGACAACCATAAAAAAGACACTTTCAGCTAAGAAAACCCCCATACATTCTGCAAGATATTTTGTGACGGGCAGTGGCGTATGCAGAATTAGTTTTTTTGAGGGGATACACTGGTGGGTCGGGAATACCCCTCAGTGGGAGGGAGTTATGGGAAATTTTCATAAATTACAACTGTAAATTCAAGTTTTTAGGCGATCTAGAGGCATAATAACAAACATAATAACTCCCAAACTTTGAACTAATTTGAGGTTACCCACATTAGATTTTGAAAATTTTACATCACATTGGAATTTTAGCAAAATGTCTTTAACACAATAAAAATAATAGCATTTTTATATAATAGACCTAACGTTAAAGATCAGATAAGTAAGTAATTCAAGAATTATACATTCTTAACCTTGCAGGGTTGCCACAGAATTTTTGAGGCCTTTTTTCCTGACTTTTCCTGACCAATCTGAGAGATTTTTCCTGACTTTTTGGAACCGCGGGGTTTTACAAATAAAGACACATTATTTTTGTTGTTTTTAATGCAACCCCCTCATTGATAGTAAGGCTCAAGCAAAACATGGTTAGTGTTGTTTTTGGGCTATTTAGAAAATGAATTCATTATTTTTATGACTTAAACTACACACAATTCATATACACTCTAAAATATAACAACTTAAGATATATGTGGTTTCGTAAATTTTTTAGAGAAAATATGCCGATTAGCCAAATTTAAAAAAAAACCATACGATTTAAAGAGCGTTCTTATGAGATACGAACTTTTCAGATGTATACTGTACATACGTTGAAATATTGTACATACATAAACAGAGGAATGATTACAAAATTTCTTTTTTTATGGTACAAATTTAGGAGCGTTTGTATGAAAAACGTATATAGGACATACTATACATTTAGGTGTATAGTAGACATAAGTTGAAAAATTGTAAATACAAAAACAGTTTAAGAAATGAATACACAATAGCTTTCGATCAATGACGAAGGAACACAAGGAGACATTACGAATATGGTCACTGGGGTTCGGGCCATGATATTAAGTATGACTTTCAATCGCTGACGAGGAAAAAGAAGAAGACATCACTGCTTTATGAATACGGTCCCTGGGGTTCGGCCCATGATATTAAGTATGACTTTCAATCGCTGACGAGGGATTGATCAAAATAAGTTTGGATGATTATTAAAAGATATATTAGAAAATTTACTAGCCTTGTACTCTTGTAGATTCATCTTAAAAATCAGCGGTTTCTGATTCTGCATCCGACCAACTTCCAATAATAAATAGCACACAAAATCTTACACGGTGCAAAAATTTATTTTAACTTCCAATTTGTGGGGGGGAAATCGAAATTCGAGACGGTCAGATTGTGCCACTGCAAATTTTCTTGACTTTCAGCATTTTTTCCTATTTTTCCTGACTTTCGGCATTTTTTCAAACATTTTCCTGACTTTTCCTGACCAAAACCCAAAAATCCTGACTATTCCTGACTTTTCCTGACTTTTAATGTCTGTGGCAACCCTGCCTTGGTTAAAAAGACAATTTTTTTTATTTAAAAGTAAAAAGTAGATAATTTATTTATCTCATTTTTTGTACGCCTTGGACCATCCAGACCTGAAGTATCCGGATCCTGGATTATCAGGACGAGATTGATGAAGAGAATTAGAAAATGCTGGTTTTTTTCATCATTTTTTCATTTTTTTTTGGATTTGTATAGCGTTCCATAAGTCCCAGAACCGTAAAGCTATGATGTACACGCAAAACATTGTAATTATAATCACATGCCAAATCAGTACCATCGAAGCAGCCAAAGTTGCCTACTTTGCACTATTTGAATCAACCTTGAGGTATGGGCTTATCACTTGGGGAGGGACCACGGTAACCAACATGCAAGGAGTCCAAGTTGTGCAAAAACGAGCCATCAGGGCCATAAAAGGGTTAACCCAATTAGAAAGCTGCAGAGAACACTTCAAGGAGCTCAAGATCCTCACTGTAGTATCCCTCTATATTTTACAAACAACATTATACACACTCAACACAGACAATGCCAGACTTGCAGACCATCACCACTACAACACCAGAAACGGACAAAACTTTGCTCTACAAACACACCGTCTCAGTTTGTTTGAAAAAAAACCCCTCTTATAGAGGAGCGAGGTTTTTTAACCTGCTTCCAGAAGAACTAAGAAGCCACACACCAAATCATTTCAAGAAAGCAATGACAGAGTGGTTGCTGGAGCATTCCTTCTACTCATTAGAGGAATTCTACAACTGGAAAACCTGAAACTGGAATACCTGAAGAACAACCAAGGCATAACATCACACCAGCATTCTTTTTTCTATTAATTTTGATTTTTAGATACAAACCATGTTTGTAGATTCTTTTAACTTACAGAACACACTATTGTATTGACCCTATTGTATCTCTCCAAGAAATTTCAATAAAGAATATTGACTATTGACTATTGACATAATAGCGGTACATCGATTCTGACCCCTAGAAAACATTTGATCTCCGAAATTTGACAGACTAATCACAAATCTGCCTACATTGACGGTGAGGTTTGGTTTTCACACAACATAGCTTAGACGAGATTCGCCTACCGCGATTTTCCTACGAGATTGTCCAGCAAACGAATAGTGTAAATAAAAGTACACAGCCTTGAGAAGACGACAATATTAGTACTTCACATTTTAAAATCAAGCTTCTCGTAATATGAATAGATCATGTTTAATGATGAGGCTATAGCCACATCTGGTGAAGATGTGATCGGGGCAATATCACAAACGCAATTTATAATTTCCACTGTTGTTATCGCAACTGTTATCAGGAGTTTTTGCTATCCGGATAGGATTTCCACCACATTATTTGGATAACCCGAGGTGTACTCTTGTGTAAACTCACTGACATAATCAGAATCAAATCAAATCACATTTATTTCCTTTAGGTACAAATGTACAGTAGGACATGTCAATAGATTCAGTGAAATACACTTTGTCATTACAATATATGTCAATTATTAGTATTTTTTATGCAAATTTAAATCAGTCCATTTGTTAAGTACATTTAAGCAGCTTTAACTCAAAAGAACAGAAATTAACAAAAATGTGGTTGGTAGTACTGGCGTGACTCATTTAAATAAAGGGAAAAAAAACAACAGCTGATAAACTACGAAGAAACAAAAAAATTTAACAGATAATAGCCTAAATAGGCCCTAACAAAGTAATAAAACATTAAATGTATAGTTAGCTAAAAACATTTAATACAAATAAATAAGAACAATGAGAGAAAAAAAGAAAAAAACAAATATTAAAAACTAATATCACAGTTTCTCAAAGATAAGAACTCTTGTAGTGTGAGTAAAAGGGCTGTTAGAACTCAAACATAATAATTATTACAATAACATTTTTATTTTATTTTGTGGGATTAAACATTATCTTGAATAGGTAACAATTTAAGAAATGGAATCGATTTCTAAAAGTGCATTTGGAATTTTGTCTCGGCAATTTGTTTTGGATGATGATTCGAGCGATCATATTTTCAGGGTGATCTAGCCATGGAAATACATTTACAGTAGAGCGCCAATTATCCGAACTAATTGGGGACAAGGGGTGTTCGGATAACTGAATATTCGGATAATCGAACATGAAAAGACAAAATTTAAAAATTTTTTATATAATGTAATTCCTACTAGAAAAAAGGCTAAAAACTTATCAAACAAAAATTATTCATATAATTTTGTTATGAAATCGATCAGAATACATGGGTATAAATTTTAAAAGAAAAATTTATCATACATAGATACAGTACACATACCTATGTATCCTTTTTATTTAGAGAAAAGGTCCAAAATTTGTTTTTGCTTTAGCCCTGACACTTTTTTTGGCACGCAAATTTGAATTGCTTGAGAATCATGTTCAAAATATGAATTATTACGGCGCTCGGTTAACCGACGGTTCGGATGACCGACGTTCGGATAATCGGCGCTCTACTGTTATCAGTATCCTTGTTTAACATGCAATAGGTAAATAAGCACATTTCTTTTTTGAAACGTTCTAATACTAGTCTCCAATCAAACACTCAGAGTTACCACGATAGCTAAAACACCCTAATGTGATAACCCACAAATCAATTATCATTAAAATAATAGAATTTAACCAATCAAAATATTTGTAAAAGTTCAAATTAAAAAATGTACTGTAATGTTCAGTAAATTAATGTACTGTACCCTGTTTTGCCACATGTTTAATGTTTTGATTAGGATTTTTGCGGACATTTGCCATCACTGATTAGTAAAAAACAAACATTTTTTTACTAATCAGTGATGGCAAATTTCCGCAAAAATCCTAATCAAAATATAAAATCACCATCACCAACATTGAATTTCAAACAAAGGAATGTTTAATGATTTGGTAGTGACCTTCATTGTGAGCAGGATATTAATCTTCCCAGAAATTTCCTTCAAGTTTCAGGGGGGGGGGTGGGATATATATCTTGATATCCCCCCTGGGTACGCCCCTGGTAATGGGATTCATGATAGCCTCAGTTTTTTCTAGAGTAATGGTGTAAAACATACTCAATGACACATATTCAATAAGGAACTAAAAATAAAATTGATATAAAAAATATTAAAAACCCAAAAAAGTATAAAATGAAAAAATATATGATATATTTATAAAATAGGGATGAAATTAGGTAGTTAAACAAATCTCTTGTGCATAAAAAAATATTTTATTTTCAACGATGTTACTCTGAAGTCTTTTCCTTATAGGAGATGACACCTTTTTCAATTAAATCTGGAATCTCAACAGCTAGCCATGGTCCCAGCTGAAACCAAACAATTTCTTATTATTATTGTACTCGTACAATAAATGCCAGTTTACATTGGTCGAGTAGAAAGACAAGTTAGTATTCAAACATCAACTCGACCAATATAAATCAACCTTGACAAATGACCCCTGAAATCAGGATGTTCTGACATGACATTGTAAGTCACAGTAATAAGCAAATTTGGAATGATGTGATAAGATTAAAACACTGAATATGGAACTGTAGGGCCTAGGGTTTATTAATATGTAATTAAAACCCTTTAAATACATTTGAATTAGCTTTCACTAATTAATGCAATTAACAGTTTATTATTCAAATTATTAAATTTTCTTTGTATATACTATCACTCACCCCCAATGCCATGGCGTGAGCAATGCCAAATTTGGGCACATTCCTGGCCCAAAGCGGCTTGAAGTGGTCGGATAGGCAGATCTTGCCGCCCCGGTACATCTTGGCCGTCTTCCCGTCCAGCTCGGGCAGAGCAATCTCCACCGCCGTCGCCGGGTACGTCACTGGAATCTGGAACCAAGCCAGGTAAAGATTGTTTCTTCCACAGTGGAACCTTATCTGGACCTTGCTAGTTCAATCCATAGGCGTCATCCGGGGGGGGGGGGGGGCATCGGGGGACTTGTGCCCCCGAAAAATAAAACAAAAATTATTGTTGCAGCTGCTGACCAACATTACAAATCAAAATAAAAATTATTTTCTAATATTTACTAAAAATCTTGCCCCTACTCTCAAGTCATTTAAACCAACTGTTTTTAAATAAGTATTTTGTTTTTACCATATCCAGTGGTAACATTCACTCTATTTTTATATTTAATCATTATTAAATTAATTTGATATGGGATAAATCACTTGGCTAAACAAAGAGGTTGGATAAAGTGTTAAAACATTCGTTGAGGATGCGCCGTATTTTTATTCGGCGATGGTTGATCACCCTGTGCACTGGGTACCTGTTTTTCTGTCATCCAATCCTTTACCACAACACTCCACCCGTCCTTGTCTTGCCAGCTTCTGCAGTGTGGGACTGATATTTGAAGGCGCCAGGCATCAGCCAATGATATTTGAAAAATATACAAATTTATCACAGTCATGATTCCTAGTTTGATGAATATTGGTCTACAATGTGGGAGTCTATCCGCATTGACCATTATTCTTACTATTTTCTTCTGTAAGAGCATTACATCTGATATTCTAGGCGAACCATCCCAGTACATTAAGCCATATGATAGGATGGATTGAAATAGAGCAAAGTAAGCTGACTCGACAGGGCCGCCGACAGACTTTGGGAGGCCCGGGGCAAAGTTTGGGCATGAGGCCCCTCAATAGATAAAAATCGTAGACAAAAAACTGTTGTCTCTTGAATAGCTAAAATCGTAGATCCTGATGACTAAAAAAGTTTTGTTTTTGTGTTCTAAAAATGTTGAATATTATCTTAATTTATACAGAACTAAACAATTTAATCGTAGGCCTGTGGTAAACATTTGATTTGTAAATTTATTTAAATTTAGGAAACAAACTGTAAAATTAGGTAAAATTATTTTTAATATGCCTAATGAATCTTTTGGTTAGAAACACCAGACTAAACAATGTTTGTAAGAAGCCTGTAGTTGGGGTTAAAAAGAATTAAAGAAACAGTTCTAAGTTATTGAGGACTACCTAATTAAACCCCTTTATTGGTTTTTCTCTTATTAATTAACTCCTATATTTCCATAAGACCTGTGTGACGTAATCAGGAGACAATTTATCCGGTTGTATTCCAAGATCTGAAGAGAAGAAGAGAAGAGAAGAATGGTACACATAGGTTACCTCACTCAAAAATGTAAACAAATCCTGACGTCTTCTGTAGACCGGAAACCTAATAATCTCCAGCTGGAAAAAAGTTATTACTCTTGACTAATCAGAGGAGGCATATTACTATTACCTCCTTTGAGGCTATATTTTACCCTTATGCTAATAGAGCTGCCTAGATCCGTATATGGGTCTATCATTGATGTCACAGGCTTGGATCCACAGGTCATATTGGAGATGGAATAAGACAACCTGACAGTAAATATCAGATTGTGGATTCTCTTCTAATTTACAGACCTTGGTGTTGTATCCTAGCTATAGCATGTTTATTGGATGAAAGTAAAGCCGTAAAGCCTAAATCAGAGTTCCCAGTAATAAGAACTTTCTGATTAGCCAAGATATTTCATCGTACCAGCTGGAGACTTCAGTCAAGCTGCATTCTTCTAGTAGCTGATGAAGTGATGACATCACGATTTACTTAAAGTTTTGAATGAGGAAAACTGCATTTCATTGGATCATGGTTCGTACGTAGCAAAACTGAAACTAAGAGAAGAAACGAAGATGAAGAAGTTACTCCTCTCTGAAAAACAAGTCATGTCACGTAAATGTTGTAACTACTATTCTTTGTAAAATACAGTATACTCCGTTTAGTTGTAGCTAGGAATCCTTTTCCTTGGTCCATCGTAGGCCTGTACAACGTTTTGTGAGGAATTTTTGGGGACAGCTAATTGGACCAGGGACAGGGGCCTAGTTTAGTACGGATTTAGTTATGTGTGGTCTGGCGCAGCCCTAACCCGGGCCCCGGGCCTAACCTCGGGGGCCCCTGGTTTCAGAGAACCAAATGAAACTATCAAAATAAGACAAATATAGGGCATTTTAGTTAGTTGGTACACGTTTTTAAGACTATAATTTTTATGTATTTTCTAATATTTCATTTCATATTGGTCTTCTTCATTTAAATATCCTAATTTTTAATAATCCACAAAAAATATACTCTGCTCAAAATGTGGCCCCCTTCCTTTTGTGGCCCGGGGCAATCTGCCCCCTTTGCCCCCCCCTCTCGGCGGCCCTGTGACTTGATACTTGTGAAAGGCACATAATGAGCGAGCCTGGACATCAGGAAAACTATTCTAGAAAGCCTAGAAGTGACCATGACAGTTGCTGATCTAAAACTAGGCCTAAGAACTTAACCTGCTCTACAGAAACTACATTAGTTGTCTCCCTAAGACTAAAAACGACAGTTTTGGTTTTGTTGTTATTTAAAAGAAAGTTATTGGCTGCAAACCCATCAGATATAATGTGCATTACTTCACTTACTTGTGGCTTTAAAACATCTATATCGGTACAGTGAGACAAAAAATTGGAATCATCGGCATGTAGGAAAGTGGCACATTTTACACAACTTGGCAAATCATTGATTGCGATTAAAAATAAAAATGGTCCAAGGACAGAGCCTTGAGGGACCCCGCAGACCACCTCAGACATGGCCGACCGCTTGCCTCCATTACAAACAACCTGTCTTCTATTTGACAAGTATGCTTTGAACAGGTTGGACACAGTCAACCTGCCAAAGCCATACAACTTATGCAGCAACATATCGTGGTCAACACAATCAAATGCTTTGCTTAGGTCACAAAATTTGACCCAAGCAAAGCCTCTCTCCTCAAAAACACTGAAGATTTTGGAAATCAAAGCACCAGTGGCGTCGGAGGTGCCACACCCTCTTCTTAACCAAACTGAGATTCGCTTAAGCAATTGTCGACTTTCAAAAAAATCACTCACCTATTCAAACATGATGTTTTCCATGATTTTGGAAAAAGTTGGGACCAACGACACTGGCCTACAGTTGGCAAGATTTTGGAATTTTTTAAATTGTTGATGACTCTGCTAACATCTAAGGCGCTTACTTGCTTAAATTGAAATTGTTCGTTTACGAACTGCACATTTGATAGATATTGCTCACAAGAAAAGTTTGAATTACTTACCCTAGATCTGATTGAAGTCACAAAGTTGATAAAGTCATTTGGCTATCAGCATTTAATGGTGACTTAATCCTAGAGGTGGGTCCAGTAACCTGTTTTATAACCGACCAAGCGGCCTTACACTTGTTGACAGAACTATCAATGAGAGAAGCGTTATAGGTTAACTTTGCTTCCTTAATATAATACTAATATAATACTAGGTGCACAGCGCACCTTCGCCCAGTCAAAGAACAGACCTACTCAACGAATGTATAACTCTTCATCCAACCTCTTTGTTTAGCCAAATGTATTATTATTCTGTGTTATTATTAATCTCATATCAAATTAAGGTAATAATAAATTAAGTATAAAAATAAAATGAACGTGAACAAATAAGGTAAAAATAAACATCTATATAACTTAAAAACAATTGGTTTAAATTACTTGTGAGTAGTGACTTTAGAGAATAGTAGAAAATAATTTTCATTTTGATTTTTAATGTTGGTCGGCAGCTACAAAAATAAATTTTTTTAAGTTTGGGGGGAACGTACCCTCCCGTGCCCCCCCCCCCCCCCCGGCACGACACCTTTGGGCTAGAGCATTTAATTTTTTTGTCCCGACATCGTTTCCTATACTGGATGAATCATTTAGTTTGTTGTTATTTTTATCTTACGTTCTAATAGTTTTATGATTGTCCGCTAGATAGTTTATTGAGTTTAACTTGCAGGCTGCAGTCGAAAATACCGCGAGAATGACAATTACAGGGAAGAAACAGCCAGGAAAGTAGGGGAGTTGTAAATGACACAGTTGTTTTTTGACCAACTATTTTTTTAGCACATAACTGCAATGGTTTTGAGGTAAACTTAACAAGATGTTTTTCAAATTTACCTTTAAAATCGTACATTTCACAGGTTGAAAGGCTTAAAACCCCACTTTTAAGTACGAAAATCCAAAAATTTTCCAGGGGAAGGCCTCCCAGACCCCCTGGTAGGTTGTGCCACCCCCACCCCCCCCTCCCCAAATCTATGGTTCACGCAACACCTATGGTTCAATCGATACTGACCATGGCAACAGAACTTCAAAGATGCCAATTTCAGAAAGTCGATTTTGTGGGCAATTTTATATTTAAAAATATATATATACTTTTTGTAATTATTTTAGAGACAATGTGTTCCAAGGTTCACAGCATTCCCGTGGTTCGGAGATCACAATAAGCCATTATGGAAAACTGTTAGTTAATTAGAAGTTAAGAGCCATTTGAAATTTTTATGTTTCATTTAGTGTAATAATCACAAGGACACTAAAGATTAGGTGTCATTTAAGTGTAAGTTTTAAAAAGCACAAATATGAAAAGTACCGTAACCAAAACGTAAACTTATTTCTTAAGCCCTAACTGTAATTTACTTCACTAGGCTAAGTTATATAACACCATCTCAAGACACTATTTTCGTAAACATTTCTTTAATTAGGTATTAGTTTTAACAATACAAAACTACTTACGTCAAATTCAATATCAAACTCATATTTAAGAAGATTATGAATGTACCAGCACTTTCCAAACCACCTTGTTCCTTCTTTGTTAGATTCCAGCCTGAACCAGTCATTATCAGCAGCCTTGTTGTTCTGAACGTACTGTAACAACAATCATATTTTAGATCAAAATATTGTTATAGGGGCCTTTAAACATTTTTTGTATTCAGTAAAATGTATTAGTTACCAAATAAAGCCGGTGAAGTTTATCGATTTAAAGTGATCATAAAGCAATTTTTAGGTATGTTTTATCTGAACTCATGTCACTAATTTCTATGACTGACAATTGAATTGTATTTTCAGAACACGATCTTTAAAAATCAACAGTATCAAACAATCAATATCAATATCCCTACTTAATACAATAAGGGTTTTCTCTGTTAGATCCCTTTTTCAGCCGTCCTGTTTAACCGATTTTCATGATTGGGGTGTCATTTTAAAGCTTATAATGCAGCGCACCGGCGACTGATTATTAAAATGAACAATTCTTTGACGGCTTCGACCCCCAAGCCTTTGATTTATTTAGAAACGATACGTTTTCTTAAAAATTAGATGTTGAATCGTCTGCTATAGAAACGAACTGCAGAAGATCAGATATGAAACTCGTACCTCAATAACTTTATCTGTGAATAGGCCTACAATGCCTGAATTTTTCAGAGTATGACTTCAAGTCTAATCAATGGTCAAATCAAGATTTGGTTAATATAGAGGGTCCACTGTCCCAAGGCACAATAATAATAGCAACTAAAAGTGCTCTATAATATTTATAACTTCCTGTACAATAAGTTAACTTTGCTTCTGAAAAATATAGGTCTTCTCATGGTTAATATAGGCAGAGAAGTTTCCTCAAACAAAATTTAAACAAATTATGATGAAGGAGATGGACCGGGAAGAAGCAGGTCGACTGTTGTCTACAATTGGGACAGAAATTTACCTTTGACCGTTCTTAGAGCTAGGTCTACTCATTACTGACACCTTGAGGCTGCATTTTTATCCAAGGGGCTAGAGCTTGGATTAAACCAGAAAAAAGTCCGTAATTTTTGTCCCAAGCTCTGGCTTCACAGGCCATATGGGATTGAGTTAACCTTAAGTACTTATGTTATTCTTTAGAGACCTTGAGGCCTGATCAATCGATTAAAATTTTTTTTGCTTTATCAATAACAATACCATTGCAATCCATTAGAAAATTTATGCAAAATCCATAAAATACCATAGTATTTCAAACTGAATGTACATATTTTTCAACAATAAACCTAACCTTACCTGAATTAAAGCTTGATATTCTTCTTTCAGCCTTTGAGGCCAGAGATCTTTGTCTCTTGGCCCTGCTTTTGTTTTTAGAAGAGGGATTGAACTTAATGTCTTTTTGGACGACTCATCCATTTCATTTAGTTAAAAAATTCAAATGTTTTAATATCTTAACATAATTTTATTAGAAAACACCAACGACCAGCTGTGACAAGTGACATTTGACAAACGAAAGTGCAGACGATGATGACGTGTAACCAATTGGCTGAAAACAGCATGTAGCCAACCGTACAAATTAAAAAATAAATGAATATTATCAATGGTTAGTGGTTAAGTACATCCATATATAAAATACACCCAGCAGGGTATATTTTATCTATGGTACATCATAACGTAGATTTTAAACATTTATATGCAGTAAAATCGTTTTTGTGACCAAATTATGATGTTTTAAATTATTTAAACAGCCGATTACTGATATTAATGATGTAGGCATTCAGCTGTTAAAGCCATTTCCAACATAGCAATTTCTAGGTAACGATTCAAAACATTGTAACTTGTCAATAATTGTGTATCGGGATACTCGGCTTTTGCCGTGCCTGTCTTTGTGACAAATAAATCAATTTAAATATATATAAAGAGAGTTGTCTGTTGGTATATTTAGTGCTACAGCCAAAACTACACGTCGTAGACCCTAGATCTTGGTATTTAATTAAAGCTTGGAATCTCATGATGTGCACTATGGTAGTTGGGTTTCTATATCTTATGGGGTTTAGGCACAGGATCGTCCAAAAGGGACCCATGTCAAGGATTTTTTAGTACTTTAGGTTTTATTTGTTTACTTCAAACCATATGGTTTAATTTGAAATGGTTAAAGTTGTTACAGTGGTTGCAAACAGAATGCAGCACCTACAATTGTTTTTGTACAACAGCTGAATGCAATCTTATTTGGCAAATGTGTTTTTATTTTTGTTTTCAATTATTTATGTTAGGTTATGTTATTAAAATATAAAGTATACTAAAATGTAGAGTTACATATATTTTTTTTTAATTCAAAGTTTGCGGTGAAAATAAAATGAGAAAATGCCAAAAAGTACAAGAAAATGTCTGCAATTCCGTATCTTATCACATAGACGAACAACGAAGAAGGAAAATTCACAGCGACACACAGTGGTCATTTTTGCTTATTTAGGTGGACAAAAATGAAAATAATAAACATTTTATTATAACCTTAAGCACCATCTAAAGTTGTTTTTAACTAGTTAGAGATAATGAATGAGCTGGGAAAACTCACCTAATATATCACATTTCTTTTGGGTAGGTCATTTTTTCATGTAGTTTTGGAATTTCCATAACCGATTTTACCAGTTCGAATTAATAGTTTCACTCTCTACCAGCAGTGATACAGCAAGGTTGATATTTAATATTGGAAGTTAAATATTAATGAATTAACTATTATTGTGATAAGTTTCAAGAGTTTTAATACACTTTATCCTGGAGAAAACACATAATTCAATTCTTAAGGTATTTTTGTTAAAACTTAATTTGTTTTAGTCTGTAACTTTTGTGGCACGTCCAGGCACATCATGAAATTTTTTATTTGTAAGTTTGGTGTAATCTTAAAACATTTGTAGGGTAGCCAAGTGCGTAAAAGTGCATAAAAAGTTGCTGTATTTTTTTTAAAATGGTCTTCCGATAAGATTTAGTAATGCTGTTAATAGGTTAGACATTTTGTATAGATAATACGTCAAAACTATCATCATGAATGATGCTAACAACACTCTAAAATACATTTTTAGATTATTTACTTTAATTTTTTTTGGTTAAACTTTGCGAATAAACTTGTAGATTTGGTCCTTTAGAGTAAAATGGTCACATTGTCACTACACATAGAGTTTTATTGTAATATACAGATTTTACTTCATTGAAATTATTTTTTACATAAAAATTATAGTTTCCTACTGTTTATTTAACTGGAAATACGCTCCTAAAACTCATCAAACAAACCTTTTATATTAATATATTACCACAGTCAAGAGGACACAAATGACGTCCTGTAAACAGTACGTCATTATTGTCCATGTAAGGGGTTTACAATTATAGATTTGATAGGACTTTATGTAAAATCAAGCCATTTAGAAAACCTTAAAAAAAATTCTTTTTGGAACGCTTTCAAGACCCACTTACTATGTAAAACTCTTAAAACACGATCAGCTTTGTTTATGTACGCTTTGTCTCTAGTTTTTATCCAAATCCACCAAAATTTACAAGTTTATTCGCAAAGTTTAACCAAAAAAATTAAAGTAAATAATCTAAAAATGTATTTTAGAGTGTTATTAGCATCATTCATGATGATAGTTTTGACATATTACCTATACAAAACGTCTAACCTATTAACAGCATTACTAAATCTTGACGTAAGACCAATTAAAAAAAATTACAGCAACTTTTCATGCACTTTTACGCACTTGGCTACCTTACAAATGTTTTAAGATTACACCAAACTTACAATTAAAAAAATTTTCATGACGTGCCTGGACGTGCCACAAAAGTTACAGACTAAAACAAATTAAGTTTTAACAAAAAATACCATAAGAATTGAATTATGTGTTTTCTCCAGGATAAAATGTATTAAAACTCTTGAAACTTATCAAAATAATAGTTAATTCATTAATATTTAACTTCCAATATTAAATATCAACCTTGCTGTATCACTTCTGGTAGAGAGTGAAACTATTCGAACGGGTAAAATCGGTTATGGAAATTCCAAAACTACATGAAAAAATGACCTACCCAAAAGAAATGTGATATCTTAGGTGGGTTTTCCCAGCTCATTCATTATCTCTAACTAGTTAAAAACAACTTTAGATGGTGCTTAAGGTTATAATAAAATGTTTATTATTTTCATTTTTGTCTACCTAAATAAGCAAAAATGACCACTGTGCGACATCAAGAAACACTGTAGTAACAGTTTGAAACAGAAAGGGAGATAGATGCACAAGGTGTTGAAAGAAATAATCAGAACAGAGATATAGTAATGGAGAACCTTCGAAAAATGGATCAAACTGGAGAAGGTGATTTAAATTAAATAGTTAAGTAATTAAGTAGTTAAAGGACAGGGAACTATGATTTGGACTATAAGATACGTTATTACAAAAAAAATATATAGACTATATTGAACACCAAAATGTAGTAATTTTCAAGATGGACAGCATTTTGTAGTTATTGCACAGCAAAGAAATTCAAGAAGAAACGCAAAATATGTTTGAAAGGTCAAATAAGACTGTTACCACCAAATATGCCACCTCTGATTTTCTCAAGTTTGTATAGAGAAACATCAAAATATATTGAATTTTTACAGAACATTCAACGTTATAACGCTTGCTTTCAAATTACGTCTTTTGATTTATGCCTTCATAATATTTTTCAACCCAGCGAAGCGGGTTACCAACAGCTAGTAATATAAAAAAAAAGTACAGGCATAGAGTGACAACAATAACTTCGTGGTCCAAGTGCAGAACGCCCAGGTTAGGTTGGATGAAGTTAGATTAGACTAGTTTCGATCAACTTTGGCTAGGTTGATTTAAATTAGTTTTCACCACACTACGACGAAATCACCTGTTTTACAAACGTCAAACGCGGACCGAAACACACCGTTTGCCGCCACAGGACCGAAAACGTTGGGGGCCCTAGGGCCGAAAGTCAGCTGATAGTTTATTTGCTTGAAACAACGTCAGAACATCACAAAATTATACGGCATTCAAGACAGGATAGTTGCGATCATAAGATTGTCATAGCTGAGTTTTATTTTCAAATGAGTCAAATAATAATCATTTTTTTATTATTTAGGGTATATTTCATTGTTTAGTGTGGTGAAAAATAGCGTTCACACCTCGGCCGAAAGGGTTTTGCAGGCTCGAGATCGTGTTTCAAATTCGAGACGAAGTCGAGAGCTTTTTGTAAGACAATTTTAGGTTAGAGATAGTTTAAATACACCATAAAAATTAATTAATTGTAATTAAACATTTAAAAACTACTTTATAATCCATAAAAACCGATTAAAGTCGACGTTATTTGGTATGCAGTGGATAGTGAGTCAAAAGAAACAAAAGAATCGATTCAATTTTCGATTCTTTGGAACTGAGTGATTCAAATGAATCGATTCACCAAAAAGAATCGAACTGTGCATCACTAGTCCAAGCAATGTTAAATTTTGAAGCCAAACACCTCGATCAAAAGTTAAAAAAATTCAGCACATTATGGTAGAATCTTGGTATTAAATAAAGTAAAAATACCTTGCTTATCTTTTCTTTTGCACTCCTAGTTTTGACATTCTTAAAATAAAATTCCTTTAATAACTCTGTTTCGTCTTTTAGGCTGGTAGAAGCAAAAATATTCCATTTCAGGGATACAAATCTTTTGAGCGAAATCTCACTCCTGGTGCAATATGTATAATGGACAAGTGCCGAACTAATTTCTCGAGTGCTCACTTTCTAGCTTCAAAACTTTCATATGACCAGTCTCCATTTAGTTAAGTCAATGCCTTTAAGTGTATTTTGATCACAACACTACTGACATTATTTACCTGGTATATATGGTTACCATTCTTTGCCTTATTGTTCAGGTAGAATTCAATAAAATAATTTTAGGGACTCATTCCTGAGTATTCACATTAATGGAAATGTTAAAGAAAATAGGCAATTCTTACTTTTTGGTAGAAAACATTATGAAGAAACATCCAAGCAAAATTTTGATTGCACCAAAAAGAGCAATTAGAATTAAGTTAGGGTTAAAAGTTGAAGAATCATAAAATTAATATTTAAAGAGATTAAAAATTTAAAGATCGTGTTAACATTTTTATGATACAAGATGTTTAGCTAAAGGAGCATCAGGATCATAGCCTTTGAAGTCTCATAACAATTATAATAATAGGTTTGTAATAAAATAATTTTTAGGAAAAAAACATTTATGCTTGTATGTTATTTTTGGGAAAAAAATTGTCGAAAAACTCTACCTTGTATAAAAAAAATTACATTTGGACCTATTGATGTAAAATACTATTCCTACCTTACCCATTACATTTTCCATGCTAAGGCCCACTCTGAATACCAAAACATATATGGTTCCCAGTAGGAAAACTCACACTGAAGCAATGCACTTTGAAGGGGACAAGGAGCAAGCACCATTAGAGCACTTTGTTATTTATCATAGTTCACTAGGCTGCAAGCAATGAGTAAATAAATTTAATAATAATGAATTTGATTTTCCTTGGATGCCAAATATGTCTCAGGGCAAGGTAGGTATTCACCTTGGTTTGACAGTATGTTTGCCCCCTCAAAAATCGTGTTACGCCCTTTGAGTGTTTTGTGAAATTATAAACCTGACGACTCTAAGACAGGATATGCTTTAACACAATCACATAAACAAAGGCGAAAATTAGACAAAAATACACGGCTGAGTTATAACAAGAATTGGCTAAAATCCTTTATTTAAAAAAATAATTTAACAATAATTTGTAATATACAACTGAGCACCCTTTATATACATATAACAACCATCATATTTTGAAGCCATTTTATATTAACATTATATTTACAAAGGAAAAATGTTACTAGTTATAAAAATACAAAATGTACAATTGCTATATATTGTGAGTTGGTAAATCCCTCTAGCAAGTTTTATATTTAAATTTATTTTACATTCTGTATCAAAAGCAATTAATTCAATTCAATCATTTTTCGAAAAAATGGTATGAGAACATACTTACTGGAAAAATGAGACATCAGACTTAAACCTGAGCCCCAAAGTAACAGTTAATATTCTTCAACTATGTTAAACACTAAATAAAAAGGTGATCTAGTTTAAAAAAGAACGAAATTTAAAAATGACATTGCTTGGTCAGTAAGCACAGAATGGGAATAGAGAAGAATTCAAATTATTTTCTTTCTTTGTTTTCTGTCAATTTACCTTCAAAATCCTAAATAAACTAAGCTTTTTAATGCTGTATATTTTGCAGGTTAAAAGGCTTAAAACCCCACTTTAAAGAACCAAAAACCAAAAGCTTTTGACCTCCCATCTACCATGGGGTACCTATACCCCCCAGTACGTTGTGCCCCCCAAATCTATGGTTTCACGCAACGCCTCTGGCAATGGCGCAGAATCGGCATAGTACCCTACCCCACGTTTTCAGACATTCATATCACTAATGACTAATACTCTAAACAAATATTTATTAAGTGAGGCTATAAACTTGTATAACTAATAAGTAAAAGTCACTCTATTGTAACTACGAGTTTCCCACATTGCTAAAATTAAAAACTTACTTCGACATTTCCTTTACATTGTTAAAGATTCATGATCCATAAGAAAAGAATATTTAGTAACATTTCATGACATTTAATGTTAAGTTAACAAAGAAGCAAAATTCATAGATGCATTTCAAGTCAAAAATTATTATTTATAGTCAGTGGTGTCATGGTATATTCTCCAGTGCCGGAACAGTGTCCGAGGATTTTGGATAAATACACCCCCCCCCCCCACGATGGAGAATAACATTTTGTATAGGGATTCTCACTTTTTTAAGGGGATTGAAGCTAACTTTTAACAACACATTTCTAAATATCCTAAGTTAAAATTATGCAAAAAGTAAGCAAATCAATCTGTGTCTATACATTTTTTATGTGTTCATGAATTTAAAAGTTTTAAATATAGCCTAACGTTAATAGCAATAAAGGTTTAATGAATTTTATTTAAAACAAACTAGGACTCTACTTTTATTGCTAGAGTACAAACTCCCTCTAACGGTGTCTTTCAATACAGTCAATATGCAGCATAAGCATTTTTTAATGAGTGCCTGGACTGTATTATTGGACACAGATTGAGAAAGAACGTGGAATTCATAACACCATTTAAAAATTAAATTATTGTGACAGGATATAATTATTGTACTGTAATAGATTTGTTATTTAGTTTTTGTTACGTATTAATATGTTTTTGGTAGGAATTAGGTTTGCATTTATATGTAAAGATTTTATTTACAATTTAGTTTTAGATCTCGTCACTTTTGGAAGTACATTGTATATTTTTGGAAGTATATTGTTTTGTAATGTAATGTATTATTTCCTACAATAAAGAATTTATTTATTTATTTTGCCAGATTGATGCAAGTCCCACTTGACCGAACTTTCGGCGAAAAATTTGCCACTCGGGAAGTCCTGCCAAACGCACCGCACCGTGTTCTCTCTCGAAATCGTCTTAATCGCACTGTCCCGCCAAGAGCGTACTTGAGAAATACTTCAGACAAATTCAGGAAATGTTTACTACAAATGGCTCAAGTTCACCATAATCGAGGCAGGGTGAATCCGACTTGCCCAACAGTTCAGCAAGCATTTTGCCGCATTAGGCAGTGCGACGTAGAACGAGTTGTGGTTAATGCATCAATATGCGCTTGCAATTACCTGGATTCACCTTCATTCAGAAATAGTGATGAGCCAAAACAAATAATGTAAACAAACTACACATTGAAAAACTGTCAACAGCACAGACAGAACGACGATAAAATGATAAAATAGCCAGTGTACGTAGAGAAAAAACCTATGCAGCCGACTAAGTACTGACAGCAGACACAACGGCAACTGCACGTCACACGGTACTATCAATGTATTTTGAAGACGTTTCTCAGAGAAAGTATCCCGACTTAAGTAGTGTTTTTACATTGAAATGAAAGCAAAAAATTTCATATTTTCAATGATATAGGTAAATTGAAATTTGAAAATGTTTCCTGTCAATTTGTTAATGACAGTAATCTCTGAAATAGGCATTCGCCAGGCGTTTACATACCATATGTTTATCTTAATAACCAGTGCCAGAATGCTGTTCCAGCGCGTTCCGGCACCATGACACCACTGTTTATGGTCTATGAGTATAAGAATACCTCCATGACAAAAAAATGTTGAGACAAAATGTTCTCATTAAAACTTAATGTTTGTCTCGATAATTGATGAGGCAATTCTGCCTACATTGATCTTTTCTCAAAGTGACATCAGTGTTTAAGTAACACAGAACTTTGCCTTCTTAAAACTGATAACGTTTTCAGTGCATAATATTTATTTTTCCTCAAACATATACACATCTACTATATTTTTATATTTTCATGCAAATTAATTAACAGTGTATGCTGGTGGTATGTGTACTCTATAAAACATACATATTGAATTGAGCAAATTCTTACAGTCTCAGTAATAATCAATTCAAACAATGGCATCTATTTACACCTCACTCCCCAGATCATGACGGCAGCTTGAATTGGTTAACAGAAAATTTTATGTTGTACAAAATTACTATTGGAGGAATAAACCCTAAACAGCACACTTAGTCAGACATCAGACAGAGTCACACATCAGACAGCTAATGATGTTGCCGAGTTGCAACATTCCTGTTTAACGTTTATACCACCAATCTGCAACGTAAATAACTCAGAGTTTCAACTGTAACCAAAATGACATTGATGCGATGTCACTTTGATGCCTTCTTACAATTTTGCAACCTCAATAACGTTGCTGTGATGCTTCTTTTACGCGTGCTTCATGGTGACCAATAACGCGGTCAAAATTCCTAACTTTCTCGATCACGATAAACACCAAGATATGGCGAGCTTAAAGTTGGCTCTGACTGTTTCTCTTCGGACGCAAATGAAGATTTGCGAAAATAAAGATTTAGTCAGTAGATTTATTTTTTTGTTTTATTGCTTTCGTTTGGCTAAAAATAAAAAATAAGTTTATTACTTTTGGTCGGGCACGCAGTTAGATTTGATTTAAATTAAATTTAGGTGTAGGCTTAGAACTTGGGGCTAGTTAGTATCAGTGCCAGTAGTTCGAAGCCTAAGTTAATGATAAATGAATTAAAATCATTTATTTACATAGGCAATGTTAGGGTTGCATAGCCCTTTACATTAAGTCAATTAATTTATCAAACTAGACATTATTGACTTTCCGAAAGAAAGTATTTGCCTCGATACATTCATTTAAGAAGTTGCAAAATTTCTTACCATTAACATCAAACTTCACCTCATAAAATCACTTGTTTTACCCCACTTTACTTATTGCAACTCTGTGATCAATGACATGACTGTGGCTCTTTCTGATGCGCTCCAACGGTCCCAGAACTTATTATCTGAGATATGTCTATGGTCTGAGACACGTGGAGCTTATAACACCGTACTACCTTGAGACAAGATTGTTAAAATTAAATGATCAGAAATCAGTTAAAATTCTTTCATTTTTGTTTTCAATTTTAAAAACTAGTTCATCAAATTATTTTGTGCATGACTTTAATTTTGTATCTCAGGTTAGTATAAGGACTTCACGCTCTGCTTCCCTAACACTTCGGATGCCTCATCACAGAACAGCATTGTATGACTGGGGTTTCATTGTCACTGCTTGTTGTCTCTGGAATGGCTTGCCAGAATCCTTTGTCTCTGGAAAGTCGTCGTCGGTTTGTGGTGGCACTGAAAGATTTTTACTTTCAGCGGATGTCCTTGGCTGGTGCTTCCTAGGGGGTGAGTCTTCTGCGTGGTTGCTGATGGATGAAAGTTTGTGTGATTGATTAAAATTTGTGTTACTTTTTCTTTTAGAGAATGTAGTTTAAATTACTTTTTCTTTTAGAGAATGTAGTTTAAATTTTGTTATTAGTAGTATTTGCGGAACACTATTGCATCAGGTTAAGTGCAAGAAAGGGCCAAGTGGCCTTTGCCTGTATAAATAAATGATTTTTCATTTCATTTCATTATTAAATTATTAACTATAAATGTGGTATACTATTAATTAAATCTTAACGATTAACTGAAACCTGTTTCCGTTGAGGACATTTTCATAGTTTCTGACACATGAAAATAAGGAAACTTTGGAAAGTCAATAGTTTCATAAACATTTCACAGTCATTTCAGTAACGTTGCAGAAACATTACAACTAACATTGATGCCTATCAGTTATATTTCTTTGTTATATCTATGAAACCTTACTAAATAATGTTTCAGTTGAGGACATAACATAGTTTCAGACAGGTGAAAATAATGTGACTTTTGATGTTTTGAAGTTACAGAGTCATATTTCTGCACTGTTTCTGATACTATTCTGTGCTGAATAGGAATTTAGTATTTTATTCTATAGGTAGAACTTTGTAAGGGTTGAGAATCCCCTTGGGATCCATGAGGTGTTTGATCTGTCGCATCGTCTCGATAGCTGCATCAGACTTGGAGTATCGCAGGAACTTTGTTTTCTTGAATCCGATGCCGTGTTCGGCGCTGATGCTTCCCCCTCGCTCGCTGATCCACTCAAAGACGAACGGCTCGATCTGAGAGAGCAGCTCCGTGGAGAACTGAGGCGCGCAGATGTTCAGGTGCAGATTCCCGTCACCTTTACAGATATAAAAAAAGTTACAGTGATAAATAAATAACAGTGATTTGTAAGTAATGATTTTAATTAATTTTTTCACATAAACCTCTTATCACTGAGCCATTTCATAATAAAAAAATTTCATAGTAGTTTTAGATAAAAAATTAAAATCTTTTACTCTTAGTTTCCTTTTTTACATCCAGGCGAAACTGATTAACTTTAACGCTATGTTGTAGTGGTGTCAGATATAAAATAAAAAATTATAATAAAAACAATTAAATAATTAAACGTTTATAATTGTGTTAAATAAATATAATAACTATAATAAAAATAAACAGATAATTAAACATTTAAATTTGATATAAGAAGCCATTTTAACAATTGACTAGGCAAAAAGCAAATTTTGATCAAAATAAATTCGGTTCAAATAATGTAAGATTTATGTTCCGCCATTTTTGTTTTGCAAGTTAGAATGCCTAACACCATCAAAACGAAAAAGAATTGAAAATTACAATTCTGTGAGAAGGGAATACCCAACACCGCCAAACGAAAACGAACTGAATCCTCGCCTCTGATTGGAGGAGACAGTTCAGTTCTGTCGCTATAAGCACACGTTGAGACAGTGCTTCAAAATTTCAACTGCGCCATCTTCACTTCCATTCGGACAGTCCATACGGCCGGTCGTGCACACGCGATGTAAAGCTTTTTCACGGTCTAGGCTACCGTTTTCAACAGTACCGGGAATTATTCTTCAATAATATGTAAATTATATCCGCAAACTAAAGTTAATCAATCGGGCGATGAATTAGCTAAAATAGTTCGCCGGGTAGGTCTAGGCCTATAAGACAGCGGAGGTGTTCGCCGCAATGTGCGAGTGATCGGAACTGGACATTAACTTATTCAAATTTGATATAGCTTAAGACTAATTTCCGAACTTTTTAAATTAATCTTCATCCTATTGACTCCGGCACCACCAACACATCTGCCCATCGTCCGAGAGAGCTGCAGGGATCCTGGAGCACGGGGGTTTCTTCTGGGAGGCCTGACATCCAAATCATCGCAACACCATCTCAATAAGCTAAGTTTTCCTTTATATCAATTAGGTTAACTTTTCTCAAAACATTGTTAATTTTAGGGGGACTGCTTTGTAAATCAAAAACCTACATCAATTTTGAATTTATGTATTTTTTACATTTGGCTTTTTAAATTTATAAAAAAACTAACTAAATTGAATATTTTTTAATAACTGTAGTTTTTTCTCAATTGGTAAATTTATTTTTATTTTAAAGAAATAAGCCCCTGTGATCCTCACGATTGACCTGAGTTAAGGAACACTAATCATTGAGCTAGCCGGACAATGATTTTATAACTTAATGGTGTGACGTTTAATTAATTTTAGGCCTATAAATACAATAAAAATGTACACACCGTTACACTGTATATTTTAAAAAGTGAGCATAAACGATTTTGGAGAAGCCATAAACACTCTACAACTTTGCAATGGTAAATCAAAATTAATTTTATTTTAAGAATTGGAGACGCTAAATGACACTGCATTTAACCCTGCACCGACTTGCCCAGCAAAAAGTGTAGAAGTGCACCAAAGTTAACATGGGCTCTTATGGAGCCGCAGTTTCAAAAGTCGCCGCTGGTGTCACAGAAAAACTAAAACTGCCGTAAGTAGGGAACACTCTTAAATTAATTTAATATTAAACAGACAAGTGTTATTGAATTAGTACCAAAATTTAGGTCTCATGTAAATAAATACATTCTTTATTGAATGCTTTAGTACAGCAATTTTGCCAATTATACTAAGCATTAAGACAAATCAGAAATTAACATGCTTGAAGACAGCAGCAGACAACTTAAGGTTAACATTTACATTATAGAAATAAATAGCTTAGTGAAATCAATATAACAAGAACAAGGAACTTAGAATCTAAAAAAGTAACTTAGAGATTACTAGCAAATTACAAAAATTTTTTCATTTAAAAAATTATTTATGTTACTTAACAGTTAAGTCTTAAATATATTTATTGAATCAAAAAATATGCCAACTTCATGACAGTGACAGTTATAAAGCCTACACATATTGTTAATGGAAGAATTGAAACCCAGATTGGTCCTTGAATATTTTTGAGAAAAAAACATATTGGCAATGAGAGCCAAGGCCAATATCCTGATTACTAACCCAAATGTCCGTAGCCTGATATGATTGTTGCTTCAGTCCCCCTCAGTTTATCGGTCAAGACTGGAATAAGATCGTAGAAGTTGTCGTGAGGCAGTGATACGTCGTACTTGTAAACAAACCCGTTCCTCAACAGTGCCTCAGCAATGCGCTCTCTTAGTTGCCAGATAGTCTGCACACATATTATACATAGATTCAGCGATATGAAGCCGTATATCACAAACAGAGATTGTAAAAAAACAGATAATTTTACAATCATACAAATGTTAGAATTATACTTATTTATACTTTGGGCCTATTCAATTCAAATTTATGAAACTAGTTAACATTGCTGCACCCCTTTAATTGATACAAATTCAGAATTATTTTCTTATAAATCAAAATTGCCTATTAATTGGCAATTGGTCAAAACTTCTAAGGAGGATATTTAATCGTTGAGCTCATTCATCCTTTTTCACAGTTGATATGACCAAGTAGGAAATAAAATTGTAATTTTAAATCGAACAGAAATCAGAATTTATTTGCTTTCTACATGATTTGTTATTGGCATCGTGAAAAAGAACTATACAAATTTACCATTTACCATATCCTTGACCTTGGTCTTTGACCCCAACGGGGAATCAGCTGGATCAATGAAACATGAAAACTTTAAAACATAACATTAAAAAAACAATGACATTACAAAAATACAAGTGACATGACATTTTGAAACATACATGGCAGATTTCAAAACACCTACCCCTTTTTATTCCTGAAGAATTTGCAATCAATAATAACTTCTATGAATACCAGCTCTAGGCCACAGGTTTCTTCAGGCCAAATACATGCTACTTGCTCACAGGCTGTGAACATTGTGTGTTTGTCAGTTATACTCCTGTTTTAGGATGTTGTGATTTGATTAGTGAGTCTATCTAGATTTACTGAGTCGGTGGCGCAGTTGGTAGCGCACTCGGCCCTGGTTCTGTGGCGGCAGCGTCGCAGGATCGAGTCCCGATGATGCCGCATACTTTTAGCAGTACTGTTCATCCTTGTACTGTACCGGCTCACTCCTTGGGTTTGCTTGATAACTTCCACGCACAGGCCTGAGGCCCATGTGGGGGGGCAAATGCAAGGTAAAAAGAGGCCGCCACCCCCTTTTGTAAACAAAAAAAAGATTAACTGTAGGGGGTAGCTATAATCGGTAATCTATAGGGGGGAATTTGCATGGGTAAAATTGTCAGGGTCAAAGCAAGAATGGGTCAGACATTGTTGGTATTATAAGTGCAGAAAACGTGATATGGCTGATCGACAACATAGCTTTATTATTATTTTTACTGTATACTGTAATAACAATGTATAATGTTTCCTGGACACAAATCAATACTAGTAAAATTATCAGCAATTGAAATCTTCGAAAAAGTTGACATTAAATCATTAAAAAAGTTTAAATGATATAATTTTTAAGAATTGCTATCAACAGCATGTCTTTTCACTACCAAACAAACCTGTGCAAACAACCCACCTTTAAAACCTTATTTTTCCTAAAAAAACATAATAAACTAGGTAAATAAAAAAATTATTGTTAATTTTAGAAATACTGACCTGCATTCGAGAGGGCTCGTTAGTGACAGTTCCATCCGCGACTATCTCCTCACCCATTGCAGACTCGAGGAAAGTATTCAACTTTTCTTCGTCATGTGCTGCATTCGAACCTGACACCTCAACATAAATTTGTTTATTTAAAATGTGATAAGTGTTCCTAAAAACCTGAAAATTTGTATTGTATTTCATAAGACTGATTATTTTTAACACTTCTTGTGACAACTACCAATACTATTCTGTTGATGCAACCTTTTTCCTCATAACACGATGGCCAAGTCTCAATGGAGCCAGGGAAGAGAGCTTCTACTGCAAGGGTGGGCATTGACCAGATACTGTATCTTTAATTTACAACACTGACCATGTTTACTGCTCAAATGGACCAATAAAAAAGACAGTTTGCAATATTAGGTAAAAACAAATTCAAGGATATTTTTATGAACACCAAGAGTCAACCCGAATGTCAGAATGTGATGTTTTTTCACTGCCTTGAAGTAAACAGCTCCAGTTGCCCACTAAGGGAGATTTGACTGAACAATAGGATTGCCAAGGGCGTGCTGACGGGAATTATTCAAGGGCAGGTACAGTATAATCTCGATAGTCCGACATTTGTTAGTCCGACAAGTTTGGTAATCCGACACTGCCGCGTCCGCCGTATCTCCCGTGAGTGCGAGAGAGAGCGAGTAACTACGGTAACCCGACACCACTGCGCCGCCGTATCTCCCATGAGTGCAAGAGAGATGAGCACTACGGTAATCCGACACTGCTGCGCTGCCGGGTATTTATTTCTGAGAGCGAGAGAGAGCGAGCACTATTGTAAACCGACACCGCCATGTATCCCGTGAGTGCGAGAGAGAGCGAGCGCTACGTTGTTGAAGAGTGGGGGAAACCTGTCAAAACGTGAAAGATTATTTGTAATCGCTGTCAGTTCAGTAACGTCACTGAAACCGAGTAGTTCATTTGTACAGTATTTGTTTGTGTTTAATTATTTACTTAAAAACAAACCTATTGAACTACTGTAGGCCTACTGCTTGTATTCAGGTCAGTCTTAAATTTAATTAAATAAACGTTTGATTACTGACATAGACTTGTCTTTCAACCCATTTCATTGCACTGTAGTGCCATTTATTACTGTTTTCAATGTACCCTCAGTAATCCATAATATTTGATAATCCGACAAGGGTCCGGTCCCAAATCTGTCGGAATATCTAGAGTATACTGTAGTTCTCTAGCTGCAGCCCACATTATACTTGCTAGTATTATTCCTACCCATCTAATGGAAGCTTGGCCAAATTTATTTTATCATAATTATTCAAGTGTTTGTTTCCAGTTGAATAATTCCTCTCTTTCATTTCCTGCCTTTCTTCATATCATCCTTCCTTCTTTTCAAGCTATCAAATGCAACAATAGCTGGCCGAATATTACAGAGTTAGCAACCATTCCTTTCTGGGAGTCAACACAAAATACCTGAAAATATAATACAGTGCCATCACAAAATGTTTCAGCATACTATAGAAATCAGACTTAAGTATGTATTCCTTTCTATTCTTCTGCAAAAGAAAAAGTTAAGTAAAATACAAACTTCAAAGAAAGAATGATAAAACGGAAGAAATAGCACACCTCGATGAGGACGTAGAAGGGGTGCTGGCCGAGGGGGTTGCGTACCCCCAGCGTGTTCACCACCGGCTCCATGCAGTTCTCGTCGATCAGCTCGCACGACGAGAGGATCTCCGAGAGCATCGAGCGAGCCAGGCGGAACGTCTTCAGCGCGTGCTCAAAGTCGACCACACCTGAGGCACGGCGATATGTATGAAACAGACCCTATTCCGAACACAGTTTACGATAACAAATAATTTTGTAAGTAACGATTGCAAAGCATAAATCAGGTGTAGTTGCCAATCGCATAATCACATAATAATGATCACAAAGCAATTATTGGAATTGTCGAGGGAAAGACTGGCTTACCTGTAGTTGAATCGGCTATCAGATCCAAAACACAAAATTTTACAGGAAAAGTGCCAATATTCTGGTCTATTTATTTGGACCTTATCCATTTGGAACCCAAAAGTGCAAATGGATGGACCGAAATATTGGGACTTTTCCTCTAAAATTTTGTGATTTGTGAGCTCATAACTGACCAACTCAATAATAACATCCCTTTGAGGGGTTTCCTACAAAAAATTATTGCTTCAAAAATCAAATATTAGGTTGTAATTAGTTTTTACCCACTGTGTAATCAAAGCCGTAAGCATCTATTGGCCATAAGTAACATATAAGTAAATAAACAATTTTTTTTTTCAAAAAAGTTGTTCACATCCTCTTTTGGCCTTGCATTTGTATTTGCAAAGCAAGGAGTGAACTAGTACAGTAATTGGGTGAACAGTAGTGCTATAAGTATGTTAAAAATGGCGATATAATCCAACAATATCACAACCATGGTTTTGAAGACTGACATGCTAACAACTCATGAAATAAGTAATTGAGTATAATATCATGAGTATAATTAATTGGCAATCCATACTGTGTAATAATCACCATAAGGGATGAACGCTATGTCCATTATCTTGCCTAAAATACATTTCTGCAGGCCTATGCAAGATCCTAACTGAAATTTACTTAAGCTAACTTATTTGCCAGTATATTGTAAACAAAAACACTGATGTAAAAAATGGCAAGAAATCCATATTATTTGTGGTGAATCATTACCCAGTAGCGCCAAACTAATTGACTGAGGTTTAGGAGGACACTGGATGGCCACCTCAGTGACAATGCCCAGAGTGCCTTCAGAGCCGATGAACAAGTGTTTGAGGTGGTACCCCCGTGTTGTCCTTCTTGAGAGTGTTCATGCAGTCCACTATTTGGCCATCAGCTTTTACCTGGAAATGTAACACACATAAACAACACTTTAGAAGAAACATATCTCATACACTTTGCATTGGTTTATTTTCCATAATCTAAATTATACTGAAATGGTACATTCAACCGACGAAAACCTTCTAACATCCACAAATAAATAATAGGGTGTGTAGTGTCTATTGAATTTTCTTTTAATCATAGTGGTAATAATATCTGAAACTTTGGTCTTAAAAAAGTTTTAAATAGTAAATTTGTGGGCAGTTACCGCAACCAGTCCGAGAGTGTTGGCTTGCAGACTGCCATAGCGCAGCAGTCTCAGTCCCCCCGCGTTGGTAGCGATGTTGCCTCCGATGTGACAACTGCCCTTGGCTCCGAGGTCCAGAGGCATCATCAGTCCATGCTCGGCCAACGCGTTGTCTAGCGCCTCCAACACACAGCCCGCCTGACAGACTATACTTCCTGTGAAATGAATCGGAAAAGGACTAGGCTAAATTAAACTTGTAAATTAAATATTTATATAAAGTAAACATTATATTTGTTTACAGTGCCAGGTTCATCATTAGACTCAGGCCAAGAGCCAAAGGTACAGGGGCCACATAATGTGGGGATTTTTATTGTTACATAGTTTTGGAAAAGAAGCAAATGTACGCTATATTTTGAAACTAATAGGCTCTTGTGCTATGTACCTCTCTCTGCCTCACAACTGTCCGAGCGTCTACACAG
Source organism: Flexamia atlantica (assembly GCA_035578135.1). Lineage (NCBI taxonomy): Eukaryota > Metazoa > Arthropoda > Insecta > Hemiptera > Cicadellidae > Flexamia > Flexamia atlantica. The sequence goes on from JAQJVK010000012.1 coordinate 28,962,760, forward strand.
CCATTGCCCGAATAGCAACTGGCCGTAGGCAGCCCCCATCCCACAACCAATTTGTCTACAATAGGACCGATAGATTTGTTGGTAATAGTACAATTAATTAAGAGCTTCAGCCACAAAACAATAAAAAAAATTGTTTCTGTTTTACTGACCAAGAGATTTATGATAAGATAAAACCTAGAGATATAACTTCTGCGATAGTAAAGAGAGATTTGCAGCCATATTTTTCTGCCATGATTCAATGTAGACATAGCTACTATATCAATTATGAGGATAGGAGCAGCTGTTGAAAAAAATTAACATAAATTTTAGATTTATGTTTTATGTTGTAAAATATTAACATTAATTTTAGGTTTACGTATTATGTTGTAAAATAAATATTGAAGTTTAGTCACAGGTTTCAGAAATACTAATCTAAAACTAGGTGGGAACTACGGTGGGCAAACAGATACGAGGGAAGAAGGGGTAGAATGGAGGTGAGGGAGGAATTTATTTGGCCTAAGAACTCGAAAAGAGAAAATCAACCACTACTCATTTACAGCTTAAAGGAGTTTAGAAAACTAGTTCAAAGTAATATGCAAGAGTCAAAAATGATCTTTGATTTGAACAAATTCCTCCAGTTTTTTATCAGAACCAACCTTTATATTTACATCTAAGTATAAAGGTAAATCATATATGGTAAATATATGGTAAATCATATATCATATATGGTAATGATATATTTACCATATAATAGGGGTGGGCGAGTAGTGGATTTTGAATACGAGTCGAGTTGGGTCGAGTATTGAGCCAACTACTCGAGTGTCGAGTCGAGTCGAGTAGTTGATTGTGAAAAGTAATGTAAAGTTCATTTTTTTAAGTAATTGGGTCTTCGAATTAAAATTAATTAAAACTAATTGTTTTATATAAACCAATTAACTCCACAATTTTCTTCTCATTTTTACAAATCGAATGAAGCAAAAATGAAAGCTGAGTATGATTCAAAAGATAAACTATGAATACAAATTTGAAGTTGTAAAATGCAAGGTCAGAGCTAAATATAGCTGCAAGTTTTCAATTTCTGAATTCTGAGAGATGGTATTTCTAGATAACTGTTGAAATCCATTCTTCTATGAGTTAATGAAATACTGTTGAGGTTATTGTTACGAAAAACTTGTGGACGGCTGCGAAAAACTATAGCGCAAATCTGTCGATCGAGGATAAAGGCCGATGTAGCTTTTCGAATCTCGCTATCTGCCGTGAAATACGATCGCGCGTATTTGCCGATCGCCTATGATCGGCAAATGTAGCCTTGCTATAATCGTGGTCCACTGCGAAAAACGACCGCGTGTATTTTCCGATCGTAAATAAACTAAATGCAACTTAGCGAAACTAGTGATCAGCCGTAAAAAATGGTCGCGTGTATTTGCCGGCCACAAATGAACAGAAAATGCTGCTTATTTGTGAAACTAGCGAGTGGCCGCGATAAAGAATCTGTCGATTGAGGATAAACGGCAGATGTAGCTTTGTGTAACTCGCGATCAGCTGTAAAATACAATCACACACAAGTAAATCGCACGTAATTTTGATCGCACATAAACGGCGGGAGTAACTAACTACTCGACCCGTTTTTTTAGGTAGTAGGAGCTACCCGACTCGTGCTCGAGTAGTTGTAAAATTTCGGGTAGTTACCCGACCTTCGGGTACTCCCCCACCCCTACCATATAATATATGATTTACCAATTCAATTCAATTCAATTCAAATAATCTTTATTCATACAGACAGTATTTACAATACATAGAATAGCGTCAAGAAAATAACATAGCTAACTTAAACTATCTCTAACATAAATAATACAATTTTAATAAAGTAATCTTTTTATTTTTTTTTTGTTTTTTTTAGAGTTGTTTTTGTAGGGAATGTTTAGTAAATTTAAAATTATTTTATGTTGTACTTCTTAAATTCCAAAATTCTTGAAATGAGTAAAGGGATTTTGTCAGCAAATATTCCTTTAGAAGTTTCTTAAAAGTATCAAAATCAGTTACATCAAAAATATTTTTAGGCAAACCAAATAAAAACTTTGTGCCAATGAAACTAGTTTTCTTTTAAAAAAACTGTAAGTTGTGCTGTTCAACATGCTGATTGTTTCTTAAATTATAGTTATGAGGATACCATATATATGATACCATAATATATGGTATGAGGATTTACCATATATATGAATGGTAAATCATATATATGGTAAATATATCATTTATTAAAATTTTTTTCTTGAAATCCAGGCTATTCCATTCTTAAATTTTATCTATTCTATACATCAAACTAATTGGCAATTGGGAAGCATTTATTCGTAAATCTAATACTTCATCTTTCTGGCAAACTAAAACAGTTAGTCCCACTCATACCCAGCCCCACGAGACTGAGCCTTGGCAACCTATTATGAAAACAATATTGATTTGACAATATTGATTGAACAATATTGAATTCCTAATACGGAGCTAATAAATAATAAAAGTTCAACATAGTGTTTAAGCATATTTTTTGGTTATTAAAAAATACATATGTACCAGCACTAATACTACCACTTCCCCCAAATGATGGGAAAGAGAAACAATGGTTCTCACAGCCATGGTGCCATGGGATTTCTTATACTTTGTATGTTAAATGCAGTGCATGATTTACGGCGGAACAGCGTTCCGGGACCTCTTTCTGCCGCAAGAGTCGATTGTGTGTAATCGGCCGGAGTATTTTTTGCAAGAGACGATCGCGTGTAATCGGACGGTAATTTGCCGCTAAATACAGTAGCGTACAATCGGCCGGAGAATTTGCCACGAGAGACAATCGCACGTAATCGGACGGACACTTTGCCGCACAAGACAATCGCGTGTAATCGGCCGGAGAATTTGCCGCAAAAGACGATCGCGTATGATCGGCCGGGGAATTCGCTAAAGGAGAGGATTATGTGTAACCGGCCGAAGTATTTGATCACGTATACTCGACTGGATTAATATTACTTAAAATAACGATCGCTTATAATGCTCGGAACTTACGCGCGGAATCTCGGCCTGAAATTAGCGCTCTCTCTCTGAAATTAATATTGTTTTTCTTGAGCTAAGCCGAATCTTGAAAACGCTTAAGAGACCTGATACTCTCACAAGGCGTCATAAAAATCTAGAATCTTGTAGACAATTTATTTTTTAGTAAAATAATGCTTTGTTAGTTTTTAATTTACCTATCAAAAAAGTTGAGTCGGATAAAATGTGACTTTTTAAATCAACCTAATTAATCACATAGCCAAACAATACTTTATTAAGGGGAAAATGATAAAGGGGGGGTTTATATACAAAATTGGCAAAATACAGTTCCGGTAACTCAATTTTTACAAATCAAGCACTGGTTAAATGTATAATTGTAAATATACATTTGGCTCCAGCAAATTCGGGCTGGGGCTTCAAGATGTGAACTAAACTGGGAAAATAAAACAAACACTTGAAGAAACAAAACAATTAGTAACCTCACCTGAAAAAAATCAACCAACTGTTTAGAGGTTACTTAGAGGTTCAACTGAGTAGAGGCAACAACGTAAAGAAACGGGGAGTAAAAAACAACATAAGCAAACAGAGAGATACTGTGAGAGAGTATCAGAGAGTGGGAAGTAGCTGCGGAAGTAATGGGTAGTGAAGCTCATGGGAAGTGAGTTATGATATTGGCTTCTAAGAAGTGACTGGATAACCCGAGGACCGGTAATACAGAAGCCAGAAATGAGGGCTTCTACTGCTTTCAAAACAGAGTGAGGAGTGAGGATGCTTAGATTTATTACATAAAACTTAAAATTCTTACCTGGAATGTCATTGATTTTGATGATTTTGTTCATTAACGTCGTTGATATGATAACTTCATCGAACACAGGGACACTGCCGCCCACCAGCCCGGTGTTGCCCCCTTGGGGACACACTGCGAGGTTGTTCTCGTGGCAAACTTTCAAAATTGCCGACACTTCTTCCGTGTTCTTTGGCTTCAAAACTACACTGCTATAACCTGTAAAAAATTTTAAATCATTTAGGCTTTACAGACCATTTTTATCCGTGCACATTTAAGTATATGTATGAAAGTGAATGAATGGTGTTTTTAGAATCTGGGTATCTCAAAACAAAACGTTATGATGATCTTGGGCTTTGATCTTGCGTTGAGACTTATGGTAATAGATTCTTCCCTATAGGGGTAATTTTCTAATACAGTAGAGTCCCGCAAACCCGGAATTCGATAACCCGGAATTCTGGATAACTCGGAAAGCCTGCCAGAGCAATGAAGTGCACTGAGATTCAAGGTCAGAGCATGGTGTGACACATATAAAACATTTTTGGTTTTTGTTTAAGTCTTTTTGAAAATGATAATGTAGTTTTTGTATTAGCGAATTTCCCCTACAGGGAAGAAGCTATTACCGTAGGTCTCATGGTAAGACCTAAGCTTGGGACCACTATAACTTTTCATTTTGGGGCCCCCAGAAGCAAAAAACACTATTCGTTCGAATTTTTAGCGAATTTCCCCTATAGGGAAGAAGCTATTACCGTGGGTCTCATGGTAAGACCTAAGCCCGAGACCTTGATAACTTTTCGTTTTGGGGCCACCAGAAGCAAAAAACACCATTCGTTCGAATTTATATATATCTATCTATCTATATCTATCTATCTATCTATCTATCTATCTATCTATCTATCTATATATATGTGTGTCTGTGAGCACGATAGCGGCCGTAAATATGGTCCGATCTTAATGAAATTTGGTACAGACATGTAAAGTGGTGATCGATTGGACAAGTTCGTAAACCAGCCCGATCGGACCATCGGAAGGGGGGTAAAGGGGGAATAACCCCCCCAAAAATGGGTTTTTTGGGTTTTTTACATAAAAATGAAATTAATCAAATTCTTGTTGGCACCATTGGATTCGCCTCAAAAAAACAAACAATTTAGTATTTTGAATCATTGCTCTATGTCCATTGGTTACCGAGATATTGAAAGTGGTAAACACAGTACGTTGTCCCAACGTTAACCTTATGGGGAATGAGTAAAATTCTATATCTCGCTCATTTCTCAACATATCTTAATTAAACTTGGTTTGTGGCTTCATCTAGATGAGATATAATGTATTTTAGTCCAAAATCCCCGAAATTTCAATTTTTGTGGCAGCAAACCTGCATAATCATTCCCCATGTTATCCTTATGGGAAATAAAAAAATTCTATATCTTACTTATTTTTTAACATTTCTTGACAAAACTTAGTATATGGCTTCTTCTAGTTAAGATATACTAAATAATGAATTAAAACTAACCAGTTTTATCATACCTGTTGCAGCAAACCTGCATACTCATTCTACATGCTAACCTTATGGGTAATAAAATACGTTGTGTAGTTCGCTCATTTCTCAAAATATACTGATAAGAAATGGCATGAGGCTTCATACAGTTAATATCTACTTGATTATGGCTTAAAATATCCAAATCATCAAATTCCTGAGGCAGCAAACCTGTGTACTCTCTTTCCCAATGTTAACCTTATGAGAGGTAAATGCAATTGGATAGCTTTCTTATTCCTCAGCATATCTTGATAAAACATGTTATGTGGCTTTATATAGTTTAGATATATTGGATTGTAGCCTATAATACCTCATTTTCAAATTTCTGTGGCAGCAAACCTGCATTTTTCCATACTAATCTTATGAAGAATAATTTATTTTTGAATACCAATTGTGGGCATTTGGCAAATCACAGGATGAGGGAACAGGGCTCAAATTAAATGTTTTAATGTCAGGGACAGTGGCGGATCCAGAGGGGGGGCGAGGGGGGCGATCGCCCCCCCCTCAGGTCCAGAGTTTGGTTTACGTTTTAATAGTTGGGGCCTGAAATGGGATTCACTTACACAAAAATGCATAGGGCTTGCACTTATTCAGATTAATGTATTAGAGTTATTTCTTAATATACAATCCAACCATCCCATTTCAACATTGTCTAATTGAGGTTATATATTTTAACTAAATAACTGTCTGCATTCCTACTAAATTGTGGAGCTAAACGTGGTAGTGCGCGGAGGGGTAATTTCGTTCTGGCATCGTGCTCTACCTTTAATCGGCAATTTGACGAAACACAACGCAGTTGTTTTGTGTACGGTTCGGTTCGGTTCTGTTATTTTAACGATAAGAAACCGAGAAATATTAAAAATAATCGATTTAGCAGTCTATGACTATTTAGCATACGAAAAGGAACCTCAAGTCGCTTAAATGGGAAATAACATGGCAGGCAACTTCAGGCTCCATTTCCCAAATGTGCAAGCCCGCACTGACAGAGTCGTCAGGGGCATTACAAAACTAGTCTCTCCTGACATCTATCGGCGGATAAGTGAACTACTTCAAGTTTTTCGTTGTAAAAGAATATTGCCTAAGTCCGAAAATCACCGTCTTGATAGTGTATTTCTCTTTTATTCCTCGGTATTCTGCCTTCCGAGTTAATTGAGGTCCCCTTTTCTAACTTCTCACTTTTTTGATTTTTAAACAATGAAATTGTAAGTGTATCACGCCTCTTTTTGTTCAGTTTTAAAGATCTAGTTTTCAGCTTTATTTTGATACCTAATTCATTTCTTAAATAATAGACTAAAAATAAGTATTCTGTGAACGTTTGAAGTTCCGGGCTCTTATTACTTAAAATACCCGTTTTAACTAGTTAAAATTAAAATGCCAACAACTCAAAGGCGAAAAATTATAGCACTATAAATTATATTTCAAATTGTTTGTAATTTGATGCTGAATTTCAGGATGTTAATAACTCAAAACCGGAAAATTTCGACTTGATGTCCCTTTTCACTTTCCGCATCACATACAATGAACCTCACTAACCCCCGCGATCGCGATGAACTAAAACGTTTCTAATACTGTAAGCTGAAGAAAATAACGTACTATATTATGATTAACTAAACTCTAAATTTAGTGCCTTAAATGCTTAAAAACCCATATCATTTAAGTCTAAAATTTTAAAATTTTCCCGGGGGAGGACCCCCGGACCCCCCTTTTGTCTGGGGGGTATTCCATACCCCCCAGGCCCCCCGGAATGCGCCCCCCCCTAAACAACTTCCTAGATCCGCCCCTGGTCAGGGACTCAGGAAAAGTACTGCAATTTCTTAAAGTTTGCTAGATAAACATAAAATAACTGCATTTAAGTAGCATTGGGAAGTAGCATTGGGATCTAAAACGTCTGCTTTGTTTACATTAAAACATGTGAGCTGATGTTTGATTCAAAGCCACATGGTGGATACAGACATAGCTGCTGTGGCTTACTTAAAGGCCAGATAACTAAATATGTCAAATAAATGTACTATAGCGAATACAGATTTTTACTGATGATGTTTATGAAATTTTTTACTCAAACTTAAACAGCTGGTCATTTCCCCATTCGATTAAATTGGAAAAGCCAGCTGTTTTGAAGTTTTGAACATTGCATTTTCGTGCCAAGTATAGGCTGTTATTTTTTATAGCCTGTTGATCTTAAAAGCCACTAGGAGAGTATTTTTGCACGCTTTCTTTTGAATGTATATTGATTTTACTTGATGCGAGACTTCATTTAAATTATTTATTTATGCACTTGAAATTCGCTGAGTATGCAGGACTGCTGCAACGGGGGTATTATATATATATATATATATATATATGTGTCTGTTAGCACGATAGCGGCCGCAAAAATGGTCCGATCTTTAAGAAATTTGGTACGGACATGTAAAGTGGTAATCAATTGGACGAGTTCGTGAACCAGCCCGATCGGACCACCGGAAGGGGGGGGTAAAGGGGGATAAACCCCCCCAAAAATGGGTTTTTTGAGTTTTTTATATAGAAAAATAAAATTTATCAAATTTTTGTGGGAACCATTGAATTCAGCTCAAAAAAACAAATAATTTAGTATTTTGAATCACTGCTCTATGCCCATTGGTTACCGAGATATTGAAAGGTAAACACAGTACGTTGTCCCAATGTTAACCTTATGGGAAATAAGTAAAATTCTATATCTCGCTTATTTCTCAACATATCTTGATAAAACTTGGTAAATGGCTTCTTCTAGTTCAGATCTACTAAATATTGAATTAAAACCATCCAGTTTTAATATACCTGTAGCAGCAAACCTGTATACTCATTTCCCATGTTATTCTTATGGAGCTTAACAAAACATGTCAAATCTTGCTATGTTTGCTTGAAATACGTTGTTTTGCATTTGAAATTCGCTGAGTATGCAGGTCTGCTGCAACGGGGGTATTTTTTACTATGCAATAAATAAATGATTTCTTAATGAAATAACAGAAACTATTCTTATTTTTTCTTATTTTTACTCATTTCTCGATAACTCGGAAATTTCATAAACCCGGACACTTCGGTCCACATTAGTCCGGGTTCGTGGGACTCTACTGTATTGATGATTAGGAAAATAAACGATTGGTGTTTTTGGCATCAAGGGACCTCCAAACGGAAAGTTATGATGGTCTCGAACATAGGTCCTACCATCAAATCTACGGTTACAGCTTCTTCACTATAGAATACACTGAAAATAAAAAATTTCCAGCGATGCTATATTTATTATCAATATTTTCACTAAAAAACCCCAGCTGACTTAACTTTGGCTTTTTAAACCTTAAAGACATTGCCAGAGGTCGAAAATTGGACCAATTTTCAAATCTAGAAATAGGGATGACTAAATTTCTACCATCTCCCCTCCCGAGTTTCCTATTCTTCTGACTTTTTTCCCTCCTTCCCTCTCTTCCTATCTCTATCACTAAAATTTGATATTTTACCCACTTCTACCTAAAATAAACACAATTTTAATGTAATGTGTTCTTAACTGTGTTACATTTAAATAGTTGAAATTGTGAGATCGCCGTGTTGTCTTAATACTTGAAATTGACTGGATTATAGCACAAAACCTCCATTTTTATATTTCTTTGGCAGCACCCACCATACTCATTTCCATGGTTAGGGGGTCGAAACCCCTCCGAAAATTTAAGAGCTGCTTTAAAACAGAAGGTCAGAATTTTTTTTAAACTTTTTTCTGTAATTACAGAGCTCAAACCCCTCCAAAATTTTATTTTTGGCTATGGCTTTGATTTGAACCGTTGAGCTTTTTAGACAAGCTCAAAAACAACCAGCTTAGCTAAAGACTAAATAAAAAGTTTGTCGTTTCACCACTTACTCACTTTATGGTCTATGACAACAAATTTAATTTCACTTTTTAAAACTATCACATTACCTACTTTGACCTTTGGAGACAAAGTTGATGATGCAAATTTCATGTGATAGTGTTTTGCCGCAAATTTACTACCAGCTATATCATGCGACCTCCTTTTACAGCAGAGTTACAAATAAATTACTCGGCCATTCAATCCAGGCAGAATTATGGTTTTAAGAAAATAGCCTAAAAACCTTTTTCATCCCGGAACACCTTTCCAGCCTTCTTTTTGAGGCAGAAAGGTGGTCCTGGAACACCTTTCTGTCTCAAATCAAGCACTGTGTAAAATTATCTAGCCGGCGTTTTTTAATAAAGGATTGCTCAGCATCAAGATTGCAAACAATTTTGATTTTATTCTTTGTAAACATTTCTTACCTCGAACCATTTTAATCCAGTCAGTATTATATGAACTAAGTTCTTCAGGATCTGTTAACACTCTCTCTTTGCTCAATATACTTTCAAATGTTTTGATATGTGATTCCTTAAGAACAGCATAATTTCCTCTTTTAACTTTATAAACATCTTTGGTCAGTTTAATTTCAGCTTGTTTCAAAACTGTTGTTGAGTACTGGAGACCTTTTTGGGCCAGCACTAATGAAGCCCTGAAGAATAACATTCTGAAAAATAAGTAAATGAAAATTACTCAAATGAATTTTATAATTGAATTTCTTTTAAAATGTGTCAACTCATTTTATTACTCATGCACAGTTTGGGTAGCTGTGCTGTAATATATTTTTTTTGCAAATTCATTCTTAATTACAGGTTAACCGGCACACCTAGGCCTAAATTAAGTATTTTCGGTAAAAAAATTTCTATTTGTAATTTTATTAAATATTCTATGGTTCCGATATAATGGCGGAGAGAAGAATAAAACAGGTAATTTAAAGGGTGTTGCACTTTAACAGCCTGACACCCGTAGCCTATGTGAAACAATAGGGGAACGATCAGCTATCTAGGATTTAACATCGTTTGGCTCTTCCCTACACTAAAAACACAGTTGTCATTGTTATTCACCATGATAGACATAGGTCCCATCGGCCAAACCGCCAACAATTCCCTTGACTAAAAAACCCCACATGAATTGACAGATTTGAGCTGAAACAAAATTATTATAAGGTTTCCTGGTGATGAACAAACCACTACCTATGCTACTATTATGAACAATATACATGTAACCTTGCCAAAGCTAATAACCTTAGTGAAAAGGTTAGTGATAAATGAATCTAAATAATAGTTTATGCAACAGTTATATTATGAACACCTTTAGGTCATGAGTGAGATAAACATTTGAGGCTGACTACAATAGTTGCTCACACTACTTAATCCAGCCTAAGATCGACATCAGGTTATATGCACATAAACTAACTAAGTCTTAAAACATGGAACAATCCGCTGATGTTCAAAATGCACAGTTTCTATCATGACACTATATGTGAGGTGGAAAGCGAAAATGGACCTCTTGTCGGGAATTTTTGATTATGAGTTATTAATATTTTTTAATTCCTCATTTAATTCCTAACAAATTGGCGCAAGTCCCATGTGTCTACGATTTTTTTTGGTAAAGTTATAAGACTTTGAAATTTTGTGAGGGAAATGGGTCATTTTGAGAAAAATTGATTTGCAAACTTCAAATAAGCATAAAACCTATATTTTTGTTATTTAAGAAATGATTTTGGCCATCAAAAGAAAGCTTAAAATGTCTTCTTTCAAGGGAATGCCAATTTTTTGTCTTAACTCACAGTAGTGTTTAGGAAAATAATATTTTTATCGAAAATAATATTTTTGTAAAAAGTTGTATTCCAGGAAAAGGACCTCTTGCCGGCTCTATGTTATTCTCCATAACGACAAGAGGTCCCTTTGTAAAACTGATTATTTTACTGTTATCTCATTGTTTTATATCTCATTGTTTTATAAAGTTTTTTATCATCAAACAGCTGTAGAACCCGTACTGATAAGACATCACCTACCACTGGTACACCTGACATGCTGCATCGCTGTCAGTGCTGCAGCCACAAAAACAAAAATTCCCAACACTATCTTTTGTAATCACATTACCCTGATTATATTTTATTTTGCTCATTATTGAGGCATTCAAGGAGTAATAATATATAATTAATTGCTCATTTAATACAATAAAAATAACTATTATTACCCTACATATAAACACTTTCTTGAAAAGACATAGTAGCCAAAAAATCATTTATAAAAAGGGGACCTCTTATCGGAACTGTACGAAAGTGGGGAGAAATTTGTTCTCTTTACACCAAACTTCGTTGAAGGCCTATTTCTCTAAAATTCTGCTAGAATATTTTTGTTGGGCCAAAGTCTGCTTACGAAGGGCATGTTGGAAATTGGGACCACTTGTTGTTATGGCGAAATAACAATGAGCGACAAGAGGTCCCTTTTCTCAAGCCATGCAGAGGATAACAAAATGATTAATTTCGACCATTTACAATTTTGATTCGATATTTTAACCATTACGGGCATATTCTATGATAAATGAGATATAACAATCGATAGAGACCCAAATTTCCATATTTTTTACCCTAATCGGTTATATCAGCCGTACTGAAAATTTGTCTTCACCGACAAGAGGTCCCTTTTTGCTTTCCACTCTCATATTTGCTCTCAATGGTCTATAATCAAATCATTAACCTCTTTAAGTCCAATTAATTTGGGATACCTGTAAACCCCCAGTCCGGGTTATTTTTGAAGAATTACCTTGCAGTATTCACAAACTAACACTCAACTCACAATTTCCCCGATCTATTTTATTGTCACTTTCACTATATGTGTTGACCAGAAAATCACTTAGGCCACTAATTTCAGAGTAGGCCTATTCGCTAATTTCACGGACACTCAAAAGTTTTCAATCTGCCATTGCGCAATGTTTACAAACACAGGCCAGCTTGTAGAATTTCAAACAAATCACCTTGTAGAATTTCAGTGATGCAGACTGCTAATATGCAAGACAAAATATCCCAGAGACAGCCTGACTATTCCCGAATGTAACCAAAGTAAAACGAAGCATTCCGACTTCTCCCGTGGTGGAAAGAGTGCCAAGCGTGGTGAATCAAGGCCACGATCCCGCGTATACACAGGCGTGGACCAGCAGCGGGGTTTGGGTATCCCGCGGGCGTGGACTTCAAGAGGTTAAGAGACTCCTAAAATATAAAGTTTAATTTATGCAACTGATCATTAAACAACTCCAAAACTGTACCATAAAGTTAACTGTTACAACTGAATTGTTTTTGTTGATAACTAGCTGATCAATGCCGGTTTCACCTTTGGAAACACAGAATACCCCCGTTGCAGCAGACCTGCATACTCAGCGAATTTCAAGTGCAAAACAACATATTTCGATCCAACATAGCGAGATTTGACATGTTTTTGTAAGCTCCATAAGAATAACATGGGGAATGAGTATGGAGGTTTGCTGCTACAGGTATATTAAAACTGGGTGGTTTTAATTCAATATTTAGTAGATCTGAACTAGAAGAAGCCATTTACCAAGTTTTATCAAGATATGTTGAGAAATAAGCGAGATATAGAATTTTACTTATTTCCCATAAGGTTAACATTGGGACAACGTACTGCGTTTACCACTTTCAATATCTCGGCAACCAATGGACATAGAGCCATGATTCAAAATACTAAATTGTTTGTTTTTTTGAGCTGAATTCAATGGTGACAATAAAAATTTGAAAAATTTTATTTTTCTATGTAAAAATCTCAAAAAACCCATTTTTGGGGGGTTTACCCCCCTTTACCCCCCCTTCCGGTGGTCCGATCGGGCTGGTATACGAACTCCCGAATAATTACTACTTTACACGTCTATGCCAAATTTCATTCCGATTGGACCATTTTTGCGCAAGTTATCGTGCTTAAAGACACATATATATATATAGATATATATATATATATTTATGAAAGTGAACGAATGGTGTTTTTGGCATCTGAGGACCTCAAAAAGAAAAGTTATGATGGTTTTAGGCTTAGGTCTTACCATGAGACCTACGGTAACAGCTTCTTCCCTATAGGGGAAATTCGCTAAAAACTTCCTTGGATTCATGATTTGGTAATATCATTATTGGTTCTTAAATTCATGCAACTGGTTTAGGTAAAAATGCATTTTCCATGGGAAAAAATATTATTTCCAGGAAATAATACAGTAGAGTCCCACAAACCCGGACTAATGTGGACCGAACGGTGTCCGGGTTTGTGAAAATTCCGAGTTATCGGGAAATGAGTAAAAATAAGAAAAAATAACAATAGTTTCTGTTATTTATATAAGAAATCATTTATTTATTGTGTAGTAAAAAATATAAATACTAGTTACAAAAAAACTTAAAGAAAAACTAAAACTGTTTTAAATGTGTCACACCGTGCTCTGGCCTTGAATCTCAATGCACTTTATTGCTCTGGCAGGCTTTCCGAGTTATCCAGAATTCCGGGTTATCGAAGTCCGGGTTTGCGGGACTCTACTGTATGGGGTTTCTTTGAAAGCCCATTACGCCCCCTAAATGAAATATCTGTCAAAATTCGGTCATGCATTTTATACTGCCGCATTAGCTTACACATTTTATAACTTTACATTTTTTACAAAGGCCTACCTGGATTCAAGGACCAGTGCTGCGCTCTCGCCAGCCTGATGGGTACTCAACATATGCCTTTATTTGACTAAAAATGGTTTAGAGGAAACCAATGACAGTTGTTTTGAATAACATATTTCTAATACCTGACACCAGTATTTGGCAATGTCATATTTGTCTGGTGACATACGGCAACACATGTTCATGCATGAATGCTCTACCTCATTGGAACTTGTAACGGTCCGCGACAGATGTGGAATGCCTTGCATAGAACTTGCCTTATAGACAGCATTATACACAAAATATGGACAAATTTCTCACAAGACCTATATTACTGTTAATGATCCTCACTAGGCCGTAAGCCTATAGATTAAGAATTTTTAACCTCAAAATGATTTTTAATAACAGTTTGGTCTTGGATAGTTATTAAATCCTAGGCCTAGGTCATGTAAGGTGATAAAAAAAACAAATATAAATCTAATCTAAATAGCTTTTATCTAAATCAATGGATGACAGTTAATATTTTAGTTAAATTTGGACAAACCAAAGTTATGTCAAAGCAAACAAAATCCTACCAACCTGCTTTGGATGCTATGATATAATTATTTCAATTGCCACTTTCAGATCAGATTGAAAGTAGAATGCAATTTTAAATGATAAATTTCCATCTGCCATCCAGCCTAGTGTTTCAGTTAAATTATTTGTCCGTTCGTTGCTTTGACTTTAGATATTCTGAAATTATTTAACCAATGACTTTGACTTGACACAAGATTTGTTATCAAAATTTCAAACCAAACAACTCCCAACCAGTGTTTCCACAGAGTAAAATATAAAATCCCTGCATGAGCGCCCAAAAATTCCCTTGTTATCCGTCAACACGGCGCTCCCGAAAAATCCCTTTTTATCCCCTTTTTATCCCTGAGTTCTAAACCTTTACCCCTCAATATCGAAATTTTTTATTTTTTATTCATTTTTGGACTCAATTAACATTAAATCAAAATAAGCTTAGTGAAATAGCGTTAATAAGTGTCAAACAGTCCATCAATATATTAAGAAATCATTTATATAGTAATAATCAAAATTAATTGTGAAATAGTATTCTTTGTTTTAAGCAATTTGCAATGGCAAAAAGATGTAAATTTTAAATAAAAATTTTCTATATGTATACAATTTTGTTATTTTGTATTTCTTGTGTCGCTGTTGTGAGTATTCATTTGTAGCTGAAATTTTGAATTTATTAGTGGGAATAAAACAACCTGACTGCAGTTTGTAAAGGGAAGCGAGTGTTAAAATGTTTTTTTTTTCTTGAAAACAGGGACGACATGATTAATAATTTAAATTAAAACATAAGTAATGGAAGAGGTTCCTCAACTGGCTAAGAACACTGCGAAACACGAAAGTAGTTTGATGACATTTTCATGTAAAATTATTTCAACAAATTGAGAACACCGTTGTAAAATATTACACAATTTGAGAACACCATTGTAAAATATTACAAATAAATAACGTATAGTGAGGCTAAATTATGTTTTGTCTATTCAAAAATGTTGTTTAATTTACTTCTTAAATTATCCCTAGAAATCCCTCAATCCCGCTCTTATCCCTCAAGAACCTGATATTTCCCTGAAAAGGGATAAAGTCCCTTAAAGTGGAAACACCGCTCCCAACTCCCCTTCTTCTAATTTTTCTTTTGGCAATCTAAAACGTCCATGCTGGTCAACCTGTACGAAATAACTCATTACATTATTCAAACTAGTATAGTGTAAACCCTTTTATAATGCCGAATCAGTGAGCATCCAAAGTTTTAACTCTTGATCAGGGACAGAGATAAAAGAGGTATAAGATAAAAAGTAAAAGAGGGGTCTCTAAAGAAGTTAACCATCCAGATTTTGGCCAATAATATTTTTATTTTTACAACCCCTATAAAATGATCAACAGGGGTTGATCATTCCCCAGGGTTGGGGATACCGGCCCATTATTGTCCATACAGCTTTCTTTCGATATGTTTGTGATCGGCGTATCTAAATTTGTGATCGACCTTTGTGCTCTAATTTGATTATTTTCCCAAAGCTGGGGAACCAACATTGTTCTTGTTCAGACAGCTTATTTCTTTCGATATCTTTTATGATCTGATACATCTAAATTGACGTTTTTGCTCTAATTTCATGAATATTGAATTCCTGGGGGCAGTCCGTATCTTTCGTAATGTTAAGATCGGCCTTTTAAGATCCCCTCCTCCTGTAATGAACTTTTAATAGTGATGCAAAATTTTTAAGTAATTTGACTATCTTGAAGTACGTATAGTTTTAATTAATATTTAAGATCGAATTATATATGTAGTAAGGGGAAAACGGTAAAGGATAACATTTTAAGTCAATAAATTTTTGAGGTTTAGTAGCTGCGATACGCTGCTCCCTGCAATGGACAGCCCCCTAAAGGTTTTCTCAAACTGACCACCTGAATACCACTGGATTGTTTTTTAAACGCTAATTTTGAAAGTTTAATGTTTCATATATTCATGATAATCTACGGAAGACAAACAGATTTTTTGAAGTAAAATTTTCCAGAATAGAGCTGTGTAATATTACGTTTTAAATTATCATCAAGTTCGTATCCAAGCAACTTTGCAATTTTTATTGGAAATGGGCAATTTAGGCTCCGAAATTGAAATTCGCGTCTAGGTGTCAGCGTCTCTTCTTTTATCTTCCTACTTGCTGTCGTTCGATCGACATATTAATCAGATGTTTAGGTTGGAAAATCGCTGTGTGGTAGGGCGGATTTGATGTTAAGAAGAATTAGGCAGGTCTGGCAGGTCGCAGAGGAACCCTGTTCAATTACATAACTGATACTATCGTTATTGTTTTATGTTTATCGAATTATGTCACTGACACTATGACCGTCTCCAGTAGTAGAGATTAGTGGTACATGCATTAAGTACATAAAAAGGGGTTTTACAAATAAAGAGTGGCTTCATGTGGATAAACATTAGTGGCTACGACGTTATAAAACAGTTATTAAACTTTTATTTAATAAATCATAAACATTTTACAAACAAAAATCTAATATTGACGTTTTGAAGCTTGGACCACCGGTCTGACACTTAAATGGAGCCAAGTGGTAAGCTTATTGGAGCGGGTTAGTTCGAAGCACTTTATTTAGATGCCGTTGTAAAAACATGGTTTTCGTCTTCGTCACTGAATCAGCCAATCAAAACCACGAATACGATCTGCTAACTTCCTATTCCGTTTCCCTTATTTTCTGTCACGACGCGACGTGTACACAACCATAACGAGTTGGAATTAATTTGAGTGTGGGAAAATACCTAAAGTACGTTTGCAGAAAGTTGTTCTAGTGTAAGTTGTTTCGCGAAATACTGTACTGCGTGATTCATATTGTGCTTAAAGCTATTGATGGAAAGTAAATACGTAGATGTTTACATAAAAGCACTTAATAAAAATCAACTAAGTTAATTTTTATTAAGTGCTTTTATGTAAACATCTACCAGGGGTTAATTTCAGCCGGAGCACACCGGAGCGCAGCTCCGGTACTTTTTTGGACACCGGAGCTAACCGGAGCGCAGCTTCGGTACTTTTTTGGTACTTTTTTGGTACCGGTACTTTTTTGGACACCGGAGCTAACCGGAGCGCAGCTTCGGTTACTACTTTGGACATCGGTACGGCTCCCAACCTTTTATTTTGGCAACGCCATTTATTAATACTGTCGAGAAAACGATTTTCGTAAAAGTGGTATACAAACGACATTTATAAGGCTTGTTGGACCTCCAATCACAGAATACACACCAACCCGTCATGTAAAATCTTGGCTGACAAAAGGGAGGCATTCTGCGGTAGACATAAATTCAAAAGAAAGATTAAAAATGAATACGAACAAGACAACTAAGTTCTGTAGAAATGTTTATCTTAATTGATAGTTTTAAGTAGTTTGTATCACCATACATTCATTTATGGTAATTAATTTACTTTAGATATGCTTATGGTAGGCCTATCTATATATTAAGGTAAGAAACGTATACTAATAAAATATGAATACATACAGCAAGCTTTACTGATTATTTATTCCTCCTTTATTTTTTTTTGATTACACAATGGTCAGAAACGTTAAAAAGTCACCAAATTTAATTGCAATTTACAAAAATTTTCCGGGGGAGGACCCCGGACCCCCCGGTGAGCTATAGCTCCGATACTTTTTCCTGTACAAATTAAGCCCTGACATCTACGTATTTCTTTTCTATCAATCGCTTTAAGCACAATAAGAATCACTCAGTACAGTATTTCGCGAAACAACTTGCACTAGCGGCAAACGTACTTAATCTAAACAAATCGGTAAAGTCATTAAAATTGAAAGTCTGGCAAACAAAACAAGGAAACGAAAATATAAATGAAGCAGACGACGACGATCGTTATGTCGCATCGACGACCATCGATATATCGCATCGATCTTTTTAGTTCGTAGCACTTTGTTCAGATAGCGCTGCTGTTCTCTTACCACCGAGTTAACATGGAAGTGCCAACTCTTTACGAAGTTCATTATTACTCTATGCCTGGACCAAGGCCGGCCCTAGTGGCCGTACTAGCTATAAACGATAAGTTATGATTACATAAAATTTGTATGATAATTTATTAATTGATTGTTTTGAAAACCTGGACGTTTGGGAGAGAAAAGAATTTATTAAAAAATAAATCCGTTTGCCCTATTACAGGCTTGCCTATATACACAGAAATACATAACATTACATAAAAATTGCTTATATAAATGGTTTGTATAAAAGTGCTTATATAAAGCTACAGTATCAAAATTAATGTAAATGATGAACCTGGACTTTTTTTAAAAAAAAAACCTGGACTAAAACACCCCCTCTATGAAGTAATAATTACTATTTATTTTATAAAATTTAACCTGGGATTTCTGATACATGGAGATTTTGAAGCAGCTGTTGCAATCATTTTACAAAACAATTGGACGTTATGAAATATACTATTAATTATGATGTATATTTTGATAAACTTTGACTCAGACAATCAGGAAAGCCCTATTTTATTTAAAATATCAAAACTGACGTTATAAAATAGTTATTAATTTAAAAAAATACATATATAACTACTCAGGACGTTTTGAATAGCAAAACAAGATATTTGAATTGATATAGTATCTAATAAAAATGCCAATATTGTAAAGGCTTTGTAAATTGTTAATTTATAAGGCATTGCATATAATGGCACGTACTTTGTTGGGTTAAAATAAGTTATTTACTCAATAATTTGTGTAAATTTTACGTTTTTGCAAATAATTGCGAATTTTTGTCGTTGTGAAGTGTTTTAAAAACTATTCTTAGAATTGATTTGAGGACATAGTTCGTGTATAACTTAATCTTCTTTCGCCGCCATTTGTTTTGAAACAGACGATTCCGAGTGTTCCCGAAAGAGAAACGAAGTAAACGAAAATGGACGAAGCCTTCCTGAATTAAAACGCTAAGGTGGTGCCCTTTGTGAGGTTGAATTTATCCAAATTAATCTTCAAATATAGTACTCAGTTTGGTGTTATTATGTATTTTTTGGTCTGTTCAATAGACGAATTAGTGTTTTAATTATAAATTGTCGTTCTAACTTGTGGTTTTACACGTATTTATCGTATATCGAGTGAGATCCTATGAAGACTCTTAACGGACTTTGGTACACGTTGCTATAAGCATGCAAAAAGGACAACCCTCAGGACAGTCTTTTCAAATTAATACGCATGCTTCACACGGTAAGTTATTCGTTTTAATAAGTTTATATACAAGTAGCATTGTTTTCAATACGTAAAATAGCCATTAAGTATTAAACTTGTCCATCATGTTACTGTAGCTCCTATTTTCAGGGGTGATGTCAGGGCCATAAATAATAGGATGAAGTAGGCCTAATTTACCCTCAGTTTTGTCCTTGAAATTCTTTGAACCAATTTTTATCTCAAGTCTAGTTGTTTAAGGCAACACAATGTAAATTAGGTAGCCTAGGGTACCCAAGTGATGCAATAGCTTACCATACCAAATGAGGAATTGGGCTCTTATTATGTCAGCAAGTAGCCTATGTCCATAGATTGTTTTAGTTTAGATGTAAATAGGCATTTCTTATTAGCACTTTTTTGCCCAAGGCATACAACTTAGTTGACTATGTTCGCCGATAGCACTCAGTGTTAACTAGGCTAATGTTAGGTTACTTTTTTTGCCGAGGTTAGGTCTCTGACTTTCTGTTGAGTGTTTTGTTACCATATTTTTTTGTGATATTATTGTTTGGGTAAACCTAGACCTTGACATGTAGAGTCTCACTATAGACTTCATCTCAAGAAAGAAACATGATCTAGGTAATGATAGGCCTAGATACCGCTAACATTATGAAGCTTTTATACATATTTATGCAACTCAGGTTATGGTAGTATTAGGCCTACACATGATGTCATGAATAGCCTATAAAAGGAATGGTACATGAACAAATTTTGCACTAGATCAGTCAGTCAAGAAACCTTAACTTAGTCTATGTTAATTCTGCATCAGCGTGAGCTCATTATTTTGTGGCTTATATTGGAACGGCCCACCCTTGTCTTCTCATCTGTGTAAGTTGTTATTGTGAAGCTTTATTGATTGAGATCTGAAGTTAAGTTAGTTGTAGCAAGTATAGTCTGTGACAAATGACTTGGCCCTTGGCCCAGTCTACTATAAGACTTTTATTAATATTAGTATAGGGCTTGAAAGCTCAATGGCCTGGGCCTTATCATTTGACCAAGATGATATCTAGGTAAGCTAAATCTTAACCTATTGCTGAATTCATTCCAACTTTTACCTCAGTGACTGAACAGAAATAAGCCCAATAGGTAAGTTACCTATTAACTAAGTATAAAGTTTCGCCAAAGAGAATATGCCTGCACCTTAATCTTCCATGGTCTTATGTCTTTTGAAATGTAGCCTGCCTGCAACTTGTAGGCCTTACCTCAGTGTTAGGTAATTGAAAATCATTAACTTTACAAGCCTAAGGTGATTGGTCGGGAGGTCAACACTTCTGTGGAAGTGGCCAATGTCATTTGTGCTTTCACTGAAGAATTGGACAAGTTTAATAAGTTACAGGCCTTGTTTTAAAAGTAAGTTTATTTGGGTGTCATGAATGTTTTCTTATATTGAAGTTAGTTATGAAGTTTAAAATAGGTAGTCACATTGAAACCTACCCTTATGACTGTAAGTGGGGTGATCAAGTAGAAAGAGAATAACTTAAAAACTTTGATACTCTATTGGGTTGAATTTTAATTACCATCTCATTTAGTAAAAATCCAAAAATATTTTCGGTGTTTTTTTTTTGTACAACTGAACCTAAAGTGATACCAAATTCTGCTAACTGTAATCACTAGATATTTAGGCTTAGGCCATTTGTTGTTTCAAATAATCTATAGTAGGTAGGCCTAATCCTCAGATTATCTGGACCTCACATCTGGATTGGCATATCCGTGAAGTGAAAATATTAAAATCAAGTTAAAAACGTTATTTAGCCATTTTTATTCGGGAAGAGTGTCTTTTACAAGTTAGGTACAGCTGCTGCATTTCATCACTGAACACATTTGGTTTTATAAATGAAGGGGTCCCCCGTTAAACGTTCTAAGCGACAAAATTTCAAAATTGGAGATATTCATTGAAAAAGGTTCTCCAGGATATGAGCTACACCGTGGTATATTTTGTTTTGAAGATATTTGAGTTGGTAGCCCTGATTTCGTCTGTCAAAGTTTGCGTGCTTCGCGGGACTGCACGGACTTTCTGGGTAATAACGTTCTGTTCGCCGAAAGATGGAATCCCCGCCGGTCGTTGCGCTGTCACCCAAGGACCAAAATCGCGTAAATAAAAATAAAAGACGTGAAGTAAATATTGGAAAGTGGAAGGATAAGACCAGGATTGAATATAGAAAAGTTGGATTACCCTATATTTCAAAAAATAAGAAGCCAAGGCCTGGAAATTGCCCCCAAAAGAGGTGGGTAGAATAATGTTTTAAGCACCACATGTGGATAACTTTTAGCAAAATGACGTATCACATTTTATTAACAACATTACGTTTTTGTACTTTTACATAAATAAAATTGTTTTATATTCAGTTTTATTTTTGTTTCTGTTGGTATTTCTACTCTCCCTCATTTTTTCTTCCAAAGTAGAAGAGCAGTCCGTCAGAAAACGTTCCAAGCGCCAGTCACTTAGAATGTTATAACCCCTAAAAAAACACGTGAAATGTTTTAAAATGCTTGATGGCAGGTACAAATTCAATATAATGCTACATTTTGATGTTAAAAATAGGGTATTAAAAGATTATACATGATTATAAGTTCTAACCTTAAAAAAACCTTAAATTTTAGAATTCAACTTTCAACCGTTGATTACTCAAAACTAGGTTTTTGTCGTTTAGAACGTTTTACGGGGGACCCCTTCAAATATTTAATTCAACGCTTGATTTGGGAGAGTTAATTGTAGGATTTTCATACGAGTGTTAAGATCTATTACATATAGGGCCTATATAACCTAAGGCATATAATTTCATTCCAGTGGAAGTCGTCAGGAAGCATTAAAAACCATTATTACACATAATCCATGTAACAAAAATGGACAGACATACATAAAAAAAATTGACTTTTTCTTGAAATTCCTGTACTGGGAAACACGCTCGACACACAAAGGGCTAGTCTAGACTCGCTCTCTGTGCGTGTTTCCCGGTACCGGCCATGAAACAATTTTGAAGTCTGCCAAATGAAAATGAGGAAAGAAAGGTTCAGTTTACAAACATATTGCATTTATACTGAAATGGTGTTAAAGATGAATTTTGTGATCTCAACTGATGGCGACGTAATTATGTCATTATTTGACAAGGAGAACAATTGTCATACGAAATAGAAATCCTAATACATATTTTGTCGCTAAAATCAGTTTTTAGTTAGTGTCTGGATTTCAATCAGAACCAGAATTGATTTATAATTTAAAGTTGAACAGCTGATATATTCCTCATTTCACTGGTACAGTAGACGCCCTCTTGTTCGGCTTCGGTTGGATCAGCTGCCGGGTGGTTCGACCGGTCCTAGGAGGGTGAGTCATATCCGTCATATTGCCACAACGCGCCTTGGGGGAATGACCTTCGACACGATTTTTTATCCTGAAAGTTTAGTTTCCAGCTGTAGAAGTAAACTATTAATGTCAGTTTAGTTTATGGGGGAGCTTGTAATTGATCGGATGCACTTAACCTTAACAAACAAATCTGTTATCTTTTAAAACAAAAGACTGTGCAGTGACTTTTGATCTGTGATTTCACCATACAACAGATGTGTGCTTGTGTGCTTTTTTCCTGTTTGTTACTAGGACTGTTTTCGGAAGTGAACGTTGCGTGTTAGTGTAAGTTGTGCAAATTTATTTTGAGAAAAATGTTCTCTAAAATGGGTGAAAAACTTGTGAACATGTTTGTGACAATGGAATAAACTTGAATCCTATAGCCTCCAGATAAAGGTGAATCGGTCAAAAGTATTTGTAGAGAATTTTATGTCGGTAGAAGTAGCCTACTATAAATGGCTGGCAACAAAATCAGAAATCTGTTGAGCTTTTTGCACACAAATTGAAGCTGTAAAAGTGCTGTATACCGTATTCAATGTACTTTAATAAAGCCTAATCCTGAACAAATTTATGATGCTTTTTACATCTCTGGTTTATGCAGGAGGGCAGGTGAGGTACTCCTATAAATAGTCCAATTTTAAAGGAGAAGGCAATCATCCTTCACTCAAAGCTTGGAGGAGAAGCTACATTCTCAGCAAGTAATGGACAGTTGTCAAGGTTGAAAAACGCCATGGGTAAGGTGACCAGATTTTGGAACAACCAAAATGGGACGCCCACCTCCGGCCCAAAAAGAGAGGGGGTCCGGGGGCTCTCCCCCGGAAATTTTTGAAAAATTATTTGGAGCATTTTGGTGCGTTTTTAGACTCCTTCAGATTGAAAATATGTGTGACTCCAGATCATCTTTACCATTAATTTTAAGTTACCAGGAAACTTTAAAAGAACCAAAATAATTACTTAAGAGTTTTGTACATTAAAACGTATTTCCATACCCCCACAAAAAGAGGGGGTCCAGGGTCCCCCCAGAAAATTTTGAAAAATTAGGAGCATTTTGGTGCGTTATATTCTTTCAGATTGAAAATATATGCTAGACTCCAGTTCATCTATACCACAGGGCTTGTAACAGGTTATTCTTTTTATTTTTTTGTTATTTTTTTGCTCTTGGTTATATTTCGTTATTTTTTTAGGAATTCGGTTATTTTTGTTATTTTTTTTTGGAATTTTGGTTATTTTTTTATTTTTTTCAACCTCAAGAACTGCTACAAGCCCTGTTCACAGTATTCATCTGTCAGACAATCTTGTAGCAGCATCGCGGCAGACGAATCTCATCATCCTAAAATGCGTGAAAACTAAGTCTCGTTGCGTGAAAACCAAGTCTCGCCGTCTAATCTAGGCAGATTTGTGATAAATCTGTCAAGATTTTCTTTTTTACCAAGGTTAAGAATGTATTATCCCCAATATAACGCCGGTTTTCTAATTTTTAGCAGCATTTTTTGTGTACAAAAGGTTATTTTTTGGTTATTTTTTTTCTTATTTGAGTTATTTTTTTTATTTTTTTCAACCTCAAGAACTGTTACAATCCCTGATACCATTGATTTTAAGTTACCAAGAAACTACAGAGGAACCAAAAAAATTACTTAAGAGTTTTTACATTAAAACGTATTTCCATACCCCCCACAAAGGGAGGGGGTCCCCGGGGTTCCCTCCCGGAAATTTTTGAAAATTAAGAGCATTTTGGTAGTTTTTAGAATTTTTCAGATTGACAATATGTGCTAGACTCCAGTTCATCTGTATTGCTCATTTTAAGTTACCAGGAAGCTGCAAAAGAACCGGAAAAATTTATTACAGAGTTTTTATATATTAAAACGTATTTTTAAAGTATTTTTCTTACCAGTACCGCCAAAACGGACAAATGGGCGTCCCGAGAGAGTTCGTTGGGACACGTCGCTAAAAAACGGGACTGTCCCGTTCAAAACGGGACGTCTGGTCACCTTAGCCATGGGGTCCATTTCATCAGTGTATGTGGGTAAAAATGTCAGCAGATCAGCCAGTAGCAAGTGAATTTTTATAGATATTGAAGAGTATTATTGATAAAATAGAAAATTAGTACAGAACAAATTTATAACATTGCATAATATTTTATATTATATCTATATATCTTGCATTTGCCTCCCCCCCTCATGGGCCTCAGGCTTGTGCGTATGGAAGTTATCAAGCAAAGCAAGGAGTGAGCCAGTACAGTAAAAGGAAGTACATTACTGCTAAAAGTAAGCAACATCATCGGTAGTCGATCCTGCGACACTGCCGCCTCAGAACTGGGACCGAGTGCGCTACCGGACTCACTTATGATCAACAGGACTAAATTATAAACTGGTACTATGGGAAACTTTCGCCACAGCAAAGAAAACATCAGCCCAGAGTTTAAAATAAAGAATTATTGTTGGTTTTTTTCCAACACCTCAGGGTAACATAAACTGCCTCTGTTCGTAGTTGGCAAATGGGTAAAACCTAGAGCAGTTAAGAACTTGAATATGAGTTGTCTAGCAGAGTACTATAAGGCACAAAAATCTCCATAGATGGACACTAATTATTCAAAGAATGATTGTTGCTGAATTTGTGCTTATTATAAAGCAGAATTTAACATCTTTAAGTTGCCAATGAAGGCACTTCTGGTGCATAATAATGCATCTACACACATACATCCTGAAGAGGACTGAGATTGTGAAGTCGACAGTGGTTTTAAGCTGTTGTATTTGCCACTGAATGTCACAAGTTGTATTTGCCACCAAACGTCACAAGTATTTTTCAACCAACGGACCAAGGGGTTATTGAGTATTTTAAAAGTAAACATCGCAGGAAACATCTATCTGAAATCCAAGGTAAATTGGACAGTGTTGGTGACACAGGCCTCTTTCCGGACCTAAAGTCAGTCAACTTGAAAGAGGTCATTTATATGGCAGCTAAAAGCATATGTTGAGATTACTTCATCCACCTTTACTAAGTCTTGGAGAAAGATCTGGCCAGACGTAGAAGAGCTCGTTGATAAGGGCCAACGAGGAAACCTAAAAGCTAATGAAACCACTATTCAGGTGTTGGAACCAGATGATAACCTATCATTGTTGTCAGATCTTCAACGACTACTTACAGGCAATTCTAAAGGCCTTGTAGAGTGCGATGTTACAGAGTAGATTGTAGGCAACGATGATGAGCTTGGTAATGAAATAAATAACGATAAAATTGTTCAAGCTGTCAAGATTCAAGAAGCTAATGATGAGGATGGAGAAGAAGGAATTAGTGAGGGAAATTTAAGCCACAAAGAGGGAGGGGCCGCACGTGAATGTAATGATGTACGCAGGGCAAAAAGCTGCTCCAATAGTTGTCAACGTCATGTTATGAGAAAGTAACACAACCATGCTTTCTAAAACACTCTTAATCAGAAAAAGCAAAAGAAAATAACAGATTTCTTTTAGTTTGTGAATAGGTTATAATTCAAGTAAATGTATGTAAATTAATTTAATTTCCTCAAATAAATTTCTAGTTTGTTTTTACAGTACATAATGAGTTTTTCTGTTCAGTTTTCATCCTCAGTACGGTATCCATATGAAATTGAATTTTTAGTGTGTTAAAAAAACATACCTATCTACCCAATATTATGAGTGACAAAATTTGAGAGTCCAACATAGAGACATCAGAATGTTTTCTTTGGTATGGAGGCCTAAACTGTGTAAACATGTTTAAATCGTTTGTTTTGTTGATTTTTAAGCATAGCTAATAAATTTAATTAGGGTTATTTTACATTTTGGCAGTACTCAAGATAGTGCGGCTATATTGTAGTCTGGCAGGTGGTCCGGTCCTGAAGTGGCCGAAGTAGAGGGCATCTACTCTAGTTGATATCACGGAGTCCAAATTCATTGTTGGAGAAAACCATGTTTGGCATTTGGTCTCAGGGCCTGATTAAGAGGTGTAGCGCCCCTAGGCTCGAGTTGATTTGGTGCCCTCCTCCCTACTTTTCACCCCTCTTCTCCCCTGAACCACCCTCACACCGCAACTATGTGTGGGTTACGATACTTCATAACTAATACCATAAAAAATTACATTCTTCTTGGAAACTAATCAAACATTTATCCAGCAACTAAGGTCAGTGCACAAAATATACCAATTAAGTCCAGTCTTATCCTCATGCTCATTGCATTTTCACACCATTTAAAGGAATTCTGAATCACTTGCTTTCTGCTTTTCATTTATTTATAGCAATATTTATTTCACTACTGGTAAGCCAAAATGGACTCTGAAGCTCTAGCACTAATCAAAGCACAAAATGACAGATAAGAATCCATTCTACTAACCATTTTATCACCTGACAGGAAAAAAGGTGTGGCAATAAGAAAGGGTAAACAGAACAAAAATTCCTTCCATTTGGACTCATTTGCCATGAACCACGTTCCGGGATCAACAAACATTGAAGGAATTTGACTTTCCTTAAGCGGGTCAACTATTTAAAATTAATAAAAATGTATCAACAATCCTATATTTCTTACTTTAACAGTTGAGGAAAGATTAGCCTTACCAGACGTCCGCGATTACTGAGGATAGTCCTCTTTTTTTAATACCTATCCGCAAAAATGTTTGCTGTCATAAAATGTCCGCGATTTTAAAAATATTCCGTAGTTTTTCAGCAGAAAGGAACCTATTTCATGTATTTTAACAAGATTTCAAGAGTTAATAACTTGTTATGGATTACTTTAAATGAAATACAGTAGGTAAAAACAGCCGTTACCTAACTTTGGAGATCTAAATCTGGCCACTTTACGAACTCGTTCAAGAGAACCTAGTATTACATGTGTGTACTAAATTTTATCACGATTGGACGATGTTTACGAGAGTTATCGTGTTAATGGACATTCCAAAAATGAAAATACTATTACTACCCATATAGCCCCTGTTAAATTTTGAAACAAATCGTGATTGTTGCAAGTAAAAATGCGTTTTTGCGCTATTCTCACTTCATATACAGAAAGATAAAATAAATAGCTATCAATTGATTTAAAAATTAATATGATTTCTGAGGTTACCCGAACGGATATTTTTTGTCCATTCTGTTAAAACGACGGCAATAGCTTATTCCATAGGAAATTCGCTAAAATGTTCATGAACATTGATAAATGTATCAATTGTTTTACAAATTCGTACTATTTGTCCCCACTTTTAAATGTCCTCCTTTTTTGTAGATGGTCCTCATTTTTTTAAAGGCTTGTCCTCAGTATCAATGAAAAATATATGGTAAGCCTTTGGAAAGATGTATGATTCCAGTGAGGAAATGAGTGTGAAGAGAGCCTTTGTCTAATGTAAGAGTTTGTGAGTGACTCTGTGCTCATTAGGCCTACTTGCATTCTGAAATGTGATTCTTACCACAGATGTTGGTTCAGTTAGTTTATCAGCTATTATTTCGCTCATAATACCTATTAACGAAAAAGGTCGATTGTGATAGCCAGTAGAATACCTGCCATCTGGTGGTCAGAGGGCATATTGGGGGTACAAGAAAATGTTGGACTAAATATATTGAAGAGAACATATTCTTTTTATTGGTAACAATCGACCACTAATGACCAAACTCCCTCTCCTAACTTTAGAATGCTAAGATATGCATATTTCCTGTCCGGTTTTGATTATGAGGTCGTTCATCAAGTATCAAGTAAACATGCCAAGTTCCATACTACCTTACGAGACACCTGTCAAGTAGGTTAGTTGATGAGGGCTGCTTTCCAGCAAAAAACTAAACTTAGTTTGAAGTAAACTGTTAATTGTTCGTAATGGTAAGCCTAATTCCAATATAGCAGCTAACTAAGATCGCGCCCAGTGGGCTCAGACATTAATCAAGAAAACTCCATTGTTATTTGCCTAAATTTACAAACTTACAAATTTTTAAAGGGGGAACCAATGAGAATAACATATTTTTTTTATTATTCACATAACCTTAACAAAAAATGCTGTAATGTTTGATTGAAATATATTTTCAAGGGTATATTCTGTACACTATATTACCTTACTTTTATGTATTTGTTTGAATATCAATTAAAAACTGAGGCTGTAGCTCAGAGGTAACGTGCTGGCCCTCTAAGTCAAACGTTGTTGGTTCGATCCTAGTGAGGGCAACAACGTTCCATCATGAGCTGTCACCTTTGGCTAGGGTTGCCATACATCCCGAATTTTCGGAACTGTCACCATATTTGGCCTAAATGGCCAAATATGTCACCATATTTGGTCCCGAATTTCTCTTTGTCATTAACATTAATTTGAATTATCTTCTTACATTAATAGACAAGCATTTTTTCCATAAGGTTTTTGTACTCCTTTTTTCTCAGCCAGTGTGCAACGTAGCAAAAATCTAAGAACACCAATAGAATTCTATTTTCCTGTAGATGTGCAGAATCCCATTGAAATTTATATTAGTCTTTTAGACAAGTAGAAAATTGAATTTAAAATTTCAAAAAAATTAACATTGGTCTTATGAGTTGGTGTTTTGGTGATAGAAAAACAAAACAGAACTGTGCTTTTGTCATCATATGTAGCTGTTATCACATGCTATTTTTTGTAGAGCAAAGATAAGATGTAGGCCTAGAAATATTATGTGGGGGCGAAAAGTGGGCAAAACTTTACGCTGTTTTTTTCTGTCATCTGATGAGATATAAAACCCAAAGAGTAATAATTTTTTATCAAGCAATAAACAAATGTAAAGAATTCATTAATGACACAAGTTAGTATTTGTCCAGTAAAAAATCCAAACAAATTATTATTTTTAAACAATTTCAAGCCACATGTTTTATTGGGGCATGGAGTAAAATTATAGTATTTGATTGAAATCCAGGGCTATTTAGAGAAGATTGAATGTGTTTCAAATAAAGTTTGCTCACTTCAATAAGATTAAGAGATAAAAATTAGCTAATAAAACGGGAAGAAAAAAGAACATGAAGTTGAGTCACTACCATCCGATCTACTGTCGTGCAACTGCAGTACAGATGGGCATTATGGGTAAAATATGTGTAATATTTTAGTGATAATGATAGGGAGAGAGGGAAGGAGGGAAAATGTCCTAAGGGTAAGGAAGGAGAGAAGAAGTTTTGAAGGGGAGTTTTAGGTCTAAAATAATAATTAGGCACGAAAATGTTAGGTGTTATTATTTCAGACCTAAAAGGTAAGAAAGTAGGGATGAGAGATGGTAAGAAGAGGATGAAGGAGAAAAGGGGTGAAAAGTAAAAAGAAGGTCATAAGGAAGGAAGTACATAGAGAGTGAGGGAAAGGGATTAATGGAGGGAGTGAGGGAGAGAACTGTAGTAAGGGGTGTATGGGATAAACTGATTTGGTGACTGAATTTTTACCATCCTCTGAATCAATAACAAGCTCCGTGTTAAAGAAATAAACATGGAATCTTAATATTGTACAATACTAATTACTAAAAACCATGTCATATTTATGTGCCAGTGGCGAGGCAAAATAATTAGTCAAAGATAAGTCTTTCTCTTTTGCTTTTGGTTCCCATTTGGTTCTATTATGTGTTTACGTGGAAAATGTGTACTACATGAAATGTATTGTAAAATGCACTGATGTATGCAAAGTTCAGAATTAGCTATCCCATTTCTTGATTTAAAAATTGGTTGAATTTTCAACCACTGGCGATCTCTAGTTCTTAAAAATAATAATTAAATTGATAAAATATTCGTTTTGAGGTGAAATATTTATTTCTTGAGAATACTGCAAACCCTTAAGAAATTTGTTATAAGATGGGAATTATTTTTCAATTTACAGTAAGAAAGTTTATTGGGATCACAGGTAGTAGCTTCCAGCGTTTGCCAATAGAAGAGAGCCAAATAAAAATACACCCGTTGCAGCAGACCTGCATACTCAGCGAATTCCAAATGCAAAAGAACATAATTCAATGCAACATAGCGAAATTTGACATGTTTTTGTAATCTCCAAAAGCATAACATGGGGAATGAGTATGCAGGTTTGCTTCAACAGGTATGTTAAAACCGGTTGGTTTTAATTCATTATTTAGTAGATCTTGACTAGAAGAAGCCATATACCAAGTTTTATCAAGAAATGTTAAAAAATAAGGAAGATATAGAATTTTTTTATTTCCCATAAGGATAACATGGGGAATTATTATGCAGGTTTGCTGCCACAAAAATGGAAATTTCGGGGGTTTTAGACTAAAATACATTAGACCTCATCTAGAAGAAGCCACAAACCAAGTTTTATTAAGATATGTTGAGAAATAAGCAAGATATAGAATTTTACTTATTCCCCATAAGGTTAATATAAGGACAACGCACTGTGTTTACCACTTTCAATATCTCGGTAACCAATGGAGATAGAGCAATGATTCAAGATACTAAATTGTTTGTTTTTTTTGAGCTAAATTCAATGGTGCCAACAAAAATTTGATTAATTTTATTTTTCTATGTCAAAAACTCAAAAAACCCATTTTTGGGGGGTTTATCCCCCTTTACCCCCCCTTCCGATGGTCCGATCGGGCTGGTTTACGAACTCGTCCAATTGATTACCACTTTACATGTCTGTACCAAATTTCATTAAGATCGGACCATATTTACGGCCGCTATCATGCTTACAGACACACACACACACATATATATATATATATATATATATATATATATATATATATATATATATATATATATATATATATATATATATATATAGATAGATAGATAGATAGATATATAAAAATTCAAACGAATGGTGTTTTTTGCTTCTGGTGGCTCCAAAACGAAAAGTTATCATGGTCTCGGGCTTAGGTCTTACCATGAGACCTACGGTAATAGCTTCTTCCCTATAGGGGAAATTCGCTAAAAGCCAGATATATAGATTAATTATCTTAAGTATAGAAGAGCATAAAGTAGATGTTTCTCGCTTGGGCTAGGCAGTATTTTTAGCGGTATTGCTGGATCCCTGAGATCCTAATAAATCAGGCTATTTTTGTATATTTGCAATTCAGGGGCTTCAAAATTAATTTTAAAACAAAATCTCTTTTATGTTGATTTGACAAGGAGTGACCAATTTTAGTTCTGATACAACTAGCATGATGATTAAACATGCTTTAAGACTAAAGAAACAAGATCATTTCTCGTTTTCTGACCTAACTCATCATTACTCGGCTTTTCACAATCCTGGCCTACATTGCGCCAGGTGAGTGCGATTCTGCTGTGTGGCAAATTTAACAATAATATGTAAATAACATAAGTGATGTTGACTCTAAAGCACAGTCTTAAACAGTTTTATATTGAGTTTCATACAGTGCAACAAGGCTCATTCAATATGTAGACGTTGATAACATTATGGTTTTTGATATACTAATTTACTCTGTTATCTCGTCAAGCAACCCTCTTATCTGGCTCTGGAATTGAGAGTTTAACCTCCTATTTATTGCACATTAACAAGAATAATTGAATATTTTACTTCAACAGCCAATAGTAATACTGTATAACAAATGATTTTTTTTTATTTTTTCCCCCTGTTTTATATTAATTTTTCTAAACTTTTAAAATCAAAATTTCTACTTTAACTGAAGTTTTTACATTCCAAATCACATTCTTAGCTATAATAATTTCAGATTCCTGTATTGCGAACTGTGACTTGTAAATCTTTTTTTTTGTATTTCACTAGAGAACAAATTTGTAATCTTGTAGAAGTAAAGGCTATGTAAGTTACTTAATATAATTTACCAGAGGTATTAAACTAGAGCTACGATGTATTGGCGTTGGATTTGTTGGGAGCTCTGTGGTTGAGTTTTCCCCTGCCCAATTTTTTAATTGTTAGCATTTCAGTAGAAAGTATTGGTCATATTGCAGTCCAATACCGATATTAGTTCTGATAAAATGAGCTATATGCAGTTGTTAAAATTGGTCTCCCTTAGTTCAGTCACAGAATTAGTAATACATATTAAAATAGTGTATTATTTAATCTATGGTCACTGTTCGTCATATTGTTTAACTGATTCAATCTATGGTTCGCTTCTCATAGTATTTAACTGATTCTTGGGTTGTGTATATTTGTACAAATACTGTACTGAAGAATCACGAGAACAGTAACTCATCCAATATCTGTATGGTGCTTTCTTGTTTGACGGGTGTCAGTGTTATTCCACACACATTTGGTTGCCTCCTTGTGCAGATTACCTCGGACAATTAACAGTGCTAATTGGCAGCGTTGATGACTTAATAGAATCTATTATTAGTGAAATACACTTGTCAGAAGGAATTAATTGAGGAGAGAGTTGACCTGATTGTAGTGGAGCAGGAAGTTGAGTCTTGCAGACAGCTTTTACAGGCTTCACTGCTCCCTGTGAATAACATTATGTCATTCTGTGGATTTAGTCTCTTGATACTACGCAATCCAGTTAACGCTTATTGGTTTTAATTATCAGGGAATTTAAAAATAATTTTTCCTAACGTTTACTAATCAACTAAGTTTTATGTTATGATTTCATGTTTTGCCAAACCTGAATACCTGCTTTAATTCCATGGACTGATTCCCTTTGCATGATCAATGAGTGAAAGTAGGAAGGTGCAGTCCTCTTAAAGCAAAGTTTGATCAATTCTCCCCCCCCCCTCGCCCACCAAAATGTGTTAGGGTGAGATTTGGTATTTAGGCTCGAGACTGTACAAATATGTTGTTTTTTACTTGTTTTCCCCTATCACCCCAAAACGTACAAGTTTGTTTTGTGACATGGAAATATTTATTTACCATGTACTAGATTAGACTAGGTTAAAAATTAGGTGTAATCGAATGTACAATGGAATTTTCAGTTTGTGTCAACAGAGAACGCAAATAATCAATTCTGTGCAGAGATAATAAATTTTCGATTAGGTCTAAGCACACTAAGCCTTATTTAATAGAAATCAACATTTCCCCTATAACCGATTTTGATTTGAAATTCAGTATTGAGGATACAGTTCTTTGCAACGAATACTGTCGTATTTTCCAAAGGGTAGTTACCCTACAAAAACTTAGTAAACTAAGGTCATCTTCAGTTTAGCAATCGCCGAGAGTTGTTCGCGCGGGGCGGCGAGGAAGACCCGATTGTCCGAGGCGGAGGCACTCCAGGAATGCCGCCGATATTGTAACGGTGCCTTGTCCCGTCCGTTTCCCCGCTGAGGCAGCAGCGTTTTTTCCCACAGTTGGCAGCCGTGTGGACCAGCTGGTTTTTGACATTTCCCCCCTCTGTCACGGGGGAAGGCAGGGATGGGGATAGGGATCGATAGTCCCGCACGCACGTACCCACTATCGCACGCACGCACGGCGGACGCGGGTCGTTGACCCGACGCTCGTCGTGGGAGGGGCAAGGTCTCTGTCGCTGGCAGAAGGACGCTGCCGTCGCGCGCCGCCATTTTACTACGTGCGTCGCCGTTTCCTCTGCTGAAAACGGGGTGGCGGGTCTAAAAATGTAATTTAGCAACTTATATGTGACGAGGGAAATATACTGAAAGAGAATGAGGCTCGTTCATGTGCTACTTGCGTGATAGTAAATTACTGGGTGTTTTCCATTGATAAATACGGTACCGATTGCTCCAACTAAACATTTTAATCGGTGCAAGCAAACTAACTCTGAATGAAATATTTATTTTGTGCATTCTGTAGGTTCTCCTTTTAGACTTCCTGTCACCAAAATACTTTAACTATATCAACAAATTGTAATCGTGGTTAAATTTCATACATTGATACATATCTCGACCACTGTGGATAAAACATATATTCGTTTTAATGAATACATTTCCCTCTCATCTCTGTCATCAATTTATTATTTGGTTACTGGGTACTTTACGTTTTAAAGATTTATCATCGAACGGACTTCTAATCATATTATACAGTACATTTACACCGAGTCACTTGGCCTGAGAAAGTGGTTGATTTTTACCACCACCAAGTGGTTGATTTTTTGCCGAGTGGGTGGTTTTTTTACCTATATGTTTGTTTTATCTCTACTAATCTTTATGCAAGTTTCTATCTCGTGGTTCAACAGTAATATCATACCAATAGTGGAAGTAAAAAAAATTAACAACATTCTTTCGCTTTACTTGAACTGTAATTATGACGGAATTTGTTTTTTGTTCTTGAAAAGCTGGAATTATATGCCAGCTTTACCATAGTTTCAAATTATGGATTTGAATTTATTGAATGTAAGTGAGTTAATCAGTAAAATATTTATTTGTCTGTTCTATACATATAGATTTAAAAGGTAGTTGAGAAGTATTTTAATGTTTGTAAACCATAATTAGCTTTACACCCACTATTTCTGTTCAGTTACCAAAACATGAGAAGGAATGTAAAGATTAAGAAAAAAGTCAATTTAGCAGAATGATTGAGAACAAAAGAAAAATTACTAGAGAAGAAAAAAGATAAGATCAGATATTGTGGAGATGAAATAGATTGGTGTATAAAGACAAACATCCAACTTTTTGATATCTTGTGCCTGCGATTTATTACTGTTGACCTAATTAATAGTGATTGTTTTGTGATTAACTCTACTATATTATTAATTTGGGTTAATAATAATTATTATTTTACAAAAGGATACTTATGTAAAAGAGCAGAGTTATAACAACTGCGGGAGCCCCATATAAATTACTTTACAAAATGCCCGTAAAACGTAACTGATATTATAGGAATATTCATCAATCATATTTAACTGTGCAGTAAAAGAATAGTTTAATCGCGATAAAAAGCTATTTCGTGGTTAAAATTAACAAGTGTTATCAATGGCACTCTCGTGTTACATGTTCGTATGTGTTGCGATGCTGAAATTTTGTATAAAAAAGTACTGGAAATTTACTGGAATTCTAAAATCAGATGTCAGTAAACATCCAGTATAATTTTACAATTTCAGTTTACAAAACAAAATTTTGTGTTTCCACGATAATATGAAGAATGTTCAATATTTATTCAGCAACTAACTCATGACTGCATCGCCAGATAAATCGTCTAGCGTTTACTGTAAATTTCTCTGAACTATGATAAGAAATGGAGCTGATAATGTTTACTAATATTCTCTTGTTATACTGACTTCGAAACTAAAGTTGATATCTGTAGAGTTTAAATAAAAACTACGTTTTTGTCCATTTTACATTTTATAAATCCCTTGTTTTAGCCTATATTCTGTAGAAGACACGTAACGAACTTGATTATTCAATTGTTGGCTGCTGTGTCGGATTAAAAATGCATTTACATTTTGATTGAGAATATTTATTTTCGAGTGGATTTCACTTATGATGTTTGTTGTTTCACAAATTCGCCATCAGGTCCTTATCGAACGATTGTGCAACAGGTTCACTGGCCCAAAATTAGGGTCTAAAAATCACCCACGGTGTCCAGCGATAACTATCAATTATTCCGTAGTATTAAATTTCCCACGGTTTCTACATTTCGATGTTTGGGTCTATTCATGTCTCTTACGAGTAGCTTTGCAGTATTTTTACAAATAAGTTAGGTGAACGATTTCCGGATATTTTATTTTGTGTATCGTGAGATCAAGGGTTTCATACGTTGGAAGCAGATATTCGGCGGCGGCGGCGGCGGCGGCCTTGGCTCAGTACTTTCTCCACGCTCTAAACCACTTTCTACCTCCCCTTCACTCGCCTGTTCTCTCCTTTCCTCGCATTCTTGTCATCCGGGTGTTCGGCCCCGAGTCCGATTTGAGGGATGATAAACTGATAAGGATGCAACCCGACGAGACCCGACTCAGATACCCGAACGAGATCGAGTGTTGGATTCGAATGTTTGTCGAATTTAAATCACAAGAAGCTTGTTTGTGCTTCTTGAACTGCTGAAGCCGTCTTAACGGGCCAGTTTTTCCCACAGGGATTTCTTCTTAAGATTTAACAGGGAAATCATCCCAGGCGAAGAAGCTGGTGCACCTGGGAGAGTAATCTAATAGTTGAATCAAAAAGGGGTTTACAAATAATTCTCTCAATTAAGGTTCTGAGTCTCAATGTTTAAAAAATAATGACTAGAACACTATTTCTTTTATTATTTGCTCGTTATTGGGTACGTTGTTTTACAGTTAACTCTCTTTCATGTGTCCTGTATAACAAAATATTTGTATAAATAGCTCTTGTCATTTTAGTGTTCAGTCAACATGTTTGTGTGTTTTATTAATCCTCCCAGCAGACATAATACATTCTCAACTTATTATTATTCCTTATTGAATTTTGAAATTATTTAAAGTCCAAATAAACTTCAGCTTGTTTTTTCTCCTTCATATGATAAATTAGCTGCGACAGGGTCATACCTCTCGGACGAGCCGACGGGGACGGACAACCCTTCAAGTCGGGAGAAGCACTCCGGCCGTAATCTCTCGAGAAGTTAGTTCGCCGATATGACGCGATATCTCCATCGTTACTCTGACGCCAGCCTGGCGGCTGTTATCGTTACTCACGTCACAGAATATTTATAATGAATCTTAAATATTTAAACAATCTTTCGAGAGACGAGTTCCATTTTGATTCTTCCCACCCTATCAGAAACTGGTCTCGGGCTCATCTAACTCAGTCCGCTTTCTAGCGGGGTGTATTAAAATAATTTTTCATCGGTTCCCGTTCCCAGAACTTGTCTGGTTTGTCGTGTGTCGGCTGGAATTGCGTCGATGGGTTCAGTAATTGCGAGTCTCCGTTAGGTCGCTTAGATTGTGGCCTGTTTGTGAGGGTATCACCAGGTGCACGGGTTTGGAACGCGCGGTGCAATTTCTGATTAAGTCGTAGACCAGTAAAAAATAGCATCTTATGAGTTGAAAAAATAAGTATTTTGTTCTAGGATACGTTTACTGAATTGGATATCCTAATCTTGTAAACAAATCTCACATGCTTGCGAAATGATTTGCAAGGAAATTAGCAGCGCTCCATATGTGATTTTTTTTAGGTGTAATGTACATTTTTAGCATAATTCAATCTTTAGTAACAATGTGAAATATAAAAATGCTCTGATGCCGATAAGAACATTTAATACATCAAAGTTAAGGAGTAAGCGTAAGTGGTAGGCTACAGTTTGTTTAGTCTGCCTTCGTTGTAATTTACGCGGTTAGTTCTTCGAAAGCGTTCATGATCATAAACGCTTGAATCCATCTCTTTGTCAAGTTAATCATCCTTTACTAAAAAAAGTCCTTCCCTCAATAGAATAGAAGGTATGCTGTAATTTAGAAATAAAAGATAAAGGAAAAAACGTTATATTTTGGTTTTTGCAGGTAAGAATATTGGCCGGTAAACGGTAAGATGGCATACATCAGTTTGATTTACGTTTGAATCTATCTGAAAGATAACACTAAAATGGTTTTGTTGGCTTTGTACAATTTCAAGTCTATAACGTTTTGAAAATTTGTTTCGCAAAAAGATCCATTTTTACATTCAATGCAAAAATTGTGATGTTATGCAAGTGTTAAGTGTTGAAACGGACATATCTGTCCACATTTCAGTTGTTTTATCAAGATTATCTAACGACCTCTTTCTTTTCGAAAATATCATTAACTAATAGCCCAGTGACAAATAACGCGTGTATTTTATAATGGCGTGTAATAGCACTGAATTGATTGTGCTGGCTTCGTGCAATTTTAAGCTATTTTGTAAGAGAGTTAAGAAGCTGTTACTGTACTTTCAAATTGATTTGTAGTCTATAGCTTGTTGACAGTTCGCATCGCCAAACTATCCCTTTTTTTATCGAGTTTGCAAAAAAACTTATTGTCAGCCTAGTGTAAAGGGCTTACTTAAATCGACATACGTCTGCCCACAATTCAGTTGTTTTATCAAGATTATCCAACGAGCTCTTTCTGTTAGAAAAATATAATTAAATGATAACAGCTCAATGACAAATTACACAACGGTGTGTTTTTTTATGATTGTAATATCACGAAAGGAAAATAATTTACTAAGATCGAAAGTTGTTCTTTGAAAATACATTCTTGGTTGGGAAGCAGCTGTTTGGCAATTAATGATTGTTTTGTAACATTTTAGAAAAAAATCCGCTTTTCAAAAGCAGTCAGGATTAGGGACATGTTATTATGACTCCCTTATTCCTCCACTCGCCCTCGCCTCCGCAAAGAACAACAACACGATGGTAGACCATTTATTTTTCCCGAGCAGTAATTGTTGACGCCACTTAACCACGGAATATTTTTCTGAACATGTAAAAAAAATTATGTATATCTGCAAATGTTTAATATTTAGTTTTTAAATAAATGAGTTAATCTCTTGCTTTGCCTTTACAATGATAAGTTTTCGAAACAATTAATTTAGTGTCTGTAAGCAGTGGGGCCTCCGTGACACAATATTTAAATATCGAATTCCCCAACTCGTCATATCTTGATGACCCGGCTTCGAGGAACACAAAATTGATTGTGCCAGATAGAGTGGCATTCGGTTCAAAGTCTTTTAAATAATTTTTAGTTTTTTTCTCTGTTGCATAGATGCATTTAATACATGTAATCTCAATTAATTTTTGTATGTTACGTTTAACTTTTATTTTTTGTCTTCAAACTTTAAGTCAATTTCTTTAACGAGTTTATGTTGGATGATAAAATCCTAAATATAAAAGGAAACAGAGATATGTTAATAATATGTTGAGCCACGACTAGTAGTGCTAGAATGTTGAGTTGTAAATTTTATTTGATACCACAATTACTAAGGCTTTATATTGCTACATTTTTTATGCTCAGCTTGCGAATTTCATCTGTTTTGTGTTCTATATCGTCGATGGTAGGAATTTATGGTGGATTTCCGTCATAAAACCGTCAGTAGTAACCAACAGCTTATGGCAGGGTGGGAAAGGGGGGTACGTACAAACTCGCCAACATTTTTGGGACTGTTTCTAATATACAAACTCGCCAACTTTAAATTAGGTGAAACTAGGGTCAGGAATCCGGCCGGCCACATACAAACTCGCCAACTTTTGACCGCGGGCAGGTACCTCTCCCTCTTCCCCTCCCCCGGCTCGGTGACAATTTGTTAGCCGGACCCCTGCGTACATACCTCCGCTACTGCACCTGCATTCAAGTCTATATTCCTTAAGAATTACACTACTTAATTGCTACTTAACGACTGTATTCTATAGCATTGAAATTACCTGTAGTTCAAGCAAGTCAAATACAAATTTTAGTCAAATTAACTATAATTAAATAAATATTAAGCATATGGAACATGTTGGTTTTAAAACCTTCATGGTAATAAACGTTTAAAACCATATAAGAGAATGATAAATACAGCACAGCATATTTACTACTAATTGCCACATATTAAAGACACCGATGAAACTGTTACAACGTGACTAGTCGTAGATTTTCGTTGATTTTGCAGCAGTAATCTTCACTTTTCGTTTTGCGCTGAGACTCATTTTGCAAAATTAACAACAATCGACGACTAGACACCTTACAGTTTCATCGGCGTCTTAACATGGGGTAATTCATAGTAAATATGCTGATGTACTGTTTTTATCTGGTGGGGATTAACGTCCGCACTATTGAATACTACGTTCATAGGACCGTCCTCATAATTAGATCAGTTCGTAAAACTGATAATCGAGGAAATTATGGTTCGGATTCCACGTTAAAATGTCATTGGCCCTTAGTTGTCCCCTTAGTTATGCCCTTAGTTGTCATTGGCTGTTGGGCTATTAATCAACAGTCCTGTCGAAGGAACCTGTCGGCCTTAGTCAGTACCAAGACTAGACGACTAGACTACAAGAACGCGCCACTACCATCCTTCACTCATATGTTCATTCTGTTAAAATACCTACCTGGGTAGGTCGCCATTTCAAGTAATGTATCTAATGTATCTAACGTTTTAAAACAAACATGTTCCAACTGGTTAATAATCATTTAATTATAATTATTTTGACTAAAATTTGTATTTGACTTGCTTGAACTGCAGGTGATTTCAATGCTATAGAATACAGTCGTTAAGTAGCAATGTTAAGTATAATTCTTAATAAATATAGACTTGAATGCAGGTGCAGTAGTGGAGGTCTGT
The DNA here is from genome assembly GCA_035578135.1 of Flexamia atlantica. Taxonomy (NCBI): domain Eukaryota; kingdom Metazoa; phylum Arthropoda; class Insecta; order Hemiptera; family Cicadellidae; genus Flexamia; species Flexamia atlantica. The sequence continues at coordinate 29,003,727 of JAQJVK010000012.1, forward strand.
ACGCAGGGGTCCCGGCTAACAAATTGTCACTGAGCCGGGGGAGGGGAAGAGGGAGAGGCTTCCCTGCCCACGGTCAAAAGTTGGCGAGTTTGAATGTGGCCGGCCGGATTCCTGACCCTAGTTTTTGCACCTAATTAAAAGTTGGCGAGTTTGTATATTAGAAACCGTCCCAAAAATGTTGGCGAGTTTGTATGCAGCCGGGAAAGGGGCAGGTGTCACGACGTGTGCTGGTCTCCCCCCTCCCTTTCCAATCACGCGACTCTCCCTCCCAATGCAGTGGGACCTCCTACTACTGCCTTCCAATCTACTGAATACGAGTTTTTTTACTTCTATTCTCGTTGTAGTAACTACCATCCTCATTACTATCAACCTTTGTAAAGTGACAAATAGAGCGATGAAATGGCAATTTATGACTGTTGTAGATCCTTACCTTGACACATCTTTTGTTTTTTTCCTTTTTATCCTATTCCTAATTTTGGACGCGTGTGTTTTGGTGCTATACAATTTTTACTTTCTCAGTGCTACCTTCACCAGTTTAACCAAGAACTAATCCCATTGCAATAAAAAGCCTGCAGACAGACAGAGTGCAGCCGTAGTAGGGTTGCCACAATCTTGTTCAAAAGTGAAGTCGGGACACTGATTGGGAGTGTTTTATTGGAGTGGGAATAGTATGATGGTAGTTTTAAAAATCAAACACGTTTTACCCTTCAAACCGCTGTGTTTGTAATGATTAATTATTAGTGTTAAAATAAAAAATTATTAAATAAGACTAATATTATAGTCTTTTATGCTACATAAATTTCAAATTCGAGTTTGAAACCCAGGAATAATATATATTTTACACCTAACAATTGAAAATACTCATGAGACCAATCACGGATTTGGCTTATGTGTACTTACACGGAAGCCTGTCTCAACGTATTAGAAAGCTATATGGGAAGAACACTTGATTCGCTCACCATCGTGGTCGACGCCCGAAATCACGGATTCGTCTCATGTGTACTTAGACCATGGAAGCTGTTTCAACGAATTAATTGGAAATACTCGTTTAAATAAAGCGACATTTACCTGTTACAAAGCGCATTGGTATACCAACTCCTTGCCTTAACCAATAACAACAATTTATTTTTATGAATTCTCCTGGCTGTAAGGAAATTGTAAGAATGTTGCGTTCCAAGGACCTTTCTTGGAAAGTTTTAAACATTTCTTGGATCAACGGCACATAAACATGAAAACTGTTGACCGTCTCCAAAAAGTTAAAAGTAAGGTAACCCTTGGCAGTTCCAGTTTGTTTTCTTGTCTCAGTCGAGCACCTTATCAGTTTCGAGATCTTAGTGCAGCGATTCCCAGCCTTTTTTACGTCGTGGCACACTAACTTGCATCCAAATTTTGTTACGGCACGCCTACGTGTACCGGTATTTAAATAGGCTATATTGTTTTATTATGATACAGCATTTGTTTAATTTATTATAAATAGCTCATTTTAATGGAAATGGGACCAATAAATACAGCATTTTGACATGAATAAACATATATTTCAATGTGGAGAGAATCAAAGTGATAATACAAGCCAAGTTTTACAATTTCGCGGCACACCTGCGAAAGCCTCACGGCACATCAGTGTGGCGTGGCACACAGGTTGGGAATTGCTGTCATAGTGAAACACAAAGAACATTTGTTTGGATATAACGTGTTTGAAGTGGTTGTGCCATTCAACTCGCCAACAATTTTTAATACAATTTACTTTGTCGCTAAGAGAGTTCATGCAGCTTTAACTTTCGTTTGGAAACCTTACTTCGGAGTAAGGTTTCCAAACCTTACTTCTGATGACAAGTTTTGACTTCAGGTCAATGTCCACACTAAAATTAACTAACCAGTCCCTGGAGATGACACTCTATACCAAGAATCTTTGATAGTTTGGGGACTTAAGCTGTGTATGAAGCTGACGAGACTTTAGTTTTAACAATCTTAAGAATGCAAGATAATATTTGAAATTGTTTCTGATAATAATTCTGACTCACACAGGTTTTTTCAATGACTCATTTTGTGCTGGTTATCGGCGATTGTATTATCGAACGAACTAGTAACTGTAATCTGTGGTTTTACTGTAGCCTAAACTTAATTTGTGATAAGTAAAATAAAATGCGCCAATTATATATGATAAGATTCATATTAAGTAAAGTTTAAATTCAACTAACTATTCCATTACGTTTTTGTTTGTGAAAAACTACTGTACCACTTACTTTGTCCCCCTTTTGCTCTTGATTGCATAGCAGTCAAGTGTCTTCGTATTATCATTGCTAACGTTGGACTTCCCTCATATATTTGCTTTTAGGGGGATTTTGCCTGCGTAGGTGAAATTGTAATCGACCGATCAATGAGATTGGCATTTCAGACAACTGAAATTATTGATACTTATATATATTTTGTAATACAATCTAAATTAAATTGACATACTCCCTTAAAACTGTCAGTAAGATGAGCATGGAAAAACATTGTATTGCATATCAGTTTTAGTTCTTCATCTGTGCCATGATATTGTCGGGTGGTGCTCTGCGGAATGCATACTTTCGCTCCCACACTCGTGAGCTCACTTTGTGTACCTGAGTAATTTAAGAGGAAACGTCCATAAAGTATTAGATTTCATCTCGATATTAAAGTTTTTAGGGCGAGGTGTACCTTATTTACTTGTTTTTTTTCTCTGTGATTACTTGCTCCTAATCATAGTCATACTACTGTAGTGTGATTACTTACTCTTAATCATAGTCATACTTGTAGTGACATTAAAATTCGTAAAACTTCTAATAAGTATTTTTGCTTGGAGGATAGAGAGTTTGGTTCAACTAAGGTGCCATGCTCATATTACGTTACGCATCGAGTGGGTGGGAGAGGGTTTTGGCACACCTTGTTAGACCTAACAAGGGGGAGCGACAGCGTGTCTAAAACGCCTCGTGTATTTTTTAATTTAGTGTTTTGAAAGTGAAATACTAAACCAGTTTTCCATAAAAGTGGTTTGTGTGACGTTATCATAAACGAATTTACTTGAAATAAAATGTAAAAATGCTTTGTTGTGTTGTGTTAAGGCACGAGACCGTGTACAAATTTAGGAATATGAATAAATCAATTGGCATCTAACCGTTTGAATTACAATTTGTAGACATCCCATTTTGGCACTTATAATTTAGAAACACCTTTTTTTAGAAGAAGGTTTTGTTGGACCTTTTAAGTAAAAGCTTTTTAGTTTTTAATTTGATGAATCCCTTTTCCACATTATCAGGGCTTCTTGATAAGGCAGCTGAACGGCAGATAGGCTGAAGGCCTTAATAGGAATGGATGATAAGAAACGAGCTACTCACCACTAAAACCTAATAAAATATTATTACCAGCACGGAATTTTCTGATTCATTTTAAAGTTATACAGTAGACTCTCGATAATTCGACACTTAGTGGACTTCAGGGGTGTCGAAGTATCAAAATGTCGAACTATAGGGAGTATACACATGGGATTTCACATTAACTAAAGCATTAAAAATGCAGGTTAGACATGTACATCTCCTAAATTTGTTGAATAACATAAACCTAAACCATTGCACAGCTATTTTACTAACTTTTTATCATAATATAGGTCCCAGTAAATATCACTGGACAAAATAATTGGGAGGCTTAGAATGTTTGTTGAGTGTCAACGGGTGTCGAACTATACAGAGTGTCGAAGTATCGAGTGTCGAACAATCGAGAGTCTACTGTAATTAGGGTTGAAAATCACAATCAATACATAAGATACAACACAATTAAAAAATTATAATTAGGGATGAAAATCACAATCTATGCACATGATACAACACAATGTACAATAATTCATGCGCTTAAAGCACTCCATGTCGCAATAACAACGCGCTTAGTACCTCACTTAACTTCCAAGGATGACAGCCGCACTTGCAAGGACTAAAGGCGAAGGCAGAGATAAGGATTGTGTAACAATAGTTCAATACGTGCTCTTTATGCAACGCCGAGTTCCGAACTTCCCACTTTCTTGAACAACGCCCTACGTTGGGTTAAGCAATATTGTATTCGTAATATTCTTCTTCTGAATTTTTCAAATGTTGTCATTACATTATATACTGAATGAAGCACGGATCACACCTGTCTGTTACCGTATTAGGGATGAATTAAAAACGGTCGCCCAAAGAACTTTTTATCCTTTCGTTGTATTAAGGCAATTAAATAATTTGAAGATATGAACCACTTAAATGATTTTTAAATGGTTACTGGATATTTTCTACCATTACTTTCAGGATTAGATTTATTTGGAGTCTGAAATGAGAACCTTGTTTTTGTGAAAGTTATTCTGTTAAATTTAAATCAATACAAATAAATTGCCAACATATTTTTGGTAACAAATCGGAAAGCTTTCTGGTAAAAATCAAAAGTCCTTTGACCAGACTCTTTATAAAAATCGGAAGACTTGCTGGTAAAATTCGAAAGTCTTTTGACCTAAATTAAACTTCTCAAACTTTGTTACTGTATCCATCCATTTCAGTTATTGTAGTTTACAGAGAAGTCTTCAACTACGAACATATCTCAGTAACGCAAATGTTACAAACATTACAACAGGTCACTCGATAAAATCTTGGGTTTCACGCTGTTATGAATTTTTAATCAGGCTAGTCTTTTATGGACCTATTAAGATCAAGTTCGTCCGCTTGAGACCACGTGATTCTGACATGACACGTTTCCACGGTCAGGGTTGTCAGTCCGGATCCTGCCGGGATTTTCAGCTCCGCAGTTGGCAGTTTGCGAACCTTGAATTATAGGTGCCTCGTGCCGTTATTGCATTGCAGAATGTATGCAACAAAGGGATAGGCCTATGCAATATGTGTTTACGATGTCTAATTAAATGTTAATGCCGAAAATGCCGATGGTTCAACCGTTTTTAACCTTTTTTAATACGTATTTAAATTTTGTATAGGCTATGTATTAAAAATTTCACCGTGTTACTTTTTTTAACATCATTTTTTTAGCGTAAAGTTACCGGTTCTGTCGTATTGCATAATACAATAAAACTAATTCTCCCTGAAAAACAACATTTAATTCTTTACGAACTTGTCCCTCCTAGTAATCTTGAATTTAGATGATATTTAGCTATATTTTATATACTTACATAATAATGATATAGCCAAAGAGTATTGAGAATTTTCTTGAGATCGTTGATCAATTTTGTAAAGCGTCCAATCAATTCACTATCAGTGTTGGTCAGTCTGAAAATATTTGTAGTGCCTTTACAGTACAGTACTATTAGTTGCAAAGGCTGCTCAGGCTGTTTTTGCAGTTACAAACTTAAGCAGAAAATTATAATTAGTTGAAATCAATAAATTACTTTAAGATATTTCTTTTATCGCGTTGGCCAACCTGGCTCTACGTAGTTGATTGTTGAGATGTCGTGGCGGTAGTGACGGGGACAGTGGGTGCCGCTCGGTTGGCAGCACTGGCAAGAAAAACCTTGAACGATCGCTCGTGGCTCAGTGGTGCCAACCTAGCCTACCGGAAGTGCGGTGGTAATAGGCTCATTAGTACATCTCCCCGCCGCGGAGGTCGTTGTTGAGATGAGCGATAGTTGGGAGATAACGATGGAGGAATATTCTAACTATTTTTGGCGGTTCCAGGGCGAGATTTAAATCCAAATATTTCGGCTTTTGTATGCAATAGATTTATATCAGCGTAGGGTGGGTGCACCAGAGAATGCCCACATTCCAGTGAATGGCCGTTTTGCTAAAATAAACCTGTATCAAGCACTTCCTTTAGGCTAGCTAATTATGAATAAGCGTAAAACCAGCCTTGGAATATTATTAAACATTTATCTTTCATTGGTTTAAATTGGTGCTATTTAAAATTCTTAAACATGTATAATATATCGTGTCTAATTGTTTTTGATTAAAGTTGTTTCCTGCAACAGTGACTTATCTGCAACGCTTATCTGGATTTACATTCATTCTGCATCTGATGAATATTTAATAAATGTGTTACAATCAAATAATAGTTAACATACTATCCTACAAATTAAAATCAGTTCTTTTGATCATCATGTGACAATAAATTATTACCAAGGGCGGTCATAAATTAGAGCGTAATTAGCAAAAACCAGTAAATGACCTGGGGCAACCTTCGCGGTCATTCACTGGAACAAGAGCGGTCATTTACTAGCTGTGATCTTTACTTTCAGCTGTGCTTATTCTTATTTATTGTTGTCAGCTGTTTTATCACATTTTTGGCAGTTGATTCAGTTAAAAAAGGCCGGTCATTCACTGGTGTGGATCGGTCATTCAATAGTGCATTCCTGGTCATTCGTTAGAGCATTGACTGAGTTGTCTTTCAATTAAATCAGTATTCCCATCAAGTGACCAACTAAACTAATATCTCTTAATTCTTAAAAAATAAATTAGCTTTGTATAGTAAAATGTCGAACTGTGACTATCAAATGAGGGTGTAAGGTCAAATTAACATGAGACGTCATCCTTAACCGGTCATTCACTGGTGCACTTACCCTGAAATAAGGTCTGATTTTCGTTGGCTATTTCTACCTAAGTCATCAACTCCTTTGGTAGACCTCTACCCTGAAACAACGTAGTAGTAATTTTGCTATTTTCCCTGTAATTGTTCAATTCAGTGCAGTTGTTCATATATATTAACACAATTTTAAAATGATTATCTTGTGAACAAACAAACCTGTTTTAAACAATGATTAAAAAAATAAATTAATGTATTTTTCGGTGATGCGGTAAATGCAAAGGTAGAGCACATTATCCAACCTTGAATGTTGTGTCACCAACGGCTTTGTTCCTCCCCACCCACACTCCTACGAGATACGCAAGATTATAATATTTCGCATCTTTCTTTAGCAATTATAATTGTTTGCGGTTCACCTCGTGACCGTGGACAAGGAAATGTTTCTAGCAAACAGTAAAACACACTTTATTAACAGTTTGTTCATGAATGATACACGCCCAAATAATTTGATTAATGTGTACTTTTATAGACCGACCAAAGAATAAGAAAATAAAAATTAAATTACAACTAGATGCAGTAAAGAGACCATTACTTTAATCAATCGGATAAAGTGATTTGGACGTTCCCAAAGAATATGGTCCACTCGTCCTTCGTCATCGATTACACTTTGCAGGTCTATCTCTCCTTGAACGATTTTTTCCAGATCATGGGATAAGGGTTTCCTGATGAGGTTTACATAGATAACATGCACATGGACAAGATGTAAAGGGATAGATCATTTTATTTAACTAACATTACACCCTCTAAACATCAAGTGCAATAGATACAATTAATTTTAATCCAATAGAATCTAATCAAAACGCTTTATCGCCAAAGACACAAATGTGCATAACAATAATCGACATAATGTATACAGTTCATAAACAATGTAATTAAATTAATTCGAAAAAGAATTGTTCAATTACTTATGTGAAAAATGCTGTTATAAGATTGAGGACTTTTGGAATTATTATATAACACACCATTGTTTGTTTTACTAGGTATAACCTATGACACTATTTATGTATGTAATGTACTAGACAAATAAAGGATGTTTTGAATTGAATTGAAAATGTGAGCAAAATTACCAATTTTCTTGTTAAACTATTCCTCTGAGCAATAGCTTTCCTTGATATCAGAAACCCCTTTTTAATTTTTTTTTTATTTGAGTAGTTTGCTTCTTTTGTAGGAACAATAGGAGGGAGTTGAAAAGTTTGATAGATGAATAATAAGTCTGGTGCTGGAAATATGTGGTACTGCGTTAAAAAGTACTTAAGGAATCAGTTTTTCGGAATTTACATATTTTAAGGGGGCTGATTAGAGAACAGATCGAAGTTATTACTCAAAAATACTGAACAACTAAAGATATTAATTGATGTCAACTTCAAGATGTTGTCATCCCTAAATTTGCCTTTACACGATGTCGATCTACTAAGGCCAAATGTATTTCGTAAAAGCTTTCCTCTCGGCTTGAAAACTGTTTTTGGGTTTTCAACCCCAAGTCGTAACACCATCAGCAAGAATAGCACCAAAAACATCCTTAGTAAACAGTAAGGAGAATTTCACGATTTGAGAAGTTCGCGCAGGTTGCTTAGAAGCAAACTGCGCGAAGAAGAAAAAGAACTCAAAAGTTTTTGCAAATATGTCAGTATGCTTATCATGAGTGAAGAGATAGCTTTGGAAACCTTGTAGCAGTGTCATTAATGAAAATTATAAACACAATCGGACCTACGACACTGCCATGAGGTACTCCAGAACACAATGTCTATTTTTCAGAGAGTCATCTCAAGGAAACCTAGCTTATAGGCAACTGAACTAACTCGTCAACCAACTTGTCGTGCATGTAGTTCTGTAGTTATTATGATATACGCCTTTCCTCACAAACCTGTTCTCTAATTCTTTCCTAAGGAAAATTGAATGATTCACTACTTCAAAAGCTTTGCTCTAATCAAGAAACAAACCTAATGAATGATCTTTGTGGTCAAGAGAGGAAGACAAAGAAGACACAAATTATTCTTTCCAACCAAACTGATCACTAACAAGGTTGTAATGCTCAGTCTCAAATGAAGACAATTGGTTCCGAAATACTTTTTTCAACTACTTTGGAAAGATCGAAAGTCATGTTCATTTCATTCTTATTTTTGATACTGCATCTACAGGCGGAATTCCGCACGTAATCCGGTAATCAGATACTTCTCTCCTGATGGTAGTGGAAGTAATGGCAAAAAACAAAAGGCAAGAAGTACCCCATAATTTACAGTTGTCGCGATTTTTAATAATCATATTCATATTTTATCTATCAATTTAGGCCTAATGGATGTGATAAAGAATGGTTTATCTGACTGCCTCTGCCGAGCGAGGATGTCGGGAGTCGGGAGCAAGGATGCTGTCCGGTCTGGAGGTCGCGCGGTACTGACCTTGTCTGCAGCTGCCAGCTGCCTCCCTGTGGTGGAATCCAGTTTATGAATACAGGAATTGCGAAGGTGTGATGTCGTCGACTGGGTGTTGGATTTTCCCCGTTTGGTTCCATTTTAATAGGAAATAAGGGGTTGGGTGATGAAAAGCTGAAATTATTTGTGACAATAACTGTATATCGCGTTGTTATCTCCATTCTATGTTGGTTTGATAATAAAATGACATTATAACGATTATTAAAACTAATTGCAGACTGCACAGAGAGTCCAAGTAAGTCTAAGTAAGGATCTAAGTAAGTTAATTCTTTTATATGATGCAAGTAAATATTTTCTCGGCAGCGTTTGTTGTAACAGAATGCTGAAAGTGTGAAGGTTTGAGACAAGTGATTTAGTTGGTTTTTTAATTATGACATTCATTTGGAAAACTAAGAATTATGTGCCATAAATTATAATCGTCAAAAGTTGTTGGAATAATTAAACAGTTTCTTGAATTAATTCTCATAAATGGATTTTTAAGTTCAGATTCATCAGTTTACTCCTTAAGAAATTACTCTTAATTCATAAATGACTTATTTGATTTGTGAATTTTTCCTTTACAACTTCGTTTTAGGACAAATTTTATTTGAAAAAATTGTCTCAGAGTAGTAACCGTTAGTCATCCCGTTGTGTCGCGGGTCCGGATCAGCATTGAACATTTCTTACAGCTTAACTCAACGTTGGGGGGTCCCAGCCTAGGTTGAGTGACCGTCTTATCTCATGCGCTGATATACTGAATTACGTAACATGACGCGACTCCTCCTCTGGGAATCTCTGATGGCTCGAAACATGACATCAATGACTTGTGAACAGGTCAAAGTTTGGTCATATTCAAGGATGTTTTCAGCTTTATTTTTGTTTCGCTTTGGGTTGTATGTAGTTATAACTGCCCAGTTAAAAAAAATTGAGTAACGTTGACCGCTAAAATTGTTAATTATCCATTAAAACACAGAAATCCTAATTTGTCCTTCACCATAGGGCAGTCCTTGTTAATATTGGATAATCTACTTTTTAAAATCAGCTCAAATTTTTGCGGTGCTCTACTCTTGGTTAAATTGGAGCTCATATTTTTGCGGTAGCCCTACTGTGCTTGAAGACAAAAGACAGTTCTACTCGGCCGGAGCGCTATAAAACTCACGTTATTGAGCCGTGCGTAATGAGATGAATGGCTGTTTGCACTGACAATTACGATTTGCATTGTGACTGTAATGACCGCTGCCAAGGCCGTGACAGAACGCAGATGCAAGAGGGGAAAGCCACGTTTATCCATCGTAGTAGGCATATGAAGTTATATCGAGCGAGACTGAAACATTGTGTAATGCGAGATGGAGAAGAAATATTTCTAGCCTGTTCCGTTCTCGGTGGCGTGGAGCCAGTTGCTTGGAAAATTCTCTGATTTAAGTTGAATTTCAGATATATACCTCGTTCGATGAACATGTTGAATCTTGAGTGCTTACAAACAAAATTAGTTTTTAGCCAAATATTTCAGTTTTGGGGAAAACAAAGTAATTAATTTGTTAAAATTAATGAAAATCAATTGAATGTTGTAGTTTGGTGACGTTCGAGCCCAAAAAATTTGTTTAAACTGTTTAATTGTAAACACCCCAGGTTCATCATGTTTCTCATTAGGTATAACCGCGAGGGCAATAATTTTGTTAATTCATAAGCTTATTAGTGGAAGCTGTGAACTTTTTTACCAATAGATAAACAATTGTCATATTTTATAAATTTTTATCAGATTAGTATTAACTTTCGATAAAGAATTTATAACATTTGAAATGTTGCAGGTTATTTAGTTGGAAGTGGTTACTGAATAAGAAATGGCAGTTAATTGTGTTGTAGCTTGAAAAATTTTAAAAATGTTGTTTAGGATTAGACAAAGCTCTTAAATCTTCGGTGTGTTGTCAATATCGTTAAAGAAATCATAAAGTCAATTGAGATTTATTTTGATTTGTAACAAATTGCTGCATTCTTTCAATTGATTTTCATGTGTAGATATACGATACTTTAGCCCTAAATATTTTAATATTACTGTAATGGTGAAATTTAAAACGTTTGCCAAGATTTCTTATTGTAGGCCGTTTGAATAAAGATGCATTTAAATTGTTCTGGGAATTTTTCGAAAAGGTTTAAGGAATTTTGAATGCATAAACAATTTTAATTGAGTTTTGAACTAATTAAACCGAGACTAAGGAACCATCTCTGGAGTGTTGTTTTTTTCGGAAAAAGTCGATTAATTAATTGTCCTTCTGACCAATTAGAATCCAAGTCTTAGCTAGCAGCTTCAATAGCAAATATTTCTCATCTCAAAGGGGGAAAACTTGTGCATCTAACATGCCTTTATTTGATTATTATTACATTTTGCATTTTCCTTTTTTTCGAGCAAAGTGCTTTGTGATTTTGTGACTTACTACTACTCTTAACACAAAGGATTTCTTAACTTTGAAAGTGACTCATTATCGCTCGGCAAGTAGGCAAGTGGAACATGTTATTGCGAATATTTGCCTAGATTAGATAATGACTTTCAACAGCAGGTCAAAATAAAACAAACCAAGAAAGCCTGCTGCGTTCTATTGTTAATATCAACTAAACTTTGCCTCGAAATACACAAACTGAATGTTTTTTCGTATCTGTACAACCCAAAATTTCAAAATCAAACGTAATGGAAAAATAATCAATCAACTTAATGGGATATTAGTGCCTTTGTTTATCAAAAATTCCAACATTGTATAATAAACGAAAGATGTTCCGGCCATTTAAAATAATGAATTACAGTGAAACCTGGATAATTCGAACTTGTATAATTCGAAATCTTCTTTAATTCGAATATTTTTCTAGGTCCCTGGCATTTTGTATCTAAACAATGCTAAAAAATCGTGGATAATTCGAATTTTATTTTGGCTAATTCGAATTTTTAAGTTCCAAATTAAGGTACATCAATTTCATTCCACGACTGGAAATAGTTAAAAATTCATTGGAAAACACGTTTTACTACGACGTTCATTAAAAAATTAACGCCAGACCTATGGCGTGTCAGGTTATGGTCAAATGACTCATCCCTTCCACCTCCTAGGCTTCCCACCCTGCCCCAACATCGCTTGTACCTCGACACCAATAAGGTAAACTAAACAGTACAGAACGCTGACTGGGTTCGGAAAAGGGTTGTGCTCGCCGTGACAGCGCCACTAGTCTTTTCGTGTTTGATTCTGTGTAGAACGGCTCCCGGCAGACGAGCCATGCGCCAGACCTGATGCGCAGTTTTCTATGTCGACACAAAGGCTACTCAACACTGCGACCCCCTTCCCTCCCCCCACCAGCCAAACTAACTTCCGAATTCCAGTGCAGCATTCCGTTGTTTTCGATCGTCCTTCAAACAAAGTGTTTTTTTTTTATTTGTGCAGTGTCTTGTTTAAGTGTTATAAAAAGTTTTTACGTAACATTAAATAAGTGAAGTGACCATGTCGACAAAATCTCGGACCTATAAAACACTCACTTTGGCGGAAAGTCAATGAGCGTGCAATTGTCAATATTACACGAAGTTTATAAGTTGGTAGCCTGTATCAAGTTCAGAAGTAGCAGAACGTACTGTATTTTTTCTAGCAGAAATGTTTCTTTGTATTATCGTAAGTCGCGTCGTACGTATAGTTTTTACTTTAGGGTAGTTATTTCTGTTTTATGATTACTGATTTTGAACCCTTGTAATTAGCGTTTGTTGATGAATTTATTCTTTTAGTGTGTCAATTTCATAAAGAGGTTAAATTCACAATGTGATGTTTTAATGTTTTGGCCTCATTCTTTAGAACTTCTTTAATTCGAATTTATGGATAATTCGAAGTTTTTAGCTGGTCCCTTGAGGTTCGAATTATCCAGGTTCCACTGTAATTGTTAACGGGAATAAATATTCCCTAAATGAAAGGGAATATACACGAAATGTGCAAGTGATAATTTCAATATAATTACTGATATCACCTACAGTGTTGGAAGGTTTTAGTAACACCTCATCTTCTAGGTCTGGCAGCAGAAATCCACAATCAATAGAGAATACTATTTAACTGTTGCTGTTTGAACAGTTGTTTAAACATATAACGCGCCTGTTTGTTTTGCTTTTACTCTCTGATTGTATGTTTGAATTAGTTTGGATTTTTATGTTGCTTCTCATTAAATTCCTTTGTAATACTATATTTAAATAACAGTAATATCGCTCCTGGAATGATAATTTATAGCCATAATCACTTAATCACTTTAATAAGACAGGTACCTCATGGAGGACGTTACCCTGAATATGAGTGAAGGATGAGTGTGATGATCGTGATGATAGTGGCGCGATCTTGTAGCCTTGTTACTGACTGATAAGGTTATACGTAAACAATATTTAAGTTATTAAAATATATTGATTTTTAGACTTGGTTTACACGTGCGATTTGAAAACTCGGGGAGTTTGCTGCGAATTGTGGAAATTGAGGCACCATAGACCAATAATTGTTTTGCAAAATTCTCTTTTGATTAAGTATTTTAATTTATTAACAAACAATACAAGCCAAGGCAACAAAACCAAGTATACTTTTGGCCCAAAGTTTCTGCGCACATGAAAGGGTTGTCACTAAAAAAAAACAAACGCTGTTTATTGTTGTTGACTGGTTATCGTATGCAAGCAGAAATTATATGAGAGCTGGTATAATATCGGTTTGTTTTTCTCATTAATAGCAAAGGTGCGCTGTCCTCATAGTGTAAAGAAAAAAGGAAGATGTGTGCACAGTCAGCTGGTGTGACGTAGTTGGGCTCAAGAAACTGGTGGACCAGCAGTAAGACAGTACACATGAATAAGTTGATTGAGTTGTATTAACTGATTAGTATTTTAATCGTCGTAAGCGCTAGTTGCGTGAGCCCATCTACGGCAGACTCTGCACACACATTTCTTTTTTCCCTACACCGTGCGCTGTCCTTCCCTACGTTATTCTTATTCTATTTCTTAACTTATAAACTACACAACTTATTTTTGTTTTATAGTTTTTATTCATGTAGGCCTGCACCAGTAAAGGAAGTGGCTGCTCCATGTCGCGGGTCTAAACGCCAACTGCTGTTAACTAAGTGATAACTCTGATTTTCTTTGAATCGGGTTAGTGTCAAGAGTCTCTGGGCTGTATCCCACTGCATGACAATAGCGTGTATAAAAGTGTGTTTTATGATTTATTTGCCAACTGTTCCTCGCTCGACTGGCTCCTTATCTGTGTTGTTTGTCTGTTGCAGGTAAGCTCTGAGACGACAGGCAGGCGGGGCGGGCGGGGAGGGGGGTGCAGGTAGCAGGTAGCATGTGGGTGGCTGGAGATTACCTTCCCGCGCCCTCTCGACAGGGTAAGACCGCGCCACTAGGGATCGCCAACTGGGGAAGGCCTCAAGAATAATTAAATTGTTAATTTTTTTCTAATATTTTAAATGTTTGGGAAATGTAGTAAATTTAAATGTTTTCCCATTATATTTGAGGAATGTTAACTGTTTATTACTTTCCTTTCAGATCAAGGATTAGAAATCCTTGATTACATTATGAACGCATTTTGATTACTATTTTCAAGAATAAATAATATTTTCCAATAATACTCAGGGGCCTAGTTTGTGGTTGTTGTTCCTTTTCACAAATTGCTATTATTAACTCTTGGATTCAAAAACGAAATAGTTGGCGATCTTCTTACGATAACGATTGAAATATTTTCATGTAAAAATGAGTAAATTAATTGAAAATTTGCCTTGGGTTTTGGTGAAGTGGTTGTATATAGAGTTCAGTTTGCTTTTACTAAGGAATTAATGTATAAATTAGCTTGAACTAAACGTGGTTATCGGTACTTTTTAAATTGTAGATCAGAAAGTGAGTTCTGGTGCGATGAGTTCGTTGAAATTTTTTTTAAATAAGCCCTTCGGTGTTTCTGTGAGATGTGGTAAAATTTACATTTGTCCTGTGTTAAAGAGTAGAATTATTTGGATTCCAATATTTACACAGAATAACTGATGACATCTTTTTTAGTACTTAAATGCTATCTGTAAGTTCGGTAAAATCTAATACTAAATACCACTAAAAAATCTCAAAACCTTTTTTTACTTTATTGACTATGTAGGTACCGGTACTTGCATTAGTGATCAAGGTGTATGCAAAATAACATTTATTTATATGAATACCAACTGCAATGCAGTTGCTTTTTGAAACCCCCTTTAGAGGAAGCACGGCGAGTGGTATATTCTTTTTGTTTGATACTTTTACGGATTGCATTGGCAACACGTAAAAACTCCGTTGCAACGGACCCCGTTGCCGGATTGCATTGGCAACCCGTTTTAGTATTAGGCTCATACTAAAAAGGTGTTTTCTTTTTAGAGTTTTTTTACTTACATAAATGTATAGCTGTACACGATCTACTAATGTTAAGGCTATTATCAATGCTATTATTATCAAATCGGTGATTTCATTAAGATCCAGGCCCAAAACCGTTGCAACTTTTTTGTTTTAGGTCCTCAGATACCAAACAAATCTACACATTATATTTACATTGTACTTGGGATAATGTACTCTGAGTTTATGGATTCATTGGATTGATTTTACAATTTATAAATATATATATAGACTGCTCGTAGTTGTGAGAATTTAAGTATTTTTTCACAGAATAAAAAAAAAAATTTTTCTAGTAAAATTTTTTAGCGAATAACTTTGAAATTGCTTTAATTTTTTGATGAGAAGTTCGATGCCTAATTGTCATAAACACCCAGTCTTAAAGCCTTTTCCACAAAAAATAACTATTTCACACTTTGTTTTTTTCATTAATAAAAATAGGATATGCCTATGAAAGCAATTAAAAAAAGAAGTCTTTTGCTTCAATATTTCAATTTATTCTAAAAAAGACGTTAGTTATTCATTCCCCTTATGGTTAATGCACTTAAAGTATGTTGTCGATATATTGTGATCCATACGGTTTTGTAAAAAAATTATTACCGTACCAAGTTTCTTGATAAGCGTTGAAATTTGATTAACTCAACGGTTTGTTTAGTTTTAAGATTAGTTGGAATTTTCTTAAAACACTTACTTTCTAGAGAACTTATTATTGTTTGTTACTCTTACAGTACTAGCGTTGCCTCTACTAAGTAGGCCCTAGACGTTTTACAAAAAAACTACTGTTTGTTCCTTTGATTAGTGTCGAACATTTCAAAATTGCCCTCATTAGGCCTACCTTCATTGTTGTAGTCTTCTCGTTTCGCTCAACCCTTAAGAAATGCAGTCCTGCAGTGATGTAAACAATAAAATCCTTTGCGGATGACCGATTGATTCATGATACATGGCATTGATTGTCGTTTTCAATTATTAGCGAATTTCCCCTATAGGGAAGAAGCTGTTATCGTAGTACTCTTGATAAACTGTAAGCCCGAGACCATGATAACTTTTCGTTTTTGGGCCCCCAGAAGCAAAAAAACCCATTCATTGGGTTTAATGGACGATTTCGTAAACCAGCCCAATCGGACCACCGGAAGGGGGTAAAAGGGAATAGACCCCCAAATCTGGGTTTTTTGTTTTTTTTTTTACATAGAAAAATGAAAATAATCTAATTTTTCTTAGCACCATTGAATTCAGCTAAAAACAAACAATTTTGTTTCTTGAATCATTGCCCGATGTCCTTTGGTTACCGAGATATTAATAGTGATAAGCACAGTACGTTGTCCTAATGTTATTCTTATGGAGCTTACGGAAACATGCCAAATCTCGCTATGTTGGATTGAAATATGCTATATTGCATTTATTTGAAATTCGCTGATTATGCAGGTCTGCTGCAACGGGGGTTTACGAATTATTTTGTGTGACGGAATTCTTCCTTTGCTTGATTCGTATCTCTCGATATACTCGAATACAAGATGGTATTTTTTGTCGACGGTGAATTTGCGGCGGAGGCGGATGCAGACGACTGTCAGACGTGATCAGCTGGGCAGGTTTATCAGAGTAGTTGTCGGTCTGTGCAGCAGGGTGCGCGCGCATCGCCTGCCGCCAACCCGCCAGTCTGTTCAACATGGCCGCCTCGTGCCCCATGTTCACACCTGTGATCTGTGTTTAGTGACACGACCCGTCGATTTATCGCGCGTTTAACGATTGTCTTAAGTGTTCTCAAGGTCGTTCCAGGTGGATATACGGTTTGGCGTGTAGTGTAGTCGGTCGAGTTTCTGTGTCATCTCAGTTTCGATCTCATCTTGCCTCTGTGTCTTGTATTGATCCCGTTCTTATCCCAGTGACCACCAGCCAGCAAGGTTTAGGCGCTAAACATAAAGGCCTTATGTTTAAATAATAGACGAATTCGTCGTATTTTTACACACTTTTTGGAGAGGCGTTTAGTTCAAAAATTTGCTATAGACTGTAGATTTAGTATTCGTTTAATATTGATTATAATTGGTTACTACGTAGGCTCCTTGTTTTCAAGACGTATCATTTTGCAGAACTAAATTGTACACTTCTGATTTTTTTTAGATTTACTTAGTGTAATTAAATGTGTTTGGCATTCTTTTCTTTGAAGAAGCCTACACCAAGTTTCTGATAACTTTGTATCTTTATCTTTTACTTTTAAATAACGTACGCATCGAAGAAAACTTCAAAGTGTATTTATAAAATATATAAACATAAAATACAGTACTGTATTAATTGATTACATAATTATTTATTACAAATTTACAAGTATTTAACTTTCAAGATTGCGTTATCACGTCTTAAACACATATTTATGTACCCTTTCTTTAATCAAGTTGCTCGGTCCGAAATTGTTTTAAAACCCGTTCGCACGTCGAGAGGATGCGGCGTAGTGTTAGCAGACGGTTCGCTTTTGGCAGATACCTGTGATCTGTGACGAAACATCCGGTCGGACCGCACGGGAAGTGGAGGTATGCCGCCAGTGACGTCGGCCGATCGATTGTGACGTCACGCGTACAGTTATGTCCCGCCCGCCGGTTGATTTTCGAAGGCGATCGCCGGACGCCGATCGGCGACGTCGGCGTCGGTATGGAGTCGTGAGAATCCGCAATCAATGTCGGGCTGACCTATATCCACCAGGCACGTGCATTACACTCTGCGCTTTTGACCCGCTTTTACCTCTCTCCACATCTTTGTTACATCCGCCACGCTCCCTCCCCGCCCATGCCGTAATACTCTCTCGTTTCTCAACGGAAATTCGGTGTTGTTTTTGTCGTGAAAATTCGTAATCTTGAGGTATTTACAGCGCGTTTATTCAGGGACTACTCAATCATTGTCCTTTGCCTGATCATAAACCTCCCTGTCTGAGGCTGTAAAATGTAAAATATCTACGTGGTTCTCTTTCATAGTTTCACAGATTAAAAATACTGTTCGGTTTAAAGTCATGAACACTCCAGTTTGCCCACACTTCTCTGTTTTTTTAACCATGGTATTAATATGTAATGAAGCTATTACTTTTACACAGATATGCAGTACTTTGATCTGAATTTCCTTTTTTGTAAATTAACTATACAATGTTTTTTAGACGTTTTTTGGCATAATATAGCAAACATTGCATTAAAAAAATGAAAAACGCAGTTTTAGCTACACATATTAGGTGCGGTGGGTGGGAGTGATAAAAGCCATGAGCGCACGTGACTTGCGGGACATTGCGTGCTGTGTGGGTGGTAGCACTGTTCCCCCTTTCCCTCCCCCCTCTCATTCATACCCCCTCCGCTCCGCTCCGACTGGCTGCTTTTGATTGTTATCTAATATTGCGTTATTCTTGTCACCGAGATGTACAATTTCGGCGTAACTTCTCCTTTTGGATTTTCCAGGGAAATATTTATGTCATGACCTTTTCTTAAATCAAATATATACGTTTCTGTTTATTTATTCAAAGTTAAATAAAACGTGAGCATATTAATTGTCGACAAATCACCCCTCTTTGCAGTAGTGTAGTGGCAAATTTTCCAGTGAGGGACGCTAATCATGCCTAGTTAACCCAACTGGTAGGGAAACACCGTTCCCCCTCCATAACATCACTGCACCTTTGATGCAAATCTAAGCATAAATATTTGACCGATTACGTCCCAATAAACTAGTTTTATCAAATAAATAAATAGGTTCATATTTAATAAGGTCCTGTATCCTGTATAATCCTGATTTCCTTCACCATTATCCTCTCACTATCATTATCCACACAGAGGCAAAATGAATTGACCAAATTCCCCTTCCTGATCTTCTCAACGGTCACAGTGACTTAGAGATGTGCATATTTCCCGACATGCGCAAGCAGTAGAATCAACATTGCGTGATGGTGACAGAGAGCATGGTGGTAATATGAATATTCCGGAGATGACTATGAACGTATCCGCGGACTAGTGTAGTGATAATGGTGTCCAGATATTCAGACAACACCCACTTCTACCCGCCCCACCACTTCCGTATCGTCCTGAACCAGCCAAGTAAGTGGCGAGGGTAGGCATGACTGCATGGGTATGATAGTAATGCTCGTCGCCCGCTAGTATTGTGGATTTTGAATGGAGTTACGAATGAATGAATTTAATTGGTCGTGGATTGGTTCGGATCAAGTTATTGCTGAATTTTTAAAAATTATATTTTGTGAGGGCTCTGTAGGTTTTGAGGTCTTAGATTTATTGAATATGCGTCACTACTTTGAGGCGGCCAGTAATTAAAAGGTTTCTGTTGTGGTCTTAATTTTTTCGGGGGAACTGTTTACAGCGTGTCCTAGTATTCTGCGAAATCTTGAAAGAGTGGTTTTAAATTCAAGCCAACTCTGCAAATTTAATAATTATTTAGTTTTCTTCAAATGTATTATTAAAATATATTTTATTGTTACTTTACAACAATAGGCCTATACTAGAGCGATGTTAAAAAAAAGCAATAGTTTTCCTTAAATATTGTCATATTGTGAAGAACATCATGCAAACGTAACTGCTGAAATTCGTTGCAATGGAACTCATAATGGAATAGTAAGTCTCTACTATAAGAAATGTAACATAATCAATCCAAGCTGTTTTTTTTATAAATTCATTGTAAAAATACAAGAATAAATCTAAAATTTCATCGGGTAAACTTAATAGACATCCTGAATTTAATTATTGCAACCTTATTATTAGATTTTAAGGAATTAGGCCTAATCATCGAAAATAGATTTAAACTTTGTTTGTTTAAAATTTTTTGACAGGTCCATTTTGTTGTGCCCGAATTTTAATTTTACATTTATTAACTTTGATAACATATTTTAATAATAAATCACCAACTAAAATTCTAAAATTGAGTAGCCGGTTCCCATTTTGTTTTCCTATATTGCTTGATCAAAATCAATACAGGATGATACAATACGTGATTTTATACATCTTTGTAATTTTGACCAACTAAGCAATATTTAATTTGTTGCAATAAGATAAGTTTGTATACATTATGTTAACCTATTAATATTATTAGATTCTAATCGTCTGAAATTACTTTCCAACAAAGCTGATGATTTCTAAGAAAAAAATTGAACGTCAAGCAAACTAAGAACTTGCTGCACACTT
Source organism: Flexamia atlantica (assembly GCA_035578135.1). Taxonomy (NCBI): domain Eukaryota; kingdom Metazoa; phylum Arthropoda; class Insecta; order Hemiptera; family Cicadellidae; genus Flexamia; species Flexamia atlantica. The sequence goes on from JAQJVK010000012.1 coordinate 29,024,246, forward strand.
GGACTGGCACGTCGACACCGGAACCGATGGTTTTTCAGGGTACGCTAATTGGCCCAAATGCAGACGCAGTGCCAGTACAAACAAATCATTCAATTATGCCTTTATGATACTTTGCCTAATTACCGTGACTAGGCTCGGTTACACGATGTCTTTGGAGCCGTGATAAACTGAGTAATTTGGACGTTCGGGGAAGGATACAAATTACAGTAGATATGACGATAAGATTATGTCCGTGAAAGGGTCCCAGCTGGAGATTATATTATTTTAAATTTACAGTAACCAATCTGAGAATTAGGAAAATAACCAGTTCTGAACACTGCGACACACTTGACCCTGTTAACTAAATTTGGTTAAATAACAACTAGCAGCCCTCAAAACTATATGACTTAAAAACTACATATCAAATAGGTTTTCGTTTCATGTTGATTATTTATTTATGGGGTTTCTCAAAGACACATTTAAATAAGAAAGCTTATGTGTATTTTTTTAATTCTTGAAAATTCATTGTGGCACTGGATTACTTAGGTACATGCAATAGCTGAATTTCCCCTTGAATAATGTTGCAAATATTGTAATAAACCACAAGTCAATCTTAAAAAGAAACAACTGTAAATTGAAACGTAACACCATAAAAAATGCGGTTTGGAAATACTAGGAGGGATGAAGAATTAGGCCTACGGATTCTAGTGGGGTGCAAAAATTCAACGTTATCAATGGTAGCCTTCCTATTAGGAGTTTTTCGCAGGGGGACAAAGTGGCCCATTTCGGCGTAAGCTGATTTCCGTATGTGGGGCAGGGGCAGGTTAGGGGTAGAGTGGTGCAACGGCGGCGGCGACGGGATCGATGCGTCGCGGCGCCTTGGGGCTGGTGGGGGATGGGAGTGGCCCCTCCCCCCCGCTGCTCGCGAGTCGAGTAATTGGTCTATATTGCCTCCGCTCACTCACTTTGACCCGCGGTTTCCGCCTCGTGGGTCACTAGACTCGTGTAGTTTAGGTAACAATATGTTGTTTTGGCACGTTTTTAAGATGCAATTAAGAAATTAGTCGATCATCCCTTTGCTTACATAGATGGCGTAATAGCGAGGGTCATATTCTTAACCTAATTAATTGTGGACATACGAACTAAATTAATTGTTCCTGAACTTGAACTAAATTTTGGTAATGTAATACAGAGGAAGTAATTTACCTTCTGCATTGCACGATTGTTGAATAAATGTTTATGCGTTAATCATTCGAGCTGAAGTTGATCAGAAAAGAAAATCTTGGATTTTCCAATATTTTCCTATAGTACCAGTAAAAAATACTGCAGTTAAAATAAAAGCTTTCAAGACTAATTTAAAGGGAAGAAATAAAAAAAACACGCAGCGCTAAAATAAAAAATTTAAACACGTCGATTTCCGACTTGCTCGGGCAGATTTTAGATTTTAGCAAGAGGTAGCGTCGCCAGCGGCGGCGAGGCGGGGCGTTTGTCGGGAGCTCGACTTGTCGCCTCAAGGCCGTCTATTCGGGCCGACGCCAAGGTCATTGACTGACACGCTTTAACACGGCCGTGTCACCGACACAAGTACCGTTCCTCCCCCCCCTCCCCCTCGCCATCGACCGCTTGTAACCGGGCTGTCGAAACTAATTCCACTGTTTAAAACCCAAATAAATTGTTTTGCCTAATTTTGAACAGTTATGATGAAATGTAAAAATTAGAAAGAATATCTTCTTAGGCTCATATATCACTCAATAGAAATACGGAGAATGTTTACCAGTATCTCTACTGTAATTTATGTTCCTTGCCATTTAATTATTTAAATCCCCTTTTCCAAAGAATATATAATTTGTACTGAGTCGCGTAGTTTGCAATATCTTCAGAGTCGCGATGTGATAAAAAGGATATTGTTTTATGTTATAATTTTCTAGGGCTTCCACTAGTGAGAAAACAGTGATTTCCTTCTCCTTCCTACAAATTAAAACATACATACGTTCTGTGCGGGACGCGTGTTTTCCATCGTTCGAGCTTTTCTAAGTAAACAATATTTTTACAACACAAAGGGCTTGGTTGGATGTCTTGTCCTTCACGTTCTCGCTGCAGGCCATGCACGTTACTCTCTAGATTCCCCCCAGTCAATCAGGTGAGGTCCGGCCGGGAGCCGAAGCCGCCAGACTGCAGTGTGTCCGCGTGACGTCACGGCCGGCCATTGCGTGACTCACAGAACAATCTGGGCTCGGTAATGAGCTCACAATGGTCGCGCTTGACCCTTCCCCCACTGTCACGGCCCAGCTGAGGGCCGGTGAAACGTCCAAAAGTTAAGGCGATGGGTGCAGAAAATGCATGTTTGAAAATAATGTAGTAGGCATAAGAAAGACTTTTTTGATAACTTTCCCAGCGCGTGTGCCTAGCGCATGATTAGAAATATGTTTTCCGGTAATGCGCACAATCCCATCATAATATGCTCAAGTTTTTGAGATATGTAGGAAAATGGATTCGACTTTTTAATTTTTAAAATCAAAGCATTGTCTTGTGCGTTGCCGTGTTAATTATGCAATAAGAAAAACAGTCACATTGTTGTTACGGCAAGGAGTAAAAATTAAACCAAATATTTTCTGGTTAAATTTCGATCATTAAATGGATGTCTGGTGGATCTCATTGGTTGGAACGGTCAACCGAGTTAAACGGGGATAGAATGCCCATTCGGGGGTTGCATTGGTCTCAGTTTTTATTTAATTTGTAGGAAAAACCCGCTTTAATGTTCTTAATGTTTGATTTATCGTGCGCACCATGTTGCTATAAAGTTATTTATTTTATCCCCTTACTCGGTAAAAGTACAAGACTTCCCCTCGACGTTAGTTTGGCTAATCAAATAGTAGGCTACTGCAATTGTATTTGTTATCTTGTTTAGAAATCAGAAAGTAAACTGAATTTATCAGTTTTCTTTAACTTCCACAATCATTGTTGATTAGGATATGCAAATCGACACTCAACGCTCGAAAATAACCTTAGATTAGCTATACTCGAATTTTTGAAAACTTTATCTCACAGCATTGTTACTTGTTATGACTCTTTCGGATCGAACCTGAAACCGTTATTTTACACATTTTCATAAATATAAAACCATTAAAAAAATGCTAATTCGGTGACGGATTAGTCTATAAACCATGATCCTCCAGATTCAATTGTAAATCTGATTAGCCAGAGAACCTGATAGCCTGTCGACAGAAATGTACGGTATCTTAAGGGCATGGCTACCTGACGTCGTTTAGAGCCCGTGAGATTTTTTGTACGGTTGTAGGGAATATCTGCTCTTCACAAAATTACCTCCTTACGTACGTGGTCGTGTGCGTACTATTTCGTAACGACTAATGTCAATAAATTAAATAAATACAATTCGATATTAACGCTTACATATTCATTTATTATTTTCATTGGCGATTTTAATTTCCGTCGACCGAAACAGATAATTCACTTGTCTACAAATAAACCGAACGAGTTACAGGGAGGAGGTGGTAATGTTACGATGTGGAGATAGCACAACAATATTATCTGTCCGATTTCATCCGGTCAGATGAATCACTGAGGACAAAGTCCGGAATGCGAGTGGATTGCTCATCTCACCCGAGATGTTTTCAGTGTCGTCGGCCCAACCCCCGGCCCCGCGGGTCTACCCTCCGTCTTGCCTCATTGTCTGGCTCGCAGTTCGCAGGGGTCGCAGCCCCAACTGATCGTTCGCCACGTTTCCTCACAGTACTTCCTCGCGTATTCGGATTTCAGGTTACCTGCCTCTGTGAACAGTGACCATTATTGTCAACCTTATGCGTTCCTACGAAGATATGGATTACGATTCCATGGATCAAGTGGATGTCTGTGAGTTATTTTGGGCCTGCATTATGGACTTATTCTTAATTAAATTCAGTAGGAGAGAATTTTTCTCCCAAAATAAATTGACCTGTTAAGTATTTGTTCAAAATATGAAATAACGAAATAATGGTCCTGTATTTGATTTTTGTTTGATTAATACTACATTGATTCTAGGCAAATTCGTTTTTTCAAAAATTGTTTATTACAAATTTTAGAGGTTTCATTGGATCAAAACGCAGTCTGTTTATTAAGTTGGATGGAAGTTATATGTCCTACCTTTATCGCAGATATGTAGTAAAATTTCCTTACTTTAAATTACAAAAATTACTGGTTTATTTATGTCAAAATATTCTTTTGGTTTCTCTTGAATTTATCATAATTTATTTCTTACAATCGGATTCAAACGGTGCAGAAATTAATTCGTGTGAAGGCTAAATGCAACAGAAATTCTCGTGATAAGTTTCCTAAATTTTTTTTCAGACTGGCAAATTGATCACAGCAGTAATTTATAAAGACTGTTGAGTTAACTTTAATTCTCCCCAACTAAATATAATATCAGGATTTAATTCATTTCTCACAGCTAAATTTTAGCATTAATGAATTTGAATGAATTATTTTATCTGTCAAAATTAATGTACCGGTATTATTTTTGTCTGCCAATATATCAGCGGCTAATATGAAAGTTTAATCAAATTTTATTCCAGGCATTGAGGATTTTAAAAAACTTACAGTTGTGTTGTGATACTTATTTCAAATCCATGCAGGCTGTGAATGCTTTGATTTCAGTTTTTTTGGTATTCTTTTTCACTAAAATCTAATGTAGGCTAATTGTTTGAATTAAAACGATTGTTATCAATTGTTGTAGTTTGGAATCAGATGTTTAGATTCACTTTTATAGACGGTTTTTAGTCAATTTTTTCAATGACAACTCTATAATTACAAGAACTTAATCAAATTTATATTTTGTCTTTATTTTAAAAGTACTACTTTATTAAGTTGGTTAGGTTTAATTTGAATAATAAAAGTATAATATTATTGAAACCTAATAAAGATTGTCTCCTGGGTTTAACATTTAATGATGCAAAGAAGCATGCTTTCTCGATGATTTTTTAAAACACATTTCTAAAGTGCAGTTTACTATTGATTATTAACAAGGCGCTACCACTTTGGTGATGCTCTTAAGGCATTTTTGTGATTAATACTGTATTGATGAATGATTAGTTTAAAAATAATTCCTAACAAAAACTTTGGCTAGTGAATAACTAATTTAAAATCAAGTTTACTAAACTAGTTGCCTTGTTTTGAAGTTTGGTTGGTATTAACCCTTAAGTACTGGCGCGGCTTTTTGTGACACTACTACTGGCGCGGGGGTCTGCTGAACCTCCATTTTAAAATTTTTGTAAAAATATTATTAAACACATTTTTTTACAAAACCTTCGATTTCCTTATAGTTTGAATGTTTTAAACCGTTATTTATCACTTACGAGTAGATTTACTCAAATTTAATTATATAAAAAAGAAAAATTTTAAATTACCAAAATTTTGGTTGAAAATGAAAGGGTTTTGTTCAGTTTGCATGAAAAATTTAAAGTGCAATTTAAAATGTTTTACACCTTATATTCTTGTAAATTAGTGATGGAAACATAGAAAACAATTAATATTTTCAGTTTATTAATAATAGATTGCTTATTTTTTGGACCTAAACTTACACATCCAAAATTTTACTAAAATATGGCAATTTTTGGTGAGAAAATAAAAAAATCGCCATATATATTTTCATAATTTATTAAAAGATTTTATTTTGAACAAATTTAATAAAATCTTGAAAAATACAAGGAATCCTATAATTTTTTGGTTGCAAGAAACAGGTTTTGGAATCTTAAGTCCATACTACGCTGAAGCATCTTGGAGTTCCAATACTTTTGGCAAACAGTTTTCATGTGGCTCACACACATCGGCTAATTCATGTTTGAAAATTACTTAGAATGAAAAAAAATGGAAAATAAGCTAAACTTTACTTTCTAATGATAAATAATACATGTGAAAATCACCGCTGTGCTAGAACGCAACCACTGGCGCGGGGGTCTAGGTGCACCCCAGGGCAAGTTTCACCCACAACAGAATGTGATGAACTGACAAAAACTGTGCCAACAGGTGAGGGGGATGTAACTTGAAGGTTCTAGGACGCACAGCATTGCTGATAACTTATTTTAGCTTCCAGAGCAAAATTTCCAGACCTGGAGGTCTTAAAACACCCTGTGCCAGTACTTAAGGGTTAAAAATGCTTCCTTACTTTTATGTCGCCCATATTTTTCTATCAAAATCCTTGTTGTTAGAAAAAATGTGACTTGATGATTTTATGTTTTGGGTTTATTTAAGATTTAATCCAATAAATTTTAAATATAATATAACGTACGTAAGCTAGAAGTAGACAACTATTGAGTTTTACGGCTGTAAATGTTGAACACAAGAACGATTGTAACAACTAGCCTAATAGCTTTTCCCGTCATCATTAAAATGTGAGGTTTTTTTTGCAAATTGAGATTAAAATTGATGCTTTACATCCATGAATTTAATTATAGTATAATTACAGTAAAAATTAATTAATTAGCTAATAACAGTATACATGATTAGAGTAATCTTTTTTAGACATCAGATTTTTATTAACATCCAATCTTCACTTAAAAACTTGAAAATAATTATTATTTCAAACAAGTTAATTATGCCTGACTTGTTGCATTATCAACTCTTTTCTATATTCATTTAATTCAACTGAACGCATCCTTCTCCAATAGATAGGCCTAGGCCTATTGTTAGACTAAATAGACTAAATAGTTAGTTACTGATAAGCAACACATATAGTTTTTTTGTAGTTTCATTTATTTAGTAAAGTCTCATTTAGCAAAATAACTTTGATTTATTCGGTGAACCACTAGTTGTAGCCTGTTGATGGGGATAGTTATAAAAAGACATGAAGAACAAAGGAAGTCTATATGGTTCAAAAGGAAGTTATGATTTCTAATCCAAAAATTCTTTATTTTTTGTTTTTGTTCACATTCTCTTCTCAATATTCTCCTTTTTTGCCCCTCTGATTTTTGGATTTGCTGTTTAAATTGGTTTTTTCTTTGTTCCTTAAATTATCTTAAAGGCCTGTTTTCATAGAGCAAGATAAAGAACCAATCGGCATGAAACAGTCCTAAACAATGCTAAAAACTTATTGGCAGCGTTTGTACACTTATGAAAATTAAAAAATCAACCATAAATTGTCCTTATAATAATTATTTATAGTCATTTTTCGGCATTGTGTAATCATGCCTGAAGTGTGCACTCATTGCAAATTGATTTTTGCTATGGGACTGTCTCGTGCTGGTTGGCTCTTCAGCTGGCATTGTGACAACGGGCCCAAGACTACCAGGTTTTATACTACTACATATACTACAGGTTTTATACTATTTACATTTTCCTCATTTTTAGTTTAAGGGCAATATCCTCCCCAGACAAGGAAACATCCTAAACATTATCAGAGACGTACATACGCTGCTCAGCAACTTTTAAACATTAAAGTTTCAATTTTGTCTTTTTATAAAACAATATTTACTTTAATCATCTGTTCCTTGAAATTGTTATTCTCATCTTAAAACTTTTGGATTAAAACTTAACTTTAAGGGTGGTTAGAACTCTTTTCTTCAATCTTACCTTAAAACATTTTTATTTCCTATAAAAATTTGATCAGTAGGGTCTTTCCAACGACCCTTAAATTATTTAAATCGTCCCAGAACTTTAGGAGAAGGTTTGATTACAAAAAAAAACCCCAGCGCATTAAATAAGTATGGATGATTTTATCTAGCAATCTCGGGAGTTTCTACACATCATCATGTGTTATCTTTGATAACCACTAATAATTTTATGACCCCCATTATGAAGTTATTGATTCAGTTAAACTCATCAATGCTTACCCAAAACTCCCTTTTATTATCTAAAGGGGGTGGGTTGTTTGTGCCTGATTGAATTTTTTCCTTGTTACACCTTGTTTTTACAATTTACTTCCCCCTTTCATAATTAGGGAACAAAACTTTACAATGTAGTTCTTATCACAAAACTTAACATTTAATAGCATACTTCACTTTGAACCTAATGTTTAGGGACTTCAATGGCTAGTGTTTGGAATGTTCAATTTCAGTAACATAGAGGACAAACTGTAGACCTAAACATAAACTATTTAATAAATTAACACAATCAACTTTTTACCTTAAGCACAAAAGCACCTGTTACACAGCAGGTAGGTTTAACAATAGCCTGATGGGTCAACCAATGTACAATGTATGTTACGTGATTTATTAGTAACAGGCTGACTTGTTTTAAATAGTTTTAAGGTTTTTAGAGATTATGCTCTCAACAATACATTGAGGCCTTCTTATTTTCATATTCTTAAAATTCAAACGACCTAAAATAAAAACTGGGAGCCTTTACAATGCCTTAAAAATATCAAACTCTTAAAGTTTATAAGAGCCCATGTGAGGTTTTTTTTTAATTTTGTTATTATAGGCCTATATGGAAATAAAGAATTATTCAATTTGATTTGATTTTATAATAATAAATGAAAGACCCTCCCAAATGTATTTTAAAATATATTGAACACTGTTCGAACATAAATCTTGCAACATATCCATTACGACACCACACCATCTTCAGCTAGAACATGACGTAATGCAAATGCATATAATTTAACATTTAAAATCTTTCTTCAGGCTCGACAACTATCAAAATATAGTATAGAAGAATGTTTTTGCTTTTTATACAGAATCTAGTTGCTTGAAATCATATTTGAATCATACATAAATAATATTTCATGAATCATTATTATATATAATTCTAATGCTGTTCAACAAGTCATCTTGTGCCTTTACAGTCAGCTGATTGATAACATAAAATCTGGACTGAAGTTAAAATTTTTATTTTAATTTTATTTTAATAATAATAATAATAATAATAATAATAATAATAATAATAATAATAAATCATTGCTTTATTTTCCAAAATAATTAACATTTCAATACATGAAACCCTTTCACTTTACAGTAATGGTTCTAATGAACCGTCTACTGGGTTGGCAAACAATAATTCATTCATTATAACACGATAACACGGTATAATTTAAGAAAGCAACATAACATTAAGTAAATAAAACCTGCTCATATAGAAAGGTTTCTGCTTTGCAAATCGGTGCAGTGGAAGTCTCAGACAAACTATCCGAAAAGTGAATTAGCCTAAAGGCAAATTGTGCCATTAGGCCTAAAGAATTTTCATTTTACAATTTTTAGAACTATTAAACATAATTTTATTACGTAGATAGTATATTAAAAAACAAAACTAAAAACCCCTTTAATGCAGGACCAATTTCCTTTCATTTGGTACAAACCGCATCAAAATCGGTTCAGAGGAAGTCTAAGATGAAATTTCCAATGGTTGGAAGAAAGTGACTTTTCCTCCCATGTTAAATCTCCAATAGGCTTAGAAACGTTTTTTTCTTCATTTTCAACCTGTGAAACGTAAGTCTTTTCAACATACAAAGAAATCCTGCTTAGGCCTATATAGAACCGGAAATCTTTTTGTTTTGGTAAAACCCGCATAAATCGGCCCTGTAGAAGTCTCAGACGAAATGGCCAAAGGTTTTCTTATGGTATTAAATATACAGATGCTGGGCATTAGTAGTGATAATCAATTTGCATTTTACTATTTACTTGTACATACCTTAACTTCTCATAACTCTGTTTTAAATGGGGACAAATTTTTAAGACTCATGAACCTTAAGGAGGACTTGCCTTACTATCCTCCTGAATTTGCCCTAGTTTAAATATTTTTGTTTTCAATTTTTCATTAAACTTACCTATTCAAAACTTTTATTAAGTAGGCTTAGGAAATTTTCCTAATAAGGTTGAAAAACAAATTGTGTTACAAACAATGTTTAATATTGAAAATTAAAGTAAAAAAATGGATGCTTTATATATAGCTCACTTATTTTTGTGATAAACTTGTGTATATTTCAGTTAAGAATATGTGCGTTACCTTTTTTAAATTTGTCTAGGATTCTTTCGAGTTGTTCACATTTTCAAAATTATAACATCAACTTCAGACAGAAATTAGCTTAACTTACAAAGTTTTTATAGTAAATTAATTTTTAAGTAGATTTTTTTGCAGAAGTAAGCCTTATGTAAGTAACTTTTTTGCTACCGTACCTGAAGGTTGAATTTCATTGGTCACTTGCAACGGATTCCTTCATGATAAAATCTTTTTATAATTTTGGAATAAAATTGATTCTGGGCCATTCTAACCACAAACACAATAGTAAATACAGTAGTATGACAGAAGGAGGGATGGGTCATAGGGGTATCAAAGAGTTGGCTGCCAGTGGTGACTGAAGCGTTTCTCTCCCCAGAGTCTGTGTGTTGAGTGGTGGCGGCAGTGACTCTTGGCCATGCAACAGTCTCAGGCCACTTTGCAATACTACTATCAGCCACAGCCGGGACTGTATAATCAGGATGGCGGAGGAGGCCCCTCCAACCCCTCCGGCTGGATGCCGCAGGACAACTCCAAAAACACCCAATACTCGTCTCACCAGTGTAAGTGCCTAGTGTTAACTTGTTCTGTGTGTAGGGACTCAAGCGGGAACGTTTCATGTCAGCCTTCCGTTCTGTTAACTGGTAAATGTAACCTAGGGAGGATTTGAGTCGATATTCTTAAATGTACTGGTAGGAACCAGAAGAAAATGTCACACTAACAAAAGCGTTCTAGGATATAACATAATTTTTTATTTTTCTGACAGGACTATCAAGTTTTGAATTAGCCTAGCTTCATTCTAGCCATAGATTGCCATGCATCAATACAGCTTTTTCTGTTTACAAAAGGATTGATATTTAAGTGTCTAGTATAAATAAAAATGCTATGTCTTTGATTTTTTAAGTGGCACACATATTTACCAGTATATGTATTTTGCGAGACTTAATAAAATTTTTGAGAGATCCAAGTGTAAGTTATCTGCTAGATATGATCAATATCACTCGTAACAATAAAATTTGGAATCAAAGTAACCATTCTCTATGTCATAATAGAGCAGGGACTAATTTTTTGAGTGTCCTGATGAAGAAGCTACTATTTCAGTTCCTAACAAAAGCGTTTTGATATTTGCGTCTCAAATTTACTGTATATTTTGGACAGGTGTCATTTTCTTAATTTTTAGTAGGCTATCTAGTACAATCTATTTAGGCTACTAACATTAAATCAATAAAGTGGTCGTTTGTGAGTGGTAGAAGCCAAAGAAATGATAAGTAGGAAATTGAAACCAAATAACTGTCTGAATCCGATAGTTTATGCTATATGGCAAACTTTAGCTAAATTTTAATTTATCAAACTTCAAATAAATGAAATTACGGATTTTTTATTGATCATCAACAATTATGAGTGTGAAATGGATTTTTAAGCTATTTGGTGAAAACTGCTTGCATTTGTTGGTTAATTAATGCATGTTTGGTGTCTTTTTATTGCTTGGTGGCTGTTTGTAGATTTTTCACCTTTGCTTAAAGTTTAATCATAACTGTTGTTTTTTAGATTGTGTGTGCTTTTTATTTCTGTGTTGCATGCAGATTTGTATTTTTAAACTATAACATTTGTACTAGAAAACTAAAATGTACCACATTATATTTGGTAGTTTTTTCTTTTATTCTTACATTAGCAACTAATTAATTTCATCCACTAAGTTTATGCACAAGATGTAGTAAGCGTTATACATTCTCATCCTAGTTTTAGTATTCCATGCAACTTTAATGAAATTTGTTTTTCATTGAGCTCTGCATAATTTGTTATGTAATAATGCCAGTAATTCCATTAGATAAATAGTTTTGTATTTCTAATACCATAATTGAAGGGGTCCCTCCAGTAACGTTGTAAACGACAACTTTTTCAAAATTGAGATTTCTATGCAGTAAGGTTGTAAACGATATCCTGCATCAGTGCAGGGCATTTTTTCGTTGATATCTCTTGTGTTGGCAGCACTACCACAGGTTGAAAACCAAGTGCTGTTGGTCCCACAGTTGCAACAACGTTGTAACCGCCAAAAATTGCATTATCACCGCGCACCATTCTGTCGCCGTCCCGATGTTAATCGGCTAAATCGTAGTAAAAAACGCCCTGTTAAGTTCGGAAGTTGGACCAGAAATGTAAGTAAGCAGAGAAGAAATGCTGGGGAACTGTACATAAATGAAAATAAGAAACCAAAAGAAACATTGTTGCATAGGCCAAGCCGGCAACAACGTTGCAAACGACTGTCATTTACAACGTTATTGCAATTTTAAAATCACTTTTTTTGTAATAACTTTTTTATTACGTGCGATAATATTGTAATACTTCATAGTTTGGCTAGATTTATGATATTACAATTATATATAACAAATAAAACATATTTAAATCATTACATTCCCAATTAAATGTTTTTTCCATTTCGTGAAAAATTTACTTTATGTCGCTTACAACGTTACTGGAGGGACCCCTTCAATTAGTTTTAAGAAAATTATCCAGGCTAATAAAATGAAATATTTAAAGTTAAAAATATGGTAGGCTACTATCAATAGTCATAGTCATAGTCATAGTCATAGTCATTTATTTTCTGAATAGATACAAAGTTTACATTTGTATATCTCAGTCGTCAAAATAAAATACAAATTGAAACAATCAATAAAATAAAGAAATAAAATTACTCTGGAAAAGAATGACACAGTCAGGCAGAGAGAAATTCATCAATAGTGTATGCCTCGTTATCTAAGAGTAGAAGCTTTAGAGACTTTTTAAAAGAATTAAAATTATTTATTTCTTTAACATTATTTGGCAGTTTGTTAAAAAATTTAACACCGGGATGGAGCGCTTCTCTTTCACTCAAGCATAGACGGATTTGAGGGAGAAGGAGGTTTGTGCCATGTCTTGTGGGATACCTGTGGCCTTCCCCCACGATCGGAAGTGAACCAGCTTTGAGTTTGACCATCAGAACTACTTTAAAAATATATAATGAAGAAAGAGTTAGAATCCCAAGGCGTTTAAAAGCTCCTCTACAAGACTGAGAGGGAGCAGTCCTGTAGAGTCCCTAAAATCAAAGGGTTTTAGGCTCCAAAAGCTCTAATGACCCATGTTCATTTAAGCGTCAGTAGTTGCAATATAATATGTAGTGTAAAAATGATCTGACCTTGTTAAAATTTGTAACACACATCAACTGAAATCTTTCACTTTTAAGTTTGCAAAGTAATCAGATTGATTTACTTTAAGGCCTTGTTTTGAGATGAATACGAGCAAACGAGTAGCAGTAAATGTCATACTTATGTGGACATATTGTGGTTTATGGATGTCTGGATCTTAATAGAGCTCGAGACAACACTAATGGTCCTTTTTTATAGGATTCAAACCCAAAAAAACCTGATAAACAAAATAAAAAATAACACAAAAATCCAACTGTCTTTAAAACAGCTCTGAATGTTTCAATGAGAATCTAATGGTTTTTAGTGCATAATATGGACCAAGATGACACAACCTGCATGTATAAAAAAATTCAGGTTCCCATCTTCATAAACACTTAATTTCAACCATTAAATTTTGCTTCGAAAATATCAGTAATACATAAGATTTATTTTTAATTAACTGGCTGCGGAGATATGTATAGCCTAGGTTGGATTTTTAAATCTTCATTAAAAACTAATTATATCTAGAATGATGCGAGAATTTGAAATATAATCAGAAAAATATATCATGTTCAAAATGATGGGTCATACACCACCTTGCATTTGGAAAAAAATGAAGAACCACAACAATCAAAGTCTCATAAAGATAGGCCTACCAGACGTCAGGGATTTCCCCGGATAGTCCGGGTTCCAGGCTTGGGTCCGGGGAAACTTCCGGGGTTGAATTTTGACCGGGTTTTAGTCAGCCTACGTGAAAAAGAGAGGGAAACGCCCGAAATAAATGAATTGTTAATTCGTTTTCAGCACTTTTTAAGAAAATTTATGCAAATCAAAAGAAATTTTAAACGAAACGAAGGGATATTTTATGGTTTTACCAGGTATTACACTAAAAGGGTCTCGGCCGGCGATGGGCTGAATCGTTGCGCGACAACTGCTCAACTGCGTCTTCTGCTTGGTCACAAGGCCTACATCATTATATTTAGTCTATCATTATTCAAGAAACGATCATGCCACGCAAAACCGGCAGAAAAGTAGCCCGTCTGCTGAGACCCTTATAGAATTACACGGGACCAAACTGTACCACAACTTTTCATTTCCTTGGCCCCCCCCCCCCCCACCGCCCCCCCGCCTTTCTTCTGTTGCCTGGGTTTGGCTCTGAAAATTTATGGTAAGCCTACATAAAGAGCTCTAATGATTTTGATGAAAATTTAATTTGCTTTTTAGTGCTTAATATGAACAAAAATGACACTATCAGGATGTCTGTACAATTCAGGTTCAGAAGTTATGGGTAATAAGGGTCAAACAACTTCATACAAATTATAATCTTTAAACACATAATTGTTCAACGTGGAGGGTCCAAGATGGTGTCCTAAATAAAATGCCCTAACAATACTTACCACCTGACAATGTTGGGGGTGGTCTCCAGGATTGAGGGGGGGGGGGGGCTAAAGGCAATTTGGTTTCGCCATCGCGGGAGAGTTAGGTACTAACATTACTCCGTGATGATAGTTGAAAAAGGTATTGCAACGTATTAAACAGTCAGTTTTCAACAATTATGGTTTTAACCAACATATAAGTACTCTTCCGCTTTTAATGTCCAAAATATAATTTCAGAAGCTGGTTGTCGCTCATTCATTCCAGTGTCTAAACAGTGAAGAATGTAGTAAATATTCCTCCTCGGGGTTGGCAATCAGGGCGTATAAATGTTCTTGCTGGAGCTAATTATGGCAATACATTTTAATTAAAGAGAAAATCTTTGCATCTGGAAGAAAAAGAAATTCAACACTAGGTTTGTAAAGTGCATTTTTATTTTACATTCTGAATTATTTTAGCTCAAATATATTTACTAGCTAAAATCTTCTATTTGAGCTCGGACGCCAATTACTCTTGTAATTTTAATGATATTGGAAAAATTAATATTTGTTATTTTGAGGAATTTATTTCTTTTCATTTTGATACTTATGTCGTATGTTGAAAAATAACGTCAGGATATGGTTTCATGTGATGTTGTAACCCGGGAAAATCATAACAACAATCTTGTGTGGGGAAACATATACTGACTATAATTTTAGTTCGAAAATCAAATGATATGTATCAAATTAAAGAGAAGAAACAAAATCCTATAACATACAATCCATTGCCTCCATGATTCTTAAAATATGTAAGTGTAATAAGCCTCTGAATTCATATAAAAGTCATTGGCTGAACTTTAGGTATGGTTATTCTTTCGATTTTCTTAGAATCATGGAAGCAAACACAGTAATATTTTGTAGGTTTTTTTCTTTTCTTTAATTTGATATGTAGCGTTTTGATGTTTGATTAAAAATTATAGTCAGAATGAGTTTTCGAACAGAAGAGTGTTGTTGTGATTGTCGTGGGTTAAGACATTGTGCAAAACCATATCCTGGCGTTTTCTTTCTACGTAGGACAATAAGGTATGTAACAAAATTAAAAGAAAAGAATTCCTCAAAATATGAAATTTTAATTGTTCCGATATAAAAAATACAAGAGTAATTGGTGTCCGAGTTTAAATAGTGTGATTTAACTAGTTAATACATATGAGTTAAAATAACTCGGAATTTAAAAATGAAATAAAAAATTTACTTTGTAAACCTAGTGTTGAATTTATTTTTTTTCAAGATGCAATAAAATGATTTTCTTTAAATTAAAATATTTTGCCGTAGTCATCTCCCGCGTGAACGTTTACACACGCTTATCGCCGACCCTGCGGAGGAATAAGCGCAATTACTACATTCATATTAATTACTACATTCATCACTTATATGAATGAGTAACGATATTATATCAGCGACTGAAGTTATATTTTGGACATTAAAAGTTGAAAAGAGTATTTTATATGCTTGTTAAGACCATAATTTATTTTGGTCAATAAATTATAATGGTTATTTTCTGCTTCGCACTACCTTTTTCTAATATCATCGCGGAGTGATGTTAACCCTTTTAGTGCCGGGAAAAAATTTACTGTAGGTGCAAGAAGTGCTGGACATTTTTTCATTGTTACCTGCAAGAAGTGCCAGGCTTTTTTTAGCAAAAAGGTAAGGGTTTGGGAAAAAAATCACCAAAAATTGATTTATTAACATTTTTTAACAAATCTTTTTTTTATTTGTTTCTAAATACTTCTATTATTTATAAATGACAAGAAGAAAGACAAATTTCAAGCTTCTGGTTAAAATAAATATTAATAAATTTAAAAAAAATTGCATCATACTAATTTTTTATGTTTACACTAAAAAAACATATTTAGGTTTTACTCTGATGCAATTTTTATTAGTTTTATGTGAAACTACGTAAAAAATCAAGTAAAAACCATGTATAAAACAGGTTATGAATTAACAAAATAAAACGATAACCCTGCAACAATGCAGAGTTGAATAACCTCATCAAGCAACCTACTTAAAACAGTATTTGTATTCCATATTTACACTAGAAGCATCATTTAACATTTAAAAAGATCCACAATAACAAAATACAAACTATATTTCAATTATAACCCTATAGGTAAAACAAAAACATAGCCTAAAAATTACACAAACGAAGTTGCATCACCGCCATAAGAAATGCATGGTTATTTGTCTGCCAACAGCTGTTTGCATTTCAGTTTGTCATTTCAGCTAACCATAAAAACAGTTCAGGAGAAAAGTCACATGAAACGAAAGATTTGATTTTAGAAAGGCATTTGGCACGAATTCCAGCCAGTAAAAACGAAAAAAATGTAATATTTTATAATTATAAAAATGTAAACGTCTCGTACGAGATCCTGGCATTCTATGCAGTTAGAGACAGGATCTCGCTAAGAAATCCCGGCACTAGCGGTAGTTAGTATGCACGTCTCGCTACGAGATCCTGGCACTAAAAGGGTTAATAATAAGTATCTCTATCACAAGGGCGACATCAAATTGCCTTGAGCCCTCTCTTAAACAAATATAGGAAAATTTAAGGGGGAGCATTTTAAAATATTCTGGTTAAAATTTTTATGACTGATTTGGTGGGAAGAGTAGTTAAAAAAACAATAACCAAAGAAAACAAAATAAGATTAAAAATATGCTATACCACTCCAAAGCATACTCATTAAACAATTATCCTCTATATCACTCCGAAGCATAGTTATTAATACTTAGCCACCTATGTTATTGGAAATCTGTCAACATTAACTGTAGATCCATAGAGAGTACGCATCAAATGAAATGCTTTTTTTATAACGTCTAGCTGCTTTGATCATATTCACAAAGCTTTACTGCTAGTTTTATCAGTTTTTCACCATTTTTAACAATCACATAAGCATCACTCTAAACAGCATTTATTTTATATTAGCCTAGACCCCCTCTTAATCACAGGTTGACCTGACATATATCAGGCTCTTGCTAGCTTGATTTTTTTTACATTTTGGATCAAACCAGCTTTTTTCAAGAACCACAGATTCTGATCCCATTCTTTTCAGTATGCTCAATTCCTCAGGACTATGCCCATTTTCTTGTTGTGTTCTGTTGATCAATCAACAGTAGTTCATTTTGTTGCTGTTAGAGTAAGTATTGTGTGTTATGTCAACGTTAAGTATTGGAAGGTACTTTTGTTAAAAGGTAGCTAATGCTTCTTTAAAAAGAAAATGGATTGTTATTTTATTGGAATAGAAACTGTTGATTTAAAAAAAATAATACCAGAAATCTTATTTAAGGTGCATTTCTTTTTAGTAGACCTGTTTTCATTTCTTTCAACTTTAAACAATTATATGAAAAGCTTTAAAATATGTTGAGTCCTTCCATGTCCATTTAAAGCGACCTTTTAGGTAATTAAATGTAGCCTTAACCTGATAGGACCAATTAAGAGAGGGTCTACAATCTACTTTAGTAATCATTTGTTTGATCTCAATTGAATGTGTCAACTGCTTCTTGTGTTAACTAACTGTGTAGTTCTCAATCAATAGGCTATTCATAAAAAAATCACTTTTTTTACCCAGTAGTTTGTAGTTTTCAGCACTATTCTACATAATAATTCATTGGCTGAGTTAATTGTAAAGCACAGACTTTGCTTGTTTTTGAGTTATGTTCCATAACAGCACACTGCTTCTCTTTATGAAGAAATAATTATTTTTAAGTCTTATCATCCTACAGAGATGTTACAGCTCATAATTCAGAGAAATGTATTTACATTCTGGTAATTATCTTTTGTAGTCAAAAATAACTTTAAAGTTACCTTTTTGATAAAATAAATAGATATGAAGTGTTAAATATCATTTCAAATGTACCAAAGTTTATTTTTATGTAATTTAAATCCAAAATAGACTTTAGATTAATCTCTCCATCAAGATGTCGAAACTCTTTTTTAAAATCTGAAGAAAGTGTTGGAATTCAAAAGAAATAAATTTTTGAGAGAATGTTTTATAATTAATTGGGGAATAAATTAGGCACATAGTTTTGTAAATAAAAAGTTGCATTGAATGTGATTTTAATAAAATACATATTTAATAGGCCTACTAAATAAAGGTATAATGGATAAATCTCAAAGGTTTAAATCATTCTTAGGTTAAATGTTTTGAATGAAAACTTAATTTACTTTTTAAAATTTCTTTTTCTTGAATATGAATAAAATAATATTTTATTAGCCTTGAAGGGATGGTTTGTGAATATTTTATGACCGAAAACTGTTTTGAAATTACAAAACAGTATCTAAACAGACCAAGACTAAGGTCTCGGGTACAACACGTGCAATGAGCGGCAAGTGGCAGGCGATGGTGGTAACTCACAACTGCCACAGATGAAGAGGTTTACAGATTGGCAGCCTAATGCATTTTTTCCTGCCCGTTTTTTTTCTAGCGGCGTCAAGTTTGTTGGACTGTTTTGTTACCCAGATTCCACTGGTATCAAAGCTACTATCAGCTACATCTGTTCTTTGGGACCTAAAGATTTGATGTTACTGGAATCATTCTTGAGGCCAATGCAATATGGGCGACAAAACAACTTAACAAACTTGACGCCGCCCAATAAACGGGCACGAAAAAGTGCATTAGGTTGCCGTCAATCTGTATAGTTCTTCATCCGTGCAACTGCTCACGATTCTGATCGTTTTAAACTGCTGTTCAAAAACGGGATTTCATCACTAAATTACTGATTAATCTGCCACATATTTCAAACCAACCTGACAAAATTAAATCTGCGTTTTCATCAACAAAAGCATTGTCGCGGTATCTTCAGTACAGATTCTAACCTCAAACAATTTAACATTGCAAATGGTTATCGACAAGTGACACGAAAAACATTTTAAACTTGAGCGGCGACATAAAGGATAATGACACCATGAAGTTCTGCTCGCTGTTTGGGTCAGTTTTAGCCACTGCATTCAAAATTATCAGCTGACAAATAAATGCTACCCGAAAACCGAGTATTGTCGCTTGCCGCTCGTCGCTCGTATTGTACCTGAGATCTTGTAGTGACATCCACTTTTTGTGGTCCTTACTTTATTTTGGCATTAGGATTTTCAATAACTTCAGATCTTATAATGACCATTCAAATTTTTGACAGTTCATTCATTCATTAAAAAATCAATGTTTTAAAAACATTAAATAAGTACGGTACTCATTTTACAGTTTTAAATACAAACTGTTTAACATATTTGGTTAAAAAAACCTTTTCTTCACTAACAATTTCTTTGAAAACTCCTAATTATAAGAAGGCCTTTGTTTCTGTCTCAGCATTACTTCTTTTTTTGCAATTTGATTGCTGTGTTACAATTTCATTATGACATCATCAACCTGAAATGAATCTTATATGTGTATTCAAGTTATAGATTTAATTAGTTTACTTTCTGTTGTCACTTGGATGGGTGTGTTGCAGGGGACAACAACGGAGGGTTCCATGTGACGGCAGGCGCCCAGTACGGAGGCGGCCAGGTGCAGGGCGGCGGGGGCCAGAACCGAGTGCAGGTGCCGCCGCAAGCCCAGACCCCACAACAGCCCCCGCCCACGTCCAACACCCCGCCAGGCATCCATGGCGACATGAACAAACAGCCGCTCATGCCTAACCAGAGCGGTCAGTACCTACCGGAGATTTATCTTGTAGAAATTAGATAGTTCAGGAACTTGTTTTTTAAAATTTTAAATTTGGAAAAAGTTTTTTATAATCTAGAAATTTCAGTGTTTGGAACTTGCTATGGTGGAACGCAATTGGTCCTTGTTAGTTTAGGTACGATACTGGGCTCAGAAAGAAGTTGTCATGGTAGGAGGCAGTGATGCAGTGGAACCTCTCTTAACCGTCTCCCTGGTACAGTGGAACCTCGATATTTGGAATTCCTTGATATAACGAAGTTTTTCAATTCCCCTTGAACCCTCCTATCTTCCCAATGCTAATTTCACCTCTATATATCAAAGTACTGACCTTGAAAACCTTGATATACCGAATTTTCATGGTTTCTGGGTAGGCACTTTTCACCTCTATGTGTCGAAGTTTTGTCTGGAAAACCTCCATATATCGAACCAACCACCTCTATATCGAAGTTTTAGCCGGAAACCTCAATATGACAAAGTTATTTTGCAAATATGAAATTTACCATTAAAGTCAATGACCTGTCATTTCGTGTAGCAACCTGCTGCCGCGGGGCTGTTGCTATGCGCAAGTGTCCTAAGTTGTTTCTTTTGTCATTATCAATCGTCAGTCCGATGTAAGATGCAACGACAAGCGGGTGTGTGTCGTCACTAACTGCTCAACTAAACACACCAATAAGTCCCCAGGGCAAGGGTGGTTGTCATGGTAACCACACTACCACACTTCCGTCCAATCATATGCCGTAATGTCCCTCTGTGTCATTGCAGCGACCCAAAGACAGCGCAGCGAAATTATGAGAGAACACAAGCGTACAAACAGGGCGAAAGCCTTGCGGTTGCTTAACCTTAAACAAACTTATCGATTTACTTTTTCCGCTAGATGATTCTAAAACTTTTTTTTATTTTTTAGTATTTTTTATGATTCAAATTGAAGTTCTACTAGACATAGATTATATAGAGCAGTACAGAAGATAAACTTAAAAAACATAACCGTACTGTCGATAAGTATTTTAAAAACTTAAGTCATTAATTTACTCATAGATTTTTATGTTTCATTTTTAGTTTTCTCTGTATGTTTTGTATTAGAGAACTTTATAATCCACTGAAATTAGTGTGTTAAATGTGAATGCGTATTCTTTACATTTCCCTTGTTTCAACCCAAGCTGTTCCGAACCTCTATATATCAAAGTCAGTCAAAAATTACCTTGATATATCGAATCTCGCTATACCGAAATCCTTGATATATCGAAGTTTTCACTTTTTCATTCAGGTTCGATATATCGAGGTTCCACTGTATTATGACGGTTAATTGAATAGATGGATAACTGAAATTTTGTAAGGTGTAAACCTATTCAGTGAATAATTTTAAATTTTTTTTTAAGGAATTGAACTCTATATAAGTGGATATTACATATTACATACGTACACGATTAATAATTGTTATACCGTACTTTGTTCTTGTTCAATGTTGGTATGATATAAACTATGACACTTAAGAGTGTGTTAGCTGTGGCATATAACAAAGAGTGACAGTTGATCAAAGTTTCACTGTATACATTTTTTGTCTAATCCATCTCAACTTTTTAAAGAGATAAGAAAATCTTCTAGGAAAAGTGGACCAAACCTGTAAAAAAATGAATTAACTAATAATTAAAGTGTATTTTCGCCCTTGCCAACTGGCTGGAATGAAACCTTCTCTACAGATGAGTTCTTGTAATGGAGAGATACCTTTTAAGAACTCAATTATATCCCAGATTTAAAATTTTGTCATTGACACTATTACAAATCTCAATGTTTTGTAAATTAGACATTTTAGCGAAATTCCCCTATAGGGAAAAGATCCTACCGTACGTTCTGTGGTAAGACCTAAACGCGTGACCATCATAACTTTTCATTTTAGGTCCCCCAGATACCAAAAACACCATTAGTTCAAATTTCTAGAGATATATATGTACTAGCAGTTGCCCGTGGCTTCGCTCACGTTAGATAGCTTGAAACAGCTGATCTTGCCACTGCTCTTATGCTCAATTCCACGTTCATCTTTCAGTGTAGGCCTTAGGGGAGATTACTATTCTATTGCCTTTGCTGAGTGTATTTGTTTCCTAAATCCGTATCATGTTGGTAAAATCATTAGCTGTTATTACTTCATATGGGTAGTACAACCTAAATTGTCATTGAAACAAAAGGCTCATGAAAATGCTATACTGAAAGGTGAATGTGGAATTAGGTATAGAACTGTAAAATTAGTACCCACAGCTGTTTACATTTCTATGTTTGAATGTTTACATCCTTATAAATAGTAAACAGTGAAACTGAGGATGTCCACGGGGTGTAGCCTGAGAGGTTTTAAGGAAGTGAATAGGCCTATGTGTTTTCCAGGTCCAAGACCTACCTCTGTGTGAAATTTCATCCCAGTCGGTTCAGTATTTTTTGAGTTCACATCTAAACTTACATACAGAAACCATCTCTTCTTTATAATATTACAGGGTTGCCAGCAGCCGGGAATTCCGGGAAAACCGGGAATTATGCGTGGATTTTACACACCAGGAAAAAACCTATGAATTATGCGTGAATTTTTGAAAAGATCCTTGAATTCTATGAAAATTGTGTAAACTCTAAAACATCGATCGTTTTGGCATGTCGTTCTGTAATATGGTTATTTCTCGATCAGGAGACCTGCTAGTTTCGAGAATGTGTTAGACAAAGCATAAGTTGCTGTCCACACACATGTCTCTCCTGACACGAAGACCAAGTGATTTTAAAGTAGAAATAGTTATGCCAAAGGAACTGGAACTGTTATATTGTTCCGTTCTGGTTCCGAAACGTTCCGGGAACTGTTCCGATTCTCTGTTAATACGTTCCATATCGAGATCTTGTTCTAATGTAGTTTTGGTACCTCTCGCAACGAATTATGGCACGAACAGGAAAGAACAGGTTCTACATCATCCATGGAACGGAATTATCGGGCTTTTGTCCTAAAAAGAGTCACCACTATCTGAGCTGATGTCAGAGCGTTCTTTTCACCAAGAAATATCGAAACTACAGCCAGAACAGGAACTGATAAAAGAACACGTTCTGTGGCTGGTACAGAATAGTCAGAACGGTTCTCGTTTCGGAACTGCAAAGCAGACACCAGTGATATACTCGTCGAAGACTAGCATCTGGGGACAGGACGGTTTTGGCTACGAAAGTCACTGACATAGCGGAGCGGAGCGAAATGTTATGACGTCGTGGACGAAATAGAACAAAGTTATCCAAGTCATGACGTCATTAACCGTAACCTAACCTTTAAATCATTTCTGTCACTAATCAGTTCTTAGTTATTTGTGTCTCATCTTCCTTTACCTTTATTATTTTTCATATTTCCTAAATATACTGCATGGTAAATGTTTACTTTCCAGAATACTCAGTACTGGAAAATAAATGTTTACCAATTTCAGCTATTTTTCGCTGGCAACAGGCATGTCCCGCACGTAAACAAACGAAAACCACCTAACACCGACTTTAGTTCGCAAGATCCTGCCAAGTATGTCATTGGCTGTAGCATTTTGGTTTTTTTTTCACGAGGTCGTTTCCCATTGGCTGAATCGATTGGTTTGTCATTGTTATTTTGTTTTTAAAGTTTGCTAATTGTCCGCCAGATATTGACATTGAGTCTAATGAATTTTGGGAGATTTCGGAATTCCTCGTGTGCTTCCGTTTACCTGCGTTGGCCTGTCGTTGGTGATTGATAAGTATTAAAACCACCCTCCCTCTCACGCTTCGTCGTATTAATTCTAGTGTAGCAGTAGCCCAAGACAGCAGACGACAGACAATTTGAATATACTAATCTTAAAATTTCAAAACGATTACGTCTAGCCTGGTGATGTCATAACCTCAAGAAATTCAATCCATTAATGCCAGTGGCTATTGGGCTGTATTTGTTCAATTGTAGTGAAAATCACTACAATCTGTAGTGATTTCGCGGAATCTGTAAGATCATGTGCGAGACAGACCAATTTCGCAGTAACGTCACTGACAAAGTTTACCCGATCGTTGGTCACATGGATTGTTCATCAAACCATACGATTTACCAGCTATCATGTAAACATTGCCCAAAACAATACATTGGTCAAACCTCAAACTCTTTAAGAGTGCGCATGACAGGACATCGGTTCTCAGTTAACCATAAAGAGACGAAAAAGCCTGTGGCCTTACACGCTGTCCAGCATGATGCTGAGTTTGAAGATTGTTTTGATCTTAAAGCTATCCACAAAATTAATAGTACTGAGATCAAAGATCTCAATGAATTGAATTTAAGAACATATGAATTGGCTCATCAGCTAGTTTTAAGGTCAAAACAACCTCATGGACTCAACATCCGCTGAATTGTAAATAATTATCACTTCTTTATATGTAATACTTAAATAAATAGTTTTGATTCCTCATCAACTGTCCAAAACCGACTTGACCAGCAAACCAAATTGTTCTCAGCTGTTAATTTATGATTATGTTTGTTATTTAGCTTGAAAAAGGTAAAACCGAAATATTGCTAAGTAAAAAATGTTTTAATTATTTCGAAGTATATATATAGATATATAGATATATAGATATATATATATATAAATTCGAACGAATGGTGTTTTTTGCTTCTGGGGACCCCAAAATGAAAAATAAACATGGTCTCGGACTTAGGTCTTACCATGAGTACTACCGTAATAGCTTATTCCTTTAAGGAAATTCGCTAAAACCAGTGTAGTGTGATCCCCTTTTAAATTTTCCTCATGTTCAAAGCTCATGAATGATTAAATATAAGTTTTAAATATATTATTTACAAAACATATGTACACGATTACATTTATTGAAAATTAAAAGGCTAAGAACTATATAAACTACAAAAAGTGTATATATTATACTAATGAAAACCAATGTGATCCCCTTGTAAATTTTCCTCACGTTCAAAGCTCATGAATGATTAAATTTAAGTTTTAAATATATTATTTACAAAACATATGTAAACGATATTTTCCCTTACATATGTTTAATGCTCACATATATAAAATAAATCCTATGGAAATTCGCTGAGTACACAGGTCTGCTGCGACGGGGGTATATTTTCCTTACATCTTTCGAAGCGAGGTTCCACTTTTAGTTCTGATATTGTTTGGTCAGGTAACTAATATATTCTTATTTTGCATATAGGACCTTCTTCAGCTTGTTTGAATACATACTCCTATCGTTCTTATACACATTTTATAATTATATAGGGCCTATCTGATAAAGTGTTCTGTTTACTCTCTGATGTATTTATATTGAGAGTTTCGTGATAAAGCTGACCATGTCAATAAATTTTTAAAGATTGTATTTTTGATAAAAAATACGTTTAAAACTAAAAACTAAACGAAAAACTGCTCCATGTACTGAACTATAGTTGCGATACCATGTATATCTACGAAAGTATACTCAAACTTTCTTTTAGTATTGGCAAATACTATGTTTGGGTCAATCCCGGGATCAGTGCCGGGATCCCGGGATTAAATTTTTCAGTCCCTTAATCCTGGGATTGAAAATATCGTCCGGGATTGGATTCCCTATTCCCAATATGGGAGCGAATCTTGGTCAGATGGAAATCTTTCCATCTGAACTATATGTCATTTCAACTTATGTTTGAATACATACTCCTATCGTTCTTATACACATTTTATGATTAAATAGGGCCTATCTGATTAAGTGTTCTGTTTACACTCTGATGTATTTATATTGAGAGTGTCATGATAAAGCTGACCATGTCAATAAATATTTAAAGATTGTATTTTTGATAAAAAAATACGTTTACAACTAAAAACTTAACGAAAAACTGCTCCATCTACTGAACTATAGTTGTGATATCATGTATATCTACGAAAGTATACTCAAACTTTCTTTTAGTATTGGCAAATACTATGTTTGGGTCAATCTCGGGATCAGTCCTGGGATCCCGGGATTGAATTTTTCAGTCCCTTAATTCCGGGATCAAAAATATCGTCCGGGATTGGATTCCCTATTCCCAATAAGGGAGCGAATCTTGGTCTGTCTTTGTTTTATAAGAAATCTTTCCATCTGAACTACAGTAGAACCTCGATTAACCGTCACTCTTTTATCCGTCACTGCCTCCGGGCTTACAATATGTTGTAAATTGGCATCACGCAAAGCACGGAAGAAAGTGCAAGCGCTATTGTGATCGAACGTAACTGTCCGCGCTATTGGCCTTGAGTTTCCGCCGAAAATCACCACTCCCACGCAAGGAATGGTATGGGGGTGAGCGAGTTATTTATTACTGATTGGCATGTTGATTGTTTTTGGTTATACAGTACGCCAAGGAGTTCTTAGTTACATAGTGTTTGCTGTAACACAGTGTGTAGCTAGATACGTACTGTTAATCAACTGCAGTACAGTATCTGTTGATTGTTAATGATGGCTGAAAAACGAAAGAGTCGTACTAGGGCTTGACCAAAAGATCGAAATTATTAAACGTTTGAGGAAGGGCGAAATATCTACGAGTATCGCGCTGATGTATGGTGTTGGCGACTCATTTAAAATATGACGGACTATCTTTTAATTTGAGGGTATGTGATTCACTTACGAACACTGAATTAGCACAAACAGTTTAGAAGGACTGTAATTACCATTGTATGAATGCAATTTAAATATAAATATGTATTAGCCACATGTACAGGGTTTAATTTCTTCCAAAATATTTTAAATCTACATATTGAACAGGTTTATAGCTAAATTTCTGTTATCCGTCTATTATCTTAACCGTCACACTCCCGGTCCCGAGAGTGACGGTTAATCGAGGTTCTACTATGTAATTTTCTTTACTTCATAGAAAATATGTTTGTAACAACTTTATAAAAATACTAGATTAAGAGTACACTGGTTTAGTTATATTGTATTTATAATGTTTAAGAAGATGAATATCATTTAATTTTAACCATTATTTTAACAATAATTTGTTACAATAGTTTCAAATTCTTTAAAAGTTTTTTCACTCAAGAAAGATTTTTGTTTTACAATACACTCGAAAGCCGGTTTATATCGGTCGAGTAACTCGGCCTAGCCAACTCAGCTGAGTTGCTAGCATCTGCTGATTCCCCATTTAGTTTGTGCCAGTTGACCCACCCGTCACTGTTCATTTTGTTTACACTGTCTGGTACTACTCACTCTACAACTGGACTAATGTAAACTGGCTATAAACATTAAATTCTGTAATCAAGGAAACATTATAAAGAAAAAATAGTGAGATATTGAGATTTTTCTATAACATATGGTTTCACTTAGCTTTAACTTGTATAATATAATGCAAAATCTCCAAAATGCATACTGCAAAATGTGTATCTTGGAAGTAATTTTTTAAAATCATCTAGAATTAATTGATATTTTATAGCCTATTGTAGTTCATTTTATAAAGTTGTTTAATGACTGGTGTCAAAAGATAAAAGATTTGGACACGTCAATTATCGACGTGTTCACCTATAGTGACATCAACATTAAGGTTCGTCAGACTTCCTTATACAGCCTAATATTATTCCTTAATTTTACTAAAGTGTATCTTAGAATTTGGTAATGAAAATTAATGCAAGTTATGTTATTTAGATTTTATTATTTATTTTCTGTCATATCTCCAAAATTTGAGTGTTAAAATCACTACAACGATACTTACATGATACAATTTTTTTTTTTCAGTGCCATTGAATTACGCTCAAAGGATACCAAATCAGGTGAGTTATTAAAAATTGTATATTACTTACTCTCTTTTAACCCTATTTAAGCTTCTCAATAATTAGCTACTATTGTCAGTCCCATGACTTAATTGTTCAGTTGACCCTCGATGATCCGACAGTTACAAGATAGAAAGTGTGTTGGATTGAAAAAAAAACGAAGTATAACCTAAGATGAGGAATGACAACTAGTGATGTTTGTTAATGGTCTGACCATTAGGGATGAAAATTCATAAATTTAGTTTAGGCATCATTCAGAAAAATAATTTTTTGCAGGTTTTTTATTGTAAAACATGTCATGATTGAGCTGAATAACTCAAGCACAGTTCATCAGGCCTACATGTATACAACAAGAGTTTTAAGGAACATTAAAAGAGTCTGTGATTGTTTTTCTCCTGTAAATAGCTTATTTAAACAGCTTATTAAGGCCCTTATTTCAAGAGCATTTAACATAATAATGCAAATGCAGCCAAGTCAATGTATTTCCAGCCAACACGTCATGGCTGATGGCGCAAGTGCTCTCTCGCCGAGACAAGCGAGACATGGAGAGTGCGAAGTTGTTTGCGGTGCGGTCAGTGTGCCTTTTTCTACTGCACGTCTTACTCGCACTGTCTTGGCGAGAGTTGCTTGCATAGAGTGCACCCACTTACAGACTGATATAAGGACTATAAAACTGCGACCAGAAAGGTCATGAAACTCCTGTCACAACACAGATCAAAATTTAAGATTGCATTAGGTCGTCCGACAACACAAAGCGTAGCGTCAGATTACCGAGTGTGTCCGACTATCAGGTGTTGGATTATCAAAAGCCAACTGTAATTCTATTTACATAAAATAAGCAGTAGTTGATAGAGTAAAGACACTGATAGAGTGTTCAGAAGGGTTCCCTACCTTTGCCAAAACCTTCTTGAAATCAGATTGACAAGATTGTCCCTTTTAGTGTTTCCACTCTAGAGTCTTGCTCTTAGCGTCTCCAATTCTTGAAATAAAGTTTAATTCTACGGTTTCACAATTCTATGGTTTCACACAATGTTGTAACGTGCAAAAATAACGACAACACCCTTGTGTGGGAACTCAGTCCGAGTATGATTTTCGATCAAAAATTACAACGCTATATATCAAATTAAAGTGGAGAAAAAAATCCTTCAAAATAATACCATTATTTGCTTCCACAATATACGAAAAGTGAAAAGTAATCAGCCTCTGAATTTACAGAATCAAATTTACCACCTAATTAAAAGTAACATTAAGTAAAAATCATGTGTTGAAATTTAGTTGTGATTACTCTTTTACTTTTCTTAGAATCACACAAGAAAATGGCAATATTTTGTAGGATTTTTTCCTCTTTAATGTATATTATTTTGATTTTGATAGAAAATTATTGTAGGAATGCGTTCCTGTACCTAGGGCATTGTCATGATTTTTGCAGGTTAGAAAATCAAATCCTGACAGACAGTAAGACATGTATCAAAATGAAAAGAAATAAATTCCTCACAATGTGCAATTTTTATTTTTCCGATATCATAAAAAAACACAAGAGTAATTGGCGTTCAAGGGCTTTTAGCTAGATGATATTTTGAGCTAAAAAGTAACTCAGAATGTAAAAAGAAAGTGATAAATATACTTCATTAACCTAGAGTTGAATTGATTTCTCTTCAAGATGTAAAAAAATTGTTTTCTCTAAATTAAGATATATTGTAGGGCTTTATGCGGGTTATTTTTTTTAACTTTTGTTATTTTTTTTGATTTGGCTATTTTTTGGAATTTAGGTTTTTTTTTTAATTTTTTCAACCTTAAGAACTGCTACAAGCCCTGTTCACACTATAGTCTGTCAGATGATCTCATAGCAGCATCGTGGCGGACGAATCTCATCAGCCTACATTGCGTGAAAACCAAGTCTCGCCAAATCTAGGCAGATTTGTGATTAGTCTTTTGAGATTTCCTGTTTTACCAAGGTTAAGAATGAAATATCCCCAACATAATGCTGGTTTTCAAATTTTAGTAACATTTTTAGTTTCCTCAAGGTTATTTTTTGGTTTGGTTTTTGGTTATTTTTTTCTCATTTTAGTTATTTTTTTTATTTTTTTCAACCTCAAGAACTGCTACAAGCCCTGATATTGCCGTAATTTGCGACTGTGTGAACGTTTGCATGCACTGATCTCCGACCTCACGGAGGAATATTTACAACATTCATCACTGTTTGGACACATATAAATGAGCGATTATGACATTATATCTGCTTCTGAAGTTATATTTTCGACATTAACAGTAGAAAAGAGCAGTGTTGGTGAAGCTACTTTTAAAATATAGCTCGCTACAGCTGCAGCTGTAGCCAGGTTGCAAAAATTAGGTTTGTTACAGCTACAGCTACAAAATGCTGCTACAGCTACAGCTGATACTTTTTTAGCTACTTTCACAAAATAATTCCCACCTTAACTATCTTTCGCAGTGGTGTACTGACTGAACTGAACACCTATATCTGGCTTTTTAGAAGTTATATGCCAAGTATAGTTCAATTAAACTAGAGGACCCACGCTGCTCCGCAGCAGTAAATTTTGGTACTAAGACACAAAATCAACTCAAATCAAATAATTCTTCATTTACAAAATTAATGTTACATGCAATGGATCTTTACAACTTCAATGTGACTTGCCCGAAACTTGCCTAAGTTGAAAAAGAGGTGCATGTAGCCGGGCCCGGTTATGTTGGAATTTCAGAAAACCAATTAAACCACGATTTATTAACAAATTGGTAATAATTTGTTTCACAAAGGAAAACGTAGGACACTATGAGATATTCTGTACTTAAGTTTTCAGGACAGCGACATGTCAGCCCGGCACATACGACTTAACAAACTAACTATATACCATGCTGAAATACCCTCGTTGCAGACCTGCATACTCAGCGAATTTCAAATGCAAAAGAACATAGTTCAAGCCAACACAGCGAGATTTGACGTGTTTTTGTAAGCTCCATAAGATTAACATGGGGAATGAGTATACATCAGGTTTGCTGCCATGAAAATGGAAATATCGGGGATTTTAGACTATTATACATTGGATCTCATCTAGATGAAGACATAAACCAATTTTTATCAAGATGAATACGTTGAGAAATAAGCAAGATATCGAATTTTACTTATTACCCATAAGGTTAACATTGGGACAACGTACTGTGTTTACCACTTTCAATATCTCGGTAACCAATGGACATAGACCAGTGATTCAAAATCCTAAATTGTTCTTTTTTTAGCTTAATTCAATGGTGCCAACACAAATTGGATAAATTTTGTTTTTCTATGTAGAAAATTCAAAAGTCCACTTTTGGGGGGGGGGTGTTATCCCCCTTTACCCCCCTTCCGGTGGTCCGATCGGGATGGTTCACGAATTTGTCCAATTGATTACCACTTTACACGTCTGTACCAAATTTCATTAAGATCAGACCATAAACGGGCTCAGAAAAAGAAAATCTAATTTATATATATAAAAGATTAGTGTGGTTTGGAATTCAGCAGAGTGCTCCAGGTACGTCCGATCATAATAGTCAATAGCTCAAATGAAAGCTGGTGTTTCACTGAAGGTTCTTAGCATATAGAAGCTTCTAAAACATATAGAATTACTTAATTACAAGGCTTGTAACAGACTATTTATTTTTTTGTTATTTTTTTTGCTCTTGGTTATTTTTTGTTATTTTTTTGGAATTCAGTTATTTTTGTAATTTTTTTTGGAATTTTGGTTATTTTTTTTATTGTTTTCAACCTCAAGAACTGCTACAAGCCCTGTTTACAGTATTCGTCTGTCAGACGATCTTGTAGCAGCATCGCGGCAGACGAATCTTATCATCCTAAAATGCGTGAAAACTAAGTCTCGTTGCGTGAAAACCAAGTCTCGCCGTCAAATCTAGGCAGATTTGTGATTAGTCTGTCGAGATTTTCTTTTTTACCAAAGTTAAGAATCTATTATCCCCAATATAACTCTGGTTTTCTAATTTTTAGCAGCATTTTTTGTGTAAAAAAGGTTATTTTTTGGTTATTTTTTTCTTATTTTAGTTATTTTTTTTATTTTTTTCAACCTCAAGAACTGTTACAAGCCCTGTAATTAGAACTGGGGGAATATATCTTCAATTGAATTCACAATTCGGGAAATAATCAAATTTTTTTTTTGGTCGAGTTATACAGTATATTAATGAATGCCGATCCTTGATGGCAAATCTTTGCGTGCATACCTTTAATTTAAGACGTTATTTATGAAAATCGGTCGAGTAGAAGAGCCAAACAGACTCGGAAAAGAAAAACAATTTTTTTTGTGTTGTTCGGAATTCAGCAGCGTGCTTCAGGTACGTCCAATCTTAATAATCAATAGCTGAAATGAAAGGTGGTATTTCGCTGAAGGTTCTTAGACCAAAACATACAGATTTACGTAATTGGAACTGGGGAAATATAACTTAAATTGGATTCAAAATCTGGGAAATAAATGAATTTGTTTTTTGGTCGAGTAATACAGTAGATAAATGAATACTGATGCTTGATGGCAATCTGAGCGTGCATACCTTTAATTTAAGACCTCAATTATGAAAATTGGTTGAGTAGAAGAGCCAAACGAACTCGGAAAAGGAAAACCATATTTAACTCCCATAAGAAATGTACAGGGAGGAGGTCGCTTTTGTTCATAACTCGAGTAATACAGCAGATAAATGAATACGGTTGCTTGATGGCAAATCTGCGCGTCCATACATTTAATTTAAGACCTCAATTATGAAAAATGGTTGAGTAGAAGTTATGAACAGACTCGGAAAAGAAAAACCAAATTTTTTAAATATTTAGATAGACTCATAACCTATTACAGTAAAGTGATGTATACATGTTTTTTTTTATGTAGTTTCACACAAAACTAATAATAATTGCATCAGATTAAAACCTAAATATGTTTTTTTCATTGTAGGCCCTAAACATAAAAAATGAGTATGATGCAAAATTTTTTTTAAATTTATTAACTTTTATTTGTACCAGAAACTTGAAATTTGTCTTTGTTCTTGTCATTTATAAATAATAGAAGTATTTAGAAACAAATAAAAAAAGATTTGTTAAAAGATGTTTATTAATAAATTTTTAGTGAATTTTTTCCCATACCCTTACATTTTTGCTAGAAAAGGCCTGGCATTTCTTGCAGGTACAGTGGAACCTGGATAATTCGAACTTGAATAATTCGAAATCTTCTTTAATTCGAATATTTTTCTTGGTCCCTGGCATTTTGTATCCAAACAATGCTAAAAAATCGTGGATAATCCGAATTTTATTTTGGATAATTCGAATTTTTAAGTTCCAAATTAAGGTACATGAATTTTATTCCACGACTGGAAATAGTTAAAAATTCATAGAAAAACACGTTTTACTATGATGTTCATTAAAAAATTAACGCCAGACCTGTGCCGTGTCAGGTTATGGTCAAATGACTCATCCCTTCCACCTCCCAGGCTTCCCACCCTACCCCCAACATCGCTTGTAACTCGACACCAATGACACCAATAATGTAAACTAAACAGTACAGAACGCTGACTGGGTTCGGAAAAGGGTTGCGCTTGCCGTGACAGCGCCACTAATCTTTTCGCGCTTGATTCTGTGTAGAACGGCTCCCGGCAGACGAGCCATGCGCCAGACCTGATGCGAAGTTTTTTATGTCGACACAAAGGCTACTCAACACTGCGACCCCCTTCCCTCCCCCACCAGCCAAACTAACTTCTGAATTCCAGTGCAGCATTCCGTTGTTTTCGATCGTCCCTCAAACTAAGTGTTTTATTTTTATTTGTGCAGTGTCTTGTTTTTAAGTGATCAAAAGTTTTTACATAACATTAAATAAGTGAAGTGACCATGTCGACAAAATCTCGGACCTATAAAACACTTACTTTAGAGGAAAGTCAATGAGCGTGTAATTGTCAATGTTGCACGAAGTTAAGTTGGTAGCCTGTATAAAGTTCAGAAGTAGCAGAACGTACTGTATTTTTTCTAGCAGAAATGTTTCTTTGTATTGTACGTAGCGTCGTACGTAGTTTATATTTTAGGGTAGTTATTTCTGTTTTATGATTACTGATTTTGAACCCTTGTAATTAGCGTTTGTTGATGAATTTATTCTTTTAGAGTGTCAATTTCACAAAGAGGTTAAATTCACAATGTGAAGTTTTAATGTTTTGGCTTCATTCTTTAGAACTTCTTTAAATCAAATTTATGGATAATTCGAAGTTTTTAGCTGGTCCCTTGAGGTTCGAATTATCCAGGTTCCACTGTAACAGTGATAAAATGTCCGGCATTTCATTTACCTACATTAATTTTTTGCTCCGGCACTAAAAGAATTAAACAAGTGAACAAACACTGATGCTTAACCCTCTAATTAACAAATAATGTTCGAATTAGGCTTAGTCGAATTGCGATTGCACTTTTTCGTGTGTTTTTTTTTTCAGGCGACGCCTCATCGGTGGCTTTGGCTGTAATGGTGATTAGCATTAGTTATTTTGGTGTTTTGATTATTTCAATCTATTCTGGTGTATAACTTCACTATCGTCAAACGTAGCCTGGGCGGATCTAGCGAATCCAGGCCAATGCGAAATTGTGCTGATGCGTTCGCAACAATTGCTTGTTTCTGTTCTATGTTCTCACAGTCCTCATGTGGTAAATAGTTGGCTGAATGTCTGGTCAAATCAGTTTGGCCCTTGGAAGATGATAGTGAACTCCCACAGTCAAATACAGTAGACCCCCTCTTAACCGACCTCGTTTTAACCGACGATCGGATCATCCGCCCTTGTTGGTCAAATATTAAAGATCGTTTTAACCGACCCTGTTTTGAGAACAGTTTGGTTTAATCACCCTTTTCTAGGAATTGCAGCATTTACGTTCCCATAGCCAGCGATAGAAACGTTACGCTCGACTATATAGTTTGTTGCGGGTTTAAATATTTTGAATATTTATATTTGTTTAGACCGTGTTTTGGAGTTATTTATAAGACATACATAATTATTTAGGACAATAGGCTGAAAGTTTTACCTTATTTTCAAAATAATCCATGAACGGCTTTAGAATAATGTTAATAGAACCCTAAATCAATAGAGCTTTTATTTTTAAGTGTTTAGAGGATTACCCGTTTTATCCGACCTTTTAAGTTATCCGACCTAGGCCCGTTCCCGTTAGGGTCGGTTAAGAGGGGATCTACTGTATAAGTATTTGGTCAGAGACTCAGAGACAGATTCAATTTAATACAAGAATAACAAAAAAAATCATCTCAATCTCCATTCACCACAAAATAAAGAACATTATGATTTACTCAGAATTTTCTTATGGTTTGAGATGTTTACATACCAGTTTGTGAAAAAAAATAAATGTTTGTACTGCGAAGGTAGCGGAAAAGTAGTATCTGATTCCGCTGCAGCTACAAGCTATGCATTTTAAAAAGTAGCGGCGCTACGGCTTTTGACACTACAAAAGTAGCTCGCGACTTTAGCACCGCCACCTGAAGCGCGCTACTCCTCAACACGGGAAAAGAGTACTTTATATGTTAGTTAAGTCCATATTTTTAGAGAAACTGGTTATTTACTACATCATACTACCTATTCCCATTATCACCTTGTAGTGTTAGTACCTATCTCTCTTGCGAGGGCGACACCAAATTGCCTTCAGGCCCCTCTTAATACAGGGGTTTTCTGGTTTTCCTACATTGTCATTATTATCATTATTATTTTCAGGGCTTTGCTACATTTCCACGAGGTGCGATGACCCAACAGTCGATGAGGCCTCATGGTAGACAAGCAATGCCTCCCATCTACACAACGGTTCCCACTGGGGTGAGTTGAACCAATAACTAATTCCTGACACATTGTGATAGGAATGTAAACATTCAGATGTGCTGGAGATAGATGAGTTTATTAACAAAATTTATAATGGGTTTCAATCAGACAAGGTTAGCATTACACTTAAAAGTCAATTACTTAAGGTTTTCTTCTGAGAGAAGGTAGAGTTAGGTATTGTAAAATTGCCTCCCTTAACTATTTAGTTTTTAGGGGAAAAAACGTACATAACAAATCTAAATCTTAGACAACTATCCAAGATTTTACAGTTTTTATTCTCTTAAAATTAATCTGATCTTGCATTTACCGTTGATTAGCCTGTTTTAAGCTCAACTTGTGAAAATGATGATCTCTATTTCTTAAAGTAAATATAAAATTCAAAAAAATTATTTTGACATCACATTAGTTTCAACAGGTTATGTACCTTGACGTCTGCAATTCCTTTAGTTCAACTACATCTGTTGACTAGTTTCGACTAGCAAGTAGTCATTATCAAAACAGAACGTTAAATTAATGCATTGTTTTCGTCAATTTTTTAGAACGACAAGAACACATTATTACGACAAAGAGACACATTTAACACAATTCGCCAGCTGGCAGACGCCACTGAACTTTGGTGTACAGTGATATTGAATTACTATAGTAATTCAACTAGTTTAGCCAGACTTATAATGCCTTTGTAAAATTCCCATAAGTGATTAAAAATAGTTATGCAGTGGATGAATGTATATGTATTAACCAAGTTTTGCTTTTGCTCTTTGTCTCTCTGAAAAAACCATGTTAATGAACTAAGTAACTAGGCTCTAACTCCAAACCTACACAGCTGTTGACTGTTCTGAAATAAATAAGATCCAACTTATAGTATTTCAGCATGTCCAGTTTATAATTACTAACAAATACATCATAAAAATTCATTCTGAGCGTATAATTAAATACATAATTAGAGGATAGAAGGACTATCAGAGGTTATGAGGACTATTAAAAGAAAAAGTGCTTTTTGTGTATATCTTCTCACGCCTTTTGTATTTGACAAATCAGCTGAATATTTGATTAAATACGAGAACTAACTCCAAGGTTTTAGCTGTCTAGTCAAGAGGTAGAGTAACGGTGTGGTGTCGGTGTTTGCCAACAGTTGTTTGCTCAGAATATAATTGATCAGTTGTCTGATAACTGTTGCAGCTTGTGACGCCAGCACCTACGCCAGGCGCCATCACTGCTCAAGTTTTGCCGTATTCAGTAATGGTACGTTGGCTGTCGTAATCATTGTCATGTCCAGACTTTATGTTGTAAGTTTTACTGAATTTTAAGGCTCAATCACATTTAGGGATCTTTTATCATGAGCTATATTTACTGTATTTAAATTTTTATATGAAATATATTACATATCAGTTTAGTTTGAAATAGTTGAAAGAAAACATATGGAAAGGTTGTAATTGTCCTGTCAGTGAAGTAATAACTTAATCAATGTCTGTTGATTTTGATTCAGTCACATTGTAAACCAATTAGGCCCTGGTAAAAATAATGGGAAAAAGATACACAATACCTTTACATATTGGTTATTGTCACTTGATTTCCCAATATTATTAGCTTTCTGATGACGACAACATGTAAAGTCTTAGGTTGCCGACAGATACGGAGCTGACATTTATTTAAAATTTTTGAAAAATATTGTTTGTGTACGGGTGGTCATGAATCTCTTGTCCTAAAATGGGTTGTTTTTCATGGAAAGAAGAGTGTAGGTGTAGAAGCTATTTAGCAAATACATCAGAACAGACTTGCAATCTCTGAACAAAGTTACCCAGAGGTAGGAATAATAGTGAATCTTTGGCGCTTCATTGGTAGAGAAATGAATCTAGCTTTTTAGAACTTCGATGCCGTGGGTAAAATTACCAGGCTACCACAAACTTTTAGTCAATAATGTTCACTCTTGGCCCAGACCTTTCTTTGATAACGTCTAGGCATAGGACTAGATGCCGCCAACCTCTTTTTTAAACTAAACTTAAAACTAACTCAGCTACCCTTGTGGAGAAGGCTTGCTGCTTAAAACAGAATCATGTATGAAAATTAGGTGAAATCAAGGTGCATTGATAGCAGGGATGGTTCACAGCCAATCCGCTTGAAATTAAAAATAATAATACCCCCGTTGCAGCAGACCTGCATACTCAGCGAATTTCAAGTGCAAAACAACATATTTCGATCAAACATAGCGAGATTTGACATGTTTTTGTAAGCTCCATAAGAATAACATGGGGAATGAGTATGCAGGTTTGCTGCTACAGGTATATTAAAACTGGGTGGTTTTAATTCAATATTTAGTAGATCTGAACTAGAAGAAGCCATTTACCAAGTTTTATCAAGATATGTTGAGAAATAAGCGAGATATAGAATTTTACTTATTTCCCATAAGGTTAACATTGGGACAACGTACTGTGTTTACCACTTTCAATATCTCGGTAACCAATGGACATAGAGCTATGATTCAAAATACTAAATTGTTTGTTTTTTTGGGCTGAATTCAATGGTGGCAATAAAAATTCGAAAAATTTTATTTTTCTATGCAAAAATCTCAAAAAACCCATTTTTGGGGGGGTTTACCCCCCTTAACCCCCCCCTTCCGGTGGTCCGATAGGGCTGGTTTACGAACTCGTCCGAATAATTACTACTTTACACGTCTATGCCAAATTTCATTCCGATAGGACCATTTTTGCGCAAGTTATCGTGCTTAAAGACACATATATATTTATGAAAGTGAACGAATGGTGTTTTTGGCATCTGAGGCCCTCAAAAAGAAAAGTTATGATGGTTTTAGGCTTAGGTCTTAGCATGACACCTACGGTAACAGCTTCTTCCCTATAGGGGAAATTCGCTAAAAACCTTGTGATTTGAATAAGTAAAGCATGTGTCAATGCATTTGTTGTCTTATGAACTCAAACTGTTCATTTACTTTTATAAAGCTCACATGCATTTTAAGCTCACTGCAAACAAAGAAATCCTTTATTGACTGTCAAGAGATATCCAGTTTGAGCTTCATTTTCTGAAGTTTTTATTTTATGCATTTTAAATTTGCATGGCAACTAGAGTAAAGTTCTTTAAAGTTCTTTACCAATAACATTAGATTAGGGAAAGTTAAGTCCCTAAATTTGGGAAAGTTTTAGGAAAATTAAAATAAAAATTTTTGGGCAGGATTTATATTTGCTTTGGGAAATTTTTTGGACGGGATCGTTTAAGCGATCGCAATCAAATGAGTGTAGCTTCATAAAACTTGCGATCAGCTGTGAAAACGATCGCGTGTAATTGCTGATCGCACATAAATGGAAATCCAGTTTTGTAAATCTCACACTCTGCCGCAAAAACTATCGTGCTTACTTGCCAATAGCGAATTAATGGCAAATACAGCTTGAGAAAACTCAGGATTGGCCGCAATAATGATCGTATTTGCCAGTTGCGGATGTACGGAAAATAAATTGCTTTGCGAAATTGTTGGCACATATCTTTCGATCACGGATCAACGGCTGATGAGCTTTGTGAAACTCGCGATCAGTCATAAAAAATTGCTACGTGTATTTGTCGATCGCCGATAAATGGCAAATGTAACATTGGGAAACTCAGTACCTATTCACTGATAGTGATTAATCGACAAATAGCTTGTCAGAAGGCTATGATTGTGGTGATAACTGTGATGAAGGTGATGATTGTGCGTATAATCGGCACATTGGTCGTTTTAAAAGTGTGGTTTTGCTCATGGATTCCATTATCAAACCAATTCAGATGTCGATGAATCTAATCTGAAAATTTGATTATAATAATTAAATAAAGTAAATAAAAATTGTTTGAAAGTTGACAAAAGTAAAGAACCTGAGAATTTAAAATGAAATTTTAAATACATAATTGATATTTTATGTAACTGAAGAAATTAAGTTTGGGAGTTAGTGATTACCAAACATAGAGTTGTATTCTTCAAATTTAAATTAAGTTTGGGAGTTAGTGATTACCAAACATAGAGTTGTATTCTTCAAATTTATAATTTTTAGCTCAGAAAAACTAGTCCTTATAGTTGTCGTCTTGAAACTAAATTAATTTTCATTTTTTCCATACTTTAAAGTGCTCGAAAAATTATCAGTCCTTTCCTTTGAAATAAAATAAGAAATGAAAATAAAAATAAAAATGAAAGCCTAAAGTTTCTAAAATACAATAACATGTTTACTGATTATGCATGACAGGATATTGTCAAAACAATGAATTTACTGCAACAAATAACTAAATGAAAACAATAACAGTATAAGTAAAGAATAACCTATTGCCATTTTTACATAAGTTGTTATTTTACTTATAATTATCAATTTATTTCAGTGATTAGTTTTTTTAGCGAATTTCCTTAAAGGAATAAGCTATTACGGTAGTACTCATGGTAAGACCTAAGTCCGAGACCGTGTTAACTTTTCATTTTGGGGTCCCCAGAAGCAAAAAACACCATTCGTTCGAATTTTTATATATATATCTATATATGTATCTATATATATCTATATTATTAATTCTGTAAGCGATTTTTTTCAATCAAAATTGTGAGAGTTTGACAGCTCGCAGGATGATGGGAGATGGCTCAAATGAAAGGTCTCGGTCCCAGGGGGTTGGGAAAAATATCAGATTATGTCCAAATATACCAGAAAATGAGAAATAACGAAAAATATCTTCCATTTAAAATGCATTGGGATTGAAAAACGTCTGCTTTGTTTACATTAAACATGTGGTGCTAATGCTTGATTCAAAGCCATATGGTAGATGTTGACATGTAGGATTTTTTTTCAAAATGCAGCTAACTATGCACAATCATTGTACTATAACAAAAAATATTTTAAATTTAAGATTTTCGGATTTTATAATAATTAAGGGTTTGAGTTTTTTTCATAATTTAAAATTATAAAAAGTTAAGTATGTTTGATTAGTTTATGTTATAACGATGCAGATTTAATACCAAATGATCTATATACAGTGTGTAAAAAAAGTCCGTCCCCCCCACCTTAATTTTTTTGTTTGTTAAGACAAACAATTAACCTTTAGGGAATGAAACTACCTCAACCCAAATTATTTTTTGACGTTACCAAAAATTTTGATTGTCCCCCAAAAACGGGGGATTTTGGGGGCAACTCAAAATTTTCATATGCAAACCTTTTTTGAGTGACCTCTCATTTTAAAGAGCTTTCAAAAAGTAGATGAATGGTGAAAATTGGAGGTCTCTATCGTGTCTATCCAAATTGACAGCTTGTCAAAGTTTTGAAAATAACACATCCTTGAAACCTGGCGTCAAGGACATTTGGAGTTTTAATTCACCTTTGGTGACATAAAAATGAAACGAGCCTGGGAAAAATGTTGTTAAATGAAAAACTAGTCTCTTTTGGTGATATTTAAAATTTTGAGTGTCCCCCAAAAATGGGGGATTTTGGGGGCAACTCAAAATTTTCAAATGCAAACCTCTTTCGAGTGACCCCTCATTTTAAAGAGCTTTAAAAAAATAGGCGATTGGTGGAGGTTGGAGGTCGCTAACGTGTTTCTATCAAAATTGGCAGCTTGTCAAAGTTTTGAATACGACTCCTAGAAATTTTGATAAGCTGCTAATTTTGATAGAAACACGTTAGTGACCTCTAACCTCCACCAATCGCCTATTTTTTTAAAGCTCTTTAAAATGAGGGGTCACTCGAAAGGGGTTTGCATTTGAAAATTTTGAGTTGCCCCCAAAATCCCCCATTTTTGGGGGACACTCAAAATTTTAAATATCACCAAAAGAGATTATTTTTTCATTTAACAACATTTTTCCCAGGCTCATTTCATTTTTATGTCACCAAAGGTGAATTAAAACTCCAAATGTCCTTGACGCCAGGTTTCAAGGATGTGTTTTATTCAAAACTTTGGCAAGCTGTCAATTTGGACAGAAACATGATAGAGACCTCCAATTTTCACCATTCATCTACTTTTTGAAAGCTCTTTAAAATGAGGGGTCACTCAAAAGGGGTTTGCATTTGAAATTTTTGAGTTGCCCCCAAAATCCCCCATTTTTTGGGGACACTCAAAATTTTTGGTAACGTCAAAAAATAATTTGGGTTGAGTTAGTATAATTCCCCAAAGGTTAACTGTTTGTCTTAACAAACAAAAAAATTAAGGTGGGGGGAACGGACTTTTTTTACACACTGTATAATTATGTAAGGGAAATTTTTGCGCCGAAATTATGGGCGTTTGGAAGGTCGCAGGATGATGGGAGGGGGCTGAAATTGAAGGCCTCCATCTCAGGGGCTCGGGGAAAATACAGAAATTGCTTTAAGCTTACTATAAAATGAGAAATGACGTAAAATAGCTGTCATTTAAAAACCATTGGGATGTAAAAAGGCAGGCTTTGTTTACTTAAAACCAAATGCTAGATATAATCATAATTTTGTGGATCCAAAAACCTACTTTCTAAGAAGGAATTTTGTACTATAGTAAAGAAGGATTATGCTTAGGGGCTATTAGCCCCTTCAAGCCTCTAGTATATATATATATATATATATATATATATATATATATATATATATATATATATTATTTTAATGTTCACTTCTAGGGCTACTATTGTAATTAAAGAGAGAAAGAAATTCCTTAAGTACCCTTAAGTATATAATAAAATGTTAAAAAAAGGGTACTTAAGGAATTTCTTTCTCTCTTTAATATATATGTCTGTTAACACGATA
The DNA here is from genome assembly GCA_035578135.1 of Flexamia atlantica. NCBI lineage: Eukaryota > Metazoa > Arthropoda > Insecta > Hemiptera > Cicadellidae > Flexamia > Flexamia atlantica. Next base: position 29,066,649 of record JAQJVK010000012.1, read on the forward strand.
GCGGCCGTAAAAATGGTACGATCTTAATGAAATTTGGTACAGACGTTTAAAGTGGTAATCACTCGGACGAGTTCGTGAACCAGCCCAATCGGATCACCGGAAGGGGGGGTAAAGGGGGATAAACCCCCCCAAAAATGGGTTTTTTGAGTTTTTCACATAGAAAAATTAAATTTATCAAATTTTTGTTGGCACCATTGAATTCAGCTCAAAAAAACAAACAATTTAGTATTTTGAATTACTGCTCTATGTCCATTGGTTACCGAGACATTGAAAGTGGTAAACGCAGTACGTTGTCTCAATGTTAACCTTATGGGAAATAAGTAAAATTCTATATTTTGCTTATTTCTCAACATATCTTGATAAAACTTGGTAAATGGCTTCTTCTAGTTCAAATCTACTAAATATTGAATTAAAACCAGCCAGTTTTAACATACCTGTAGCAGCAAACCTGCATACTCATTCCCCATGTTATTCTTATGGAGCTTACAAAAAACATGTCAAATCTTGCTATGTTGGATTAAAATATGTTGTTTTGCATTTGAAATTCGCTGAGTATGCAGGTCTGCTGCAACGGGGGTATTTTATTTTGCAATGTGTTTTTGGTGTCTTTTTATTTTGTCCATTGTATATAAGTTTTTTTTCATTGAAATTTCTTGAAATTTGGTCTGTTGATTCTAAGTGCAAACAATTATATTTAATATTGTTTTTAACTTATTGCTATAATTGTAATAGAATAAATTCTTAAACAAGCATTTCCCAAAGCTTCAGGGAAGAAAAAATCTTGTCCCGAATTGAGAGGGAAGATAGAAATTCCGTCCCATCCCAAACTGAAAGACAGAGGCACTGGATGTGTTTTTTCCTATCCTATTTACCTGGTTTTGTGTGTATTTTATGAATGAGAAGAAGGTATAATGTAATCATCACTTTTTTAGGACAGTGCAATAGCCTAGAATAAATGCATATCTTAAACCAACAATCACTAGAAATAAATTTTTTTTTTTCAGTACAACGCTGGGGTGCCACCAAGGCAAAATGCCCCATATGGCGGCCAAGGGCAGTTTATTATGCAGCAACAGTTTTTCAATCCCTCACCTGCTCCAGCGGGATGTAAGTACTTAAATTAACTATTAGATTTTAAGGCAACCAGATGCATACCAAACCCTCAGGTTGTTCAATTTTTGGGTACAAAATGTCATTGCAATTTTTAATATAATTGATTTGATGCAAAAATGTAGAGGAACTTAAAATTTGTTTTTATCCATGATATCATATTTTTGCAAAAAAAAGCCAATTAATAACATACATTTCTTCCTAATGGTTCTTTTTAGTGAAATATTTGTAGGCATAGGCTTAAAAAAATCATCAGGAAGACAACAAAATGGATCTTTCGAATAGTCTACAGCCCCTGTTACATGATGTGATTTTCACAGGGCTGCTGTCGTGGTTTGTAGTTGTGTGTAACCTTATGGGCTCTCACACCTTGCAGCAGCATGCCGCTTCGTCATTTCGTATGACCCATACGCTAAACTTAAGCAGCATATGGCAGTGGGACGAATCATTGTTGCATGGCAGCAGCTGCATCAAAACCACATTGTGTAATAGAGGCCTACGGCTAGCCTTCTTAGATGTTTATTTTATGCAAGTTAGCAAGGAAATAATAACATTCAAAACTTAATTTATTTGTTTAGAACATTAGATAAATAAATTATTTCTCATTAAATAAATAAACATTCATTAATTAAAAATAAGTCTAAGTATAAAAATCATCAATCCTACTAGGAGATTTCATCCAAAACATTTTTACCTCTTAAAATAATTTTGATTGAGTAATGATTTGAGGTTCTGTATCACAGTGGATGTGAAAGTCAGTAGACAACCTGTTATTCTTCCCTAAAATTTTAAAATATTAAAGCAGTCTGAAGGTTTTTCTTAAGAGGGTTCCCTGCCAACGGCAGTTTTGTTTTTCTGCGACACTAGCGGCGACTTTGGAACTGCTGCTCCATAAGAGCCCATGTTAAATTTGTGCACTTTTCGCCGCGAAATGTGATGCAGGGGTAAACGCAGTGTTATTTAGCGACTTCAATTGTAAAAATAATCTCTTTTTGGGATACCATTGTAAAGATAAAGAGTTATAGAGTGTTTATTGCTTCTCCAAAATCCTTTAAGCTCACTCATTAAAAAGATATGTGGCGTAAGTTGGTCAACTTCAACTGAATTTATCTTTAGAATGCGAAAACATGAACGATTTTGGATTTGCAATAAACATTCTGCAACTCTTCAGCTTTGAAATAGTATGTTAAATTACATTTTATTTTGAAAACTGCAGGCGATAAATGACACCGCGCAGAGCGTGTTTTAGGCATATTTTGGCGTATGTAGGGCACCCTCTTAAATTTCATAAAATTAGACTCTTTAGAATCTTAAACTTTTCTCAGTATACATTCAATGCAATTCATTTTCAATAATAATACCTAAAGTCCTGAAAATACAGCATTTCTTTTGGTTTCTGGTTAACGTCTTGAGAACTGTTGATTGTTTACCCAGTCACCTGGTAATTTGCCACGTCAAAAATTAGACTAATTAAAGGAAAAAGTGCTGGATGGCTGAAAATCGGCACAAATATTCGTTAGACCTACCTGAATGTCAAGTCCTTGAGGGTGGGGTCTCTAAGTGAGGATTATTATCTAGGTGTTTCCAGATAAGAGGGATCTAGGGGTTGAATCTTTAAATTTTTCTATTAAACCTAGAATAAACGTAATATTATTGTAAAGGTCTTTTTACACTGAATATTTTGGTGGAAACAGAACTCAGTTATCTCAATTTTTTTTTTAAATGGCGGTTATTTTGATGATTTCTTAAAAATAACAAATTACCATATAGTATTGCGGCGTCAGGGTGGTTTAAAAAATATCAACAATCTAAGGGCTCCCTCACTTGGTAACCATTAGAAATTCAAGCAATATGAACAGTATTTTTTTAGCAAATTTAATAAACTTTAATTTTCATATTGGCACTTTTTTACTTGCAACCAAGTGTTCTTAGGTTTTTACGAATAACCAAACGAAGTGCCCTGTTTCTACCAATTGTCACTAGAGCTCACCTCATAACTATCTGGACCAGTATACTCATCCCTAGGAACTTTTAAGTAAGTGTGAAAAGTTTCAAAACCAACACAATTTTTTCAGGTTAAATCTTGTTTCGACTACACTAACATAACTGCAGCAGAAAACCTGCATATTAATTACCCAGGTTATTCTTAGAGAGGGATATTAAAAATGTCATATATCACTTATTTCGGGTTGAAATATCATTTCATCCATTTGGAATTTGCTGAGTACGTGGTCTGTTGCAGGATGGTATTTAACAATTGCTGTAATTAAAAATAAATTTTTTACTCTAACTAGTTGGGGTGAAGTTTAAAAACGTCAATGTAAATTTCAACTCAAATTTAATGTATACATATAATATTTGTGAATACACCTGTACATATTGATTGAAACACATATTTGACACAGTACAAATGATGTTCAAGCTAATCTTCTCTCTGAAGACCTTCTGGTTTTGATGATCTAAATTGTATCATTACCCTGATGTATTGACAGTTTAAAAATTAATTATCTGGTAGTTTTTGTAGGTAATTTGTGAGACTGTGATGGTGTGTGATGTTTCAGACTATGCATCAGTGATCCCCACACCCCCGCAGTACCAGGGGCTGACGAGCGGGGGCCCCTCACCCCAGGCGGCGGGGCAGGGGACTGTGCCATTGATGAGGCCTAGCATGGGGCCCCCCGCCACCATGGCTCCTCCGCCCTCCAAGCAGGAGCCGAAGAAGAGGGCGCATGCCATCAAAATCATTAACCCTGAGGATGGCAATGAAGTGGTCGTCACCGAGAGTGAGAACAATAGTAACAATAATAACATCACCCCCACCCGCTCCAACGACAGTAGTGCAAGGGAAACACCCCAGCCGGTTAGTTGGCACTGACACATACCTTTTAGCTGGTCATTAAAAAAAAATCAAATATTGAATCCCAAATCTCAAAGTCAAATCTTGTAAAGGCAAGGAATGAACCCCATTGTCACGATAGTCGAATCTTTTTATAGTGTCGGACGAATCCCAGAGGCATAACTTTCTAATGATGAGTGGGAGACAAGTCTTCTCTTGATATAGGAAACAAGTTTTGCTGAATCACGAGACATGTTTTTTTCTTGATTCCTGCATAATGTGAATGTTTAGTCGGTAGTTATAGGGAAATTTTACAAATGGGAGTCTGACACACTGGGGGTACATCAAGCCTCTCAGTGTGCTTCAATGCATTGCACTTCCTCTCAAATTAAGGGAAGTAAATTTTCATTATGTAGAGGTGTTCATTGAAAAAGAATGTATTTTAGCTTCTTGGAAGAATTCAATTCTTAAAGCCCCAAGGTTTATAATTTCTAAAATTTTAATTTCAACATTTTTATTTCATCAGTATTTAGACTCATTTTTTTACTGTGTCCTTTTTAATTGCCTATATTAATTGACAGTGTGCCTAATAAAAATTTCAGTGAAGTACTTGAGTAAGTCTTCACTAATGGACACCAAAGAGGGTTAGAAGCAAAGCAACAGCGTGGACGACGACGTGTAGGCGCTTGGGGCTCAAAGGGTTGAATAAAAAAATTGAAATATGTGTCATGTAGCATGTGATTGTTAATAACCAGTATTAAATGGTTTCTAAAAAAGAAACGTCAATAGGAGAGTTTTATGTTTGTTTATAACATAGATTAATGTTTCATTTGTTTGGAAGTATAAAATTTTTTGTTACAGAACAGTGGCATTACCACGGACAACAATGTTGCTGCGGACTTTGCTGCGAGAGTGGCAGCAGTGGCGGGAGAGCCGACCACTCCGTCGCAGCCTCAGCCCGAGCAGCCCAGGCCACCCGAACACACCTCCCTTAGTGAAAGTGATTACAAACAGTCTGTATCAGTTCCTATAAGTGAAAAACCTTATCCGACAAGCGTTTTATCAATGGCTAGTGAAGAGTTTGTACCTAGGTCGCATAAACAGCAGTTGAGCGAACCTGTTGTTATGGAAGAACCAGTGCAACATGTGCCGACAGTAAGTGCGGAGACGAACTCACCCGCGATCGAGTTGCAGAGGTCGAAAGAGTTCCCTTCGCTCAAGAACACACCCCCGGTCCAGTCCCCAGCGAGGGGCAATGCCAAGAAGAAGGGCGAAACTGCTGCTGTTCCCCAGACTCAACCTGAAGTCAAGAAGATGAGGGGTGGTGGGGAGTTACCAAAAGAGAAGAGGGAGAAAACGAGGTCGGTCTCAAAAGAGCCTTCTCCTACACCGAGCCCTGCTGTGGCTGCTGAGATAACGTCTTCCCAATCAGAGACAACAGCTGCTGCAAAGACCGCCCCATCGGTACCAGTCAAAGAGGCAGTGAAGAGTAATAGTGTGCCAACGACTGCTGTTGAAGATTTTCCGAACATCAAAACATTGCAACACCAGAATGGAGAGACTTCAGTATCTGAGCCTTCTGTTGTAGCTGTAGATGGTAAGTAATTTTTTTTGTTTTAATTTTGGTGTGGCATGCATTTTTTAGTATCAGAATAAGTTCTGTTTGAGAGTTTCTTTAAATTTCTTTTCCTGCCTTCCTTGTTAACCACCTAGCACTAACAGGGAACCATCACAACAACAAACTTCTTTCGCCATCAGTGTTGAACCTAAACGTTTTGCATGCATAAGAGTAACTGTAATGTATTAAGAATGTAACATAAGCAAAATGAATAACTTAAATTACTATAAATAATAATATCACTTAGTTTTTTTTACTACATATAAATATATAAGTTGAAAGTGGTTTTGTTAGTCATGGCTGTACTGGACCTCTTGTCACCAGTAAGATAAGAAGAGCATAATCCGAACAGCATTCACAACAAAAACCTAAGGATGACCAAGAAGTTAGGCTTATCGCCACTTACCACATCACCACTTACCTCCAATCTCTGAACAAAATTTTAATAGATGGCTACAAAATTCTTCAGGCTTCAGCTCACACTAAAAATCTTCTTAAATCCCCCCCCCCAATCACTGTCTTCAGGCAACCCGACAACCTGAAAAACATTTTGGTGAAACCTAAAATACCGAAGCCGCATACTTCTAAACAAATCTCCAAACCCAGTGGCTCTGATCCTTGTGACAACAGCAAATGTAAAACCTGTGAAATAAACGTAACTTCCACCACCTTTAATAGTTATAAAACCCACAAACCTACAAACTCTCTGGCTACCACACCTGCAACTCATCTAACGTCATATATCAACTCCAGTGCCAAATGTGCCCTGCTGAGTATGCAGGCCTAACTTCTATCAGCCTAAGAAGAAGGATGAATGGGCATTACCAAGATGTAAAGAAAACAGTCTAAAGACAATCCTGAAGTGCAACATGCTGCCAGCCACAACAACAAATACTTTAAAAGCTGTTAAGCCACTAAAATTCTTAAAGTCCTCCTCCCTACCTGTAATTCCTTTGAACTTAGAAGATGGGAGCTTGCCCACCAGTGGGTGACAAAATCCAGGAGAGAACCCCCAAACCTCAATCTCAGATAACTTTCCCCTTCCTATCCTATCAGCAGGCTCTGTAGGAGTGTATATAGTGTTAGACAATCATAGTTAGTGCTCTTTAAATTCTTAGAGGAAAATTTTCTTCTTCTTCTCTCCTAGTATACAATGAACTCCCTACTAAGTGAAGAAGGAGCCAGTCGCTTTGAAAATTCATTTTGATTTTGTGTTTTATGCTTTTTTGTGTGCTCTTCAGCAGATTTAACCACCAGGTAAGCCTGCTGATTTCTTTATCATACCCTGGTTTCTTACCATTCAGCCCTAGAGCCCACACTTCACCAAAATGATGTATAAAAAAATATTAGGGGTGGGCAAGTACTCGACAGTCGAGTAGCTGCTACTCGAGTAGTTACATGAGTAGTTGCTACTACTCGCTCGAGGTCAAGTCGAGTACCAACTACTTGACTTAAACGAGTAGAGTAGGTAGTTACACCCGCCGTTTACCTGGCGATCGCAAGCTATGCAAGGCTACATCTGCTGTTCATCTGCAATCGACACATTTTTTATCGCGGCCGCTCGCTAGATTTGTGGCCGGCACATGCGCGACTGTTTTTAATGGCCGATCGCTAGTTTCACAAAGATGCATTTCCTTTATTTTTGATCGGCAAATCCATGCCATCCAAATGCAGCCGACTGCGTCTTTTGCAAGGCTACATTTGCTGATTTTCGGCGATCGGCAAATATGCGCGATCGTATTTCGCAGCCGATCGCGAGTTTTGAAAAGCTACATCTACCGTTTATCCGCGACCGACAGATGCGCGCTATCTTTTTTGCAGCCGTCCACGAGTTTTTCATAATAATAGCCTCAACAAATTTCATTAACTTATAGAAGAATGGATTTTGACAGTTAGGCTATCTAGAAATGCCATCTCTCAGAATTTGGAAATTGAAAACTTACAGATATATTTAGCTCTGACATTGTACTTTACAACTTGAAATTTGTATTCATAGTTTATCTTTTGAATGATACACGGCCTTCATTTCTGCCACATTTGATTTGTAAAATTGAGAAGAAAATTGTGGACTTCATTGGTTTACATAAAACAATCGGTTTGGGTTTTGTAATTTTTGTATTAAAGGCATATCTTGTTATCTGATCTCAGCTGTGTCACTCTTTGCTGGAGTGGCTGGATGTAAAAAAAAATAGATTAGCAGTCAGGCAAGGGGGTGGGGTTGGGTTTAGAAGTTAATAAATAACTGGGCATAGCTGTCCTCCCTGATCTTGTTTTTAATTCTTTCTTCCATGATTTTTTGGCTAAGGTTTTTATCACAATTTGTAGTAAAAAATAAACCTGTTGTTGATAGTTAAAATAAAAGGCTAATAATTAAACTGTTGAAATTTTACAACTATGCATATTTTACATACATTTGTTTTGTGATCTTGTTATATTAAGTGATTTGGTATTTTAAGTGATGTAGTTATTAATTAATTTAAAAGAAGGGGTTTTGCAATGTAGGGGTACCAGAATATCTGAGTTTGAGTTTTCAAAGAAAAGGAAAAAAAGATAAGCTTAGTTAAAGTAGATTAATTTGATAAATAAAATTGATGAAAGATTAAAATTAATTGTAATTCAAAGACCTAAGTACTTTAAAAATACCCACGTTGCAGCAGACCTGCATACTCAGTGAATTTCAAATGCAAAACAACACATTTCAATCCAACATAGTGAGATTTGACATGTTTTGGTAAGCTCCATAAGAATAACATGGGGAATGAGTATGCAGGTTTGCTGCTACAGCTATATCAAAACTGGGTGGTTTTAACTCAATATTTAGTAGATCTGAACTTGAAGAAGCTATTTACCAAGTTTTATCAAGATATGTTAAAAAATAACGGAGATATAGAATTTTACTTATTTCCCATAAGGTTAACATCGGGACAACGTACTGTGTTTACCACTTTCAATATCTCGGTAACTAATGGACATAGAGCAGTCATTAAAAATACTAAATTGTTTGTTTTTTTTTAGCTGAATTCAATGGTGCAAACAAAAATTCGATAAATTTTATTTTTCTATATAAAAACTCAAAAACCCATTTTTGGGGGGATATAACCCCCTTTACCCCCCTTTCCCTTTACCCCCCTTTACCCCCCCCTTTTCCTCCCTTTCCTGATCCGATCGGGCTGGTTCACGAACTAGTCCGATTGATGTCCACTTTACACGTCTGTACCAATTTTCATTAACACGTTCGCTGCGTGCCACCCAATGGCGGGGGTTTGCAAAGTGCGGGCGTCGCGAGGGCAGCGGATTAGCGAACCTGATTTATTTCCATTCAACTAAACGAACACTGCACGGTAATGGTACTGCATAACCACGACAGTTGACGTAGTTCCTTGGAACACTCACAGATGGCAGCACTGCCTGGATTGCTCAAGTCTGCTGGTATTGCCAAAATGAGGGGAAAAATCCCAGAAAACCTGACAAAATGGTGGATTTTACAACATTGCCAGAGGGAAATTTTTCGGGGAAATTAAGTACCAACCTACACCAAAATAAAGCCCACATTCGTAGCTACAAGCTGGCAACAAATCATTGTTCCCGAGCGCCACGCTGGTGCACATTTAAGCGGTAAAGTTTGTGTGTTGTGCCTACGGGTAGACCCGTAGTACGCGTCGCGAGAACAACCGCAACCACGGGTATGCCCGTGCCTCACACCGAACGTGTTAAGATTGGACCATTTTTACGGCCGCTATCGTGCTAACAGACACATATATATTTAAAAATTCGAACGAATGGTGTTTTTTGCTTCTGGTGGCCCCAAAACGAAAAGTTATCATGGTCTCGGGCTTAGGTCTTACCATGAGACCTACAGTAATAGCTTCTTCCCTATAGGGGAAATTCGCTAAAATGAACATTTCATTAATTTTCACAAACAACTACTCGACTCGATACTCGAGTAGTTGGCTTAATACTCGACTCGATTCGACACTCAAGTCAAATTCAAAACCCACTACTCGCCCACCCCTATAAAGTATGAAATTTTTTGTTAGTGGCAGTAAGTCAGTTATTAATATTTTCAAGGCCATTCATCACTATTAATTTGAAATGAAGAAACAAACACATGTGAAACTCGTTCCTATGATAGCAAATGTTATACAGTACAACATTTGGACATCATTGGGTGATGCAAATACTGAAAGTAGACATAGTAATTAAAGTTATGTTTTTCTAAGCTACAGTTATGTGACAGCTATGTTACGATGGTAGTGGAATTATTTTGGGGTGAAATAACCTTGAAGATGCATACAGACAAAAGTTGATCAGCCATTTTACTTTGGATATTATTGGTTGGCTTAATAGCGAAATACACACTGATCTTATTCCTGTCATTTAAAAATTTTGGTTCAAAGAGGACCAAACCATAAATTTTTCGTCTTCTCAGAAATTTTTTTTCTGAAAACTGCCTTTTGATGTGAAATGATTTGTAAGATTGTCAACATGTAAAATGCTGTGGAAATGGGGAAGGAAACATTTGAAATAAAGATGATTTGAAATTATAGAATTTTATAATAACCATGTTATAATACTATATTTTTAGATTCATTCAAAACGAAACCATTTAATTTTGGCTCAAGTTTTTACACTAAAATTTAGCTCTGACCAAAAAAAAATTGCTAGAAAAATAACTTTGTCACAAAAAGATTTGGTTTATCAAAGCCTACTTTTAATGATTTATTATTATCATAAAGCACACTTTTTATCAATTTACTTCATTGATCCACAGTAATGATCTGTCAATATTTAAATAGCAATCTGTAAGTTGTAAGAGCAACAAATAACAGTGAATTTGAATCATGCGCATCAAAAACATTTCCTACCGGTTTAGTCGAAGTGAAATTATATCTCAGTTTATTTTTAACCTGTTGAAAAACAACTGTCCTTTTTAAACTATATATTTTTTTAAATTTATCTACTATATATTTGTCAAATACTACCCACCCATCATCGCACAGCCCAAACTACTTGACCTAGAACCTTGAAACTTTGCATGAATTTCTCTTAGGGCATAGCCATCTACTACGAACGGATTTAAAAAAATTCCCTCAGGGCTATGCCCTATGATACATCAAAGTTTAAATGTTAAAGTATAGGGAAACTCATGTAGTTGTCATGGCAACCGTAACATTAAATCATGAATCCAAGGAAGGTTTTCTGTGTTACCACGCGTAAAACCGTGTTGATCAGCTAGTATTTCATAAAACTCAACCTTCCAACTCAAACTCTTGTACTCAAACTCTGTCTCTGTCCAAAAATCAAAAACGTTTATGCAGACCAAATGTTTTATGCCATGATTAAATTTTGTGTTCAAAGTCCTACTTTTACTTACTTATTTTGACTAATAACAGGTTTATATGATAACTAGTGGCGCTTGAAGGGGCTAAAAGCCCCTAATGAGGGAAAATCCAAACAAAACTTATTCATTATAGTACAAATAAATACCTTCATAGCAAACTGAATCTACCTTATATTGATCTAGCCTACCACATGGTTTTCAATTAAGTGTATCATCATCACATGTTTTATGTAAACAAACCAGACTTTTTAGATCCCCATGCTTTTTAAATGGTAGATATTTTACGTTATATCTCTTTTTATGGTGAATTTCAAGCAATTCTATTATTTTTCCCGCCATCACGGAATAGAGACCTTTAATTTGAGTCCTCTCCCATCTTTCTACGACTTGCCAGACGCCCACAATTTTGACGCAAAGAATCGCCTTACGAAATTAAATATATGATGATTACATCTTGTACATTTTTTTCGTTGTTATTCAGTAACTGACAATGAAAACCCACCATTCTCAATAATCATCTTCATCACGTCATCACATCATTATCTCATAATAAAATGAGATTAGATGATTTTTTCTTGTTTTCATCTTTATTTCATTTTATAATAATCTTTCAGGAATTAAAATATCAAAAGTATCTTGAGTATTATTACGGTCCGAAATTTTCATATATTTTTTCCTGTGGTAACTGGATTTACCGTTAATTCGTCTATAATTTTTCAGGCTAATTGTCTTGCACAAGTCCTAATTTCCTTATTCCCCTCATAGAGGTAATAGCTACCTTCATAAAAGGGAAATGAGGTAAAATGGGATTTTTCAGTCATGTGCTTTTTGTGATAATATCAGAGAAAGCTTTTCTGTAGGATTGATGATCAAATCATTTTCAAAAAAAATTATCAACATATTACTATATGGATTTTGTTCTTTTATTTAGTTTTATTAGATTCAATTCATTTGAAATTTTTATATCGGTTGTGGTGGTTTATTAATTTAATTTGTGACTGTATAATTTTGATATTGAGTCATTCTTATCAAACATTTTTAGTTATTAAGTAACAGTCTCCTCTTTAGAACTTAGTTTCTTTAAATAAAATTAAAATAATGTATTCAGCAATTAATAGTAGTGTAGGTTAAGCTCTAAAAACCGATTTAAAAAATTGTTCCAAGTGGTTAAAAAAATGTCTCAGATTATGTCTTGATTTTTGTGGACATTAGCCATCACTGACAACATAAACTCACCATCACCAACAATGAATTTTAAACAAAGAATCTCAGATTGGTTTGTAAAGATAAGAAAAATAAGGAAAAGATACCTCTTAAGTTCTCTGGTATAAGCCTCGCAAATCAACTTGGCAGATGGCCGAAAAATAGCTGATGCTCAACCACCATGCTCACAAACCTTATTTATTATAGTACAAAATACCCCCAGAGATAGAGCTGGATGGGTGCTCAAAAATGAGAGCTTGATTACTTTTCTAAAAACATTGTTTATCTTCTGTTAATCAGTGTCACAAGTTTTATAAATCAGATAATTTAGCACTACATTTGAAGGACAGATTATGACATTTCTTTTCTACATGTGGCTTTATATGGAAAGGATTGTGGTTGTCAGGGCAGCGTCCAGTTGCTGCACTATCTGAGTGGGACCTCTCATTTATCGCATACAGTAGATTCCCACATATCTGGCTTATGTGATGGAAATCCATGCCTGTTAGTAGTGACAGCCAGATGATGATTTAAATCTAATACTTCAGTAATTTAAATAGAAATGGCTATTAGATATCAAATTGCATTTACATGCTTATCTAACTAATATCATAAAACTGTTAAGCTTTCACTCTTGACCCTTGAATCATAATCATATATTTTTGTTAACAACCTGTGAGACTACTCCAGATAGAAATTTACAAAAAAAAATTAGGTTCAAAGGACAGTTTTTTGTTCTCTAAATTTTCTGCAAAATAAAATTTTTAGCACTAGTACCAAATAGTCCACTGTGATTATTTTTGTTGCGCTAACCTCAAGAAATCGCTGTTCGCATTATGAAATACCCCCGTTGCAGCAGACCTGCATACTCAGCGAATTTCAAATGCAAAACAACATATGTTAATCCAACATAGCGAGATTTGACATGTTTTTTGTAAGCTCCATAAGAATAACATGGGGAATGATTATGCAGGTTTGCTGCTACAGGGATGTTTAAAGTGGTTGGTTTTAATTCAATATGTAGTAAATCTGAACTAGAAGAAGCCATTTACCAAGTTTTACCAAGATAAGTTGAGGAATAAGCGAGATATAGAATTTTACTAATTTCCCATAAGGTTAACATTGAGACAACGTACTGTGTTTACCACTTTCAATATCTCGGTAACCAATGGACATAGAGCAGTGATTCAAAATTCTAAATTGTTTGTTTTTTTGAGCTGAATTCAATGGTTCCAACAAAAATTTGATAAATTTAATTTTTCTATGTGAAAAACTCAAAAAACCCATTTTTGGGGGGGTTTACCCCCCTTTACCCCCCTTCCGGTGGTCCGATCGGGCTGGTTCACCAACTCGTCCGAGTGATTACCACTTTACACGTCTGTACCAAATTTCATTAAGATCGGACCATATTTTCGGCCGCTATCGTGTTAACAGACATATATATATATATATATATATATATATATATATATAGATATATATATGGATATAAATTCAAACGAATGGTGTTTTTTGCTTCTGGGGATCCCAAGATGAAAAGTTAACATGGTCTCGGACTTTGGTCTTACCATGAGTACTACCGTAATAGCTTATTCCTTTAAGGAAATTCGCTAAAAGAGTTTTTTTTAACAATAGAAATGTAAATATGTAAATAACGTTTTATGAACAATAGAAATGTAAACATGTAAATAACGTTTTACAGTAAACCCCCTCTTAAACGACCATTACAGGACCAGACATAGGATGGATAACTTAAAAAGGTTGTGTAAAACCAAACGGATAATCATCTGAACACATAAAAATAAAAGCTCTATCAATTTAGGGTTCTGCTAACATACTCCTAAAACAGTTTGTGTATTATTTAATAAAAACAAGCTATGAATATCAACCTGTTTTCCAAAATAATTACTACAAAGTAATGTCACAAATAACCCCAAAATACAGTGAAAACGACATTTTTTTAACTAAATATTAGACGTGGTTAGTAATAATTTCTTAAGTTAACGCCTTTTATACCATTTTCATAATTCTTTAATAAATCTTTGGTCATGCAGTCTTATTGCTTACCAAAATTAATGATAAGAAACAAGAAACCATTGCATTATGAGTCAGGCAGTTGATTTATAGCCTGTCCCTGGAGAAGACCTTCGAGTTGTCGACCCCCTCTGCCCCACCCACACAAGCAGAATTACCAGATTAAAAACCTCTATAAATGCAACTAACAAGGAAAGTGATTGTAAATTTATTAAAATTATCATTTCCAATGAACTTCGTAAATTTGGTATAGTTTGACGAAATAAATGTAAAAATCATGCAAAGGCATTCAAGATAACCCTGTGATACTGTTCCAAAAAATTAAAACTTAAAAGATAAGTTTAAAACTTATCTTTTAAGATAAAACTTAAAAGATAAAACAAAGATTAAAAATAAAACATTACAGATTATCTTAAACAAGTGGAAAAGTACATTCCAGGCTTCAAAACTTCATCAAAATATCGTACTGGAGAAAATTTGAATTGTACCACACTCAGAATTATCGTATAAGTATGATAATTATCGTATGCCTGGGAACACTAAACACAAGGTGCATTTTAGCGAATTTCCCCTATAGGGAAGAAGCTATTACCGTAGGTCTCATGGTAAGACCTAAGCCCGAGACCATGATAACTTTTCATTTTGAGTCCACCAGAAGCAAAAAACACCATTCGTTCGAATTTTTATATATCTATCTATCTATCTATATATATATGTGTGTGTGTGTGTCAGCACGATAGCGGCCGTAAATATGGTCCGATCTTGATGAAATTTGGTACAGACATGTAAAGTGGTAATCAATTGGACGAGTTCGTGAACTAGCCCGATCGGACCACTGGAAGGGGGGGTAAAGGGAGATAAACCCCCCAAAAATGGGTTTTTTGAGTTTTTTACATGGAAAAATAAAATTTATCTAATTTTGGTTAGCACCATCGAATTCAGCTCGAAAAAACAAACAATTTAGTATTTTGAATCATTGGTTTATGTCCATTGGTTACCGAGATTTCGAAAGTGGTAAACACAGTACGTTGTCCCAATGTTAACCTTATGGGAAAAAGTAAAATTCTATATCTCGCTTATTTCTCAACATATCCTAATAAAACTTGGTTTGTGGCTTCATCTAGATGAGATTTATTGTATTATAGTCTAAAATCCCCGAAGTTTCCATTTTTGTGGCAGCAAACCAGCATACTCATTCCCCATGTTATCCTTATGGGAAATAAAATAAATGCCATTTCTTCCTTCTTTTTTGACATATCTTGGAAAAAATTGGTATATGTCTTCTCCTAGTTCATATCTACTAATTATTGAATTAAAACCATCCAGTTTTATAATACCTGTTGCAGCAAACCTGCATACTCATTCTCCATGTTATTCTTATGGAAATTACAAAAACAAGTCAAATCTCACTATGTTGGATTGAAATACGTTCTTTTGCATTTGAAATTCGCTGAGTATGCAGGTCTGCTGCAACGGGGGTATTGTTTATTTACCTACTTATCGATGAATGCGATAATGGTTTCCGGATGTGAATATGAAAACTCACATATACTCACATAAACTCACATATGATAAAACCTTTATCATACAGTCGCGGCCATGGTTGGAGAGAAAGGGTCCAGGTAGCCCAGGCCAGTCCCTATCCTCTGTTGTCAAAACAAACTATAGTCGAGGAGCCGGGCGGCCCGCTACCCCTGTCACAGCGGTCATTGCGCATTGTGGGGAAATATGCAGACCCGTGATTTCGTCTTCATTTCATCTGGGCCTACGATGACTAACACGGGCCTGCATATTTCCCTACAGTGGGCAATGACTCCTGGGACGGGGTAGCGCGCCACCCGACTTCATGACAACAGTAGTTTGTTTTGACAACATAGGATTAGGACGACTGGTCTGGGCTACCTGAACCCTTTCTCCCCAACCATGGCCACAGCTGTGTATGTACTATGTGCACTGAAATGAATCTACTGTACGTTTTAATAAGTTAATGAATGCTGTATTCAAAATCTTAACCCATAACCTCCTGTAGAGTTGAGCGTAATGTTACCATCGCCGGGTACAGGAATGCAAATGCCGCAATTCCCAGAAAAGGGCAGTTAAACCGAACTGTTCTCAAAACAGGGTCGGTTAAAACAATCTTTAATATTTGACCAGGAAGGGCGGATAATCTGATTGTCGGTTAAAATGAGGTCGGTTAGAGGGAGCCTACTGTATTAGTTAAACTCAAAAAACCAACGTAGTAAGAATTTCAATAAGTAAAACCTTTTTCCCCCAGCATGGTAAAAAACGTTTTTCAACACTCAAAGCTAAAGTGTCTCTTGGTATTTAATCATTTTAAAGAATTATCTTACAGAGCTTGAAATTCAATTCATTGGAAAAATATAATATGTTTGAAAACATGTAAAAATCGTTAATTTTGAAAACATGGAAAAATCGTTAATTTTAGCAAACAAATTTCTAATGACAGTAGTAATCATTCGTCTAGAAGACCATTAAGTTCAAAAATTTGCAATGAAATACAATTAATTAAAACTGCAATTTTTCAGGTATAAATGTAAAGTAAAATTAAAAATATTATGTTTGGGGGCAAATTTAAGTTTTGATTAACCTGATTATTGTAAAATAGCATGAACACCAACTATAAGAATGATTCTTTGTTTGAAATTCATTGTTGGTGATGGTGATTTTATATTTTGATTTGGATTTTTGCGAACATTTGCCATCACTGATTAGTAAACAACAAGTTTCACGACGTTTCAGGTGGAAGAAAACCTAGAACATAACAACATTAGTAACACAAAGCCAGGAAAACCTGGACAAAAACACAGAACTGTAAAAGCAGTCACAAAAACACATGCTGAAAAGAAAAACAATAACACAAAATAACACAGGAATCACAAGTGTCAAGAATCACCAGACAGGAGAGAGAACGTCCACACCCAATCAGAGCTGAGCTGAGACGTGTTTTTGTGACTGCTTTTACAGTTCTCTGTTTTAGCTGTGTTTTTGTCCAGGTTTTCCTGGCTATGTGTTACTAATCTTGTTATGTTCCAGGTTTTCTTCCACCTGAAGACGGGATCAGATTCCAGATCCCGAAACGTCGTGAAACTTGTTTTTTACTAATCAGTGATGGCAAATGTCCGCAAAAATCCAAATCAAAATATAAGAATGAGTCTCACTGATGACTTTGCGATTATGTTGCAAATTAAAATGTTCTAACTGAAAAACTAGTGACTAGCAGACACTGAAAACTGGTGCAGGACCATTAGGGAACAAAAAGAGGTACAATAGGGGGTGACATCCTCACTAATCTACAACCACCTGATCAACCGATTTTGCAATGTTGCATTGTCTGACAGACAAATGATAACGTAGGGTTAAACTATTCAATCATAACATTCATTTTGTCAGGAATGTCTCTGCTGTGTGGAAAAGGATACAAACAAGTCTGATCCAGTTCTTAACGTTTTCAAGGGCTACAATCTCTGGGCTTCTAAAGATGCAATGAACTAATGAAATAATGTAACCAAACCCAATTTAAATATATACTGCTGTTATTAAAAACAACAAATTGGCATTCAGTAATTGTAACATTATTAGGGTTGGTAAAACAATTATTAAAAAATAACTGTTAACACTACACAATTTGAAAATTTACGGTTTAATCTTATATATTTCTAACAGAAATAAATATGTGGTTGATGAAAGTATAATTATATTGAAATTTCACCGATCATTTTTTTGCGAATAACAAGTTAGTGTCATAGACCAGTTGCAGAAGCACATGCAGGCAGGCTGCTTGATGTGCCTTTAGTTGATGGCATTTGCATTGAATGATTTAACAGACAGGAGGCATTGACCTTATGGTAATTGCGATGAGGGATTTGTAGGTTCACCAAGCTGCTTAGGTTCTGCTTTGTTTCAAGTTTCTTATTTTTGTATACTCAAAAAATCTTAAAATAAAATGAGAATTGTTGAGTCAAAATATTTATTACAGTACGGTAAGGGCTGTGCAGCTCAGTGGCAGTAACCAGTGATAATATCAAGATATTGTTCAATAATTTAAACTAAAATTTTACTATAACTAAATCAAGAGTACTCTGTGGCAAAAGCGGCAGTAATCGATAAAAGAAAGAAAATTTGAAAAACAACAGAATTCTTTCTGAATGACATGATTTTTTGGTGAAGTGAATATTATTCTCAAATATGTTGGGGCATTCTCTCACCATAGTAGAAAGTGCTGTTAAAATTCCAGATGTCCAGAGGTCATAATAAACACACACAAATAATATAAATTCTGGAAAATGCAGTGTTTGTTAAGGTCTACGTTTCACGGACACAAAAACAAATCCACTTCATCAAGACCGGCTGGTCTTTGTTTTTTTTTTTAATTCACACTTTTGTTATGTTTTTATATTTTAATATTTTATATTCTTATGTGTTATATTTTTTAAACTGACACTCTTATCCTACCATTAAGTCTTGAGTTATCCTGAAAATCAGTTTGTAACTGAGGAGCGCTTCAAGTAAAGGCATATATTATTATTACATAAAACTCTAAACACACTGTTGGAAAATTAGTTAGATATGCTCTATCCCATTATAATTTTCTGGTTGTGACTTTGGTGAATTAATTAATTGTAGAAAAAATGAATTTGAAATATGAAAACAATATTTGAGCTTTATGAGTTGCAATGTTGGTAACGAAAGAGCAACAAAATAGAGTAGGATTCACCTAAGTTGGCCAAAACATGTACTAATCATCTCATTGAAAATGGTGTCTGTTTACATTTTCTCAGAACTGTCAAATCGCCACGTTGCGTTTGTTTACAATGTTGTTATAGGTTATAGAATGTTTACAATATCGCCTATTTTTAGAATTTTTTATTTTCATTCCACCTTTTTACATAGCTGTGAAAGTTTAATTTGATTTTATTTCTTGATTTACATGTATTTTAGTTTTTTAACTGCTTGTTTATTTTTTCCTGGGCCAATAGGAAACACCTTTTGTAAGTTTTGACCGCAATATGAAACAATCTCTCTTTTCAGCTGCTGACTTGCAGCAAGTAGTACTGGGCTATTCAAAAACTCGCGTATTTTTCTTTGTAAATATTATTTCATAAGAAAATCTAAGACTATTTACCAGGCCGCATCCATGACACATCCTCTCTCTGTTAATAAATAATTAATTTGGAAAAGCCCCTGAGTAATATTTTAAGCTGCGCTAGTGAACTTCCAGTTCCAATATTGCATCAAAACTTTTTCTTTGCTACAAGTGCTACACTGAAACAGATGTTCGTTGACAATGTTTTCAGCACAGCTGAATTTTATGCTTAAATTCGTAAAAAGCTAATAATTTGTTTACTTTGTTTTGGCCAACTTTTAGGTGAATCCTACTCTACAAAAAAATAAGGTCACACGTTTGATTGGAGCAATGAGTAAAAACTAAATCTAAATATTTTCTGGTTGAATATTGATTAATTATACCAGGAGTCACAAAATTGTGATTCTCAAAACTTGAATAGCTTGTTGTCATTTTTCCATATGATTTTAGCGAATTTCCCCTATAGGGAAGAAGCTGTTACCGTAGGTCTCATGGTAAGACCTAAGCCCGAGACCATCATAACTTTTCTTTTTGAGGTCCCCAGATGCCAAAAACACTATTCGTCCATTTTCATAAATATATATATATATATCTATATATCTATATATCTATATATATATGTGTCTTTAAGCACGATAACTCGCGTAAAAATGGTCCGATCTTAATGAAATTTGGCATGGACGTGTAAAGTAGTAATTATTCGGACGAGTTCGTAAACCAGCCCGATCGGACTACCGGAAGGGGGGGTAAAGGGGGGTAAACCTCCCCAAAAATGGGTTTTTTGAGTTTTTAACATATAAAAGTAAAAATTATCAAATTTTTGTTAGCACCATTGAATTCAGCTCAAAAAAACAAACAATTTAGTATTTTGAATCACTGCTCTATGTCCATTGGTTACCGAGATATTGAAAGTGGTAAACACAGTACGTTGTCCCAATGTTAACCTTATGGGAAAATAAGAAAAATTCTATATCTCACTTATTTCTCAACATATCTTGGTAAAACTTGGTATATGGCTTCTTCTAGGTCAGATCTACTAAATATTGAATTAAAACCACCCAGTTTTGATATACCCGTAGCAGCAAACCTGCATACTCAGTCCCCATGTTATTCTTATGGGGCTTACAAAAACATGTCAAATCTCGCTACGTTGGATCGAAATATGTTGTTTTGCATTTGAAATTCGCTGAGTATGCAGGTTTGCTGCAACGGGGGTATTATTGGAAAAACCCAGCTGTTTTAAACCTTTCAACATTGCATTTACGTAACCTCTAGTCCTACTATAATGCTACATTATTTATTGCTTCAAAAATTTAATTTAGTTTAACAAGCTAAAGCTATCATAGAAATTTTACAACAAAGAAATTCAGGTTTTAATATATGGCATGAAATAATTGTTGGTAGCAAAAACTGCAACTAAATCTAAATTCTTATAATGGCATACACATTTTTTCTGTTATAAACACCGTCCACGTCATTTAGTTGCTCAAGTTACCTTAAAAGGAGCGAGAAGGAAATTTTAGTTACGACAGTTTTGCATCACTGCGGCCGCGGATGTTGGCAGGCCTGCTTGTCACATGGTCGCCAGGCTGCAAGGTTCGTTCCGATCCGCGCCGGAGTTGAACGAAGACAGCCGAAGGTCATTTGAAGGAAATGGTTGTCGGCTGCTCTGCTCGCCTGCTGTGTGCCGAGTTCGAGAAGTTTGGGCCGGGTCGCTCGGCGCGGCGGACATATTGAATTTCGATCGTCGCACACGTGGTCGCAGCACGTTATTGCTCATTGTTTTTAAGTGTTTCAATCGCTTTTGGACTCGGGAAAAGTGTTTTTGTCATTATTAAAGTGAAATTGAGCAAGCTAGTCTTTTGTCATTGATAGTGATATGTGAGTGATCAAAGGGCGAATGTGTTTTTATAAAAATAGTTTGTCCTTGAGTAGGAAATTTTTGCCTTGAGACCCCAGTGAGAAAACCAATCGTGTGGTGTCAAAAGACCTTGCACAACATTTAATTAATTTTTATAACAATGTTATGCGCCTTTAGTTTATTAATTAAATAATTAATATTATTATTCTATTTAGTGTTCAATTTTCTAACGAGTATATAAAATGGCGTACTTTACTAATTAACAATTAATTATTATACCCCACAGAGAGGGGTCGTCGTTCGTCCTGCTATGTGCATTGTCATCACATAAGATTTCACAACGTTGACCTCTGAAACGAAACGACGGTGTTGAGACTCATTTTTCAGTTTCGTGTTTTCTCAACAATTAATCTTAATTCATTATAGATTTTGGATAATGGGGCACAATAAAAAAGGTAAGTTGTTAATCTGCCAGCAGACAGTGCAGTTCCTCTAACTTATATTTAGCGAAAACAAAAGTTATATAATCTACCTACCTTTCTAATTGGAAGAAATTAAAGACACCTAGTTCTCTTTTAAATTTACTTTGTGATTTTGATCAAGGCTCCTATTGGTTTTTCTAAACATAACTTAGTTCCAGGACTTTTCAAAGACTGCAAAATTAAATTCCAGGACACTCACAACAGTCAAAAACACATTTTTAGGCTGTAATTCAGAGGCTCGCATTAACTCATTAATATATATCTCGGTAATACTGACAGAAACATCCATTTTCTGGTCCATTTTGATGGCTAGAAAGTTGCCTGCCCTTTGCCGATACGAGTCCAGAAAACTGATCACAGCAGTGTCTGAAGCTCCAGCAAACTGTTAAAGAGGCACTGATTTTGGGTTTTAACAGCCACAGTTACAGTAGAGTCCCACAAACCCGGACTAATGTAGACCGAACGGTGTCCGGGTTTGTGAAATTTCCGAGTTATCGGGAAATGAGTAAAAATAAGAATAGTTTTTGTTATTTCTATAACAAATCATTCATTTATTGCATAGCAAAAAATACAAACCTACATTATCAGTTACAAAAAAACCTAATAAAACAAAAACTATTTTATATGTGTCACACCATGCTCTGGCCTTGAATCTCAGTGCTCTTTATTGCTCTGGTAGGCTTTCCGAGTTATCCAGAATTCCGGGTTATCGAATTCCGGGTTTGCGGGACTCTACTGTATTAATGTTACACTAATTTATTCTCAGTATCATATATTTTTAATAAAGATAAAAATAAAGTTCCATCAATATAAGTTCTAAAATATGTCTAGCCTAGGCTACTTAATTTTTCCACTTTTTCAGTCCGTCCATCCATCTTCAATATATTATTAACTGAAGTCAAAATTTACCCTTAGAAATTAGGTGTTTTTATTTATCTGAGAAAAGAACAATTTTCTAATTAAAGTCCCTGAGGAGGGAATATAAAGCCTAAAAATGAAAATCATATTTAGGCTTAGGCTTAAAGACAAAATTCTAGGTCAAAAATAAAAATTCCAGGACGAAAGGAAATTCAAAGTCAATTCCAAGTTTTCAAGGACAGCCATTAAAATTCCAGGTTTTTCAGGGTGTGGGAATCCCATATTACTTGGGTTGTAAGTTAGTACCAGCAATTCATTCTTTAACTGGTAGTCTACAGTTTGCGAAATATACCTCCGGTTATGGCTATTACACTACTAACCATATCATATGATGTTTTCAACATGAGTAGGCTTATACTGGTGAACACAACATGTGACAAACAGGGGAATGTTTTTAGAACAGTAACCCCTCTTCCCCCATGCCTCGAAACCAGCTGAATCTCCCATAGCCGGGGATATAATGGTCAAACTATCGTAGGCTATTCGTTTGTCTTTGCCCAATCCTTTAAAACAGTTGAGAAATAAGTTTTCATTAAAATTTATTTGGGTTAATTATTTGATATATTGGTCTATTTTTTGTTACCTTCTTGCTGGTTAATGAAACTATTTTGATTGTTAGGCCTATTTTGATTTGTTAACTATTTTGATTGTTGAAAAAAAAATGTAGACCGTAATGGCCCGTGCTGGCCTTAAGGTAGGCCAACAGGGGCACTGGCTGGCTGTACCTCGCGCTTTTGATAGGTGTTTCCTTGGGTTGTAATAGATGACAACAAATAGATAATATTTCAATATAACGGCACAGAAATATTTATTAGAACATGAGAATGATGCTCAATCTGGGAATTGACCTGATGTTAATTGGTTGATTTTCATCAAAGGGTTGATTTTCATCAAAGGGTTTATTTAGCTTGTGAAGATATCAATAGTGGATGATGTTTATGATATTTTTGGAAAATTTAGAGGCAAATTATTAGAAGTCTAATTTTTATTGTTTTGATGTAGAATTGGCAAACAAAATACCAAAAATACCTGGCTTTGCATGTATTAGACATATAAATTCAAGGGTTTAAATAAGGGCTTTGTCAGATCTGACGAAGTCTTGGTTTTAAGGTAGCCAAGTGGAGTCTACTGTAGGTAGGAAAAACCTAGGCATGTGTCCGTCCTCATCCTTTATTGTCAAAAAATATACCTATTTCACAGACGCGTTGCAAAAGCTTTTATAGCCCCTATGTCAGAAGCTGCTCCCCACTCCTTCAGTAAGCATTTTGTTGTGATGAACACTGATGCGGGGCTGGCTGAGCTGATCTGCTGAAAAGCTGATCAGCTGAGCTTAGTAGAGATAATTGAGACATTCTAAAGCATCGAAGCTTTTATCATAAATGTTTTATGTGGGCTCTCACATAAATTTTAGATATTCAAGCAGAAGCCATTATGCTGCTTCATTAGTACGCAACTCGAACTATTCAACGTTTAAAGTGACGTGGATTGCTAATCAACATTTAAGCTCTTAGGCCTAATTAACGTGTAGGAAAGAACAAGTTGCGCTCAGCACAAGATTTTTAAAATTTCAAAGAAAGAAATTGTTTTAAGGAATATTTTTCCTATTTTTGCACGTTTCGAAATGCGAATTAGATGAAGAATCTTTACTTATGAACTAGAATATTGGATAGCATAATAAACTATTTGTCTTAAGCTATCTTTTGATATCCAGAGATCATTAGTCAGGCTAAGGGATTTGAGGTTAGGATACTAAACTACCACGTTGCACATAATGATATAGCCCCAGACAGTTTTTATAGCATCATCAATGGTTTTAGCTTGCCGAAGAAATTCTGACAAAATATAACTTTTACTCCACCTCATCATTCCAGGGTTCTCACAGACCTGGAACATAAGACAAGGCTAGGAAAACTCAGAGATAATGGTTTAGGGGCAGGGAAGTGCTACAAAAACAGTGAAAGTGAGGGAAAATTTATTGAGTAACACAACATTTTTAAAAACTTACATTTTTAGAAATTTAAGAAAGTTGACTTAAGCTATGGAATTTGAAGGAAATAGATCTCTAAAGTGAGCAATAACATGTTTGAGATGTCATTGTTTATGTAGGAATTAGTCCCCGAAAATAAATATATATGAGGAAGGCACAAAATCAAATATGCAAAAATCAGGGAAATTAATAAATTAATGCCTAAATGAGATGATCGATAGATAAATATATACTGAACACAACTAACTCTGATGCATTTCTTGCATTTATTTTCCCAATTAGGCCTAATTATTTTTTCAGTTGTAAGATATAGCTCCTCCTGATGTACAGCATAGCCCCAGGGGCTATTTTTGTTCAAAGACTTTTTTTACAACATTATTTAAACATGTAAAGAGTGGATTAAATTTAGTTTTTTTTTTTTTTTTGTAGCTAATGAACCAAACTAGATAGTTTTTGTGATCTCATAAATTTGAACTCAAATTAACAGATCCACTGCCGTTTTCGGTTAAATGTAAGATATGCGCTCTCCCCTATAGGCCTAAATTCAACTAGAGTTCCGTCCAAATCATTAGGCGGGTGAGTGAGTGTGCTGCTGGCCTTCAAAATGTTTTTGGCCAATCATTTACCCATAGACTCTTGTTTATGTTCTCAGATTCAGCTGAGTATGTTCTCCAAATCAGCAGACTAAGTTCTCCAAACATACCCAAGTATATGTGCTTCTATGTGTTGGAAATATGTTCAACTACTTAACTGTGTAGAGGAGGGGAGGTGTCTTTAACATCAAGTCATTTATATGGCTGGAGATTCCATTTTTCGTCCCCCGCCTAATGATTTGGCCGGAACTTAGAAGTGGTCTTGAAAGGCAGTGTCACTTTAAAGTTTTTTGTATTTTGTGTGCAGTTTTTCTATTTCAAAATATTCAGATCACAAAACTCTCACTTTTTACTAGCCTTACATATATTTTTGACAAATAGGTCTACATAGGCTCGTCACAAACATATATTTAAAACAAACATCAAATTAATCAAATCAAATTAAGTCAAATTGTGACCTCCTGCTGTCAGCAAACTCTTAAATATTATAAAAACAGTTCTTTCATAAAGAAGATAAAACAGTATTTTTGATAGCTTTCTCATTAAGTTCATGAACTTCTTCACTAGGCCGCTTATTATAAAGAATACTTGATTTGTTGTTTATGGAGGGGTCAGTTTGAAACAATCTACTGTTAGGCACATTTATTGAGATAGGCTTAACCGAGGAGTCACCACACTGGATGAATTTTCTTCTTTACTATTCAAAAAGCTAATCTAGGGAAGTCTACCTTTAGACCTTTAAATCAAGTCATCCACTGTTCTTCCTAAAGAAAATTAGTAGGGGCCTACCATAACAAACAGTTGGCGGATGACTGTTAATACGAGGAAACATCAGATTTAGGGAATTCAATCCCGGACGATATTTTCAATCCCAGGATTATGGGACTGAAAAATTTAATCCCGGGATCCTGGGATTGGCCCAACATGGTATTTGCCAATACAAAAAGAAAGTTCTAGGATACTTTCGTAGATATACATGGTATCGCAACTATAGTGCAGAACATTAAGCAGTTTTTCATGTTGTTTTGAGTTGTAAACTTTTTTTATCCAAAATTATAACTTGATAAATTTATTGACATGGTCAACTTTATTACGAAACAATATATATAATGTACAGCCTACATCAGAGTGTAAACACTCACTTTTGCTTTGTTATGAAACTTAATAGCAATTATACTATATCTTTGACTATAAATAATATTCCAAGTAAATGACTATATTGTCTCTTGGTAACTTTTTGCAAACGCTTGAAAACTTATTTAGATAATGTAAAACGGCAGATAACTCATCAAACCATGTTTTCTTGGTTAACAACGACATACAAGTGGTTTTTGTTAGTTATAACTGATGACAATATAGTAAACATCGATTTTGCACATTAATTTGATAATCCTGAAAATCCCGGGATCGAGCCTGAGAATCACGGGATTGAATATACCCTAAAATCACGTGGATACTGGGATTGGATTCCCTAATCAGATTACACTCAGACATTTAAGAAGAGTACCATCAATTTTGATCAGAAAACATGATACAAACTGTAAAGCTATAACTTGTTAAATGCTGAGAAAAAGCGCACTTGAAATACCTTACAATGGGTAAGATTTTGATTCCTTTACTGTTACTGTTTCGGGTCTACCACAAATTTGAATACAAAAAATCACCAGGGTTGAAGATTTTGTTCGCGTGATGAATTTAAGTTTCAATTAATTTAACACACCTAAGCAGGGTGTTCAGTGGATTCGGTTCGGTTCAGCTCGGTACTCAAGAGCAGCTTCTTGTACTTTGCACTAAGCATGTACAATTCTTTATCCTTTGATATACATCTATGCAGTTTGTTGAAGATAAATTGTAAGTAATTACAAGTTTTTTATCGATGGCATGTGTTTTGTTACTAAATTCAAACGTTTGTTAAATAATTGTAGTACTGTAGGTAAATGACAAGTTACAGTAGACCCCCTCTTAACCGACCTCGTTTAAACCGACGATCGGATTATCCGCCCTTAGTGCTCAGATATTAAAGATCGTTTTAACCGACCCTGATTTGACAACAGTTCGGTTTAACCGTTCTTTTTTTAGGAATTGTGGCATTTCCGTTCGGACGATGGGAATGTTCACAGGTAGTTCGGGTTAAAATATTTTGAATAGGCCTATAGCATTCATAAAATTACTAAACCGTTACCTTTAGATAAAACGGAGGTACTTTTCCTTGCGCATAGTACGATAAATGTCTGAGTTTTTGTTTTCGTATCCGGAAACCATCATATCTTTCATCAGTGGAGTAAAAACCACGCACATTGTGTGTTTGTGTGGGTGGGGAAGAGGGAGTAGACAACTCGAAGTCAAAGATTTTGTGACTCAAGTCTCCAGTAAGAAGCTATAAATCAACTGCTCGACCCGTGATAATGCAATGACTGCTTGTGTCTTATCAATGATTTTAACAATCAATAGGTACTGCATTATGTAAAATTTGTAGGGATGTGTCGGTACCACTTTTTTCAAAGTCGGTACCAGTACCGGTTCTTGACAAGATCGGTTCTCGGTACCGGTACCATCGGTACCAAGCGTTTGTCACAACATGTTATATAATGTAATGTACGGTACCCTAAAACCTACAGACAGTCTGTGTTTATGTTACTGTTTTAAAAATGTTAATTTTCAAGTTTAAGTTTCACCAAGTCATAAAATACTATCTCACTTCTTAAATTAATTGTTTATCCCTCTGTTAGCAGATGATATAAAAATTATATACCATGTGAACAAAAGAACAAATTCCAAGGTGGAAAATAACAGTTAACAAATTTGTTTCCATTCATAATTTTACAATTCTCATAGAAAATAACCCCATTCCAATTAATGTTAAAAATTGCAGTAAAAATCAATCAAGAACAAATGCAAAGGTGAAAAATAACAGTTTCCAAATGTGTATTAGAGTAAAAAATCAAGCAAGAGTCAGAAAATGTAAGATAAATTTTGAATCAAAAGTAATTTGAGAAACATTATTGACTTTCAATAATAGTACACGGTGGCATTTGCCATCGGCGCAACGCCCACGGCGATGCGCGGTGCAATCAATCGTCTTTAAATTACCGATAGTTACTCCCGCCGATTACCATGGGTACCGAAGTACCGGTACCGACGTCGGTTCTTGGTATCGGTTCTTTTGCCAAGAACCGGTGGTAACGAGAACCGACTTCAGGTATCGACACATCCCTAAAAATTTGTTAAAAATATATGAACATTTTATTTAAGGTGTTAACATAAAACGATTTTCGCCTCGTCTAATATTTAGTTTATAAAATGTGTCATTTATACAGTAAATATTTTGAAAAATAGGTCGATAACTATAGTTAATTTTCTAAATAATCCACAAAACGGTTTTGAAATCATGTTAATGGAACCCTAAATCAATAGAGCTTTTATTTATAGGTGTTTAGGGGATTATCTGTTTTAACCGACCTTTTAAGTTATCCAACCTAGGTCTGGTCCCGTCAGGGTCGGTTAAGAGGGGGTCTACTGTATACCTTAAATCGAGTTCTCATGTACTCAGATGATGCAACATTTGCTCAAATAATGACATTTTTCTTTCTTCCATTCTTCACCACATCAAATAACTAAAATGTCACCAGTGATGTGTAAAGATGCCGTTAACTTGAGAGCGCCACTTAGATTGCCTATCCAACTCTCTACCCTTCCATATTTGGGGCTAGGAGGTCCTAGGATCGAGTGAGCCCGAATGCTAATTCTTATGAATACCCTCGAAGCATTGACCAAATCAGTAGCAGGCTCTCATTTTATAACACATTATGATTCTTTCGTGAAGTCAAGAATCTGGCCAAGCTGAAATGAATCCAGTGAGCACCCTGGACCCTACACCCTGAACTAGGTCAGAGGTTCTGAATCTTCTGGGGCCTGCTTACCACCTATTTTTTGTGTTATGGTGTACCACAGCAAGGAACAAATCCATCTCCCCACCCTTGAAGGATTCCTTCCCTCCGTGCTCATTGTTACCCTTTGGACACTTTCGAAACATAAGGCTACTTGTCACTTGAGAAAAATGTAAGCTTTTACAGTTAAGAACTAAATGGTTCCCTTTTTTAAAGTACAAATTCAAGCATAGGCCTAAATCAATTAGTGGTAGCCATGCTAACTGAAATTAATTACTAAATTTCTAATGATAACACTCTTTTATTTGCTATGAAAATGTATACGCCAAAACTTGGTCTACTGTACTAGTACAACCAAATCGATACCGGGTATATGTGTGTTTAATAAATTCAAAATTGCCAAAATATTATTCAAAAAAATAAATGCTTTTAAAAAGGAAGTGAAATAATATGAGGTCAATTGAGTAGGTAATCTTACACATACGTGACAATAAAAACTGCATTGAAATGTCAATAAAATTTAGCACTTTCTAGGAACATATAACAAATAAACATACAAAAATTCAAGCTTTATAAATAATTATACAAAATTAATAATTCTTATCATATAAAACAAAATTTGTAGGACTCTAAACCTTGTTAAACTTAGGTAACCACTTGGTAACCAAGTTGTAGCCGTTCAGTATTGCCAGCAGATATCAGTAATGTCAAAGAAAATTTATAATTGAAAAGTATTCAAAAGCATAGTTGTGTTGGACCACACATAGCCCCTCAAAAACACAATTTTATTCAAAGTCAAACGTTTCAAGAGATACCAAAAAGCGTAACCAAAACTGTGGTTGTTTACCTCGAATTTTCAGACTTGTCATGTGGGTGGTGTTATTTTGTTTAGAACTGAATTCAGTGTTTTCCTAAAATCGTAACTAGGCTAAGATATAATAGTGTCAGAGTCAGAAAAACTTAAATTATGATTTATAACAGGAATGTATATACAGTAGAACCTCGATAAGAAGCCACTCGATAACACAAAAACCTCGATAAGAAGTGCACTTTTCAAGTCTCCTGGAAATTGTAATTGCACTTAATGTCTATAAAACGAACCTCAGTAAGAAGAGTCCCTTGATAACAAGGCTGTTTTCATTATCCCCTTAAGAGTCTTCTTATCAAGGTTCTACTGTATACAGAGTGGCATCAAACGTCCCTAACATACATAGTTGGTGACGTTTTGAGAAAATCTGATTTTTTTTAATTTTAGCAGTTTTAATGGGTTATTTAAAAATCTACAATATGATCAAATGAAAACAGAGATAAGTATCGACTTCAATGCTTAATATTTCATTGAACTCGTTGTGTCATTTTTAGCTTAGTTAACTCCATGGGGTTGCACAGAAAGACAAAGCCATTACCTTGAAAACAGCTTTTTTATCCTCATGAAGACATTAAACTGAATATCTCCACAAACAACTCAAACTAGAAAATGACGAAAAAACCATTACTAATGTGTTTAACTCAAATTAGAAAGTGATAACTCATAAAATTTTCTGTTCATTTCTTTAGCCACTCTACTTTTATGAGTGAGAAATTGAAGTCCTTATTCAAAACCCAAGAGTCCTTATCATGGCTTTTCCAAGAGTCGGTGTCTTAACTTTTGTTGAAGTTATAAGCTTTTTGGATTTTTTGTTTTGGTAATCTGAAGGCTGATTAGACATTGTAACGTATCTAATGCACTTATGTATGTATGCAATTGACTATTAAACTGTAGATATAATTGATAATAAACATTGGTATTTACATGGACACTGAAACATTTCTTGCTTATTCTTGAAGAATATCACAGAAATTGTCTTGGATCCTTGACCTAAACGAGTCAGATAAATCAAGCCAATATTTTATAGATAAATAACGAAGTATTATAAAACAAACCCTGAAATGACATGGTAGGCATGGCGAACTGACCTTTAGGGAAAGGGGCTATAATCAGTTCATTTAAGATGACCACTCACGTACGTGTTTTGCACGCCGTGCATTGCACGTCATGCAATTCTACAACATTGGTCATTGAGCAGCCCACAAACGTATCGGCACGGCGTGCTTTTACTCAAAAGACCAATGTTGAAGAATTGCACGGCGAGCAATGCGCGTACGTGAATGGTCACCTCTTAAGTGGCCCGAAGACCATTTAGTAACCGCTGAAGGTTTACTCAAGCGATGTGGGACGTCGAGATCCCGAGCACGCCTGGTTCTGTGCGAGTCCTCGCCTCGGATTTCTTTCTTTAAGTTTTCTCATTGGAGTTAGATACCCTCCAGTCAACAGTTTTGGTCTGATGGAGTAATCGGTTATGCGGCGGGTCGGCGGCGATCAGCTGGCGAGGTCGGCGGCGGCGGCGGCGAAGGAGAAAGTTGCTGCAGCGTGACGTGGCCGCCGCCCTGACCCTCCGTCGCTTACGTCAAATCCCATTGCCTTAGCGGGGCTTCTCTTCTCCCCGAGCCACCCCGATTCTTCCATATTCAGTCGTCTTTGGCAAATTATGCGTTGCGAAAACACTTTTTACACACATTCACTTCATTAACTTCAAAAGTTATTTCATATTTAGTACATAAAAATTTTACCTTCCCATCGGGAATCGGATGGGTCGTATTGTAAACATCTGGTTAAACAACTGAGAGATGTTTTTGTTGTTGACGGCCACGATTTTAAAAGGATTAGAAGGCGCATTCCTCCGATTTAAGTTGAATACTATTGTTGTAGTCTGTAGTTTGCGTTTCTATCTTGACCCAACTCGCGTACGCAAGATTTCTTTCTTTCCTTTTGTTGCCGCAAGTTGGCAAACAAGAACTTCAAAATATTATCGTTAGCGAGACCGATCAAAATGATTGGGTCGATTTTGTTGGTGTTCCAGCATT
Source organism: Flexamia atlantica (assembly GCA_035578135.1). Lineage (NCBI taxonomy): Eukaryota > Metazoa > Arthropoda > Insecta > Hemiptera > Cicadellidae > Flexamia > Flexamia atlantica. The sequence continues at coordinate 29,098,527 of JAQJVK010000012.1, forward strand.
CCTTACTATTTTAACTTTTTTTGAAAGTAATTAGCAAAATCAGGTGTTTGTGTTCGTTTTATATTCGTCACGTCTTCTCTTGGATTATTAAGCTCAATCCTACGAACAGTCACAGGTCCCTACCTATTTGGAAATGGATCACCTTGTCTTTCAGTGATAGACAGCCTTGACATACAAACCTTTCTTACGTACGTTGAGCCGCTTAGCCCACACATCCTTGTTGTTTCTGTATTATTATAGCAACGGTTTATTACAGTATATTTGAATCGTATTACCGACTTATTTACCTCGAAAGACGGTTGAAGCGACAACTTTCTTGGACAGTCAAATCGATGTTATCAGGAAATGTGGAGTATTTTTTTTGTCTAAACATGTTTTCGACTAAACACTTTTACTTACCTCCCGATAATCATTTCCTACTTTGTGTCCTACATAGCTTCTTCCCTATAGGGGAAATTCGCTAAAACAGTAAATTTAATAGATGGTGGAGACGAATTTTATCTATTCATGTTTAGTCAATACAACACGTCTCATGCGAATCAACATCTTGTTGGTTCAGGCTTGTTAGAAATTAATTTATGCTGGGATTATGAATATAAATCCCTCTAATGAATAAAATTAACTATTTCATTGATTAAGAGGTAATGTTAATTTACCAGGTATATTACATGGCTTATAAAAATTTGATATTAATTTAAATTTGTACCTTTTATATAATGAAATCTTAGGTTTATTAGAAAACAGTTTTACATTCATTCATTTTAGTTTTACATTCATACATAATAAATAAAAATATCGAAGTTTTATTGCAAAGTAAACCCCCAAAACCATCTCATAGGTATCGTGTGATATTTTAGATTGTTCATCCTCAATTATCTTCGAGGAATGATTTATTTCCAGAAGGCTTGAACTGCTTGTCATTTCAATTATCAGCTGACTGTGTTAATGTGGAAGTGTAAACATAAAAGATTGCTTGCTAGGTTATAAAGGTTTTTGAAATAATTTTTTGTCATGTCCGTTTTAATATGACACAAATAATGCAACGTGTACGGGATTTTGATAAACCTTTAAAAATTTCGTATCGTTCATGTTTTGTTGCTGTGTTATCGAAGTTATTCAGTTTCATAACGTGTTTGTTCCACGGATGGTTGGGTAATGTAAATATTTGGAAACAAAATCTCTAGTATTTAATTAATACGTTGGTGTCTGTAATATTTGATAAAAACTAGTAGTTTTTCCTTCTTTTAGGAAAGCGTATGCTACGTTTTGCCGTCCGTTTCTTTGCCGGGACCTGTCGGGTGGACGGAGGTGTTTTGAATCCCACTCAAAGAATCGTGGGCCAGTTTCTTTCCTGTGATTGGAAACACTCGTTACAACCTACTTTTTACTATTATACCGGCCGAAATTGTACATGATACTTTTGTAATCCAAGAGCTGCGTTGTTTGGTTAACAAGTTCATTTTTTAGCGAGTGATGAATTGTTACCTTTATTATGTTAGAGAATCTGTAAAGTTACTTACAATTTAAATTGAAACAGGGGCATTTGGTGAAATGGAAATATGCTGAAAATACAAATAGGACAGCTTTTTAATTCGTTATTTTTCTGAACCGAAAATTCAATTACCAACATTAAAATGTTGGTAATTGAATACCAACATCAAAAAAAAAAAATAAATCTAGCTTACAGGCAGTTAGAACGCCTAGTGCTTTTGTTGCCGAAAAAGCAGAAAGCGAACTGAAGCACGGTAACCGGCCCGGCCCGGCTTGGCGCTCGTTACGTAAACCGTAGGATAATATCCCGGCGGTGGTTGGGTTGGCAGACGTGGGTCCGTGCCAGGTGTCTGGCGGAATTCGCGGTACCCGTGTGTCCGCCTCTACCCTTGACACACAAACCGCTTGGATCGGCTTTCACTCAGTATCTAGGTCTAGCTCGCGCCCGCCGCCCCTCGCCTCCCCAGGTCCCTCCCCAGCCTGCAGCCCCCGACTCTGCCATTGTTGTCGGGGATTATCTGTCTGTTATGCGCGATGGAATAATAAGCGAAGGTCATCGACCGGAAATGGAAAATTTTAGGTTTCCAGTCTTGTTGATGGCTTATAGTAATAGGCAACTGTAAATTGTATCAGGGCATAAGTATAATTAGATGAGTTTTAATTTACACTGAATGATGACTAATTAGCGTCGCCCAAATTGACTTATGTTTAAGCCTGTAGCCTGTGAGATCAAGATAAGACAACGTTTCCTTTCGTCTACAAACAATTCCAGAAATATCGTCAACTCTGGCGCTCAATCTGGGCGTTTCCGATTAGATAATCCTTCACGTTCTTCTAATATTAATATTGTGCTCGATCAATCAGTGAACAATAGCATTTATGAATTATTATGCAAATTGTGTATTGTATACGTGATCGGGCCATTTTTATCCAACATTTAAAAACTTAAACTTTTCTACTAAGCCAAGTAAACTGGACTTTGTCTCTAAATATGTTTAGTTTCCAGAAAGTGTTGCTCTTTGTAACTGTTTAATGTTGATTTAATTGCGTCACCGCAGGTTTTATTCGGTTAAATGTCGACCCAATGTAATAAGTCAATAGGTACATAACACACTTTAACAGGAAAATAATTTACCTACTTGATATTATCACAAGGTAGTAAACTAAAGGATATCAGTGGAATGCTTTCTCGTGCAACCTTTTAAGTCTGTTTCTTGATTTTAAATCACACAGTGGTGTCATCTACGAATATGCAGAGAAATTCATCACTACACGAGCTTCGGTGTGATTGCGTAACTCCCTATAACACCACCGGTCGGTGTCGGTGCCCGCAACCCGCAAGGTTGTCGGTGAGTTTCGCTCTCGGGCGTAGGCGATCAAGGTCGCCTCCACATGCATTTTACTTTTCTCGCCATTCTGCACTCGCACCCAACTCCATATTTTTCCATTTGTTGTCCAACGTTTTTAATTAAGAAAGACATATATCGTGAGACATGGGGATGTTGTAGGAACGCCAATATCGTTGGAACACATTTTTCGTTGAAATAAATCCCAGAATTTCCTCACAGCGCGCCGTTATTTGATCTCATCGACCGTGATGTGACGACCATGCGTTTCTTATTGTGCATCTGTGACATCTGTGCACACAGCGCGTCACGTAGCGCACGTCACGACGACGTCACGCTCTTACCTGGTCCCAACAGCCACAGCCGGCGCCGGCGCCAGTCTGTATCATGGAGCCTGCACAGATACACGACACCAACCCTCTCTACGTATTCTTTACGATGTTCGTCAGACTGAAAATTTTATTTTTACGTGTTCTCGGATTTCAAGTAATAAGTGAGTATAATCGTGTTCTGCTTGTGTTTTTGGTTGGTATGCTCGGGTCAGCAATAAACTGTCGGGGGTGGGGTTCAGTCAGGAAAATGGGATTTCGCTTTCCTTGAAATGAATTACAAATGAGTTATTCATAACTCAGAAATTATCATTGAGTCATGAGTAGCAACAAATTTTCGTAATGCACAATTCGATAAAGTATTGAAAATGTAGAACAAAATTTAATTGTGATGCGAAAATGGCTTGAGAAGATTAATTCGAAATACGAAGAGTGATGCAAACCAAACGAAAGGAGCCCCACCATATTGTTATCTAGCCTATGTGTGCAATTTCAATATTGGACAAAATTTACGATTTATAATTTTATATAATTTAAAAAATAGTTATCTTTCTATTGAGTTAAAATTTTATAAGCCACTTATTCTTTAATCTATTTTTTAGGACTTATGGTTTTTAAAATATGTAGGATCTTTCTAAAACGGTTTCACAAAGTGATATTAAAAAAAAAATTAAACTTCGAAGTTGAAATTGGATTATGCACCGTTTTTATACAGTCTACAGCATTGAATTGCAACTTGAATTGAGTTCCAGTGATTCGTTTCAAACCTCAGTCTTGGCCACGTCACAAGTGTCATCTTTCTGTTGAAGGATCCTTTCTGATCAACCTTAATTTTTTAAGAGATGCGTAAACTTGTGTTGTACCTGTACCCTATCTATGTTGACTTAGTTACTCTGTTATAAACGGGATAACTGACAGTACAGTAATGATTTTGTAGGAACGATAACTAGGGCACAATTCAGTTCTCAACTCGAAGTCAACGACTTGTCGGTAGATGAAATTGCGATAAGACATGTTACTTGTTTTACAGGAAAAGAACGAGAATAAATATCTAACTCTTCAATACGAATGGTCCAATACCTCACCTGAAATACCTCATGTTTTACTAGTGAAATGTGATAGTAAAGATTCTATTTAAGCAAACTATGGCTAACACATGTGTTTATTACAGCTTCGGGATCGTATTCTTGCGTTTCTCTAAGGGATGAAAAGATATATCTCCTGAGGATTTCAAAAGATAGATTCAGCATTCAGGAACACCTGTTGCTAATTATAATTGTATATTTGACATGAAATTATGTTCCTCTTAGGCTTCTCTTTCCACAATAATTTATTGCCATCTAACATCACCCGACAAAATAATCCATCGGCCACGATAGGACGCCGGCGCCGCCGACCCGGCAGTGGTGCGGCGCGCCCCGCGGTGCAGTGGCTCTTATTATTTTGCAAATTAATTGCCTAGACAAGCTGTTGTTCCTAACGATTGGGAACCGTTATCATTAGTGGATCTGCACCGGAGTAATTGGGCGCGGAGACGCAAGTCGACCGATCCGTCTGGCGGGCGGCGGACTGGAAACGTAGCGTTCGCGCGTGCACTTCCGACGGAGGTGTTGTGGGGAATATTTGGTTAATCGGGGATTAACTGAGAGAAACACGACCTTACCATAACATTAATGAGACGACGCAGAAAAAAAACCACGACGCTTCAATCCGGAATGGTTTTACCTCGTCTTTTCGTCTTCCCGTTGTTCGCAGTGCAGCGGCATAAAGGTAACTTGCGATGCAACGGAAATAGAAACAGCTGTCGCCACCTGACACTTCCGGCCGCCCCGCCGCAAGGACCGTGCGGAAGTTGCGGATCGCGGATAGCTCTGTGATAAATTGGAGGAAATTATACGAGTTAAAATACAGACATTTTATTAGTACCTTTTGTATCAGGGTGAATTAAATAATTTAATTATTGTTTTGTTTTACTGGAGTAACGTGTAACAAATTTTGAATATAGCGCCAGATTAACGCTGAAAGAGAAGGTAAATTCGATTTTCAACTTGCTTGGTCAGTTCTATCTAATAAATTGCTTATTTAAACAACAACTGATCTGTTCGTTTTTTATGATGAGAAATTCCATGGACAAAAATAAGAAATATACTAGGTTTGTAGAGTAGGATTCACCTAAGTTGGTCAAAATGAAAGTAAACAAACTATTATCTTCTTACGAACTTAACCATAAAATCCAGCTGTGCTGAAAACATTGTCAACGAACATCTGTTTAGTATAGTACTTGCAATAAAGGTAAAATTCTGATGCAATTTGCAACTGGAAGTTCACTTGCGTGACTTAAAATACTACTAAGGGGCTTTTCCAAATTAATTATGTATTAACAGGGAGATGATTTGTCATGGATGCGGCATGGTTAATAGTCTTAAGATTTTCTTATGAAATAATATTTACAAAGAAATACAGGCGAGTTTTTGAATAGCCAGTACTACTTGCTGCAAGTCAGGATCTGAAAAGAGAGATTGTTTCATATTGCGGTCAAAACTTATTAAAATTGGCCCAGGAAAAAAAATAAAAAAGCAGTTAAACAAACTAAATTACTTGTAAATCAAGAAATAGAATCAAACTAAACTTTGGCAGCTATGTAAAAAGGTTGAATGGAAATAAAAACTTCTGAAAATAGGTGATATTGTAAACATTCTATAACCTATAACAACTTGTAAACAACGCATCGTGGTGATTTGACAGTTCTGAAAAAATGTAAACAGACACCATGTGTAACTAACAATGTTTTCAATGTGACTTGTGTAAACATTTTTGATGAGATGATTAGTATATGCATTGGCCAACTTACGTGAATCCTGCTCTAGCATACTTGATCTACATTTACCGCGGAAAAGCAACCCTGTCAAATGTAATAGGTAGTGTAGGCTATTAAGTTACTAGACCGGTAAGTACTGTTTTACCGGACGAGCGTGATAATTCCCGCGCGCGCCAGAGGTGAGTGCCGGATTTTCATGCGAGTACGGTAATACTTACCGGGCGTGTGACGTACCTACGATACTTTACATCACACTAAGACAAAAACTTATTTTTTAATAATAACGTATTCCTCCTTGCCTAGACCATTACGTTTTTCAGTTCTTGAAACCTAACCACTTCATTTCTCTGATGTAACCAATAAAAATGCTTTGACTTCGGTTTGCTACATTCAGCTGATTGTTTACTTGCGTTATCTCCATTTCCTAGTGCAGTGTAAATTTACTGTGCACTGCACGGTAAAGAGTAACTTTTCATCCAAGAGTAAGGCATAGAAAACATATGTTTTTGTGTACTATGATGTTAACAAAAATATAGTCCCTAACTTCTTCAACTTTTATCCGCAAATTGTTGTATTTTTAATAAGCTTAATAAGACTTGTAACTTCCCATCCAAGAGTAAGGCTAAGGCATAGAAAACGGATGTTTTTGTGAAGTATGATGTAAACAAAAATATAGTCCCTTAAACCTAAGTTTGATTTGTGAATATTGGACCTTTTTAAACGCCTAATGAAAAATTAAATCACAGAATCACTGTCATCTTTAAAGTGAACAATAAATTAAAAATATTAGGCGAGTCAAGGCCCCGTCCACACACTGCCGTCGCTCAGTAGTAACATGTGTTTGCCTACTTCAGTGATGAAATATTTACGCTTTTAGCCCGGTCGACACTGGCACACACTGGTGGGCAGAGGATGTTGAAGTCCAATGACAATGAAGCCAGCTGAGCGCTATCCGACATGACGTCATCTCCGACAGTTCAGCCACTACGACGAAATGAAAAATACCCGCCCCTTATCGATCGGATCTTATCCCAGCTAATTTCGTACGGGATTTTTTTTATTGGAATCAGTTTCATATGGTCAACTCGGTTGATCGTGTTGGCTTTAAAAAACATGATGATCATCCTTGTAGGGTTGACGTTTTTAAGCAACACCGTGTAATACGATGGATCTAATGAATATCTTTATTGCATGTATTTCTTGGTTGATAAAACCGTTATCTCTTTCAGCGTGGCACTGTTCACTTTCCTTAAGTTGGTTTAGTTCTTTCACTAGTTTTTAGTTTTTTCTACATTTATAAAAAGCTACGCCCATTGAATCCCTTTGAAATACTGATTATCAATAAAAAAGCAAGGTTAAAAAATGAGCCCAGCCTATATTTTGTTTAGAATATAACGTAGGCCTACAGTACATTTTGTAACATAGAAAAATATGCGTGATGCATGTTGAACAATCCTGTTTGTATTTGTTGTTGCTGGCCCATTATGATGACGGGACGGACCAAAATAGCAGTTCTTAGTTGGAGAAATCCACGCATGGGGCGTTGCTAGTCCCCACTCCCCCCGCCATCGCGCCTTACGTCCAAATTTGTCGTGAACCGTTTCAATTCAGCGCGTTTCTTATCATACTTGATCTCACTTTTTTACTTAAAAAAAATTTAATAACTGTTCCTTGTCTTGTGGATAAGTCAGTTTTGTGGGAATATGTAGTTGTCGTGCTTACACTGAGTTTTGAAATTGGTGAATGTAGACCACTATTTGGATTTTTCTCTGATATGGTACAGTATCCAAAATCTATTTACAGTATCCAAAATCTATTTGTTATTTTTATTGACAATTTTGGTAAAGTATCAAAAATCTGGTTTTATTTTTACTGACAAGTTTTGCCAATAATGTTTAAACAAAATTTTATGCGACTGCACTCAAATAAAATTTTCTCAACTTAGTAAATGAATTAATTAAAAATGACATAGGCAACATAAATTTTAAGAACATTTAATATCAATTACTTATTTGTAATCTACTAGAAACAATGTGTCCTAATTATTTACTACCCTTTTCAATTGTCAAGTATTTTATATAGAAAATTGTCACTTAAATATTATATTGTTTGGTTATGTTGGCTGATTTTTTAGGCGATAGTATAGAGTTATATTTCAACAAAACAATCTTAATATCCAAAATGGCATTTCTTTTTAATCAAAACTAACCATGCATTTTTTTCAATTTTGAATACATAAACCCTCACAAACTTCACTATTACCTAAACTTAATTACATGCAATTTTAGTTTTTCTATTTACATTTCAGAATAAGTTATAAGGTACGGATAGATAATGAAATAAAAACATATTTATTAATGTGAATCCAATCGGACTTTAAAGAACAATGCTAATAAACTCTAGTCAGTCCTTAAGCCTGTGATAAAGCGGAATGTGAGATATACTGTGGTTTATGTGGTAAGAGATACAGTGTTGTGTGAAGAAAAACCTTCATATTATTCATTCTAATCAACGAAAAGACTGAGAATAACGTAAAAAAATGGAAAGACAGACCCAATCACGAAGCAGTAGGAATCGACGAAGTCGCAGCAATCGCAACAGCCGCAACAACAGTCGCAATAGTAGTCGCAACAGCAGCCTCAGTCGACCTCAACAGAATGGCCGCAAGTACTCTATGGACAACGGGGTCGATTCAGAAATTATAAACCATGTTCCAGTTGATCTACCCAGCTCCAGTGAGTAAAGGATGGACAAGTTCCCTCCTCCCTGTGCATGGAACTAACAAACTCACAAGAACATTTGAATAACCAAGCAATCTGCAGGCCTGCATCTATGTGCATGAGAATTTGATATTGAGGTTTTTGGTGATTGCAGCTTTAAGAAATTGACATAGGCTTAACAGAAATAATGGCTTGTACTAATTATCATTGATATGGTGTTCTTGTGTCTTATTTATATTACCATACCTAATTATGAGTGCATTTTAAAAATAACTTGGTTAATGAAACAAGCTCATTCCAGATTAGGTGATTACTCTTGAGATATTTTCCTTGTAGTATTCATGATAATTTTTTCCTACTGAGGGCTTGTCATCGGAGTTCAACGATTACAAATATTACTACTCTGCAGTTTTTTTTCTACTGAGGGCCTGTCATCGGAGTTCAACTATTAAAAATATTACGACCCTGCAACAACTAAAATCTATTTTAAATTGTACAGTGTTGTTCTGTGTTTTAAGTCAATTAAACATCAAATAAGTCAAGAATTGTTGTAGGTCTTGAAAAACAATTTATGTACTAAGATAGGTCTGCTCTAAAAGTTCTCTCAATTTTTAAGCATGTGTTACATTAAAACCCCCTCTCTACAGGGCAAATAAAGTAATTTAATAACTAAGAGGTAATTTTTTTCTGAATGGTGACTTAATTTAAATAGTTGAAAAACACTCTTAGCAGTGGATCATGATTGTTAATAGATTCTAAATAGGTAGCAGATGGGAGTTTTTCAAACTCATGGATATTAAATTAACTATAAAACCCCGTGTGATAAATATTTGTCAGATGTCTTATCCCCTCTCGCTATCCAAATACATTAATTTTTTTCAGGTTTTTACTAGGCTGCAAAGGGAATTTGCAAACTTAAGGATACTAAATTGCACAGCTAAATTTAGGCCAATTAACTTTCAGGCAGATTGATAGAATTTTAATTAATTACTTTATTTCCTTGGCAGGGTGGGGTTCTTAATCAGTGTTACCCTGAGATTTCATTTGGGATCACAGGGATGGCAGTAATGTTGTCCTGAAAATTTTTTTTGAGAGAGGGAACAATGTTTTGCTGAGAATTTTGAACACAGACTGTGGAAGGCAACATTGATGTCGTCCTGAGGTTAGAGGCAGTAGTTCAGATGCGAATGAAGCGGGTTTCAGGTATGATCCCTCCCTGAAACTTAAAAATTGTTATTTAAGAATTTTGGACCAATGTATAGCAAAACATGCTCGCCTTGACTGAAATGGAAAAAATAAATGTGTTGTAATGAATCAATGCATAATGCATGGTGAAAACACATTTAAGGTAAATAGGTTGTTTGCTATCAACCATGCTTGTCAATAGATCATGAAATACCAATCCAAATAGTCGTAAAATTAAACTTTGGGTAATCAACATAACGGGAGTAATGCTGAAGATGCAAATTGCCTAAAAAGCTATAGGTAGCTACCAAATGAAAGAGTAAAATATAAAAGTTTAATATCTTGCTGTTTTTATTTCAAGAACGATATAGGTACCGTACTATCATTTTTTTGGACTATCATTAACTGCATTTTATGGATCCCAAAAAGAGGTTAGTCTCAATCAGTTCAAATTTCTGGAGAACCATTACATTTTACTTTTTCATTCTCTGAAAAAAAAATATTCTAAGTGATGAAGTAAACAAATGAGCAGATTTGAGCAGTCTTTGGAAGTCAAGGAAGTTGTGCAGCGAGTTGTCTCACTCGACTGTCCGTGTATATTTAGAAGGCGACTCAGGTTTGAACAAGTCTGCTATTTTTGAAACTGGGTTCTAAATGGTTCTTGGCTTGCAGACCATTGTAAACATTATGTATGTCTCATTGATACTGCTGCGTTTTTTACCCTTGACTCATCTTCTAATCAAATTTTAGGCCATAAAGTATTAGCCTTTTTTATATGTATTAATTATGCCTCTAGAGTGAATACTATTGTGCTGAAAACCTTTGCAAATGTGTACAGTGAATTAGTCAAGATTAAAATGACTAACAGTAATTGTTCTCTACCCCATTGTCAGGCGCTGTGCCCAGAAAACTGCCTCTTTATTCTCTGGGTCAAACAAGCATTTGATTCCTTATTTTTTGCCTTATTATGTGTTTACATTCATTTTTAGTGAACTGATATACTATCACTTTAGTTTAGTGTTCATAATAAGTTGAATTTGAGAGGTAGGACGTATTTGTTATCAGGGGGTTGTCTAAAGTGAAGGTTTCAGGGTGAAATGTATTTGTTATCTGTTGCAGAAAACTCATGTGGATTTGAAATTTTCATTCGTTACCCTGTTGCAAGCACCACCTTAGGCTAGATTGCTTAAATATATTTCCTCTTCCACTTGGTAATAATGTATTATTCCTCAATCTCTTGTTACTTTTTACAGGTAGTAAAGCAGCAAGGCAAAAGACAAAGAGTAACAAAAAGATGCGGGGCGAGCAACTGAACCGCAAGGGTGTGGACAAGGAGGGTTCGGAAATGGATGCCTTCACGGATGCAGGCATCGTGAGTGAAGAAAAAGAACGGCCACCCACCCCCGCCTCGCCTCCATCAGTTTCTCCTCCTCCCCCTGCCCCTGCCACCATCGAGGCTCATCCAACTCATGAAGACAAAATTAAGGTGATAGGGATTGGCTTTAACGAGAGACATTGTTTAAATTACAGTTCTTTCAAGTTTCATGCACGTGAAATAAATGAATGCAATGAGCTAGTTTGATGGATAAAACATTTTGTGAGACTCAATCAATTAAAAAAATCAATACCTGGTATTTTTTCGAGAGAAAGAACATAGACTACTTTTGTTTTCTTCAATATGCTTTTTAAAAAGTTAACTGAGTAGTAGATGTACTGTATGTAGCCTTTGTTTCTTTTTATTTGTTCTAATGCTGTCAAAGGATATTTTTCTAATGCTGCTAGTGGAGTCATGGACTAAATCACAAATACCCTCAAAAATTTATTTCTTGATTACTGCACACTAGACTGGAGCTAACCAGTGTCGACAATAGTATATGCTGTTCAAAGGTATTGGGATTGCTGCTCACACGATTCAACTTTTATGCTTATGTAACTTACCTATTTCTGTTTACAACATCAGTTTCTCCCTAACTCTACTCAAGAAATTCATCAAAAATAAAATATAAAACTCCTTTAAACAATGATGTTCTTTTTTTAAAACAGAAAAAAGTAATCTCAATTTTTTCACAAGATAATCTTATGCAGTTTTAGTATTTAAACCAATGGAAGCCGCCTGGCCAGCCCTCGTGTACTTTTGCCCAAGGTCAAGCCACTCACCATGATTAGATTTGCAGTTCGTGACCCCTCAAAATCAGCAGTGTTAAAAGTTACTTTACTTCAACATGAACTGTGTTGGAATTAAGAGTAATAGTCCTTTGATTCAAACTAACCAAAATGTGCCATCAAATGGGTTGGGATCCAGAGTAAGTCCGTGATTTGAATGAGAAAAGACTTGATGTACTCAACTATACTTTTATATCAATAATGGTGTTAAAGTCATTGCTTTTAATAATTTTTTTATTCCATCTGTTTCTGAGAAATAAAAGTTTTGGATAAAACAGGAAATAAATATTTTTTATTTTTAATATTGTAACTGGATTTGAATAATTTTACTTTGTGTGTCGTCTAAAGTGAGGTTATTCAACAATGATCATTTCTTGCCTTCCCTCCTTTTATTTATGTTAAAATAGGCAGTTCCTAACAATTGCGATCAATGTGGAGGCAAATAGATCTAGATCATGTACAATATCTAAGTGGCCGGCGTCTTAATTGTAATGGTAATGTAATGCTTGCTAACTTTATGCACAGACCTGAGGCCTATGTTGGGGGACAAATACAGGATAAAAAGAGGCTGTAACTTTTTTTTTTTAAGAAAAAGCGTTTTGCTGCATTCTTGTGCTGTACCAGTTCACTCCTTGCTTTGCTTGCTAACTTTGGTGCACAGGCCTGATGCCCATGTGGGGGGGGGGGGCAAATGCCAGGTAAAAAAAGCTGTTACCCTCTTTTCTTCTAAAAAGCGTTTGCTGGTTTTTTTTAATCACCTGCTTTAAAAATATTGACACCTATTATTTTACTTACTTTGCTCATGAAGTTACAATAATCAGTGAATATTCTTTTCAGTACTTTCAATATGAATAATTTGTTTATTGGTATTGGTTAAAAAATGATAACAAGGTTGATCATCTCATGAATGTATTGCAGTTGTGATCTAGAAGGTGCAAAATGCCAGAGCAGAAGGTTTTTAGGTTGTCCATTTGGCACTTTTTCCCTAGTTTGTCAGCCTCTCATAGATACAATCTTCTTTACTCTTTTCACCCAACATCCAGTCACTAACTTCAATAAATCAAATAACCACAAATCTTCATTTATCCAGGAGGACTTGGAGGAGAAGGAGGATAAGCAAGAGAAGCTGGTTGCCGCCAAGAACGAGGAAAATGCCAAAGTGTCAGCTCTGAGTCAAGAGGAGAAGGCTGATACCCCTGTTATTGAGAAGATGGAGGAGAAGAAGCCACCTCAGCTGACTCTCAGGCACAGTTATAGGAAAGGTATGTCAGAATTAACTAAATATTTTTTGTAAAACTTTGGAGTCTTAGATTTGTTTTTTCTTCATCCCAAAGTCAGATTTTGATTGAATTAAATGGATTTAAGAGTAAACAAGAGCTATAATCGCGGGTAGTGTGATTTAGTGCGCTGCTGGAAAAATATTTGTTTGGGTACTCAATCAACTATATGATCATATGGTAAAGTAAATACAAATTTACACGTAAAACACTCTTGAGAAACGTAAACCAAGTTTTGGCAGTTCAACAAAAAATTTCATTCAGTCATTTCACCTGAGAATAGCAGACAATTTTATGTGTTTGCAGTATTTGCCACTCGCCCTATTTCGTGTACTCTTCTCTAAGTAGGCTCGTCATTAATTTTGCTCATAGTTTTGGGAGACTGCTTAGGGACTTGATTGATTCTGGCGGGAGCAGGGTATTCTACTGATAGTCTCTCACATTGCCTTTTCTTAATCCTAAGTCCACTCAAGGAATAGAGTATCCATTTAAGTAGAAAACATTTTTTTGCTACAATTATTTATAATTAGCTTGGGGTTTTAATCAACTGTTGATTGCTGTTTTGGTCCTGTTTCATAATGTATTTTGTTATTGTTTGCTGTTCAAATAAGTCTTTTCAGAGAAGACCAGTGCATTAGTTACCTCATAACATTTATATGACGATTGTTTAAATTTTTTAGACCAGTGGAGCCCGCTGAATCCAGAGGGCAAGAAGAAATACGAGCGAGACTTCCTGATAGAACTGAAAGGCGAACCTCAGTCAAATGTGAAGCCTGAGAACTTGCCTGATGTTGTAGCCGTCATTCGGGATACATCCAATTCGGTTAGCTTGTTATTTCCAATATATTAATTTCCAATTTGCCAGATAATTGGAGGCCTACAGTAATAGCATCTTTCCTTAATGGGAAATAGTATAAAAGGAAGCACAATTTTAAAACAAGATAATAATTTTTTCAGAATGTAGGGTATTGTTTGTCGTTAGTTCTATCTATAAATGCTTTTCGATACGGCATGAAGAAGTTTTCACTAGTTGGTATTAAATTAGGGTTTTTAAGGGAACACCTGGCTTTTATACCTGTAGTTAAATAAGCTATCAGAACACAAAACTTGAACAAAAAACTACAAGTTAAGTTAAACAAGTTAAGTTTATCAACTTGAAAAGTTCAATATTTTCTGTAAGATATCATATTGGATCTTGGGCTTCTTCCTGCTAAGTTTTTGTTTTGTGTTCCGATGGCAACTCATCTACAGGTAAGCCAGTTTTTAATTCAATGTGTAGGAAGAAAGCTTCCAAGACTGCTTACACCAAACTGATTAACTTTATTTAAAACCTAATAAAACTTTTTTTTAGGCAAGTTGCAGATGATCAAGTGATTGTTGAACAATTTCAATAATTTTATTTTTGTAAATACCTACTGACTCACTGTCTTTACTGAGAGCTTTAAAATTAAAACTTGAATCTTTGATAAGAATTGCCAATAACAGTCCGATAACCTACCATTATTGGTCCCAAGAACTCTCACCTCGTTATTCGTTATTTTTTAAAACTTTTTAACTTTGTTATTATAAATTAAAACGCATGTATCAAATTTAGTCCCACAGACCGGACTAAATTATAAAAAATTAAATTAATATTTTTTTTATATAGATTTGATAATAATTTTTTAATAAAAGCTTGTTCAATTATTGATCTATTGAAAGAAACCATGAGAATGTAATTGTGTTTGTACTATTCATGGTACTTGACTTCTTAAAGAATTTACATTTCATGAAATTAACCTTCAGAATTAATTTTAATTCCAATATATTTTTATTTTTGTAGATGAGGAATAACCAAAATATGAACTTCATGAACAACCGGGGAGACATTCGCGGACTTCTGCCAGATTTTCTGCAGAGGAATTCTCAAAGCCAAAGAGGGGTAAGTAACCTCATTATGGGTGCTCTTGTAGTACAGGAAACCTCGGATTAACCAGGGCGTACTCCCAACTTGGATAAAACAAGGAACCCCATATGGAGTCATGAAATAAGGAGGATATAGAATTTTATTAATTTCCTATTTGTTTAATAGCTTGACTGAAATATTGGCTTTTGCCTTAAAAGTTTTGTGTTTAGTGTTATGAAGGACTCAACTGTGGGCAAACCAATTGTTTTCTCTGTAACCTTAATTTATTTGATACCAGGTATTTTCAAAAAAAAAATCTTTCTAATAACTTTCTCCTTTTTTTATAAAAATGGATGCAAATTTAGTTTTTAATGTTTTTTTTATGATAATGTTTTATTTCTTGCAGCCACTGCCCAAGGGTAGAGGTAGCCAACAAGGCAAGAAGAATCAGAATCCCAAAGTCATCCATATGTCTCTATCACTGCATGAAGATGTTAAACTCAAGACTGCTGAGAATGCTTGGAAACCCCACCGGCTGGAATCAGATGCTGGCAAGGATGAGGTTCAGAAGGAAACCGAGGTAAGTTTTTCATCAGTAACTTTAATTAGTTTTGTATTTTTAAGTTCATTAAGTTGAAATACTAAATTGGCAAACATAATGATGACAATTGTCCCACTGGATTTAAGTGATGAAACCTAATGGAATTCCTCGTTGCTGAATATGTTTGTCATTGCTCATTGTTTTCATTTAAATAAAACTAGAAGAACTGGGCTTCACTCGGAGAAGTTGCTTTTTATAGAATGTTTTAATGTGATAGCTTTTTTTTGTCACTCATGGCTCAAGAATTGATTCAGTAATTTTTAATGACTAATTCCTTGAATTTAAAAATTGTAATCTCTAACAAATAAACAAGCATTGCTAAAAGAAGCTGGCTGTGACAAAGAGAGTAGTGAGTTGGTGGCATAGCCGGTAGCATGCTGGACTGGCACAGAAGCGATATCGTGAATCCAAGTCCAAGTACCTTGGGTAACTTTGATACAGCCATGCGAGGCTGGACTGTTCATTCTTATACAGAATCAGTTGCTTGATAACGTACCTCTCACAGATAAATAGCCTATATGGATGAGGCAATTGCAAGGTTGAAAAGAGGCTTAGTACATTTCGTACATTTAGTACATTTACATATTCAAATGTTAGAATATATTTGAATGTTTTGTTATTTATTCTTGCTAAACTTTTTTAACGTACTTAGACTTTTCAATCATATCAAGTTTAACACTTAAACCCAACTGATCTCTGTACAACTCAAACATTTTAGTTGTAATTTTGTATTGTTTTTTGTTCTAATGAATTTTTACTCTTAGATTTTTGTCCATTTATGCAGTGATATTAATAAAAAAGGAGTCACAAAAATGATGTGAGATTACTGATTCTGAATTCATGTTGAAATAAAATTGGAATTCCTCGTTGCTGATTGTGACTTTTTTTATAGCTTAAAGATTTATTTGTAACTAAAAATGCAATGATGTTTTGATACTGGCTTTTGGTTGTTTAGTTTTTTATCACAAAATGCTCCAAAATTTTGGTTGCAAATTGTCGGCGCCCGGGAGCCTTTTAAGGGAGGGTACCTATTTCATTTCCTTATTCCCAGTTATTTGTTTGTTGAGTGAGTAAAGTACAACATTACATTTCCTCGTGAAAATTGTCGCTCTCACAAGCTCAGAACCTCAGGCGCCAACATTCCACTCGTAAGGCATTGTCTTGCCTCTAAATCAGCCGTTAGCACCTGCATTTGTTGAGCTGCAACATATTTGCATGTGTGCGTGGAAATTAGAAGGCGGTCTATTTTTTTAATTATTGATTTCAATGTTGTGTTTATGAGTTTACTTACTCTCCCACTGTGAGACAAAGTAATCACTCTACTCCCGCTGGGAGACAAATTATTATTTTACTCACCCATTACAAGGAGTAAAAAGAGTCTAAACATAGCAGTTGGGGGAAAAGATATTATATTACTCACTCATTACTAGGAGTAAAAAGAGTCTAAACATAGAAGGTGGGTGAAAAATTATTTATCCTGCTAACGGGTTAATTTGTTGGTAGATACCAACGACTCCACCCGTTGAAGCCGTAGCAGAGATGTGCTAGTAGGCCTACAACACAATCTAGCCTGCAATACTCACATAACAAAAAATGAAATTTACAATTATATTAATTTTATTTATGTTTATTATTAATTTTTATTGTAAGTTAAACATTTTTTCATTCCAAATTACAGAAACTGTACAAGGAAGTTAGAGGTATCCTTAACAAGCTTACTCCTCAAAAGTTTGATACGCTTATGAAGAAGTTCATGGTGCTTCCCATCAACTCCGAAGAGAGGCTTGTTGGTGTTATCAACCTCATTTTTGATAAGGTAAGCAGATGTGTTTCTCGTGGATGAAACTCATAACGATGGGTATTTAACAGCTGTTTTACAGGTATATGAAACACACTTGTCATCGCAAGACTACTCATTGTTACAAGAATTTTATGGTTAAGTTTATTATTTTCAATGAAGGTTTTTCTGCTCTTTAACTCATCACGTTTCTATTATTGTACTGTCTGAAAATTTTACCCTAGTAGCTACTTGTATTGTTTCTTAACTGTTGTGTTGTGTTTTGAATACTACCAATACTGGTTTATTTTAAGATTGAATTATTGTTGAGCTATGCACCAAAGAGATAAATTTGATTTATATAAATTTGTTATAGGCTGTTGATGAACCAAACTTCTCAAAGGCATATGCAAACATGTGCAAAATCTGCTCAAAATTAGAAGTTTCCAAGATCGAGAACGGCCAGGAGCAGAAAGTTAACTTCCGCAAAATCCTTATTACAAGATGTCAGACTGAGTTTGAAAGTAACAAATCATCAGAGCTTGATGCAGCAAAATGGTTAGAAGAAATCAAGAACTGCACAGACCCTGTAAGTACTTTAAAGCTTAATTCATATGTTATTTTGTGTTATCAACAATTGACATAACTTATCAAAAAATGAGATATCAACTATTAAAATTAGTATCTCAACTGTCATTAATTTTGTTTACATTCCTTTTTTCTTGAGTGTAGGCAATTTCTTAAAATCTTGCAAATTTATTTTTTTCTAGGAACAGAAAAAAGAACTGCAGTTGCAGTATGAAGAAAAAGAAAGGACGATACGAAGGAAGTCAGTAGGAAATATTAGGTAACTATTCACTGATGACCACCTTTCTGTCATACCTTAATCAAATGCACTTTCTTGCTGGGGTTTTCTTTATTGAGATTTCCCTAAAACTCAAAGTGCAATAGCAATTGGAGCGAACGCCTTAGTTGGTTATTATTTCAACCAATTTTTTGATTGCTCCCGACATGGTTTACTTTAAACTGATTAGGATTAAACTAACGATTTAATGGTTGAAATTGAATTAACTGCTTACAGAAAAACTACCTTTCAAACCAAAACACCCGAGAAGATATATTAAAATTGTTACAGACATTTTATTGACATTTCAGTTCATTTTTAGGGCTACAGAATTATATTGCTGTAACAATACCAGTGCCCTGAGGATGGAGAACTTAACCCCTTATCTGCGACGCACGAGATAGCTCGTGGTAGTATTCTGTGGACTTAACGGCAACGCACGAGATATCTCGTGGAACATCTAAGTGCCCTCCGTGCGACGCCCGAGTTTACTCGGATTTGACGTTCTCAGCTGATTTATTTCGTTATTTTGTTGGTACAACTCTTCTGCTAAGGTTTTTCTTTCTACGACTGTACAGTTGACCTTGACGAGTTGCAGACCGTTTGGTGCTGCACTCTGGTGGATTTTTCTGGAACTACGTCCACGCCACGAGTTCTGCAGTATCGCATACATCGCGTAGAGACAAAAACCTCACGTGTTAGTGTTGATCGTATAATTAAACTGCGCGCTACTGATCACGCTTAAGGGGTTAATGGCTGAATCACAAGTACAACAATGTTGTATATGGCCACCTCACAATACAAATGTACAACAATTTTGCATATGTACTAGCCTAGGAGATAAAGAAGTTGACATTAGTATTAGTGATGTGTTCACTTGTATTAGTTTAATGTTCTTAATACAAAAAATAAAAATTATGCTTATGATCTAATCATTCCTTTGATTAAGCCGACATGTATGCACTGACAGCAGGTTTTTTTCATTCTTGAGAAACAACCTTCCTAAAGTGCAATATTATTTTGAAGCTTTACCTTGAATTTTTCGATATAGTAAATTCTCTTGGCCTGCTTCAAACATTTAAGTGAACAAAAACTCTTTGCGTGAAAATCTGTATGTGTTTATTAAAGGTGAAGGATTTGGTTACTTGACTTCATTGGCATGTCACATAAAAAAGTCTCTTTTACTCCCTACCTTAAGAAGTTTAGTTCACAGTTTATTTGATTTGATTCAGGAACCTGATGTGTGGAATTTTTTTACAAGCAGAGAATGTTCATCTAATACAACGTTCTGTTCACAGGTTTATAGGAGAATTATTTAAGCTGGGAATGTTGACACCAGCAATCATGTACAGATGTATAGAACATTTACTTAGTACTCCTGAAGAGGAGTCATTAGAGTGCCTATGTAAATTATTAACTACCATCGGTAAGGATTTAGAGTATGGACAACACCCACAGAAACAACCTCCTCCAGGGGTAAGTATTACTTCCAAACTTATTTTTCACAAACTTTGTTATGAATATTAAAAATAAATAACTCAATCCAACTTCATTAATTAATTGGTTATGTTTTCGTAATAACCCAATGTGCCTTAATATCTTAACAGTTGACCCAATGCGCCTTCAACTATTAAGATACGCAGCTACCAGAATCACTCTTTTGTGAGACATATTTCTTATATAATAGTAAATCGCTTGTGCCACTATGGAGGGGAAACGGAACTCAAAACCAATGTAATTTCTTGATTTTAATCTTCTAAAATTTTCTCCCTATATAATACTATTACTTTTTTTTGCAGACATTAAATCCGTACTTCCAAAAGATGAATGAGCTAGCACAAAAGAGAGAGGGTTCAAAGGTATCCTCGAGAGTTAGGTTTATGCTCCAGGATGTGATTGAACTGAGGCAAAACAAGTGGGTGCCAAGGAGAGAGGATAACAATCCTAAGACTATTGAACAAATTACCAAGGAGGCCGAGCGGGAGTCGATGGAGATGTCCATCGCCCTTCAGAACCAGCCGCCGCCGAGGATGAACCGCCAGAACGACCGTGGGGATGACCGGGGGAAGCGCGGTGGCAATCGTTAGTGTTATTTTCCTATTTAAAGTATTTTCCATGGTTTAAATAACCCTTCCCAGACTGCCCCTTTGAATTTAAAGGTGTAGAAAATGAGTAGGGCTCAATTTCTTGTGTGTGGAGTTCTTATTTATGAGTATACAGTTGTTATACTGTATATTTGCGTAAAATAATTTTCTTTTCCTTATTACACACACAAAAAAAAAGAAGTAGTAGTTTGTGTCTGATGTCCATAATGCACAAAATACTTTGTGGATGTATCCTCAGGACAACTACAGCATACTGATTATGTAGTTATTATAAAACAAAATAGTGAGGTCATAA
This sequence comes from Flexamia atlantica, assembly GCA_035578135.1. Taxonomy (NCBI): domain Eukaryota; kingdom Metazoa; phylum Arthropoda; class Insecta; order Hemiptera; family Cicadellidae; genus Flexamia; species Flexamia atlantica. The sequence goes on from JAQJVK010000012.1 coordinate 29,119,363, forward strand.
ATTCAGGGTTTTTAAATAAAATAATCAGAAAAAAATTATTCATTATGATTTTTATTCCATCAAAAAATGATAGTGTAGGAAAATGTGAAAAAAATACAAGATTTTTCCAATAAAATATACATATTTACTCATTACAAACAGGAAAAAAACTAGGCCTATGACCCTAACTGAATTGGAACGTAACTAGTGTGGGATCAGTTTAATCGGTTAAGTGATTTAATTCATGATTCTTTCTTTCTAGTCTCTCAATTGTCATCAAAATAACTTCACACACTTTCAATGTTTTATCATAAATTTATGTTGTTCTTGCACTTGTATATTTAGAATACAGTAAAGCGCCGATTATCCGAACGTCGGTCATCCGAACCATCGGTTAACCAAACGCCGTAATAATTCATATTTTGAACATGATTCTCAAGCAATTCAAATTCGCATGCCAAAAAAAGTGTCAGGGCTAAAGCAAAAACAAATGTTGGACTTTTTCTCTAAATAAAAAGTATACAGTGTACTGTATCTATGTATGATAAATTGCTCTTTAAAAATTTATACCCATGTATTCTGATCGATTTCATAATAAAATTATGTGAATCATTTTTGTTTGATCATTTGTTAGCCTTTTACGAGTTGGAATTACGTTGTATATTTAGAATACAGTAAAGCGCCGATTATCCGAACGTCGGTCATCCGAACCATCGGTTATCCAAACGCCGTAATAATTCATATTTTGAACATGATTCTCAAGCAATTCAAATTCGCAAAAAAAAAGTGTCAGGGCTAAAGCAAAAACAAATGTTGCTCTAAATAAAAAGTATACAGTGTACTGTATCTATGTATGATAAATTGCTCTTTAAAAATTTATACCCATGTATTCTGATCGATTTCATAATAAAATTATGTGAATCATTTTTGTTTGATCATTTGTTAGCCTTTTACGAGTTGGAATTACGTTACATATATATAATTTTTAAATTTTATCTTTTCATCTTCAATTATCCGAATATTCAGTTATCCGAACACCCCTTGTCCCCTATTAGTTCGGTTAATCGGCGCTCTACTGTATCTATATTTAAAATAGGCTGTTGGTACATATATTTAAAGTTTATGGACTTGGACGCCGTTGGATCTTTTGCCCTGAGACTTATTATGTGTATGTAATTTTGTTAAAAAAATTAAAACTTTCATGATGTAATTATTTTATGTGGTTAAAATAAATTCATGTTGTTTAGGTGGTGGCAATAACCAGAGTGACAATGATGGCTGGGTGAACGTTGCTCCATCCTCCAGGTATCATTCCAAAGCCCCAGCGTTTGAGGCTTCCAAGATGCAGAACATGGTGAAGGTATGAATATTTTCTTGAACAAACTGTTGTTAATATAACAATTAATGCCTCTTCAGAAAAAAACTAATCAGGTTTTATTCATAAGAGTACTATGATATGGGATGTCAAATGCTTAACACATGCACTGCGGGTGGTACTGTGCCATGAAAATCGGAGTGATTACGCTGATGGCGCAGTACTGTGCCATGGTACTAAACTAAATTTTGGCTTGTTGGTTGAAAGTGTGAAAATGATTACTGTTGGCTAAATGTAATTAAAATTTTAAAACTTTTATGAAGTGTATATTTTAAATAAAATAAAATGGTCAGCCTAAAAGAATTTTATGTGGTACTTCTTCAGTTACTTCCTTTTCAGTGCTATCCAGCAATAAGTCTCTCTTCTTCCAAAAGATCATTAATTAAAATTACACTAAACTATAAAAAACATACAACAAGCATATTTATATGTTTTAGCAGTACTTAACCAGACAGTAACTTAAACTTGAAATCGCGCACAAGGCATGAACAACTTGCGAAAAGAAGAATAAAGATAAATTATATTTAGAAAACAAATACAGTGTGTGGATGTTTAGCTACTTTTACCAGCTACTATTTTATTAAGTAATTTTTCTTCTATTTTATTGTTTCTTTGGTATGTGCTCTGGAATGAGAGTATGTGGCCATGGTTTTCAAATCACTTTTAATTTTTTCCTATTTTTTTACTACAACCACAATGGGACTAATCAGTTTTCTCATTCAATTGAACCTCTATTTACAATGTGTTTTGTAATACTCTAGAATAGGAGTGCATTTGAAAAAGAAACCATAACATTTTTTCTCTTTGATTTTAGAACGAGATGACTGCTGATCTTAACTCGCTGAGCTTGGGAGGCAGGTCACAGTTTATTTTCAGCACTACATCCAAGAGCATGGAAAGCAAAACCTCACATCCTTCATTTACATCCAACAATGTTTACTCAGCGCTACAACAAGAAAAGAAGCCACCTCCTCAACCAAGCATGAAGTAAGTCATACATGTTTTAATAAGCTCTCTTTAAAGTTTGGTTTTATTATTATTTTTTTGTTACAGTGAGGATTGCTAACAGTAATCTTAGTAGGAGAATGGAAAGTATTCAGTATAATTTTCCAAAAGCTATCTCAACCTAAACAATTTTATTGGGTAATGTTGCAGTCCTTAAAAGGAAATTTTGTATTGTTAACAAAGGTTATCCTGCCTCAATGAATAATTTTTAAAATTTAACAAAGTTATAATGATCGAGAAACCTAATTTGTTTGTTATTCTAAAGCGTTTTTCCGTCTTATACAAATGTTTTTAACTCATTGTTCTGATAATTTTGATATTAATCAACCTGAAAGTTTTATCCTGGTTTTAGTTAACACTCAACATATTTCCTTAATAATTGATTGTGAGGTTGAATACAATTGGTAATTGAGTAATGCTTTATTTATTTATCTTATTTCTAGGGGTGTGCGAATAGTGATTTTTGAACTCGAGCCGAGCCGAGCCGAGCTTTTTCAAAAGTTTTCGAGCTCGAGCTTTTTCGAGCCGAGCTTTTTAACAGCCACCAAATTATGAAGCTTGATTTTAATTTTAAAAGATACAATAGACTAATGTTTGCATACCTTAAGTGAATGCCAGCTCAAAACTAGAAAGCTTATCTCAAAAACAAGTTAATGATCTGATAGGTTCATCAATATTTTGTATTATATTACATAAAATTGATCAAACTGGCTCAAAAAATAATTTATGTAGAAAAATAAAAAATTTTACTCTGCATTTTTAATTTGACTTCCCAATTCCACAGTACTTTCCCTTTAAAATAAATAGTTACACTTAAATAATCATTCTAGTTACATATAGGTACTACAAAATTAATTTCAAGTGTTGAACGGAAAGGTTTTAAATAGTTATATCTTAAAAAAATAACATATTAACACTTAGTCAAAAACAAGATTGATTTTCTTAATGTTCCCAAAGTAAAGACATTACAAATAGCAGTCCCAATTGTGGCATAATAAATATTGATGGTTAAACTTATTATTTCAGAATATGAATGAAATAATATTTAATAACAAAAATAATTTATTGTCATCCTAAAATTAATTGCATTTATAAGCTTTTGTTAAGAAAATTATGTACGGTTTAAAAAAAATAGAAAGAAGAAAGATCAGAAATTAGGATGGAATAAAGGGAAAGAAAGAAACAGCTATCTCACTCACTCTCCTTATCAGTGGCCAGGGAGGGGGAGGGGTGGAGGTTTGTTTACTCCAAGCCCCTCTGTCCCGGTTGTTTTCTCATTGTCTGACAGCTAGCGTGCGTGAGTTAATTAGGAGATAAGGAATCCTTACTACAACACGCAAAAATACAAACTACTTGGCATACAACTAAAATGACGGCTCATATTTTTTGTCTTATTTTTATAAATCAAATGCAACCAAAATGAAACTTGACCGTTAAAGAGATAAGCCGTGATAAAACAATAGACTTTATTGCTGTATTTTGGGTTCTCCAAGGTCAACTAAATATAGCTCCGATTTCCGTCTGAATGGAGATAATATTTCTTTTTACCTGTCAATGTCCTTTCCTTATCACTAGGGAATATTTTTTGTTTGTGTTTTTCTTGGGAGAGAAATGCTCTTCGGGTTTACAGTGTCCAAAATAGACCGCAATAATTATCTTCCCGATAAGAACTCTCTCATCAAGCTCGGCTCGAATGTCGAGCTTTTTTGAAAAAAGTCGAGCCGAGCCGAATACTGAAAAGCTCGACCAAAAAGCTCGACCGGTCGAATACTCGCACACCCCTACTTATTTCAAATGATAGGAGGTGATAGTGCTTTTCAAATAATTTTGTTTCATAACTAAGATAGATAAATTTTATTTTAGAATGATAAGTATATTTATATTTGAATATCATGCATGTATATTATGTGGGAATTAACCATTAAACTACTCCATGGTCTAATATTCTATATTTTATGTTACAGCAGGAGGTTGACACCAACCCCTTCGATAGAAAAAGACAAAGAAAGGCAAAGGATGATTCAGGGCGCACTAGAAAGTAAGTTAAGATTTAATTTTTGCTAATAGCTAAGACATTTTTTACCAACGTTCTCTCTCAACCAAAGTAAAGTTAAAAAAAAAAATGAAATTTGGTCTTTAATTGGTGTCCAGATGCACCTCTGTTGCTTATCATATTTGATATGAGAACACATAGCGAAAACAATTTTAACTCATATGTAATGGCACTCTCAAAATATTTTAAAAATTCAAACCTTATTGTTTTAGATTTGATGTAATTTTGATCCTTTTTTGGATTATGTTTACCGCTTGTAAAAAATCAAATGACAAGTTTATTTATTATTGCGTGAGTTGGATAATACCCGCTTTTGTTGTAAGCTATCAGTATTTGACTCAAGTTTTATCATAGGTGATGGTCGCAACTCTCGTGGTAGCAGCATGCAGCGTGAGAGGTCTGCACCGTTGTCATCACAGCCGCCCTCGCGCGAGAGTTCACTACCAAGACAGCCAGACAACAAAGAGACAGAGCGACGCGACAAGCGAGATGACAAGATGGACGCGGCAGCTCAACGGGCCGCTGAAGAGAAGTTGGAGAGGCAAACGCAAACCATATTCGATGAATACCTGGCTGGTCTGTCGTCCGTTGAGGTTTGTATATGATTGTTAAAAAAACTGCATACTGAAGCATTTAATCACCCATTATTATTTTAAGTAAGCTTGGGCTAACAGAGAGAAGAATAAAGGTTACTTGAAACAAGATCTCGAGCTGCAAGTTTTGTACTTTCAGCAGAAGTACAAATGTTATTTTTCACTTTACTGCACAATGAGATAAAAACCGTATCATTAAAAGTGGTCAAAGTACATGCATTTTGCAAACGAAACTTTCAGGTTATGAGCAATTTGATTACTTAATTGTTATGGTTGCTAAGCCATGACAGAAATCATAATATTGCCACTACATTGGGTGAACGAAATCAGGCGGGCGACCAAAACTGTTAACTCATTAAATTGTCTGCTCTCAGCCGTAGCTGAAATGACTAAATTAAGTGTGTTTGTCGAACTATAAAAACTGTTTTTATCAGGGCTTATTACGTGTTTTTGTGTTTACTGTAACATATATGATCATTAAGTTTATTAACTAAGCAAACAAATAAATGCTAATCTCACCAGCAGATAAAAACTTCACCCGCCTTAGATGAGTCTAATGTTAATACCTATTTATTATCACCTTATGGTTCAAGTAACATAAATATTTATATTAACTATACAGATAGCTGACATTTATGCCACAGAGTGGAAAATTTATCCATTTGACGTTCCAAAAGCAGGTGATTACCTAGTAGCCTGGTGAACTCCTTATTTTTCCTAAATTATTTGTTATTAAGAATAATAATTCATTTATTGTCTCACAAGCTTACAGCATTGACAAAGTTAAAAAAAAAAAAAATAGTGCAATACCACCAAGTCAAATTCCTTTGCCTTATGACTAAAAATACATATAAAACATTAAAAACATCAATAGGCCTAATCTAATTTTATAATAGATCTCTCATTCAAAAGTCAATCTTGTCAAAAGCAAAAAATTCACTGATTGAATAAAAAGGATTCATGGATAGCCATTTGTAAAACTTCTGCTTAAAAACCTTTAAATTATATTTTTCTACAAGATCACTAACCTTATTGTAAATCTTTAATGACAATACTAGATGACTAGACAATGATTTGCTTAACCTATTAAAATCGATATTTGCCTTTCTTTTATTACGAGTATTGTAGTTATGTATATTACTCTTGTGTACAATTAAGTCTTGATTTTTTAAAAACAAATGTCAGGAGATCAAAAATGTAAAGATTAATGATGGTTTGTATTTCAAGCTGAACAAATTAAGGTCTACAATGGGCTCTGGCTTCTGATTTAGCTAATTAACTGCTTTTTTCTGAAGAATTAATAAATCATTAACTTTGGAGCTATTTCCATATAAAATCAATTGATATCTAAAAATTGATTGAAAAAACGCAAAGTAGCAGTTTTCCAATAGTTTTCCGGGACAAAAATAGTTAATCGTCTTAAAAGGTATACTATTGAAAGTTTAGAAGATTTATATTCAATGTGAGGTTGCCAATTAAGTTTATTATCAATGGAAATTCCTAAAAATTTTGCCTCTGAAACAGCATCTTCAAAAATCATACCGTCTCCAACCGGTCTTAAAGAAAAAAAGATTGTTTGAGTTTTTTGTTTATTGAGTAAAAAACCATTTACTTCAAACCAGTTTTCCGCTTCTTTCAAAGTGTTTTCAACGGTTAATTTTAGTTGCTCAAAATTGTCAGATATGTCTACTAAAGTAGTATTATCAGCATATAATAATGAAATTGAATTTACAGAACAAGGCAAATCGTTAATACTAACTAAGAATAAAAGGGGACCTAAAATTGATATTGTTTGAAATAGCAATACAGTTATTTTTTTAATGAAATTAGTGGATTGATTTTTTCTGTGAAAACTGATACACATGAAAGGAGTGCATACATAAAAAAATGTAATTCCTATCAAATGTACATAGGAATTATAAAATTATGGAAATTAAAAAAAATATCTAAACTGTATGAATTGAATATTTTGTTATGTGTTTGATCGGAAGTGGTTTGACCACTACATGATTCATAGTGTTGGCAGTTAACGGACTCAGAACACTATCCGAAAACATTTGAATATTGTTTGATATAGTGATATCAAATGTAGGCTACATTGAATTCTAAATGAAAACAGAAAGCTATATTATATAGTAGACCCTCTCAACCGACCTCGTTTTAACCGACGATCGGACTATCTGCCTTGCTGATCAAATATTAAAGCTCGTTTTAACCGACCCTATTTTTAGAACAGTTTGGTTTAACTGCCCTTTTCTAGGAATTGCGGCATTTCTGTTTCCATACGTGGCGATGGGAACGTTACGCTCAACTCTCAAGTTTGGTACGGGTTAAAATACTTTGATTTTGAATACAGCATTTATTAATTAATGAAAACTAACAGTTTAGATGCATTGACAATAAATACCCCATTGCAAAAGATTAGTAAAAAAATGTGAACACATTATTAAAAGGTTAACATAAGAACATTTATTTTAAACACGTCTACTATTTAGTTTATAAAAAGGTTTTGTCTTAACCGTGTTTTGGAGTTATTTGTGACATTTCTACAGTAAATATTTTGCAAAATAGGAAATAATCAACGAACAGCTTTGATGTTAATAGAACCCTAAATCAATAGAGCTTTCATTTTTGGGTGTTTAGAAGATTACCTGTTTTAACTAACCTTTTAAGGTATTCGACCTAGGTCTGGACCGGTGTGGGTCGGTTATGAGAGGGTCTACTGTACTTAAAATTCATTTTTACGGCCAAATTTATTGTGGGTTACTTTTTGTCTACAGGATGTCAAACAAGACGTAGAAACTATTTTTGATGCGAACAAAATCGGCAGCTTCATCAACAGAGGGCTTGAGCTTTCGTTAGAGAAGAAGGCTGGAACTCAGAAGAGGATTGGAGAACTCTTTACCTCACTCATGGATTTCAACGTATTCTCACCTGAAGTCTTTGTTGAACAGTAAGTTTACCTCCATTTCATTATCTCATGTGACGCCTAGACAATGAAGGTAGTTTATCCTAGATAATTAAATTATTTTTCTCAGTTTTAAATTTTACTTTTTCTGTTGAAATGAAATAATCATAAGAGTAATTAAATTTTCACATAAGTCGAAAAATTTAAATCAAATTGACTATTAATACAATTTATATGAAATGCATTAAATGAAAACCAAGGTTTTTCTGTTTTCCTTCTTGTAGTATTTAAATTAAAATTCCTAAAATTGTGCAATTCAATGATTAGTAAAATTGATGAAAGTAGTGGATTGATAAGTAATGAAAATAAATATCCGTATGAGAATTGCAATATTCTTCACGGCAGCAAAAGCTTGGTATTTTAAATTATCATGTTATGAATATAAGACATTTTATTGATAAAAAGTGACATTCCTTCTTGTAGTATTTAATTTTAAATTCCTCAGATTTCACAATTCTATGATTATTTACATCAATGTAAGTAGTAGAATGCTAACTAATAAAAAATAAATGTATATATACTAGGGGTGTGCGAATGGTGATTTTTGTACTCGAGCCGAGCCGAGCCGAGCCGAGTTTTTCCAAAAGTTTTCGAGCTCGAGCTTTTTCGAGCCGAGCTTTTCAACAATCACCAAATTATTAAAAGAAATTATGAAGCTTGATTTTAATTTTCAAAGATACAATAGACTAATGTTTGCATACCTTAAGTGACTGCCAGCTCAAAAATAGAAAGCTTATCCACAAAACAAGTGAATTATCTGATAGGTTCATCAGTATTTTGTTACATAAAATTAATCAAACTGGCTCAACAAATAATTTATGAAGAAAAATACCAAATTTAAAATCTACATTTATCTACATTATATTTAAGTTAACCAATCCCAAAATAATTTAATATAAATAGTTAAAATTACATAATTAGACTAGTTACATATAGGTACTACAAAATTTAATTTCCGGAGTAGAAAGAAGTAGTTGAAAGGTTTTAAAATAGTTATTTCTAGTAAAAAAATCACACATTTACACTTAGTCAAACACAAGATTGATTTTTTTTGTGTTCACTAAGTAAAGATGATAAAAAATTATATAGCAGTCCCAATTGTGGCGTAATATTCATGGCTAAACTTATTATTTCAGAATATAATATATGAATGAAATAATATTTAATAACAACAATAATTTATTGAAATCCTAAAATTAGTTGCATTTCTATACTTTTGTGAAGAAAATAATGTATAATTAAGGAAAAGAAAGATCATAAATAAATAAGGACGGAATAGAGAGAAAGAAAGAAACAGCTACCTCTCTCTCTTTCCTTATCAGTGGCCAGGGAGAGGGGGGGGGGGGGTGGAGGTTGTTTACTTCAAGCCCATAGTTGGGAAAGTTAGTCAAAAATTCTAACTAGTTAAAAGTTATTAGTTAGTCCCGTAAAAAGTAACTGATAGAAGTTATAAGTTAGTTAAAAAAGTAACTGATAGAAGTTATTAGTTATTTAAAAACTAACTGATAGAAAATGAAGTTAGTTTTAGGAAAAGTTTGCTGTTGGGCAGTTTTTCTAGAGGATCGTATGAAATGAAATAAGCACACATCTTGGTAACTAATTGTGTTTATTAATAATTTAACATTGTCATATTCACATTAATGCTGCACAGTATAAGCCTATCATATTTCTCCACTTACCTTATTATGCGTTCTTAAATTTGAAGCACTTGTGACTGATGCTTTAATTAATTTCGTTTTCGGTAAACATAATAAACATTTGAAAGAGATTCCACCCTTTTCATTTTTGTCGATCTGTTGAAATAGGTCACATATGTTTGGCCACTGAATATCACCCGCCATCGCAAAAAATATTTTTATAATCTACTAAATTAAAACTATTCACTTTAATAACTTATTAAAATATTACTTAACTATCACTAAAATTAAACAAGACTATTAACACAACTAAATTATTTTACCAACTAAACACTAATAAAGCTTAATTTATTTATCACAGCTATGTTGCTACCGCAGAATTGCTTGACACTTGACAGAGATAAACATCAACTGAAGACAATGTTTTGGGGATGACAAACCACCAAACATTCCCCCTTCCCACCCCTCGGTGCTTGCGGCCTTGCTATTGGCTGGGGCGGCATACCAAAGCAACTGGACTTTCCCCACCCCCCCGCGTTGTTTGTCATCAAGGGCGCTGACCCCTCGCTAGCATCCGGCACGGCCACTCCAATCCTCTACGGTCGCGTGAAAAACTCGTATTTAAATTCTTCTGCCCGTTCAAAAACTAACGATTTAAACTCCAAAATTACTAACGAATAGATCAATCTATTCGTTAACTAGATTCTAACTGATTAGAAGTTATTCCCAGTACTTTTTAAAAACTAACGAATAAGTTAGAAGTTAGTTGAAAAAACTAACGATTATCGTTAATCGTTAAAATTTCTAATCGTTATTCCCAAGTATGTTCAAGCCCCTTCCCTGTTTTTTGCTCTGATTAAGTGTGTGAGTTAATTAGCAGATAAGGAATCCTTACAGTACTACAAAATGCAAAAATACAAACTACTTGTCATACAACTATAAATGAGGCTCATATTTTTTGTTTTATTTTTATAAATCAAATGAGACCAAAATGAAACTTCTACGTTTAAGAGATAAGCCTTGATAAACAATAGACTTAAATGCTGTATTGCAGTTCCCCAAGGTCAACTAAATATAGCTATGAGTTCCCCAAGGTCAACTAAATATAGCTCTGATATCCTCTAAATGGAGATAATATTTCTTACCTGTCAATTTCCTTTCCTTATCACTAGGGAATGTTGTTTGCTAAGCCTTGATAAACAATAGACTTAAATTCTGTATTTCAGTTCCCCAAGGTCAACTAAATATAGCTCTGAGTTCCCCAAGGTCAACTAAATATAGCTCTGATATCCTCTAAATGGAGATAATATTTCTTGTTACCTGTCAATGTCCTTTCCTTATCACTAGGGAATGTTGTTTGCTTGTTTTTCGTGGGAGGGAAAAGCTCTTCGGTTTAACGTGTCCAAAAATAGATTGCAATAATTATCTTTCCGATAAGAACTCTCTTATCAAAAGCTGGCTTGAGTGCGAGCTTTTTAGAAAAAAGTGAGCCGAATACTGAAAAGAAAAGCTCGACTGGTCGAATACTCGCACACCCCTAATATATACTGTAATATCCTGTACACACAGGGTTTCAGGTGTAACCTGTGTGTGGTGTTACAGAGGGTAATACCGATATCTGTGTTTGGAATTATAGTCTTTATTTTTAGATATCACCAATTTTTTATTTGTAATCTCAGAAAATGGGGATATTACAAAAACAAAAATTAAAGTTTTAAGTTTTAAAGCTGTTGTAATCAAAGAACGAGTCAATATTATTTAAAAGGGATTGCGACACATAAATTAGTGTAAAAATTAGGGGTGGGCGAGTACTCGACAGTCGAGTAATTACTCGAGTAGTTGCTACGACTCGAGGCCGAGTCGAGTAGTTCCAACTACTCGACTAAAACGAGTCGAGTAGTTAGTTACTCCCGCCGTTTACGCGGCGGCCGAATTTACGTGCGATTTACGTTTGTGCGATCAAATTTTGCAGACGATCTCGAGTTACGCAAAGCTACATCTGCTGTTTATCCGCAATCGGCAAATTGTTTATCGCACCTCCTCGCTAGTTTCACAATAAAGCAGCATTTTCTGTTCATTTGTGGCCGGCAAATACGCGCGACTGACTCTTACGGCCGATCGCTAGTCTCGCAAAGTTGCATTTCGTTTATTTACGATCGGCAAATACACGCGATCGTTTTTCACGGCTGACCGCGACTTTTCAAGGCTATATTTGCCGATTTTCGGCGATCGGCAAATACGCACGCTCGTATTTCTCGGCAGATCGCGAGTTTTGAAAAGCTACATCCGCGTTTATCCGCGACCGACAGAAATGCGTTATCGATTTTCGCAGCCGTCCACGAGTTTTTCATAACAGTAACCTCAAAAATATTTCATTACCTCATAGGAGAATGGATTTTGACAGTTATCTAGAAATACCAGATTCTGAGAGATGTCTCTGAATTCGGAAATTGAAAACTTACAGCAGCTATATTTAGCTCTGACCTACTTCAAATTTGTAATTATATTTTATCTTTGAAATGATACTCAGCCTTCATTTCTGTCTCATTTGATTTGTAAAAATGAGAAGAAACTTGTGGACTTCATTGGTAAAGTGGACTTCATAAAACAATTAGTTAAGGTTTTATAATTTTTGTATTGGGGGATATCTTATTCTTATCTGGTCACAGCTGTGTCACTCATGCTCAAGTGATTGGATGTCAAAAACAATAGTTCAGCAGTCAGGCAAGGAGGCGGGGTTGGGTTTAGAGAAGTAAACAAATAACTGGGCACAGCTCTCCTCCCTGATGTTTTTAATTCTTTCTTCCACAATTTCTCTGCTAAGGTTTTAATTAGGGCCAACAATTATTTTTAGGTAAAATATAAAACTGTTTTTGATTGTTTAAATAGTAGGCTATTAATTAAATCTTATTATTGCTTAAATTTTACAACTATGCATATTCTACATAAATTTATTTTGTGATCTTGTTACATTGACCGATTTGTTATTTTGAGTGATTTTTTAGCATAGTCAACTTATTCATTTAAAAGTAGGGTTTATGCATTGTAGGGGTATTACAATGTCAGAGTTTTATTTTTCCAAGAAATATATAAAAACATAAGCTTAAATAAAGTAGACCAATTTTATATGTAAAATTGAAGAAAGATTTTAGTTGAAAAAATTAAAATTTCATTACTTTTCACAAACAACTACTCGACTCGACTCGACTCGACTTCAAAATCCACAACTCGCCCACCCCTAGTAAAAATCTAGTTACATTAAACAAAAATTTTGTTGTATCCAATATGGCGGATCTAAGATGGCAGCCGAAAATGGCCACCCACTCAAAATTGAGTATTTACCACTCAACAATGTTAGGGGGTTGTCTGGGATCGATATTTAAAAAAAATGTGGAAGAGTTGGGGGGGGGGGGGGCATTTAAAATTCCACCCTGTATTTGAGAATTGCAATATTCTTCACTACAGCAGGAACTTGATATTTTGAATTGTTATCATGTTATTGATATATGATGTTTCAATAATTGAAAGTGACATTATTTCTTGTACTGTTTATATAAATTCTTCAAATTTTGCAATTCAATGATTATTAATATTGATGAAAGTAGTGGATTGATAACTAATGAAAATAAATTTTTATATGAGGATTGCAATATTCTTCACTGCAAGCTTGATATTTAAAATCTTAACATGTTATCATGTTATGGATATGCAATATTTTGTTAATGCAATGGGACAGTTTTGGTTAGGATGCCTTAGGAAGATTATTCTTTTGATTATTCTATTAATCTGTAGCTACATGTTTTTATTTGTTCAAAAACATTTTTAAAATTTTGTTTTTTGAGCTTAATCATTTTTAAATCGGCCTTATCCTGTAATATACCTAACAACTCACATATTATGCCTGAAAACGTTTTATTTTTCCTAGAATATCCAATAACATGATGTTACATATATATTAATTAATTGCAATTGAAAATCTTAATATTACTTATGTGTTAATGTTGCTTACTCTCCAGTTCCTGTAAGTCCTTATTTTTTACAGGTTAAGTTTAATTTATGAAGCTAGTGATGACATAGCTATCGATGTTCCCAAATTCTGGGAGCTGCAAGCACAGGTCATAGGTGAGTTTATACTGTTAAATAATTTAATGGATTGTTTTACCTGCGCAAAGTTGAGCAATTATTATTTAACTTAAATTGGTAGAATCAACTACAGTAGGGTTAACTAAAACTATATAAAAAAAATAAAGCAGGCCACTGGAAAACCTTGAGGAGAAAGAAAACAGGAATTGGGCATTACCGTGAATATCAACAATGACACAGCTTGTGTTGTTTTGTTTATGCCTAGTTCTTAATATCTTATTATTAAAGACTTAGTTGAATGCAAGTATTTAACTATTCAACACCTCACTTAAACATTCCGCAAGTTTGGATGGGATAAAATTTTCATTGGATACGATGGGGGCGGGTGTGTTTGCAGTCAAGTATTTAAATGCTCACTATTGTTTCAAGTTTTTTTCTTGTCAACATTCTTCAGCATTAAAAGATAGTAGTTTTTTGTTCTTCTACGTTAGACATAACCTTCATGTCAAAAATAATAGTTGCTACTCAAATGCATCATATATTACTTCAAAAAGTTATTCAGGATAGAGGTGTTGTTGATCTAAGAGCAATTAAATCAAAACATGTCAGCTACAATCTCTTACGAATAATTGTTACTCAAAGTCATTGGTACCAATCTCGGGGTAAATCGCACAAAATTTGAAGATTTCAGTCCAAGACACCTAACTTTTCTTCCTATGAAATAACTTATCTAAAAAAAATCAAATTTTGAGTTGAGCCCGCTAAAGGTTGTTCTTGGCTGCCTCTACAGATATCACCATAAAAAACCTCTCAGCAACTGAAACTTTTCCTGGCTTCCGTTAAGTGCATCATCCTAAAATTATGAGTAAAGGTCGTGTTCATTGATGTGTACGATATTTTTAAGTGGAAGGACAACCATCCGTAGTAATGACAGGAACAGTAACCTTGTGTTGCAACGATGACCTTGTGAACAAAGAGAATGAAAAAAAATTCACATAAACTTCGTTTTACAACCACAAATATTTTTTTAAGTCTTTCAGAGAAAACAGTGACCCAAACAGAATACATAGACTAAATTTTGGTTACTGAGTGTTTTTGAAAAGTAAACAAAAATACAGCGCAACTAATTTGGTGTGCCTTTGAGTATTTCTATTATTTTAACAGACCTATGGAGTATTACCTCCACTAATGAGAATGTAACCTCTTCTTATACTCTCGGCAAGCTCTACCAGAGCTTTTACCATCATATTTCATAAAAGTTTAACTTAGATTGTAGTGTGACCTTGTTTAGGTTTCATATTTATTGCAAATGAGCTTGCAGGATAAACTTTCATATTCCAAATGCATCCTTATTTGAGCATGTAATCATAATACAATGTGATTGATTGCTTAAACAACATATATGTTTAACGATAATTTCAAACACAGCGCCACTCACCCGCCAATACAACTGGCCAGAGCATTGAAAAAACTGATTAAAGTAAAAGAAAAGTTTGAATGATCACAATTAAAGATAGGATTAACTGAGTATAAAACTGCTTTAACATTCAATCGCATGTACCGTTTTCAGGTACTCAAATTTTGAGTATTTGGTGAAGCTTTGTGTAAATTAATGTAAACTCAGCTGGAAAAAAATCTGTGCTCACCCCAGATATGACTTAATATATTAATACTTAATGTGGCTCAATTCTGAGTTGGAAGACATCATTAGTGTACATCAAGATTGATGTAAACTAATGATATGCACTGTTTTATGCAGTGGCGGATTTTCGGCCATCGCGGCTCTTAAGCCCAGCTGTCTATGCAGCTCCCCCAAGATCTGGCGGCCTTGTCAAAAGTGTTTTTTTTAAATTGGTAAAATTACCTTCTAGCACCTAATTATTATCCTTTCAAATTCACTCTAAATACTTTATTTTCTACTGCCCACGACCCCAAGCCTGCGTACCTCCCTAAGCACGGGCTTGGCGGGCCTAGTGGTAAAATGACACTCGTTTTAAGTGAAATACTTGATCAATATTTATTTCTTTTTCAGTTCCAATTCTTGCCTCAGAAAAACTAAACTTCAGTCATATAAAGGCAGCATGTAGTCCAGTATTAAAAACAAGATCAGCTGTCAAGCTGCTCGTTCCCATCTTGACTCAGTTAGCTGAGGAAAAGGTAACTATTGGAAAAGGTAACATCTAGTTGGTAATACCTATGTTTATTAAATTCATCACGGCATCCAAGTATTTAATTTCTTTTTGATTCTACACTTAAATTTTTTTTTAAGATCAGCAATCATGCCCAAATTTAATTTTTAAGATTTAGAGAATAATTGCAAAGCTGCAAAGGATTTTAAATTTAAAAAAATTATTAATCGCTAATATGTTTTTTTTACAGAGGCCAGGTTTTGTTAGAAAAGTTTGGGACTCTTCGAATGTTAGTCTCAAAGACTTCTTGCCACCTGATGTTAATGTAGATGCCTTTATTAAAGAAAATGTGAGTATAAAGAATCATGAAAAATATGAAAGTGTAACAGTATTTTAATAAGTAATTCATATATTAAGATTTGTCCATTTTGTTGTATTACTTAGAGGGGGCTAAAGGCAATCTGGTGTCGCCCTTGCAACATAATATTAATTTGACTCCGCGATAATTAAAGAAAAAGGTAGTGCGATGAAGTAAATTACAATTTTTTTTAAATTATGGTCTTACCATATAAAGTATTCTTTTCCACTATCTATCTTATTTCCAGTGTATATCTTTTCCACTATCTTATTTTTTTCTCTAGATTAAAATATATCGCCTCAATCTGCGCCCTTGTGAACGTTTACATCCACTGATAACTGACCCTGCTGAATATTTACTACATTCATCACTGTTAGGACACATATATGAGTGAGCGACGACATTATATCAGCCTCTGAAGTTATATTTTGGATATTACAAGTGTAACTTTATATGCTGGTTAAGTCCATCTTTTAGAAAAACTATTTACTTCGTCACACTTCCTTTTCCCATACATTGCGGAGTAATATTAGTATATATCTCTCTCACGAGGGTGACACCGAATTGCCTTTAGCCCTCTCGTTTATTTAATTAATCATTAAAGTTAATGAAGTGACGATCTGTGGCTTATTCTAGAAACCATATAATTACCGGTACTCATAATGTTACTAACTGATGATCCAAGTTGTTTTACTTCACAGAATGCTCTGGAATTCTAATTCACCCTCCCTTTGCACCTTGCATTTAGGAGAAAATTCAAAGTGATGTGTAATAAATCAAGAATATTTTGTTTTAAAACCTCAATAAAAGTGCACTGAAAATCACCTCTTAATAATATCAGTGAAATAAAATTTTAAATAAAAAACTAGTTTCCGCCCTGGATTTTGCTGCGTTGATTCTAGGGTTATTAATCAAGGGGATTAATTGTATTTGAGAAAAGGCCTAAAAATTTTATTTTGAATAACAGATTAATTTTTTATTATAATGGGTAATTTTTGTGAGAATTGAATTTTAGATTAAGTTTATTGTCAAATAAATAATTTTTTGTGGATAAATTGCTGAATCGATTGATGATAATGATTAGTGATTAGCCCTTATTTATCCTACCTAATCTTTGCTGGTTTTTTCTCAGTCACTCGAGTACCTGACAGGGGAGCCTCCCCAATATGAGCCCAGCAGCTCGGGTCAACTGTCTATGGACGAAGTTCAGGACAAGATGATTCGGCTCATGCAGACAAATACGTCTTGCGACAAAATATTCCAGTTTATCTCTGTAAGAATCCACTCTAATGGTTTTAAGTTACATAGTTATAACTTATCTTTATAACTTAGGTTCTAACTTCGATAACTCCTTTCTCAGCCTTCCAATGGTTATTTTGATTCTTGTTTGCAACTTAGATTACTTGCTTGTTCATTTTTCCTTGTCCAGGTACTCCCATCTCCTGTTCTCATTTTAAACTTATTTCTCAATTCTTTTGATTTTTGTAATTATGAGGTATGGGATAGCTCTGTGAGGCTCAAAAGAAACAACAAAGGTATAACAAGACAACTAGACCAAATCAATAGAAGAACAATTTATTGACCCTTTTTAACAGTGAAGTATCCTCAGAATTGTTGTAAGGCCTAATATTTTATTAATTTTGAAGTTAGTTTTTGCATGAGCTTCCCTGTTGATTTAAATTTAACCATAGTTATAACAAGAAATAATTCATTTGAACTATTAACGATTTGATTTATACTGATTCTATTAATATATGTATTTTTTCAGAGTAATGTTGGGGACAAAGTCGAAAGTCTTCAATTTATTCGTGCCTTGATAACTGCCATTTGTACAGCATGTATAACAGGTAAATATTCAACTGTATTTTGAAAATATCGATGTATTCAATTTTGTATGCGACTCTTTAACACTTTCAACCCTAAGCCCGAGTATAGCTGGGAGCATAGCGTATGTCGCCGTGAACAAAGCCCGAGAATAGGTCGGGCCTCAAATTTAAATTCCATAGCAATTTAATTCGACGCATGTTCACTTATTGTTGCTACTGAACTCTTCCTTGATAGTAGTATTCAAGGAATTGATCTAGCATTGATTATAAAGCCAAAAGTCTTGAAAAAAACCATCTTTTAATAAAAAAAAGCAGCAGAAAAATGAAGCCAAATGTCTGCAGCCGATGCTTTGTGTCACCGGCTGATGACGCTTTGTTGTTGGCTGCAGTAATGGCTGACTTATTTTACGTTTAGTTTAAGATTCGGATATCCGATCCGATCCGAATCCGATCCGAGTTTTTGGATATCCGCACACCTCTACTCATAAGCCAAGTTTTGATATTCTTGAGAGATTTATTTAAATTCTTAATCTTTTTTATGTTTTGAGGTAACTTATTAAAAATTTTAGGAGCTGTGTAATTGAATGTTTTTGTGTAAAAGGTTAGATTAGGTTTGGGGACTCTAAAATTACTAGCATTTCTGTGGCCCTGTCTATAATAGTCATCATTTGAAGGTAAATTGCCACTTGCTAGATAAAAAGTTTTAAAACCTTAAACATATAAATGCAACGTAATAGTAAAATTTTCAAACAAACAAAACATGGATGAGATGGCTCTCTTATTTCCTTAAAATTAATCTAATGAACCACTTTTGAATGATCTCCACAGGTCTTATTGTTGATTTATAAGTTCCACCCCAGGATATTATAGCATATTCTAACTGACAGTTAACTAAGGCAATATACAGGGTTTTCATAAATGAATGGTGCAGTTTCGAATGCTTATAAAATAATTACTGTGCGAGGTAGAAAAAAATGGTTGGCACCTCTGAATTCTTCAGCTCATTTAGTTTTATTACTCTGTCTTAGAAAACAGCTGTTTCATTGTTGTTGGTTAAATTGTACAATAACCTCAAATATTCGATTCTGATCAAAAAACATGTTTTCTGATCAAGAGAAAGCCAAATGTGTGCTGTTGTTGAGTGAATTAAGGTCTGTTGTTTTAGTGCAAAGGGCTTTTAGGGGATTATTTAACAAAGCTCCACCTCACAGAAATAACATTACGCGTTGGAGTAAACAATTCGTAGAAACTGGATCGGTACAAAAACGGAAGACTTCTGGGAGACCGCCTGTATCAGAGGTAACAATTCAAAACGTTAACGAATCTTGTCTTAGAAGTCCAAAAAAATCTCTTCCACGTCGGAGTCTGGAGCTTGGAATCCCAGTGACAACTCTGCATAAAATTTTGCATAAAAGGCTGCATTTTCATGCGTATAAAATTCAACTGTTGCATGGTATCAAACCGAATGATAAAAATAAACGTGTGGAGTATGCAACTTACATCTTAAATCAGATTGAAGAAAATGAATCATTTTTAAATGATGTAATGTTTTCAGATGAAGCAACATTTCATGTTAATGGGTGTGTTAATAGACACAATGTTCGAATTTGGGGTTTTCAACGTCCTCATGAGATCATCGAAAAAATCCGAGACACACCAAAAGTAAACGTCTGGTGTGGACTGACTAAAAACCAAGTAATTGGACCTTTTTTCTTTGCCGAGAAAAGTGTTAATGGTAATGTGTACCTGGATATGCTAGAAAATTTTTGTTTTCCACAAATTGACGAGTTTGATAATGTCAATATGATGTATTTTCAACAAGATGGAGCACCAGCCCATTATAAGGACTTTGTTCGTGTTGCTTTGGATAACAAGTTTGGACAAAGATGGATAGGTCGAGGTGGCCCAATAGCATGGCCTCCTAGAAGCCCGGATTTGACTCCATGCGACTTTTTCCTGTGGGGATATGTAAAAAACATCGTATATTCTCAGAAAATCCGTGATGTTGCTCATTTAAAGGAAAGGATTTATGAGGCAGTATCATCGGTTACAAGAGACATGCTGCACAGCGTATGGGCCGAGATCGACCATAGATTAGATGTCTGCAGAGCTATCGGTGGTGGACACATTGAAATGTAAAATGCATCAGTATATAAAACTGTTTTTAATGGAGATTCTAATGAAATAAATATTTTTAATGTACTTTATATAGTTTTCTTTTAATTTAAAGTTAAAATTGCACCATTCATTTATGAAAACCCTGTATAATCAGTGCAGAGTTTGGATCGGGCATATGTCTCGCAAATGATAAAAAAGTCGATTCCTCTCATGAGTTTAGATTTTAATTTAATAATATGTGTTTTCCAGCTTAATTCACTATCCAGAACTATACCCAAATATTTTACTTCCCTGATTCCCCTAATTTCTGAGCAGTTTACACACGTGTTAAGCGTGTTTAAACAATTTAAACATTTATATATAATTTTATTATTAAATTCAGTAAATACCCTTAAATTAAAATTAATGCAGTTAGTTTTCTGACTACTGAGAACCAATTTATTTTTGCAAAACTACCACTTCATAGTTTCCAGATCATTTAAAATTTTCTTTTCAAATTCATCCCACGAATCACTTATAACAGAGGGCCATGTCATCCACAAATGCGGTGATTTGGCCATTTAGTGTTCCACATAATATTCTTATTTTACTTAAATAAGAATATTAACAAAATAAAGTGTTACCAAAAAGTTGTCCTTGGACTTACAACTCTCTTGATTTTATGGCCTTGCAATGGCCAATTTGATTCCTGTTGGCTCTTCGGTTACTTGCTCATTCAGTTACCTTCTGTTCTTAACTCAATTCTCTTAGTTATTTAAAACTTAGTTATTGCTAACTTGGTTCAAAAGGCAATTGCAATACTTCTGTTTTAGAAATTCTTGTTAAACTATGTATTAAATACAGCTCATTGTTTAATGTTCTAACTCCATCTATAGCCTAATAAACATTTTCAATTAATCAACGGAACTTGCTTAATATTATACTATTCTTATCCTCAGATGCATAATATTATACTATTCTTATCCTCAGATGCATAATATTATACTATTCTTATCCTCAGATACTTGCAGCTTTTGAAGTACTCTTCTTTATTGGTAAAAATATTTTAATATAAGTTTTTATTTTGACAGAGTCCAATAGCCTAGACCTTGCAAGGTTTAAGGAGTATGAGAAACTGATCCAGAGGTACGTCGACAACAAAGAGGACCGAGAGTTGGCTTGTCTCAGTTCTGTGCACATCCTGAGCAACCAGCTCGACCATCCTCAAGGTAAACACACACTAGTCCAACCACAACCACTCCACATAAACCACATTTTTTCTATAAGAAAAATAGAATTAGGATTTGTTGAATGAAAAAGGAAATATCATTAAAGAAAACAGAGAAACGTAACATACAAATTTAAAAATAGAGGTAAATCCGAAACACTAGCTATACACTAAGAAATTAGTCAAGGCTTAAAAAATTAATTTTATACAAAAATTTAAGAATTTGATAATGTATATAGAACAACATGGAATAGTGTTGATAGTGGAAAAAAGAGAATAGTAGATTTCAAGAGAATATAATTTTAGAGGTTGGTGACAGTTGCTAAGAATCCATAACTATTTTTGAGTGAAGTTGATCAGATACTTAAAAAGCTCCCTCAGTTGCATCCAAAACGTTATAATGCATGTCCTCCAAACCATACCAAAATTTAAATGCGCACCTGCTGGTAAAGTGAAGTGGTAAACATTATTGATTTCTCAAAGAATGAGTGGTCAAGTGGTTGTGACGAAGTACCAACTATAATACAAAATGGTTTATTTTACCTTATTTTCCGTCAACAATCCAAATCTTGAATTATAATTAAAAATTAAAAATAATTAAAAATTAATTATAATGCAAGATTTAGATTGTTGACGGAAAATAAGGTAAAATAAACCATTTTGTATTTCAATAAGCAATCCAGGGCCAAAAACCAACTATAATAATTAACATTGTGAATTATATCAGCTTTCAAAACCATTGATGGTATTAATTCTTCATTTGTAACAGGGTTATTCCCAGCAAAATTAAATTAATAAGCTTCATTCCAATTCATAAAAAAAGGAGCTGGTCAGAAATTCCGGAGAATCTCTTGGTCATATTGTGGCTGAAATATCGCTCAGTTTCTGCCATTGGCAAATCTCGGTTCTTTAATTTTTTAAGGTTATGCTAATGGTCATGTTTTGAATGATCAAACATTTTTTGGTTGGGAAATAGTCAGGAGTTTCATATGTGAAATCTGGTAGACTCCCTGATTTATACTTACATATTGTATTTATGAATTAGTATTTATTTTAGTACCATATCAAGAACAATATTTTTTTGATTAGGTCTCGATAAACGTAGTGGAAGCTTTACCCATAATCTTTCATTTTCACGTTTTTGTGTGTGTCCTATTTACCTTGTGTTATTGTTCTCAATAGGTAGTTCAAACATTTTTTTTTATTTCAGGGCTGATTAAAAATATCTTCAATCAATTCCTGGATAATAATTTAATAAGCTGTGACTCATTTTTGAAATGGAAAGAAGATGACGCAGAAAAGTTGGAAAACAAAGGTGTTTCGTTATATGCTTTAACGTCTTTCTTCACGGCTCTGGAGGAAGTCGAATCTGAAGAAGAAAACTCTTGATTCACAAGTAAAAGGTAGGTTAAAACAGACCAAGTCAGGTTCGTTTTACCAATATTTTTTGGGGAAATTAACATTAGCAAGTTTTAAGAGTTGAATTGCCTTTTCAAGAAGTTTCTACTGTAGCGAATTCATACCATGAGGAAGAAGCTATTACCGTTCACCTAAGCCATGAAACTTTTTTTGGGGCTGCCAAGAGAAAAAAACACCATTCGTTAAATGGAAATCTGTACAAAATTCGGTATAGACATTTAAAGTATCAATAAGGGGTGTGCGAGTAGTGATTTTTTAACTCGAGCCGAGCCGAGCCGAGCCTTTTCAAAAGTTTTTGAGCTCGAGCGTTTTCGAGCCGAGCTTTTTATCAACCACCATATTATGAAGCTTGATTTTAATTTTAAAAGATACAATAGAATAATGTTTGCATACCTTAAGTGAACGCCAGCTCAAAACTAGAAAGCTTATCTCCAAAACAAGTTGGTGACCTGATAAGTTCATCAATATTTTGTATTATGTTACATAAAATTGATCAAACTGGCTCAAAAAATAATTTATGTAGAAAAATAAAAAATTAAAAATCTACATTTATAATTTGACTCCCCTATTCCACAATACTTTCAATTTAAAATTAATAGTTAAACCTACATAATCATTCTAGTTACATATAGGTACTACACAAAATTATTTCAAATTATTTCAATTTTATTTCTTTTAAATGGTTATATCTTAAAAAATATATTTACACTTAGTCAAACACAAGATTGATTTTCTTAATGTTCACAAAGTAAAGATGAATACAAATTTAACAGTCCCAATCATGGCATAATATTGATGGTTAAAGTTATTATTTCAGAATATGAATGAAATAATATCTAATAACAAAAGTAATTTATTGTAATCCTAAAATTAATTGCATTTCTAAGGTTTTGTGAAGAAAATAATATAAGGTTTAAGATAATTAGAAAGAAAAAAGATCAGAAATTAGGACGGAATAGAAAGAAAGAAACAGCTACCTCTCTCACACTCCATATCAGTGGCCAGGGTGGAAGGGAGTCCCTGTCCCGGTTTTTTGAGCGTGCTGTCTCAGAGTGAGCGTGCTGAGTTAATTAGGAGATAAGGAATCCTTACTGCAAAAATACATACTACTTGTCATACAACTATAAATTATGGCTCATATTTTTTGTCTTATTTTTATAAATCAAATCAGACCAAAATGAAACTTGTACATATACCGCTAAAGAGATAAGCCATGATAAAACAGTAGACTTTATTGCTATATTTTGGGTTCTCCAAGGTTAACTAATTATAGCTCCGATTTGTCTAAGTGGAGATAATATTTCTTGTTACCTGTCAATCTCCTTTCCTTTTCAATCACTAGGGAAATTTTTTTGCTTATATTTTTCTTGGGAAGGTTTACCGTTTCCATAAATGTCCAAAAATAGATCGTTATAATTATCTTTCCGATAATAACTCTCTTATCAGTAGCTCAGCTTGAGTGTCAAGGTTTTATGAAAAAAGCCGAGCCGAGCCGAATACAGAAAAGCTCGCACACCCTTAGTATCAATTTACTATAAATGAGTAGTAATATTGTTTATTATGTATAATTTCCCCCAAAACTGTCAAAATATAGCATTCTTTATCACTGACTAGCAGTTGCCCGTGGCTTCGCTCACGATAAAAATTACAGCAGATCTTACTTCTACTCTTTGAACTGTCTAATTATAGTATTCACAGCTGGTTACATTTCGGTATTTGAATCTTTACATCCTCATCAAATGTAAACATTGAAGCTAAGGACGTTCGTTCATGGGGCGTAGCCCAAGGGGATTTTAAGGAAGTGAATAGGCCTATGTGTTTCCCAGGTTCAAGATCTACCTCTTTGTGAAATTTCAACCCAGTCGGTTTATTATTCGACTTCACTTGCCCCATACATACATACTTACATACATAAAAAAACCACCTCTTCTTTATAATAGTATAGATGATTTATGAAGCCGCCCAAACCATCCCGTGTCCGAACACAATGTGTGAATATCTTATACTTAATCCAAAAAGTGGTGGAAATAAAGGTTCAAGCCGTTTACCGCCAACGGCTTGAAGCTATCTAAACCGTTTTAGCGAATTTCCCCTCTAGGGAAGAAGCTATTACCGTAGGTCTCATGGTAAGACCTAAGCCCAAGACCATGATAACTTTTAGTTTTGGGGCCCCCAGAAGCAAAAAACACCATTTGAAAATATATATATACAGGGTGTCTTGCAACCCTATGAACAAACATACATAGCATTACTCCTTGGGTCAAGACAAACACATTTCACTATAGGAACATGGGTCTCTGGTGCCTAGTTTTCCATCTGTCTGTCTGTATGTGATTTTACAAAAAAATTTATAACTCCTAAACGGTTTGAGGTGCAGTGTTGAGATTCTGCACAAATGTTTATCTTATTAGGATCTATCATCGTTTAAAATTATACCAAAATATCATCAACCGTTTCAAAATGGTGGCCATTTAAATTATTTGATGCCAAATTCCACGAAAACCGTTAATTTAAACAAAACATTGAAAGAGACATAAAAGTAAGTCCATTTTAAGCAGTTTTCAATGATAACTTATTTGTTGAGATTGGATAAATATTTACTGAGGAATTAAATTCTTTCGTTGTGCTTGACCACTTTCCTCCATTTTAACAATGTTAAAATTACGGGGTGTCCAACTTAACTGTGCCACCATTGGTATCTCAGAAACTATTGGATTTAGAGATAACTTTAAAGGGGGGACTTCACCTAATTTTTAAGACATTAAAAATATGAATTCCATTTTCTTGTAAATGGCCGCCATTTTCCAATATGGCGGACAACTTTGATTTTTCTTATGGAACACCCTGTATTTTATGGCGTATTTGGATTCTACGCTTAATTTTAAGAACTTATTATTCTTTCACATTTTTTCCTATACTCAATAGGTAAGTAGATATAAGCCGTTAAAGTTTGATTTTTAACACCCCGTATTTTAACATTGTCTATATGGGGAAAAGTGGTCATGCATTACAAAAAAAACTAATTTCTCAGTAAATCTTTATCTAATCTCAACAAATAAGGTATCATTGAAAACTGCATAAAATGGACTTACTCTTATGTACCTTGCAATTCTTTGTTTACATTAACGGTTTTCGTGAAATTTGGCATCAAAAAATTTAAATGGCCGCCATTTTGAAATGGTTAATGATATTTTGGTATAATTTTAAACGATGATAGATCCTAATAAGATAAACATTTGTGCAAAATCTCTACGCTGTACCTCAAACCGTTTAGGAGTTATAAATTTGTTTGTAAAAAACACATACAGACAGACAGACGGAAAACTAGGCACCAGAGACCCATGTTCCTATGATGAAATGTGTTTGTCTTGACCCAAGGAATAATGCTATGTATGTTTGTTCATAGGGTTGCAAGACACCCTGCATATCTTTGTGTCTGTAAGCAGAATAGCGCTCTCAAAAATGGCCCGATCGGAATGAAATTTGGCACAGGTGTGTAATGTAGTAATTGTTCGAATGAGTTCGAAAACCAGCCCGATCGGACCACTGGAAGGGGGGGTAAAGGGGGATAAACCCCCCAAAAATGGCCTTTTTGGGGTTTTCACATAGAAAAATAAAAATAATCCAATGTTGTTTGGCACCATTGAATTCAGCTCGAAATAATCCAATGTCGTTTGGCACCATTGAATTCAGCTCAAAAAAACAAACAATTTAGTATTTTGAATCATTGCTCTACCTCCATTGGTTACCGAGATATTGAAAGTGGTAAACACAGTACGTAGTCCCTATGTTAAACCTTATGGGAAATAAGTAAAATTCTATATCTCGCTTATTTCACAACATATCTTAATAAAACTTGGTTTGTGGCTTCATTTAGGTGAGATATAATGCATTTTAGTCTAAAATCCCCGATATTTCCATTTTTATGACAGCAAACCTGCATACTCATTTCCCATGTTATCCTTATGGGAAATAAAAAAATTCTATATCTTCCTTATTTCTTAACGCACCATGATAAAACTATATATGTGGCTTCATCTAGTTGAAATATACTGGATTATGGCCTAAAATACCCTATTTTTATATTTTCATGGCAGCAAACCTGCATATTCATTCTCCATGTTAACCTTATGGGTAGTAAAAAAGTTGTGTAGTTTGCTCATTTCTCAAAATATCCTGATAAGAACTGGCATGGGGCTTCATACAGTTAACAACTACTTGATTATGGCTTAAAATACCCAAATCATCAAATTCCTGAGGCAGCAAACCTGTGTACTCTCTTTCCCAATGTTACCGTATGAGAGGTAAATAAAATTGGATAGCTTTCTTCTCAACACATATCTTGATGAAACATTTTATGTGGCTTCATTTAGTTTAGATACATTGGATTGTAGCCTATGATACCTCATTTTCAAATTTTTGTGGCATATGATACCTCATTTTCAAATTTTTGTGGCAGCAAACCTGCATTTTTCCGTACTAATCTTGTGGAGAATAATTTATATTTGAATAGCAATTGTGGGCTTTTGGCAAGTAACAGGATGAGGGAAAAGGGCTCAAATTAAATGTTTTATTGTCAGGGACTCAGGAAAAGTACTGTAATTTCTTAAAGTTTGCTAGAAAACAAAAAATAACATAAAATAACTGCCGTTAAAGTAGCATTGGGATCTAAAACGTTTGCTTTGTTTACATTAAAACATATGAGCTATGTTTGATTCAAAGCCATATTATGGTGGATACAGACATATGGCTTATTTCAAGGTCAGATAACTAAAGATGCCAAATAAATGTACTATAGCAAATACAGATTTTTACAGATGATGTTTATGAAATTTTTACTCAAACAGCTGGTCATTTCCCCATATGATTAAATTGGAAAAACCAGCTGTTATGAAGTTTTGAACATAGCATATTCGTGCCAAGTATAGGCTATCATTTTTGTATAGCCTTTTGCTCCTAAAAGCCACTAGGAGAGTATTTTTACATGCTTTCTTTTGAATGTATATTGATTTTACATGATGCGAGACTTCATTACAATTATTTATTTATGCACTTGAAATTCGCTGAGTATGCAGGACTGCTGCAACGGGGGTATTATTACCTTAGTTCATTATTTAATATGTTCACTTCACCACAGTCCATTATAATACCCTTGTGTTGGTTACATTAAAAGCACAGTCTCCCTGGAAAATGGACACACCTAGCTCCACTTAATTTTCCATATTTTTACGTCTATAGTAACCTATTTAGTGCCATGAAATGCACACGTAGCCATTGTTTTTGTTGTGAATTACTAATGGTTGTTTCTTTTTCAGATCGGATCCTTGAGATTTGAAGCTATTTAGTCGAAATATTGTAATCTTCGTACCAAATGAATCCTGGTCAGCGACCCTAAACATAGACTAATAAACAAGTGGCGTTATTACTTGTTGAAGCGATATAGTTAATAAAGTAACTTGATTTCCAAGTGTTAACGATTGTGAACTGAAGTGCAAGTGCGTTAGTGTTATTTGTATATATTTTCTTTATTGAGCAGTTTACAAATGAACTATAAATTGTATAGACTTATATAAATAAATCGATTGTTATTTGCTAACTCAAAGCCCGTATTGGCATAATTTTGTAAAGTGAAGAATTTTAGTATATCAAGATAATTGTGAATAGACGATTTGTACTGAATATTTATTTTCGTTGATGTTTTTGATATTGTGGATTATTAGTCCTTGAAGAAGGCATCTGCTCTTTGTGAAATCAATATTATTTATCAAATTAAAAATTTGAGTGCTTATTTTCATTCGGTGAAGTGGACTCCATTATTGAAGTTTACAAGGATTTTTAGAATGTTTATTATGTATTATATTATTATATCTATTAATGTTAATATTTTCTTTTTGTTGACTGATTTAAAATAATTTTTAAAATTGTAAAAAAATAGCAAGTTAAATAAAGTTATATCTATATATACACGTTAATGTGACTCGAGGAATGTTAGTGAGCATAAGTTGACTTTTTTTAAACTTGTCTAAAGAAAGACAGCTTGTGATACCTGTAAAAACGATAGGTAAATAATATGACGGACTTTAAATTAAGGTAAACTACATTTAAGGGGTATATATATACGATTCTTAAAAGAGAAAATATAAAAAATATGTATATATTCATTTGTACTCTATATCCTTAACTATTTTGCTCACTGGCTCAATTTATTTTCCCCATAAATACCTTATCCCACCTTTTATTTTTATCGAGTCAAGAGTCTGAACTATTAAGAAAAATTAGAGTAAAAAATCAGTAAATTTTTAATTAAATCAGAGACATCAAAGTGTACAGGTGACAATTAGGCCTGATATTTCTTTCTTGGTTATACAACTGCAATAGAGAAAAACATCAAAGTTAACATTCGTACTGGGGGACTTCAACCAACATAACATTGTCCAAGTACCCTATGATGATCCCTTTGGTAGGAGGGGGGGGGGCGCTTCACAAGGAGTAGAAATTCTTTGATTCAAGCGTATTTAAAAGTTACTTTGGTATTATACAGAGGCCACTATTTTTTGGGAGATTTTGATTAGTGGATACAAAAAATAACCTTTAATTGGAAAGAACATACTTCAATTGACTTACTGTCCAATTTTGACATAATTATGATGAGCGGTCTATATGTTCTGCCTCCCAGAAGACAATGATGTTGGTGAAAATTGAGTTAAAACACGTCGCCTTTGCTAGCGGCCTCTCCCAGTCGCCACATGGACGTCAACCCTTGTACAGCGCGCTGCGGCGGTTATGTTAGGTTGTGTTATCATAAATATGTTAGTAGGACTTCCCTCGTTTCGTTACAATTCGAACGATACAAGATGAGTCATACTTTCGGCGATGACAGGTGATGCGTACGGTCTTGTCAACGACCAGACCTTGGCTTACTTGGAAGGGATTTGGTGGGCAAAAGTATGACTGGTATCGTTAGATTTGTAACGAAACGAGGAAAGACCTACTAACACATTTATGATAACCCTAACACATTCGGATCAACCTAACATTATCGCCGCAGCGCACTGTTTAAGGGTGGCCTCCTTATAATACCAAAGTACCATTTAAAATAATGATCCCATTAAACAAAATACGATAGGAGGATGATTTGAGCTGAAAGTGGCAGCTGAAATTTTTGAATAATGTGATTCTGGACTAACTTAAAATTAATAGCGAGCTTAAAAAGTTTGCTATTTTAGAGTGTGGTTTGTTAGCAATTTGTTATTTTAACATTCTCTTAATAAAATTTCCTAATTTCAAATTCATTTTCCACATGTCAAACGAGTTGTGAAAATTATGGTATTGGAAATTGGATTCATTGGAAAATACCGGTCTTATTGTGCTTAACTTTTTCACATGATGCTCAAAAGCAGAGAAATGGAGAAATAGTATGTTACGTTACAAGGCTGGGAAGTACTGTTTTGCCGGATGAGCATGATAGCGCGAGCGAAAGCGAGTGCGGGATTTTCATGTGAGTACGGCAAAACTTCCCGGCTGTGTAACGTACAATATTTTTCATTATACTACGTAGAAAAAAATATACTTTCAAACATAACATAGTCCTTGCTTAAACATATTTCTCAAACCTTCAAACGTAACCAATAACAAACAGAACAAACATTTGCTATGGATGCAGTGCTGCCACTAAATTCCTCTATAAAGAAACCACCAATAAACAACCATTAAATGTTGGTTTGCTGCAAATCAGCTGATTTTTTACTTCTGTTTTATCCGGCCTAGGCTGGAAAAAGTTTATCTGGCCTAGGCTGGCAATGGGTAACTTTCGAGCCAACAAAATGGAACTGAAAACATGTTTCTGTGTTAGTATATGATGAAAACCATTATTAACCCATTCGCGCAGACTCACGTTCTGACTACTCATGAGCTCGGTCGGGCGGCCGACCACGGGTGCTGTTAGTGAGGACTTAGCCTTGTAATTTCGTGGTTTTTTGCTGCTAGGGTCGACTGTAGGCTTCATGTGCCAGTCGTTCTCCAGGCCGACCATGGTGCCTTAGCTCTGTCGGTTCAGGCACTATACTAACGAATTTAGCATTGAAGCCATTCAGAGGTGCCTGGGTTAATTCCTGACCATGTGCAATCCCTATTAGGCTTCCAAATATGTGGTAAAGTTGGTGGGAGGGCCCATCTAAAATAAATTATGGCTGGCTTTGGAGGAAGTTGGGAGGATTAATAGGGATTGTAGTGGACACCTGTTTTTCTTTTTTCACTCTTGTATAGAGGACACTTTTTTATTAATTAATTCTGCCTATTGTCAATAATACATATACAATAATACAATCAAAAAGGACATAATCACAATATTAGACCAAATACAGTCAAAATAAACATATCGTAATTAAAAATTGCGAAATATAAAAAAATGGTGCGTCAAAGGGTTAAGTTTGCCTCATTATTTAATACAGTTATAAATCTTGTAATTTTTTTCTATCTGTTACTCTCCTTTTTTTATATAATTAACTCTACTAACTAGCATAATGGGTGTTGTATTTTTACATCTATGGAATGTCTTATAAATATTAAGAATTGTAATACATTCCATAACTATATCTTGCAATTAATTCTTGGAAAATCATATTTATTGGTGATTCCATTCAGATCAACTACAGGGTGTTTTTTTAATGCAACCCATTTTTAAGATTGAATAATACACATATAAATATGAGTTAATATTTTACATTTTATACAACCCACTTAAGTTTGATCACATTTAGTTTACATTATGTGTTCAAACAATCTGCCATTGGCATTTGTATAAAGTTGTGCTCTCTCCATCAAATTCCCAAAGAAAATAATATAATGGCGTCAAATCTGGGGATCTTGGGGGTAATAATCCTTCACTTATAAAATAAAAGTTTTGGGTTGCGTTAAAAAAAAACACCCTTTAAAAAGACAAAAATTCTATACATAATTGTGTAAGGAAAATTTTTGCGCAGAAATTGTGGGGATTTGGCACAATTTAGGATGATGGGAGAGGGCTCGAACTGAAGGTCTCGAAGCCAAGGCCTTGGGAGAAATAGTGAGATTGCTTGAAATTCATCATATAATTAGAAATACCATAAAATATCTGCCACTTAATAGCTATTTGTGTATTAAGAGCGCGAAGTACATTTCGAGCTGCCGCTGGAGAACCTTTCGAGTGTGTTAATGACTATTTGTACTTGTAATACACAGTATTTTTCCTACCACCATTATTTAAACATTTTTAACTTGTTAACTAACCCAAGTTCATTGAAGTTATTTTTGCTTCTTCTTTGGAATTGGAACGAACCGGAAGTTGAGATAGAATCAACTGTAAAATCAGCTGATTTAGAGCAAGGCAACTAGAATTAAGAATACGGTGAGTGTCATGAGATTTCTGAACAATAGAAAGTGGTCTTTGGTGTTTAGTTTGATGTCATAGTTATCTCTCGTGTGCCACCTTAACCTAAAAAGTTAACCTGATTTAGCGAGCGGGAATGAAATGAAAGTGGAAATAAACTGTTTTGCGTACTGTTAACAGGTGTGACATGTGATTATTTCCACGCAGTGATAGGAAAAAATATTGGGATCTATAAACGTCTGCATTAGGGATATGGGCCTGCTGCATATTGGGATATGGGCTTTGTTTACATAAAACATGTAATCCTGATACTTGAATGAAAACCAGGTGCTAGATATTAACATATGGTGGACAAAAAAGCCAGTTTACCATAGTTCTCATAACAAAATTTCTAGTATAGTGTCTTGTCCTGTAATTAAGGATTGTGTTGATGAAATTCTATTTTTTGATAAGGAGATTTTAGCCCTGCAAGCCAATAGTTAACATTAGTAGTTGTCTGATTTGTTAAATCAATCATTAAATTTATTTGTTGTGAATTGATTGTAATTTACAACCGTATGTTTTCTATATTCTAAATACATTCAATCATACCCCAACACTCTTAAACAAGCACATGTGAACATTTTTATCGTCCAAGGATTTTCGATTCTTTCAATTAATGTCAGGGGTTTTGGCCACAAGAAGTCGATTGGAGGTGCTCACAAGTCAGTAGGTGAGGTGAATAAAAAGTATTACTTGCTAGAACTAGACTTTTTTTGAGAATTTATTTACTAGGTTTCTTGTGAATAAAAATGCTAGTCCATACTAGCCCCTTAGTAAATACTTTGCCTTGGAGGTGAATAAAACACTAGTTTGTACTACCCTAGTACATACATATTTTAAGGAAACCTAGTATGTATGTACCAGGCTTGTCCGGTGAATAAAAAGTGATCCGTGTAGTAAGTACTTCACTTTTTCCTAGTCTGCTGGAGGGCATGCTTAACTTTGTCAGTTGCGAAGATGGCGATGTTCTTTCCAGTTTGTAACAGGAAAACATACCATACCTCAAACGAAAACATATAGGCAACTGTAATAACTGCTGAGGTTTGATGATGAAAGTGTTGATTTTTTTACTATTGAGGGAAGCTTATGAAGTTGTCATGACAACCTAACGAAGTTAACTATGAATCCAAGGAAGTTTGTTTTCCAATGGTGAAAGAGGATGATCAGCTAGTTTCTTGTAATTCAAAGTTCAGTCTGGATAAAAAATTATATTTTGTTTAAAGTTGATAATTAATTGATTGTTATTTCCATAAATATTAAAAAAA
This sequence comes from Flexamia atlantica, assembly GCA_035578135.1. NCBI lineage: Eukaryota > Metazoa > Arthropoda > Insecta > Hemiptera > Cicadellidae > Flexamia > Flexamia atlantica. Next base: position 29,152,787 of record JAQJVK010000012.1, read on the forward strand.
TACAAACAGCGCTCTAGGTTTGTAAAAACATATTTTTAAATTTCATTCACATACAATTACTTAACTTTTTACCAAATCAAACGAAATAATTAAATAATAATATCAAACCAAGCTGCCCAGAGCATTGGTAATCATAGTTATTTATTTAATTGATAAGAAACCTATAACAGGACCTCAGTGGCCCGGAAAGTAGCAAACATAGTTCGTGTTTGATAGTTTCAAAAATGGTTATAACCTTTAAATACTCCTGTTGCAGCAGACCAACATACTCAGCGAATTTCAAATGCAAACAATATATTTCAATCCAACATAGCGATATTTGACATATTTTGGTAAGCTTCAAAAAAATAACATGGGGAATGAGTATGCAGGTTTGCTGCTACTCACTATTGAAACTACTACTGAAACTGGGGGGTTTAAATTCAATGTTTATAAGATCTAAACTAGAAGAAGCCATTTACCAAGTTTTATCAAGATATGTTGAGTAATAAGCAGATATAGAATTTTACTTATTTCCCATAAGGTTTAACATTGGGACAACGTACTGTGTTTACCACTTTCAATATCTTGGTAACCAATGGACATAGAGCAGTGATTTAAAATACTAAATTGTTTGTTTTTTTGAGCTGAATTCAATAGCGATAACAAAAATTGGATAACCCCCCCTTACAGTGAGCCGATGGGGCTGGTTTACGAACTCGTCCGAGGGATTACCACCTTACATGTCTGTGCCAAATTTCATTAAGATCGGACCATTTTTACAGTCGCTATCGTGCTCGCAGACATACACACACACACACACACACACACACACACACACACACACATATTTATATATATATATATAAATTCGAACGAATGGTGTTTTTTGCTTCTGGGACCCACAAAACGAAAAGTTATCAAGGTCTCGGGCTTAGGTCTTACCTTGAGAGTTACGGTAACAGCTTCTTCCCTATAGGGCAGCGGTTCTCGAAGTATTTCACCTTGCAAACCCTTAAGCCAATGTTAATTCATGAATTGTACCCCTAGGCCGCCCTTGGGCCCTAGGTCATATTTAATTCATAATACTTGAGTATTAGCTTATCTATAGTGTTTATTATAGCTCGGGGTAAATGAACTAATACTAAAAATACTTTATGAACAATTAAGTTTATTAGTAAGTTATAACTATATTTTTAACACATTTGTTATGAAATTAAAAAAATTAAAAAGTTTATGAATCAGAAAAATACAAGTTTTGCTAAAACTATATATAAAAACAAAACACTTTATTGAAATAAGAAGTAGAATTAACAAAGTTAAGAATCATAGTGTGAGGCATGATCCAGCTTTGATAAAGTTAGTTTTAGCGAATTTCCCCTATAGGGAAGTAGCTATTACCGTAGGCGGCATGGTGAGACTTAAGCCCGGGACAATGTTATTTTTTCGTTTTGAGGTCCCTAGAGCCCAAAAACAACGTTCGTTCATTTTGGTATATATGTCCGTAGGCATGATAACTCTAGTAAAAAAAGTCTGATCTTGATGAAATTTGGAACAAACATTTATAGCGATATTCATGACTTTAAGTTCGAAAACCAGCAAGATCGGTACACTCTAAGGCGGTGTTTTTTACTAAATAAATTTATTTTCAAGATTTAACATATTTCTATTAATTTGATGTAAATTTAATGGCCAGAATTTAATTCAGCTCAAAAAAATTAACAATAGAGCATTTTGAATTATTACTCTACATCAATCGGTTACTGAGATATCGGATTTGCAAAATGCAGTACATTGTCTTTTGTTTTTCCCTGAAGGGACATAAACTGTCCAAATTCTGGTATGAAATACCTAAATTTTTCATTTAATTTCCCTAAAATGGGATTTAAAAAAATAATAATACAAACCACATGATTGAATTTAATTTGTTCATGTGATGGTTTGATTTGTTTTTATTTATTGGATCTGAGTAGATTGATAATATGTTTGCTGACATTTATATACTATAACAAGTAAATTTATTAAAAATTATCAGAATATGAATAATTATTGAGAAATAAGATCAAGAATGATAAAATATACATAATTTACATTAATATTTACACAAAATATTCAAAACAACAACTTCCCTAACTTATGTAGATTATGCCCACATATAAAAAAAATCCTTTAGAAATTAACTGAGCATGCAAGTTTGCTGCAACAAGTTTATTTAAATTTTAAGATAAATCATATGTTTGGATTCAATTTTTTCATGTGACTATTTTATTTGTTTTTATTTTGACTGATTTTAAATCATTGATTGTATGTTTGCTTACATTTTTACACTATAACAAGAATACACTTAAAAAAATATTAGACTAATAATTATAAGAATAACAAAAAGAATATTGCTGGAATGGATACCGATGTGATTCCCATCATCATTTCCCTTATATCTAAAGCTCTTGAATTGATATGTAATATACTTTTTGCATTAATTACAAAAAATGTTTGAAACATTTTCCTATACATATAAGCTCCCATATAAAAATTAAATCTTTAGAAATTCGCTGAGTATGCAGGTTTGCTGCGACGGGGGTATTTTTAAGTTGGGCTCATAAGAAGATAAATAAATAAATCTCCATATCTGGGGTTGCATCAAGTTTGTTCCTATTTATTTTTATTTATTTATTCCTATTTATTTTTAGTATACACATATGAGGAAAACACTCGATCTACAAGCTCCGTGGGAGCAGGACTTTGATTGCCAAATTGGACAAATTTACACTCTTGTCACTCAAGTCAAGTCCAACCAAAAATTGATCAAATGTTTTTTCTTCAATTCTACTTTCAAAAAGGAGTCCGTGGAAAGTTCGATCGAATTTTCCTTTTCTTTGAAATTTAGGTTGGATAATTCAAAATTTGTTTCAGAGAAAGGGTCCTTGATCTAAAGAATGTTTCCATTGAGTTTGGGAAAATTCTTCCTATAATTAGACCAATTATTATGACATAGGCCTAATGTTGATCTTGTAAACGTTTTTGACTTTAAAAATATTACAGACTGTTAACAGTTGAAAATATTTAAACTGTTATGGTAAAATTGTTATCGTTAGGCCCTATTTCAAAGTAATTTTATAAAATCAGGCTACAATTTTCATGTCCGCCATTATTGATTTATCTCTCGCGAACTCCCGTACACATCTCCACGAACCCCTAGGGGCTCGCGAACCCCAGTTTGAGAACCGCTGCTATAAGGGAAATTCGCTAAAAATAAGATAATTTTTAAATTTTGAACTTTTTGGGTTCAATAAAACGTGTTAAGGTTATGTTGACTATTTATTTGACTAAATTAATTCGATAAGAATATTTGGACAAAATTAACACACGTTATTTCAGCACGTTAGGAATATTGTGTTAATTGTGTATAATATGTTTGTAAACTGTTTAGGATTTGGCCTATTATTTTTTATATTATGTATATATGTTCTCTGAACTATTAATAAATATAAAAATTCTGTTTATATTAACACCTCCACTTATTAACACTCACATATAGGTACGCAATACCAGTACATAACACCCAACGCTGGCAAACATCACACCCACGTCCACACAAATGTGACCAAAATCATACTCCCAATCACGCACAAACAGAGCACGCATCTACCCACAGAAGCATAGTCTCATTCTCATAGTCATACTCAATTACATAGACCTCAATACTAAATTGTTTTGTTTCATTTGTTTTGTTTTTTGTGTTTTGTTTTATTTATTTGCTTTTTATCGTACAAAAGCATAAGGAAAAGGGTCGAGTTTCGTTTATTTTACAAGTTTGTAAGTACTTCGTATTTTTCTTGGTACCTTGAACTTCTCAAAAATCACTGAGTTAATTTTTAACAGCTTAACTATCAAGGCCCTTTCTCCTTTTGAAACTCTTTCTTTCTCCCCAAATACATCAAATTCTTTATCGGATGCCTTAGCGCAGTTTTAATAACGAGAACATCAAACTCACGACTGAGAAGACCACTTGCACAGGGAGGAATGACATAACCACTAGACTTGTTACTTCATGAAATTTGAATCACCCTAGTAACTACTAGGGGGGAAGTACATACTAGTCTAGTATATACTACATCATTTAGGAAAACACATAGTAGTTACTTCCTAGTTCTAGCCCATTTTTATTCACCTCGATTTGAGAAAGAGCTAGAACTACGTAGTACGTTCTACATAGCAAGTACTAGGTTTTATTCACTTCATCCAATGAAAATGTGGATACTGTCCTCCAGCCCTTCGAAGTGCCCATGTCTTCGTTATAGAGGACTAACCAAAAATAGCTAATTAATATATTGAGTTTTTTTTTTATTTTGTCCAAGCAGAGCTCTGTCTCCTGGTACTCATATAATTTAGCACACTATTAATCCTTGTAAACATCATAAGATGTTCACTCAAGTTTGAAGTTGATACTTGAAAAAATCTTTAGTTGGATTGAAATACCAAGGTTTTAATGAAGTGGGAATAGAAATGTTAGCCCTACTAAGCTTTGAAAATAAAACCCCTTTTCTTAATGTTTTTTTTTGTTAGAACTATATTGATCAGTGATAGGGATGAAATTATCTTACGTAGTCATAAGACATGAAGGAAGGAAGAAAGAAAATACCTTTACTTCTTGGTACATGAATGCTTATAGCTATTTGGATGCAGGGACTAATTAATTGCAGAACGAAACAAAATAGATATTGTTCAAGATAATGAAATAGAAGTTTATAAAATGGCTTGATACTATTTTAGATAGGGGAAACAAGTTGTGTGTATTTCAGGAGAAAAATACATTCTCCCCCTCTCGAAAATTCTCCAAACTCCCCCAACACACAAATAACTAATTTCCTATAAGGTTGATTGTGGCAGTGTACTTTGTTGATCTTGCTTTTCCTTACCAGGATGTCTGTTTTAATTGAGAACTTAAATGCATCCCAAACTCTGCTTTTTTTTTAATCCAAAATTTGTTTTCCCGAATGTTCAAATTTGTTGTCAGTGTTGTTTGTTTAAGAATAAGAATAAGAATATCTTTATTGTCGTTTAACACATAAAGTATAATAGACAACGTCAAAAATGTACAATCACAAAACATGCCTGTTTTGTTGATCCTGTCTATTTTAAAGTCAAAGCAGCTTATTATACAGTTATAATTATTACGATTTATGAAACCTGTTAATTACTTAAAGGATAAATAAAAATATCTGAAGAGAAAAAGCCATTTACATTTTAATGCCTCAGTTGTTTTGAAAGTTCTTGACATACAAAATAGTTATGGTGTTATGCCTTATTTTGTTTTTAACATTGATTGATTCATACCTTCCTTAAGATTCAGGCTTGAAATACCTTCAAGGGTAGGTCGCCATTTAAATTAAAGTATAGTTTCCGAAGCAAATTATGATGTAATATTACGAATAATAGCTTAGATATTATCGTTGAGCAATGACTTATTTTATAAATTCCTTTAAATTCCATTTTCTACATTGCATTTTCTGTGTTCTTCAGCAACATGGTAATACAATCATTATTAGGTATTTTCTAGTGTTTTCCATTTAGATTTAAAGGGTGGGGAAATGGATGAAACTGCGTGAAGAGGGTGGTTGGTATTGTGCCAAACAATCAATCAGGGAATATGTTTTCAAATCCCCAACCCTCTGCCAAAGTCAAAGTTCAAATGGGCAAAACCAATTCGTCAAGTGTACCGTGAAATGGCGCTTTCATCAAAGCGAAAGCGGACGCCATTGATTCTCGAAGATGAGAGCCTTCGTTTATTGATTTCTTTATTTGTGATTATTGAAATTAGTTTTTCCTAATTAATTGTGCCTTGATTTTTTTACAGAGATGGATATGCATAAATTATTTGATGCTCTAAAATAAATTCACTTTTACCCTATTAATCAGTGAATAAATCTAACTCTCTTAAGCCTAATATAACTAAACTCCGATCAAGATTTTGTGATATATTATCTTTTACTCTGGTAATTCCTGTTCATAATATCAGTCAATATAAGATATATCAGAACTGTTTGAAACATACTTGATGGGTAGTTACCAAATGCAAGATTTAAACATTTACAATTAATTTGTACGAATTTGGTTGGTATCATATAAGTTATTGAATAGTAGAGGTGTGCGAGTAGCGATTTTTGGAGTCGAGTCGAGCCGAGCCGAATTTTGAAAAATACCCGCGAGTTTCGAGCTTTTTTCGAGTCGAGTTTTTTTTAAGTTTATAGTATAATAGTCATCATGTTTCTACATAATGGTAAAAAATTATTGTCATTACTCAAATACAAATTAAAATTTCGAGGTAATTAAACTTAAAAGAGTTATTGAACTAAGAGCAGATATGCAAATAAATCATACCAAAACAAAAGAAAGAAAACCTTTTACTTAAACTTACAATAATTCTTGATTTGATATATTTTTCAAGCCTAACTTGTGTTTAATGCTTACCTATGGGGTTTGAAATGAAATGAAAACACTAATAATAAGCCGTGACCAATTACATGACTCAATTTATGATTAAAATATTTCTTTTGAGTTATTCACACAGGTACATTTTTATTGATTTAACTGTCAACAAAAAAAACTAAGTTTTTATTTATTTGGAATGGTTTCTAAAATAGCCTACAACAAAAATCATTTTTTTACAAGATGTAACAATAACTAACCTCAAACTAGAAAAGGTAGAGTGATATCAAAATTTATGTGTCTTTAATAACTAAAAAGAACTTTTTACTTCAAGTTTATAACAAACAAGGATTCAGTTATATTCATTAAAGATGGATTGACATTGTGAAAAATGGCCGTAATATTCTTTCGCACGTGCCGATTTCGGGTAAACGGCGGGAGTAACTACTCGACTCGAAAAAAGCTCGATTCTCGAGTACTCGCACACCCCTATTGAATAGTTAAAGTTTGAATTAAAACTGAAATTTTGGATTGGTAAATTGAATTTCGATATAAATCTCACGCATAAATTTGTAAGTTAAATCTTGAAAAGCCCTATAATGTTCCATTGATGTGCGCCTACTTCCTACTCTACTTCTAGGACGGCAAAGAGACTAAATAAAGAAAGTATAAAATATCCATAGCAGGAATTGAATTAGGTAATAAGAGTAACCACGTGAAGTTTTGAAATTTTGTTAGAGGAATTAAAACTCACAAACAAAAAAATTGGCTTTAAAATTACATAATCTTTATATTGAGCATTTGTCAGCAGAAGGCTGTTTTACACAACTAAAGTCGGTACATATAGTTAAAGTATACAGCAAAAATATACGTCTGTACAAGTGTTTGAAATAAAATAACAAAAGCAATTACTTCTCTTACATTGATAAACATGAAATGCGTTCTTTCTAAATAAGTATTTTTTTGAAGTGAAACCATGATCATATCCTATTATGGATTTCTGTTCATTGGAAAGCGCGAACCTCTTACGGTCAACTTCAAGACATACTCAGGGCACCTCCAGCCCTCCAAGGAGGGTGGAGGGCAATGGGATTCCACCTCAGCTCTGGTTTTGAGATCTTTCAGGTAAGCAAAAAAATGATTTCTGTCGACTAGAATGGGAGTTTGAAGAGGCAATTTTCCTCAGGTAATAAGCATAATGAGTTTATAGTATGTAAATTATGATTGTAATTTCACAAACCAGAAACATATTCCTTAAACACACATATTCTGTATTCCTCTGCAACTTTTCATGTCCCCCACAAAAACTACATTACCCTTAACTGATATAGAATTAATTATTTTATGGACCTTGGGAATCCAAAAATTCAACCAGCTTTAGAGGCCTCTGGTTTCTCCAAGATCGTGGACATCGTTGACGATTTGGAGATTGGGCGCGTAACAGCCACTCAAGAGGGATTCTTGGCCCTAGGGATGGGAATCTGAACAATAGCTTCTCTCCAACCTGAACCTTAGGGGAAAACTCCAATGGTAAAAGATACACATTCATCAGGTGAGTGTGCTGGTAAGCTATGCAGAAAGGGCCAACTATCTTCATTATAATTTAAATAATTCCTATATCTTTACCCTATACCAACAGTTGATGCGGAGCATTATTGGCATTCTGTAACTTGTTTCACTTTTACAGACACGGGTTCAAAGTCAGTCATGTGTGCCTTTCTTCCCAATGAATGCATAAAATAATGAATACATAAGATATAAGATGTGATTGGATAGGAAGTGTAAAAATAATAGAGTTTTTTTTAAGGAAATTATGTAGTGTTTGTGTAACGTTCAAAGGAAATGATGTGATTATAGTATCGAGTAATACTTATCAATAACATAGCTCTTTTGTTGATAAACTTTATTGTTATTCTTAGTATAAAAAGCATTGTGTTTTTGGTCGGTTTTGCTAATCGGGGAGAGCAAACATAAAAGGTTGAAATCTCAGTCTTGTAACAGTTGTAATGAATCATGGTGAACGGAAAAGGTATTTTTTTCTTACACCATGGTAATGACTATCAAAATAGTTGATGTAGTCGTAGTAATTTATTTATTTATTTCCATGCCATCTTTTCAGGTTATATACCCAATAAAAAAGAAGCAGTTCATGTATTATAACTGTCCATTCTTCAGAGACGCACCATTCAATACAATAAACTCAATAATAACATAAAACTACAACAATAATATATACCCCACTACCTACCTAAAAAGAAATATTCTAGACATCCTGCGACAAAATGCAAAAGAACAAGCACAGAACAAAATTAAGCTAATTACAAAAAATAACAACATTAATAAATATAAATATTTATACATACAAATAACAACAAAAGTAGACTTTTTTAAGTTATCTGAAACAAGCAACAACAAGCAAAAAAGGCAAAGTATAAGTTTTGTCGGAAAAAATAGATAGATATCCCACTGATGCAATTTCTTTTGAAAATATTTAGAGAGTCATAAAATATATCAATGTCTACGACAGAGCATAGTTGATTATAATAGACAGATAGACAGATAGACAGTTTATTTGATCTATAGTCCGAGTACAGGAAATAGCTCACGTCAATACATAAAACATATACAGTATAAAAAAATCTATTCTTGCATCCTAGAATCCAGTTTATTCAATCAAGATCATTTTATAAATAACATGCAATACCTTAATAAATAAAATATAAATAACGAAAAATAAGCTTTGGCAACTCAAGAACTATGTTTCAAAAAGTTATATTCTTGTTAGTATCATAAAACTCAGACAACTTATAAAAAGGATTTTTTACCAACCAGTTAAATACTATAATAGTTTTTTGAACTTTGGTATGGTGCAATTATGACTACAAATCGGCAACGTATTAAACATTGATATACCAATGGCTTCATATGATGACATTGTATGGCTTAATCTATTGAATGGAACATGTATTTGATTTTTCGATCTTGTGTCATGACCATGCACTGTATTATTTCATGTCATGCTACTCAAATTCTTTTTTTACATGCACTAAACATTCAAGAATGAACTGGTTGACAACTGTTAAAATTTTTAATTTCTCAAATAAAGGTTTACAGTGCTCTAAGAAATGTGAATATGTAATTATTTTAATTACTTTTTTCTGTAAAAGCAAAACTTTTTCTAACCCTGCGGAATTTCCCCCCCCAAAAAAATGCCATAAGATAAAACACTCTGAAATAGAGCAAAATATACATTTCTTAAAAACTCATCTGGAATGCAATTTCTTAAATGTCTAATTAAATAAATAATTCGTGCTAATCTTTTACAAATTTCATCAACATGCACATGCCATGTTAATTTAATATCTAAATTTATGCCTAATAACTTAACAGATTCAACAACATTGTAAGTTTCTTTTTTCAATGACAAATTAATTATCTGTGTTTTATCATTATTTAACAGAAATTTATTTGAATTGAACCATTTCACAGGTTCTTCGACTGCAAATCCCATGATTAAATTTAAATTTTCCACAGATTTATCATTTTGAAACAAAGTAACATCATCGGCAAAAAGAACTTTGGAGGTAGGTATTTTATTTGGTAGATCATTAATCATTACAAGGTACAGGAATGGCCCTAAAACGGATCCCTGTGGAACACCACACTCTACTTTTGTTGACGTTGAATACTTATTGTTTACAAAATCTTTTTGTTGCCAATTGGTTAGGTAGGACATTAGAAACCCATTTTCGCTGCCAACTATCCCAAAATGTTCTAATTATTGCACCAGGATGTCATGGTCGACGCAGTCGAAAGCATTGCACCAGGATGTCATGGTCGACGTAGTCGAAAGCCTTGCTGAGATCACATAGAATAGTTTGTGTTACTGCTCCCTCCTCAATATAAGATCTCATCATCCGGAGAAGCGGCGAGGAATCGTGCGCAAGAGTTCTAACTTGAGGCAAGAAAACAAAAATTTAAAACTCGAACTAAACTTTGGAACACGAATCGGCAAAGCAATCAAAAGTGAGGGATTATCTACCAGACCCCAGATTAGCGTGTAAAGCAACATCAACTCCAGTACCTATATAGTCCTAGTAGTCTATATAACTCAGGCCCGTTAGTCCCAATATTTCTAATAATTTAACATATGGAACTTGGTATGTATAATAATTATAACTTTTGTAAAATAAACACCTCAAAAACCTCTTTTGCACTCTTTCAATGGCTTTTTCATAAGTAATTTGAACAGGATTTCATAGAATTACTGCGCCCTCAAGCATCGATCTGACCAAGGATAAGTACAAAATTAACAAAGTTTTAATTTCTTTAATATTGTTCCTCTTCTCATGACAACCCCCATAATTTTGTTTGCGTTTGAAATGCTAAATTCAATGTGGTTATCAAATGTCAAAAGTGAGTCAAAATAAACACCCAAGTCCTTAATGCGCTTTACTCTGGCTATCTTACTTCCATCAAGTGAATAATATTGATTTATGAAATTCGCTGGTCTTTTAAATGTCGTTACATAGCAAATTGAAACATTGAAGTTCATATTACATTATTTCCCTTACTCCAAGCATTTATGCTATTCAAATCTGACTGTAATTTTAAAACATCCTCCTGCCTCGATATGTCGCACATAAATAATTTCAGATCATCAGCAAAATAGTAAGGCCTTACATGATACTATACAGTAACATAAATCATTAATTAACATAATGAATTAAAGAAAAAGGCCCAGGTTCGAGCCTTGGGGGATCCCAGATTGTACTGTAAACGAAGAGGAAGACATATTTATCCTATAAATATGAGGGGGTTTATTTATGTATTAGGCTACATGAATAAACTACATTAACATACGTCTATTATAGGGACTTATATAATAACAACAAAATTAAATATGACATATTGCCCTGAGACAGTGGATAATTTTGTTTGCATTTGCAAGTTAAATACAAAGAGAAACTATTAGTGCACTTACGTAACTAATAAAACCATATTCATATAATTTATATACTATAAGAAAAATGTATTCATAGACAGCAAAATAAGGCAACGATGACAGCTGTATTACAGCATGAGGTACTTTTTAAAATCGTTCAATGGTCACAGTTGTTCTTGTTTACTACCCTAAAAGAAACACATCCGTTGTAATTCACAGGCGAATACACATATTCAACTCCCTTTCCAAAACATAACTGTGACATAACGGAATAAATCTATGCCGTCCACTCTCACACAGCGTACTACAGCGTCCGGGTAAAAGCTTTTATACGGATTAAAGTGTTGGGGATGTTTTTGAAGAGGGTCGGTTATTTATAGAGGATGTCTGTAAACAGAATAAAGATAGCTCTATATGTAATTTCACTGTCGGCAATCTCCCCTTAGATCTGGATGTTGTGAATCTGTGCAAAAACCGAACGAGCGTCGGACGGGCAGACGGACGGACGGACGTTTAATCAGGAGAGTGAGCGATGACTGGAGTTGCAAGGGGGGGATTCTGGGAATCTGTCACAGTCATAACGCTGCGCCGTAACAGGCCAAACATTGCGTGAAATTAAATCGGCGACAGACAAATACTTCCGTCCCCGAAGTCGTTCTTAGTGAAATCTTCCATTGAATTAATAAGTACTTCATTATGCTTTCAACTGAAATATTGTTCTCTGAAGAGGATCACAGCTTAGTTTTATTCTTACACGGTAAGACCTAATATATCAGTGCAAAATGGTAATAAAGTAAAGAAGCCAATCGGAAATTTTGTTATACCCGATTGAAATGTAAGATAAATTGTTGATTTAAAATTACAAAATTATTTGAGGATTTGAATTATTAAGGCCTGTTAATGTTTTTTGAGGGGGGTTACAGTGCAGTTTCACTTAGGAATAAGACCAGTGATTATGCCAAAGAAATCACAAAAGAATTTTTATGGACAATTCTGAAAGTTTGTAGGTTCCGTTTTTGAGGTTCAAGTTTTTTTTTGTTCAAGCGGTGTCATTACCTGTTGTAGATAAACACCAACACTTTAGATTGGCCACTATTACTTTGTACTTCCATTTACTAATATTTTCGTTAACCCCGCAATAAGGTACCCAGAAATCGGTGAAATTTGTAAGTAGAAAAGTAGGATATGCATTATTTAAATAATTAATTCGATTACAATGTAATACCTGGAGGTGGCCCACCAATCAAAAAAGGAATAAAATAATATAGCAGATATGTCATTATATGATAGAAGCTAACCGTAATCCTACCAAACGTATATCTATTATTTGCATTATATGATATTTAAAAAATTATAATATGTTTTTCAAATATTGTAAATCGAACAAGGGTTGAATAACTAAAAGTTCCGTGTGTAAAAGTTTATAAACCAACCGTTAAAACACAGGCCATATAACCCTTGATCACAGTTCTAGTTTTCCCACATTTCTGACAGTTAAAAATAACGAGGGTGGTTCATTGTGGTGAACGATGTGGGCGAATGCGCGCGAAAACAGCGAAATACAAAACCAAACTGCCTATCGTCCATCATCGGGCCGGACAACGCGCGCGTTTTATTTGTCGATTTTGTTTACGTGTGACCATGAGCCTTGTACAGGTTAAACTGAAATAAGCTTTTGTACTTCTGCTTCACACCGTCATTTTAATTTGAAAAAATAAACCATTATTTCTCGATTAAAATACCTTTGTCCGTCAAGCTCCAAAGGGTGGCTTCCAATTAAGTTCCAATTAAGTTAGGCGATTTATGTAAAACTTGATATAATTCTGGGCGAGTTATTCAAATAGTTTGTATTTATTTAATCTAAAATAAATTCTTTTATTTTTCTGGAAAAAATATTTTCTTAAAGTACTAGATAAAAATCTATGTCATGAACAAGTTCATATCCACTATAACGGTACAGAAAATGTATGAAAATTGGCCATATAGGGGTAAGAAAGACAGTGACATGTGCCATTTGTCCTTATAATCAGAGGGACGGACGGGGCTTAATACTTTTATTGGCCTTATCTGTCAGCCACCCGCCTTGCCCCTCTATTAATCATGCCGAGGGGCGAGTGGGCAACGGTTCGGGGACTCTAAATTCAGCGATTCCCTTGTCTTTGGGTCTCTAGCCCCCCCCCCCCCCCCAACAACCAAGGTTTGTGATAGTCAAGTTTATAAGAATGACTCATAACGGTTTCAAAACAATAAAGTTTATGAAAGGTGTCAGCTAGTAAATATTGTTTTACTTCACAATTAGGTACGAACAGTTAATTTTCAGGAAAAAAATTAAACAGAAACAGTTCACTAAGAAAGGGTACATTTTTGTTCATATCAGTTTTCCATTATAGCCTTCTTCTAAGAAAATTTAAAGAGGGTTGTATGAAATTTTGGGTTCAAAAACTCTACAACATTGCTTTTATAGTATTATGGGTTATAGTTTTTATTCATGGGCACCGAGTTTAACACGTATAAAAAGTACTGAATAATGTTTAAATTGTATATGGATGTTAAACAATTTTCCTGGTCTCAGGAAACACTCTAAAGCACCAATTATTTATTAAAAAGATAAAATTGTTGGAGTTTTTCAAAATGTATTCCTTCAATACTTTTGATTTACACAATGACAAGAGATTACTAGATCCTAAACACATAACCTGTAAACATCAAATTGAAAATTCCAAGAAGGTATCTAAGTTTCAAACCACATTTAATTTATGAAAAAAATTTACTTTGTAAACCATACTCACCAACCATTATTTACTTATCATTTAAATTCTAATTAGCACATTCAATTGTCTGGAACCGGCTTATTCTGTAGATGAGGTGTTGTCGTCCACTACACTGTATAATATTTTATAATCTTCATTTTTTTAACAGCTAAAATTACAGAATACCAGATTAATAGAGACATTAGAGAAGCAGGATTTCAAAACTGAAATCAGTGTTAGCGAATTTCCCCTATAGGGAAGAAGCTATTACCGTAGGTCTCATGGTAAGACCTAAGCCCCAGACCATGATAACTTTTCGTTTTGCAACCCCCAGAAGCAAAAAACACCATTCGTTCGAATTTTTAGATATATATATTTAGATAGATAGGTTGGATTTGCTTGAAAATGACATTATAGTCAAAACATGTTGCAAAAATAAACCATGAAAAAAAAGGGTATTTGTTCTACTTTCTGATATAATTATAATAATATCCCTTACCAGTGAATCACTATACAAATATATATATCTATATATCTATATATATATCTATATATATATATATATATGTGTCTGTTAGCACGATAGCGGCCGTAAAAATGGTCCGATCTTGATGAAATTTGGTACAGACATGTAAAGTGGTAATCGATTGGACGAGTTCGTGAATCAGCCCGATCGGACCACCGGAAGGGGGGTAAAGGGGGATAAACCCCCCCAAAAATGGGTTTTTTGATCATTTTACATAGAAAAATAAAATTTATCAAATTTTTGTTGGCACCATTGAATTCAGTTCAAAAAAACAAACAATTTAGTACTTTGAATCACTGCTCTATGTCCATTGGTTACCGAGATATTGAAAGTGGTAAACACAGTACGTTGTCCCAATGTTAACCTTATGGGAAATAAGTAAAATGCTATATCTCGTTTATTTCTTAACATATCTTAATAAAA
This sequence comes from Flexamia atlantica, assembly GCA_035578135.1. Classification (NCBI taxonomy): domain Eukaryota; kingdom Metazoa; phylum Arthropoda; class Insecta; order Hemiptera; family Cicadellidae; genus Flexamia; species Flexamia atlantica. The sequence goes on from JAQJVK010000012.1 coordinate 29,167,839, forward strand.
CTTGGTAAATGGCTTCTTCTAGTTCAGATCTACTAAATATTGAATTAAAACCAACAAGTTTAAACATACCTGTAGCAGCAAACCTGCATACTCATTCCCCATGTTAATCTTATGGAGCTTACAAAAACATGTCAAATCTCGCTATGTTAGATTAAAATATATTGTTTTGCATTTGAAATTCGCTGAGTATGCAGGTCTGCTGCAACGGGGGTATTTTTTATTCGCACAGTATTATACATGTTTAATCCTTAAGCAAATTAGAAACATGCAAAGACATAATAGCCATGAAACCAGAAACATACCGGGAATAACTTTTTATTATTTCTGATTGAAGTTGATTCAGTTAACAGTTTTCTTCCCCTTAATTTTTCGTATTTTTTTTTACCTAGAGACCTTTTGATGGATAAAAACACGTTCTTAAACCTTCCACTTTTAATTACTTTTTACAGTGAAAAATCATAAAAGAAAGAAGAGTTAGAATAATAGTTCTTTCTCTACTCCCGCACAAAAGGAACAATAAAATATTTATTTCAGACGGAACAGAATGCTCCAGATTACTCGCGACATTGAGCGGGGATGTTGCCTTTGCTGATTAAATTGAGTTTGTTCAGGTTTCCTTGGCCCAATAACCAATAGCCATTGTGAGGATTCCGAACGGGAAGGGAGAGCAAAGAAATAATAAGAGCAAGACTTTTGCTCCGAAGCGTTTTTTAGTTTTCTTTTTGACTTTTTATAAATGTAATATTGGATATGAGAGACTTCCATCGGGCCATGATGATCGGTGAAAACGGTCAAAAACGATCGCTATTTTCCACCTTTGCGTTTATTTACCGCATTGTATAAGAGTAGGCCTATAAGTTCAATTATATTTAAAAGTTTAGTAAGACGTTTTATCAATTACATCCAGTAAATACAACATGTATCATAGTAATCAAGAAGTTATTTAAGTGTAATATTTAAATAATGATATATTTTTTCGACGTTCAATTACTTAAATATTTAATATCTACGTTTTATCCTCGGTTAGCGTATGCTGAACGCAGGTTAAAATTTTATTCCAGACAACAAAAAGGTACAGGGGGAAATTTTTAGAATACAAGTTTAGACTTTGCAGCTTTGTTCGTCTCAATTAGGAAGTGAAAATATCTAAAGTCCCCGTCCATAGCCCTTGAGCATGGGGAAGGAGGGGGGGTCTGAAGATACCATTTTTAGGTTTTTCCCATACAATATCTTGAAACTATCAACTTTTAGTATCCCCTATTGGATTGAACAATTGAAGAAAATTAAACTTCCTGTAAGAGAAATATATAAATGTTTATTTTGGTCAACCATTTGCAAGGTAAGCACTAATTTTGTTAATATTTTAACAAATAAGCCTTCCATAAGAAATACATGTAACACTTCCATAGGAAATACATGTAAATTTGAGAGTAATATACGTGCCCAATAGGGCAACGCTTTTTCACCAAAAGGGAAATGAACAACATTCATGAAATATTGACAAAATTCACAGAAATTTGACAATTCAATCATTAAAATTTGCCCAAAGGAAAGGTCTTGGTGAGGCAATAAAAGAGTCATTTTTCTAGGAATTCATTAATGAATGCGAATGCTTGATGGCAAATCTGCGCGTGCATACCTTTAATTTAAGACCTCAATTATGAAAACCGGTTGAGTAGAAGAGCCGGACGGACTCGGAAAAGGAAAACCAAATATTTTAAATATATAGATAGGAACAACCTATAAATAAACCTATAAATAGACAAACCTAAAAATAGTACCTGGAGACCCCCCTCCTCCCCCACTCAAGGGCTGTCGACGGGAGCTTTTGATATGTTCACCTCCTAACTAGTCCAAACAAAGCTGCAGTCAAAATTGTGTTCCATGCTTTTCCCTCTTACCTTTTTTTGAGTATGTTGCCTGGACTACACGTTATTAACGATGTTTTGAAAATTAAAACATTTTGCCAGCAGTTAGCTGTTAAGACATAACTCATTGTGGCGAAAGAGTTTATAATGATTATCATGGTCACTTGAGATTTACTATTATAGAAGACCTATCAACCAGTAAAAAATTAACCGCGATATAAAACATGATTTTCTTTGATTGCATTTAAAAATACCAATAAATCTGCAATATGTTGTTTATGTGTAATACATACTGTACTTGTATACATTTTATTGTTAGCAATTTTGGATTATAGTTACATGACTTCCTCAAATGTACCTAAACAATTTGTGCCATTGATTGGGTAGACCGAATGGGGTAAGACATGCTTCAATGTGTAGAAATGTTTTTATTTTTAACTCGGAAAATTTCTTGAACACTTCTCTAGCAGATTAAGGTAAAAAATGACATTTAAAATCGGTAGAATAAAAAATTAAAAATCAAATTAAAAATAGAGTAAAAGAAAATTTTAATTCGTTTTGCATTGATACCTACTTGGAAGTTGAAGTTTCTCGCTTATACGATCTTAATGTAGTAGTAAGTAAATTCGTTTATTTTCAAAATTATTACATGCATGATATAAGAAATGCAAGATGACAATTAATTGCAAATCTTAAGTAATAATAATTAGAACGATTTATAAGTACATTCATTCACTTTTAGGAGCTTTCGCTAAAATAACACCCCTAAACAATTACCCAAAAGCTAAAAAAATAAATTTTAAAACAAAGAAGATAATTTTTCTCGTTGATAGGTGTAACCTACCAAGACAAGGTGGACGGAATTTCATGAAAAAATAGTTATTATTTAAAGGAGGTTAAGCCCTCTGGGAGGCCTGGTCAATCAACTTAATTCTGATTTAAGTGAATTAAAAGCTGTAATGTGAACCATATCTGTTCAGAATATACAAAGGTAAAAGGCGTTCCAAAGATTAGAAATTGTTGTCAGAATTACTAATGTACTTCATTATTCCAAAAATTTACATTTAAAATGCAAACAACATTTAAAACGCAAATGCAATAATTTGTAAATTCCTATAATTATTACCGAAGACATTTATTGCGAGTTCAAGAAAGATTATATTTGCGCATTAATTTAGTTTTTTTTGTGTAAAACCAAATAAACTAAAAATCATAATATCCCCACATTCCCAAAGTTTTATAAATGTCGCTCTATTGGTCATAAAAGTCCACATGATCATCGGTGGAAGAAATATTTTCTTATCATTTATCTACATTGATGTTAGAGTTAAATAAATTCTGGGTTTAAGACCAGCTAAGCTGTTTCATCTATGAACAGTAAGTAGTTTCTCTTCCTTTAGCTAAAACATATAATTTTAGAAAGCAGGCACAAATCATTAGCCAAAGCTAAAATAGTTGATTTTAGCAACTGGAAACAACCAATATTTATTTAATTGTGGTTGCAGTAGTTAACTGAAAACTTACTGGCGGTACTTTACCGACCAGGCCCTGAATCGTAGTCGTAACCCAACCACGTGTTATTGGCCGGACACCTGTGAGTCACGTGGCGCGTTATTGTTTTAATCAACAGGGTTGCCAACAGTGAAACTTCAGTGTTGCCAACTTAAATGTAATTTGTGGTACATTCAACCCGTGTACCGGCGAGTCGTGGGGCTTTATTGTACCTGGGTGCGAAATTTGTAAAAATAACTGTTTCGAAATATTTTTCTTCTTCCAATTTGAAACCTTCAAGGCTTGCAAATATGATCAACTTTAGATCCCTTTAATGTTTTGAGAATAAAATCCGATATGAAAACAGTAATGGAATTAAAACTCATTAGTAACGCTTCTGGTTCAGGTAAGACATAATATTAAAATGTTAAATTACCAGCGAGTTGAAAGCAAAGAAAAAAATAACAGAGCACTTCTTTAATTGGAGTTTATGACTAACAAAATTACTTGTTTTTTAGTCACGAATTGTTTGTGGTCGTAATCGGGCTACTGCATCTCTGTAAGTCAATATACTACATCGACTTATCTAATTAACCACTAGTTTACAATGTCTACAAAAACTAATAAACGGTATCAGGAAACTGACACATACTTTCTCCCTTCAAGTAATTTAAAACCAGAAAACATATTTAGTGAAATAAAACAAATTAACAATTAATTATCACACAAATATATGCCAAATGTTATAAAAAACGGTTAGTAAATAACGGAGATATCGATTTTTAAATATTTGCCATGAGAATAACATTGGACAACGTACTGCGTTTACCGCCGAACTAAAATATCAATTATCTCCGCAACCAGTTGACATAAACTCATGATTCAAAATACTAGATTATTTAGTTTTTCAAGTCAAATTTAATGGTTGCAAGTATATTTTCTTTAGAGGTCACAGATTTTGTGAAATTTCAAAAATATGAATTTTTTAACACTTAAACCCCCATAGCTTCTGAACCTGGATTTTTACAGACATGCGGGTGGTGTCATTTTGTTTGTCATCTTAAGCACTAAAAACCATGAAATTTTTATCAAAATCGTTAGAGCCGTTTTTGAGAAATTTGGATTTTTGTCATTTTTTATGGGTTTTTATGGTGTAAATACCCTTAAAAATCAAAAATTCAAAAAAAATGAAAAATACGCCTGGAGATACCACCGCTTTATACCTACATGCCAAATTTCATGAAAATCGGTCCACTGGTGTCGTCTCTAGCTTTGTTTACATCCACACACACACACACACATACATCCACACACACAGACAGACAGACACCACGATAAAAACCATTTTTTTTGGATTCAGGGAGCACTAAAACGAATATATCCACTACCAACTCAAATTCGAAAATTTTGACGAAAACAATACTTTCTCCATATACATTGTATAGGGGGGAGAAAGTAAAAATATATTTCTTAAGATTTATCCAACACTGGCCTAAACTCAATCTAATGTACAGACAGATTTATAGAACATTTAATTCATTAATACCATCAAAAGCAGAGTTTGGGACTCGTAAATTACGTTTCCTCGATTTTTTATTATTAGGATCAATCTCGCGAACCTTAGGGTAAAGGCGAACTCTCAAACCATTGCAAACAATGATTAACTGCAATGTCCAACTACATTTCCACGTAATTGTGCAATTCCCTGAGCCCTCGGAGTACTACAATGAATAGGAACGTATTTGGAGGGCTGGAATTATTCAATGGTATGGAAAATCCTTAAGTCAAGTTCCCTTCTGCTAATTAAAGTGATCACCATCGACAAATTATCAACGGGACTTTCTTGTCCCTAACCAACCAAAGGGGTGGGTTAGGCCTAACCCCTCCCCCTCCCCCCCAAATCATGAGAAGTGCTTTTGTAGTCTGTGGAGACTCTTTCAATCATGGGTTTCCTTGGGAATCTGTTGTTACATAAGATTGAGTTTAGGGCGGTGCTAAAGAAATCTTAAGAAATATATTTTAAGTTTTTTTTAGAAAATGCAAGCTAATGGTTATTTAGATAGATGCAAGTCGAGTTTGCGTAGAGGCTTATAGAGATGCAGTAGCCCGATTATGACCTAGGGAACATTAGTGAACCGTAAAGAGTTTAAAGAGGAAGCATTTTCGGTGTTAATTAAAAGTAATATGAATTTACATGGCTCTCTGCTTACGAGGCGTGATTTGTGGAATGTTTGAATGTTAACGCATTCGTAAATATTATATTTGGAAGATGATTTTGGAGGGGTTAAGACTTATGAGATTTGCAAACTGTGTTTTAAGGAATGAAATTACTGTTTTGTGACCTTTAGGGGGTAATAAATTTGTTAATCATCGACTATCAACAAAAACACAAAGAACATTCCCAATTAAAACGTTAAGAAATGCTACACAAAGATACAAATACCCCCGTTGCAGCAGACCTGCATACTCAGCGAATTTCAAATGCAAAACAACATATTTCAATCCAACATAGCGAGATTTGACATGTTGTAAGCTCCATAAGGATAACATGGGGAATGAGTATGTAGGTGTGCTGCTACAGGTATATTAAAACTGGGTGGTTTTAATTCAATATTTAGTAGATCTGAACTAGAAGAAGCTATTTACCAAGTTTTATTGAGATATGTTGAGAAATAAGCGAGATATAGAATTTTACTTATTTCCCATAAGGTTAACATTGTGACAACGTACTGTGTTTACCACTTTCAATATCTCGGTAACCTATGGACATAGAGCAGTGTTTAAAAATACCAAATTGTTTGTTTTTACTTTCTCCCCCCTATACAATGTATATGGAGAAAGTATTGTTTTCGTCAAAATTTTCGAATTTGAGTTGGTAGTGGATATATTCGTTTTAGTGCTCCCTGAATCCAAAAAAATGGTTTTTGGCGTGGTGTCTGTCTGTCTGTGTGTGTGGATGTATGTGTGTGTGTGTGTGTGGATGTAAACAAAGCTAGAGACGATACCAGTGGACCGATTTTCATGAAATTTGGCATGTAGGTATAAAGTGGTGGTATCTCCAGGCGTATTTTTCATTTTTTTGAATTTTTGATTTTTAAGGGTATTTACACCATAAAAACCCATAAAAAATGACAAAAATCCAAATTTCTCAAAAATGGCTCTAACGATTTTGATAAAAATTTCATGGTTTTCAGTGCTTAAGATGACAAACAAAATGACACCACCCGCATGTCTGTAAAAATTCAGGTTCAGAAGCTATGGGGGTTTAAGTGTTAAAAAATTCATATTTTTGAAATTTCACAAAATCTGTGACCTCTAAACAAAATATACTTGCAACCATTAAATTTGAATTGAAAAACTAAATAATCTAGTATTTTGAATCATGAGTTTATGTCAACTGGTTGCGGAGATAATTGATATTTTAGTTCGGCGGTAAACGCAGTACGTTGTCCAATGTTATTCTCATGGCAAATATTTAAAAATCGATATCTCCGTTATTTACTAACCGTTTTTTATAACATTTGGCATATATTTGTGTGATAATTAATTGTTAATTTGTTTTATTTCACTAAATATGTTTTCTGGTTTTAAATTACTTGAAGGGAGAAAGTATGTGTCAGTTTCCTGATACCGTTTATTTGAGCTTAATTCAATGGTGCCCACAAAAATTATTGGTGACGATAAATTTTATTTTTCTATGAAAAAAAATCAAAAAAACCCATTTTTGGGGGGGTTTATCCCCCTTTACCCCCCCTTCCGGTGGTCCGATCGGGCTGGTTCACGAACTCGTCCAATTGATTACCACTTTACATGTCCGTACCAAATTTCATAAAGATCGGACCATTTTTGCGGCCGCTATCGTGCTAACAGACACATATATATATATATATATATGAATTCAAACGAATAGTGTTTTTTGCTTCTGGGGGCCCCAAAACGAAAAGTTATAATGGTCCCGAGCTTAAGTCTTACCATGAGAGCTACGGTAATAGCTTCTTCCCTATAGGGGAAATTCGCTAAAACAACAAAAATGTTTGCAGACGCATATTTCTGGGAGATTTAATACTCAATGCCCGAACATCTAAAAAGCAACATTGTTTTATAGTGCTTGGAACAGTGATATCAAGCTTTTCAAAGCGGAAAAAACATTAGAGACATTAAAATTTCAAATCAAGTAGAAATCTAATTTAAAAATTACTTTTTTATTTCAGAGGATTTTACATAGGTTACATACGAGCTTTTAATAAATATTTTAGTTAGTGTCTAAGCAGGCTTAGCATACTGTCATGAGTTAAAATAACAAATTCATATTTGCAATATTTATTTATATTTTATGTTACACATTAGTATAAAATGGAGCTCCTTTTGACAAAACAGAACATAATCGTTTAAATTTTCAACGTTGATAATTTGTTATTTGGGTATGAAATTTATGGAATACGACATAAATATAAGAATTTCGCTTCAGGGCTTCACGCGTGAAAGTTAAGGTTCATTCCCCTCTTACTTACGTCATATTAAATTCCAGGATGTAATTACATGAGGATGAATTTGAGCAGGAGGAGTTTCCGCGATCTTGCATGTTAATTTAACCTCTCCTCTACGTCTATTTATACATTTAATTTAACTTGTAACTTTATGCCTCTTTTTCGTGCATATATGTAAGATAGAAGTCTCCAGTTAAATTATGTACGAGTATAATTACAAAGTTTTTATGAAAGCAGAAACAGTACGATAAATAATTTCCTTGTTATAAAATAAAGTACAGTGTGAAATAATGTGACGTGCAAAAGTAGAAGTATGTTATAACTGATCATGATTTTAAATGTACTATCATCATAAAAAAAGAAAAAATAATCTCGTCCTTCGTGAGCCTTTTTTTGGTTATTGTAAATATTACATTTATTTAACCAAACCTTTCTAAAATATTACATAGTTGTATAGGATTGCAACAATAATTTTGGATCAGAAAAAAAATCTCATGGTTTTTATGAATTTGAAAATTACTTTGGATGATGGGAGTATAGTTATCATCGAATAAAATCATTATTTATATATATCCGTCTATGTAGGGCGAATGAAGTGATACAGGGTGTTTTTTTAAACTCAACCCCTTTTAAGATTGACTAATTCACATATAAATATGAAATGAGTTTTGTTTTATTGATCTTTACATTTTACACAACCTATTGTTTAAGTTTGGTCACATTTAGTTTACATTATGTGCTCAAACAATCCACCATTGACATTTGTATAAAGCTGTGCTCTCTCCATCTAATTCCCGAACACGTGTTGCTAAGTACCTCTTTGAATTTCTTGCATCAAATTCGTTATGTTTGTTTTGAGGTGCTAAATATACTGTGAATTGTTTTCGTAGGCCTTACTTTTTATGTATTCCCAAAATATAATGTGACCAAATCCGGAGATCTTGGGGGGAACTAATCCTTCACTGATAAAATAAAGTTTTGGGTTGCGTTAAAAAAACACCTGCATATTAGAAGACATTCCAAAACCATAAATCCATAACTGTAAGACGATTTTAATGAAGTCAGTTTATAGGTCAAGTTATTTGTTTGTTCAATAAAATTCCATGTTATCAGATATTAAAGGTTTTTTTGCTTATTGATTAAAACTATCTGTTGAATTTTGTACGTTAACTAATTATGTAAAAGTGCTTTGAGGTCGTGTAAAAGATAGAGAGATCGTTCATACAGTAAACATGTTATTGGTGCAAATTTGGCAGGTAAAGTATTCAGTAGACTGGCGACAGCCAGGCATTGACTTGCAAATAGATTGTGGTTATTGAATGAACGGGAGTCCGGTGGCAGTTGTGTCAGGTTGGACGGGAGACTGCCCCGCACTGACCTGCTAAGACCCCGGGCCGCTGGCCGGGGGTAGCCAAGGGCTGATTCTCATTGGTTAATTCAATACGGAACGGGAAAGTCAAATCAATCATCAGTAGAGACCAACTGTCGGAAATTTTTGTAAAACCCTCTGAGGATTTATTTTCGGTGACCTAATTTGAGAAATATTTAAAACTATAAAAAATATACTTTTAGGCTGATTTATGTTAATGGATTTTTACTGTAATATGTATTTTCGTGAATAATTTTACAAGTTAAGGTAAATTGTTCCAACGCGAGAGAAATTTTGTATGGAGTTAATGCCAAGCAATCCAAACTTTTGAAAATCCTGGAGGTCAAATCCGTTACCCTCCAAATCTAATCGTTCTCTTACCAAGATGTTAAATGTTTAAAATTACGTATAATATATAATCGAAGGACGATGTAGAATAACTGTAGGCTTACGTATTAAAATATTCCAGAGAATAACAGGAGATTTAAACATACTTCAATATCCATACAAATGGCGAACAGCATTTTTGCAGGAATGCCATTATGAAATTCCGAAACTGTTGCATGTTCAGCTCATCAATGTTGGTAAAAGTTTGGATGTCAGTTTCCAAATTCATTTTGAGCCGCAAGCAATGTGCAGTTGACGTGTGATATTGCGTTGAAGTTTCATTGGAAGGCAGGGTGCAAAAACAACCTGGAAACCAGCCTCGCTCGACAATGACGTTTAATCTCAATCTGCTAACAGGCTCCGTGACGTTGACTGTCACCTGCCAGATATATTAAACTTGTTACGTTTATCAATACAATATATTTATAAAACGTCAAGTAGAAAATTTATGATTAATTCTATCTCTGTAGTAGCATTCAGGAATAGCATAAAAGCATTAGTATTAGAATTATAGTAGCATTAGTCACTATCCATTTCATGCAGGTAGGGTAGAAACTGATGCCTCAAGTTAAACAAGTTTGTTGTAGATGCCTATGAAACTTACAATTTATTAATTATTTGACGAAGTTAAAAGACCATAAACCATTAAAACTGTCACATGCTCAGAAGAGAAACGTTTAGTTGTAAGACTTATTTCTTGCTTGAACAAAATAATATTGAAAATGCATCAAACAGTTATTAATAATTCCTTTACAAAAAGGAAAGTTTTAAATCTAACAATCACTATTTAATTCAATTTTATTTGACATAAAAAAGTGGGAAGATATATAGACATTTTGAAAATTACACTTATATAATAAATTACACTTTCGTGTTAACAATAAAACAATTCCACTTAAAATCATTAGCCATTTACACGAGTCATGTATTTAATTTATATTTATTTATAAAGCAGTTGTTCATAGAGAATGTTTTTAACTTAAGAAGAACGACGATGAAAAGTGTTCGAACAGTTCAGGCTGTGTGTGCTTGATGCATCAGTGGCTGTTACTGGACAACAGATGCATTTACACAGACCTGTACATTTGTTGAGGGAATATAATTTTATATCTTTTCTCTTGACTGTACTTTCCTTTTAAAATAATAACTGTAAAGGGCCGCCATTATGAATTTTACTGTCTACATTTTTGAGGCAAAATATTTTAGTTTTATTTTAAAATTATTCTTAGTAGGTACACCTCTATAACCTCCAAGAGGCTAACCTACATTCAGGCTATTTCATGGTCAAAAGTCTCAAACATTAAGAGTAATCATGATCAAACACGTGCGTTACCGGTTTCGTATTTTGTGTTTGACCAAATAGTTTAATAGAATATGTGTCTCGTGTGTGTTTGTGTTCGTGAACAATTTGATCCTTTGACGACCAGCAAGATGAAAATGTAACGATTTCAAGTAGAAGTTCGACCTGAAGAAGGGTATCTGAAACAGCTGTAGTCACCTAAACTACAAAAATCACTCGACGGCAACAGGTAACGTAAAACTGTAAATTCAGTGATTCAGAGGCTATCCCATAATGACATAACTACAGTAGCCTTTAATTGTGAACGAATTTAGAAAAATATATATCCAAGAGAGATGTTTGGTGGTATATCAGGTGCTACAGCAAAAAAAAGAAAAAATACCTGAGGTAGATCTTGGTGTTAAATATAAAAGCTTGGAATCCTAATGATATGCTCTACAGTGACTGAGCTTCGATACCTTTTGGGGCCTCGCCAAAGGACCGTTTCAAAGGGGTTTTTCTTTTTTTGGAGGAGCTCTAGCCTTGATTTGTTTATGGCAAAACACATGGCCATGGTTAAAAATAATACCAATGGTCACCAACAGTACTAAAGCAACAAGAAAATAATCTCTACCGCTAATCCGTGCAAATCCGGGGTTGCTAGCTAGTGCTAAAAAAGAAAATTGCTTATAGAATGTAGTGTTTTAGACACTCCCTCAATAAAAAAAGACACTTAATACCTTGCTTGTTTTCTTAAGCGTCATATCTCTGCAGGAACTGCGACGTAACTAGTGATTGTGGACCTACTCATATGAGTTTTCTAACTGCCAACAAAGGTCCCTGCGTCGTGTTGGGGGGTGGGGGGGAGGATAAGAGGGAGGAATGCTTCAATGGGACGGAAAGCAGCCAAGGTCTCTTCTGCTAATTAAACTAATCACTATCAACAAATTGAAAGCTCTTACCCCTAATCCATAAAGATGAGTGACCTTCATTAGGTGTTCTCAGGCTTAATTGAAAGGCATGGTCTTTTGTGAAAATAAAAATAAAATATATTGTTGTAGAATGATTCATAGGTATTTTGAATTTTTATTGTTAGAAACATTAACACAAATAGTTTGTTTTTTCAAACTATAAAAAATCCTTAGTCAACATGTACCAACAAGGGACGCATTTTTATGTGATGTCAAATGCAGAGAAGATAAATTTAATAAACGTAATCTTGTAATGTTGAAATACTTGTCACGTATATCAAAATAAAGTATTTTGAGAGATATAACTACAATTTATTTATTTTTTGTACTACTATAATGAGTGTACAAAAAATATTTATAAAACTTCTACTGGGTGTAAAGTTACACCTGAAAAAAAGATAATTTTATTGGGTGAGGCTAGACTATAGCTCAGTTCAGGATAATTATTTATAGTGTAGTAAACATGAATTTTGCAATGCTATCATAATCCCACAAACAAGAAATATTTAAATGTAACATTACTACATGATAAATGTAGTATATTACAAAATGAATTCTAATGTCAGCATATTCATAAACACTTTGAAAAACTTCTTTTATGCTAAAATTATTTTTAAATGTTTCAAATTAGATCAACATTCTACACAAACATTTATGGGTAAGAATTAAGATATAAAACCTCTGAATCATATATTATGAGGAGTCAAAGGTTCTCTTACGTACACCGGCTATTTTAGTGAGCTCCATACTGGAAAATGGCCAACGACATTAAAAATGACCAACAAACTTTTATAAAAAAATTCTTAAAAGAGTTATAATAAATTACAAATAAATTAATTAAAAGAAAACGACCGATAACGTACTTTCATTCAAACCATGCTTTAATTTGGGCAGCGGCTACAGCATTCATGCTTCTAAAACATGATAAAAATGTACAAGAAGCACTATAACAATGCATTAGCTACAATACAAATTTGAAAATAGTAATGGTCACATACAAATTAATGTAGTAAACAAATTGTTGTTGTAATTTAATTATTGTTGCTGTGGTATTGTAATTATTGTTTTCATCCGGTATAACAAATAATTGTTATATGACGAATTACACTTAAAAATTAAAACATTCACATAAATTAAACTCCCCCTCCATATACAGTAGAGTGAAGATTCATTTCCCCTAGCTTACGTTATATTAAATTCCAGGTCGTAATTACGTGAGGACAAAATTTAGTCGAAGTTTCATCCTCATGTTGAATTGGTCCCTCTCTTATAAAGTTCATAACGTTGGTGGTAACATTTTTTGCATAAAAGTCTTTTTTCAAGACAAGAGTGAATGTGATAAAATAAAATGAGTAAATACGAATATTCTACTTTTTAAAGGGGAAATTGGTTTAATTTAATTCTATTTAAATATTGTTTCTAAGCTTATGTTTTATGACTTTTCTGCAGTGTTAAATGGAATCTGTAATAAACGTAGCATTCGGTGGAATGATGCCAACATTCATATTCAACATTTACCAAAAACCACGCTAGCAAAAAGAGAATGAACGAAATAATGAAAAACATTTACACTAAGAACTTTATAACGTTTCCAAATTTGGATTTTCGGCATGGGAAATAAATTACTTATTTTAAATGCTTGTAAAAAAAAACTCCAACCCTACAGGGTCGAAGATGACAAGAGCCTTAACACAAACTAGCTTCCATCCGATCTTCTTTGAAATTCCCTCGCTCGGATGGCTGGCCACGGTGAAAAGAACAATTTAGTTGACAAAGACTACAACTTACTTTAAAAATCTCAAATGAGGCTTTCGTGTAGAACTTCTTTTGTATGAAAGTTCTCCTAACAAAAAAGGAATTTCTGTTCCAAACCTTAAAGTAGTCCCATCTTACACGTTCTTGTGGAATTTTATACCTCTAAATAAGTTGGATTTTTCACATTTTTGTTAGTGTGTTTTAATATTTAAACAATTAGAAATTCAAATTTAAAGCACTTCTATGCACGAATAACACGGTTAATTAGTATTGATTTCAGGTCATTCCAAATGAGGATATCCTATTTCAGTTTGTATCTGATTGAAATACTCCTCCAACGGACAATAAAGCACACCACACGGAATTTTAACAAAAACTAAGTTAAAAATTTCCCGTTGTTTTATTTCCGTTATTTTTTGTTGTAATCAAATTTGCTATAAATTGACATAAATGAGTACAAAATTCCGGTACAGCTTTAACTATGGGTTAAGATAAAGTAGTTCAAATACGCAAGAAACTTGTTTCTTTTTTTAAATAACGGGCTTACTAAGTGGTAAAATCAAAATTCGCCCATTAAATCCCTCCCCCGTTGTATGACTCATCCCTGGCCACCCTCAGGTCAAAGGGCACGGCGGGCAGGTCAAAGCGGGACACTCTCCCCAATCCAATCTACCACTACACGCCGACAACTGCCGCTCTTCCGTTCATGCAATAATCACAATCGCCCATTAGCAAGTCAATCGCTGATTGACACCATCAACTGCAGAATTCAGCTAACTGCGTAAATTTGTATATAGTGCGGGTTGGTATGTATATTTCGTTCGACTGGCTTGTTGAAATTGAAATAACTTTTGAAAACTGTTAATGTCTACAAGCATAAACGTAATGACTCGCACTAATTTATCCTCCAGTAAATATTCAGTAACTCAAACTCCATTTCAAGTAAGACGAAAAAGTTTTTGTACAAGAGTTAGATTACGTTTTGTTACAAAAATATAGACGAAAATTACACACCGCAGACCATTTTGGCGCGGGTTGCATAAATCCTTTGACGCAAGAAACAAATCCTCAAAAGCGGGATAGAGAGGTTGTGGACTCACTACATGAGTTCTTCAAGAAATGAAATGATTGATCATGCGCAAGTTAAGCCTACTGTTTAATTGGACAGCCTTTTGCAATGCACGAGGTGTTCCCTTTTATAAAAGAATGTAGCGTTCGGTTGTAAACAAAATGGAAGTGTTTAAATTCAACTTTAAAATTTATTCATAAATAAAAAGTTATTAGTAGATTACTTTTCCTTTAATTTAACATTGCTCAAAGTTCTTTCACATTAAAATAACTATATGAAACCATTTCAATTCCTTTTGCTAGACAATTTTAATAGTTGTTGTAAGCTGATGCTGATGATTTATTTGATTCATCTTATTACAGCATCATATCAAAGTTAAATAATTCTCTAATAAATTACACCCATTAACTACTAAATCAGAACCAGGCAAGGTATCTCAAAAACCCTTGCCTTGCTGCTTAACCAATGGTGGTTTCAGTACATATCCTTTACCGCAACTTGCCTCCAGAAATTATAGATGCGGAGGGAGGCAGTGACCTGACATATAAAAGAAAAATAGGCGAATGGCTTCTTCGTTCTGGGCAGTCTGCTGCAGAGACACTGATTCGCTCCCCGTATACTTGACTTTTAGATCACATCAACCGTTTAAATGTGACAGATATGTTTATGTTTTTAAGTATTTTCTTCTCGCCTACCCATGTCCCCCAGATATATGATGTGTGTGTTTTTTTAAGGACTGGCTACAAAAATAACAAATATATATATATATATATATATATATATATATATATAAATTGTTTTGTGCAAGTGATAAAAAACTAAAGGACTCTGCTGACTGTAACTTTTCTTCCGCACACAGATCAACAGTCTATGCGGAAGAAAATTTCCATATAACTATGTATATTGTCCTGTAATCTATTTTCTTGGAATAAAGTATTTTTGACTTAACTTGACTTGACTCAAGCAAATTCATCGCCGCCTACTCACTAAAATTGATTGATGAACTTTAAATGAAACAACAATTACAATTTTTCACGTTTGCAAACTTTACAGCCTAACCACCTTTTACACGTTTCACAGTAACTGTCAATGTGAAAAAGAGAATATTTGATGATATTTGGATGACATATAAAACTAATACTGCAGCGTATGCAACATTCAATTTCTGATTTGACGTTTGACATTATCGCTCAGTGGGAATCGACACGAAGTTTTAATAACAAGACAGGTGGAATACAGCGGCTGAAAACGGTGACTGTCAAACAAAAACTATAACTTGTCACTCGTTTACAGTTTAATTTTTTCTCTGCTTCACAGAAAATAGTTTTAACATGGTAGATTACTAAGGTGGAAGCAGCTGTTTTCTGCATTTTTGGGTAGGAAAACACGTAGTTTCTGTACATAAAAATCTCATAGATTATCATTTATCTCATTCTGTAAACTGTTCTCTTCATTCTGTCCTAGCTATGGATAGACAGTCATGCATTTAATGATTTTCCAGTACAATCTGAGTGAAACCAACAATTGTTTTCTATAGTAAAGTAATAATAAAATATTTATACTTAACTATTTTTCACTGCTTGAAAATCCAAAGAAGTCTTAGCAGTTATTTCGTGTTGTTTTAAATAAATACTATTATATTTTAAGTTTCGCGTAGGCTGAAACAATCAAATATTATTTTGTGGAGCGATCTTTTATAGTTAAAATCGCAAAATTAATAAAAGGAGGAAAATTAATATAATATATTTATTAACTAACCTTTGAAAAGTGTCTTAAAAAGGGATTCACATATCACAGGAGGAAAATTAATGTAATTCGATTCCAAAACTGAAAAATATCTTAAAAACTGGATGCAAAAATGGAAAATATGAAGCCGTTAACGTGTATAGATATTAAACTCGTTCCAAATATGCCTGAAGTATTTTTATTATTAAAGAAATATCAACTGCACAGAAAAAAAACTCTCTTCTATTAGATATTTCATATAAGATATTTTTATTTTAAGAATATAACCATTGACTTTGGATGAATAAATAAGACTTCTGTATTTAAAGTCAATGATATAACCAATTTGCCATAGGATAATTTGGAAGGTTACGTAGTGCTCTACACTGTTTCTTATTGTCAATGATCATTTGAATTGATAATACATTTTCTATAAAATTGTGCTATGATAACAGATATTTTCGCGTAAACTCATCCAGAATTATGTTTTATAAAGCAGAATTATTCACCATAAGTGTATTTGTAGAATGACTTTTTCTTGCATTTCTTACGTAATAGTTAATTAAAGTTGGAGGGCTATTCAAAGGACCCAACAACAACTCTCACAGAACTTATAATTAATCAACTCAATACACCGGAATCAAAATTGATACGCTACTCTTATTTGCGGAGGGTCATTTCCCCGAAGGGTGATCTTTATATCAGCCACGTGAGCCCTCCACCGAGCAGCAGCCCTTGATCAACCCTTTATTCCCTGACCGGCGCGCGGCGACCGTGGCAAGGTTTGTATTTGATGAACAGCCCTTCACTCACAATGCAATAACCGACCTCTGGGGCCACTGACTCATTCACTGACCACTCAATCATACCGCTCAGCCCGGACATTGACTGACAGCTCACAAGCGGGGCTCCGGATAAATAGTGAATTAGATATTGGCAATTAGTAGAAGTGGTCTGTTTTATTTTTGTGATCGGCGCTTCAGCGGATACGTCTGCACCAAGAGGCGGGTCGGTCATAGGTTAAAAAAACAACCATAAACGTTTGATGTAGATTGAAAAAAATCATTTAAAGCTTTTTCTGTTGTGGGAAGAGACTTTTGTGCCCCGAGCTAAGAACAAAGTTCAAATCAGGTTGTTAGAGGGAGTGGAAATCTTGAGAGAAATGTATTTCTGTACGTTTATTTTGTGTAATTTATTAAAAGCAACCAAAAAACATAATATTTTGTTTTTAAACCATAACATCTCTCTCTGGGCACTGATGGGCACCCGGTAATACAAACAGATTTGTTTTCCAAACACTTACTGAGAACATAACATATGTGATTTCAAGTGTAACCAGCCACATGCTATATGTAATCCTATACCAAACTGTTTCAAGGGGGGAGGGGGTTGATTTGAATAACGCCCAATGACGCTGCATCTGTGACGATTTTGTTTCAATAGGCCTGTGTCATTCGTTAGACTACATTCATATGACCTATTTACATGCAAATGTACATACATAAACGTGACTTTATGTAAATCGTGAACGAATGTACCTGGCATAGATAAAGCTTGATCTCTGTTATAACAGGTGTTCCATGTTGATAAATGTGTTGTCAGAAAGGAGATAACAGTTCTCCGGCAATAATTGTACATGAAATTATTGGGGGAATTGTTGAGCTTATTGAATGAATAATATTAAGTTGAGCGAACCCGGAGAAGAATTGTAAATGTGATATTGTCGCAAGAATCTCGTAACAAACTACATACTTTGATTTATTCGAGAAATCTGATAAACTTGAGGAATTGAATAATGATTTTGACAATACAGTTAACTTAGACTACTCTTAAAAGTAACCACTCCCACAACTCTCTATGCATATATAGTACCTAAATGCACAGAGTATTACATAATATGTAGTAACTTTACAGATGGCTATCTGAAAAAAACGTACCGCTAAGCATGACATGTCCAAAATTCTGGATCCAAACAATTTATCATCTTCTCCATACATTTATTTGGATTAATGATTTATAATTTAAATTTCAATTTTAACAGCGGTGTTGAATAATAATTCTACCTAAAAAATTAAACTCTTAACCAACTGTTAACAAAACTATTCTAGTTGGAACACTAAACTTTTTTTAGTGTACTAAAAATTTCACCTAATGTTCAAACTTTTTCCAAATTTTACGAATTTCCGTTAGAAAGATAAATAATTACCCCGGCACTGAATAAAAAATTATCTGATTTTGACTTACACTGTAGTACCGACCATATTCGCTAAACAGTGGGACAAGTGAACACCCCCTCGGGCCGACGACCCCGGGGTATCCGAGGCGCGGACGTGATCCCCGAACTCGGGGGAAGCTCGTGTTCCCCCGCCCGCGTTATCGCACGTTGCACTCCACTCCTATCACTATCACCACCTCGCTGTTCCTAGGACAGACTACTGCTTTGGCTTGGATTACGTTGGATTAGAGTAGCCTATTGTATGAACTGTGGTAATTCATAGCCTAATTTTTAATAATTGAATAAATAAGATTGAGAATTGTTACAAGCAATATAACCAATACTATTTCGAATCCTCCAGTCAAAACTTCTGTTGATGTAAATCCAACTTAATTTTGTTGCGCATCTCTGAGATTAGTACTGAACTTACGAATGAACCTTTCTCCATTTTATTTTATTTTATTTTATTTTAAGGTTTCACCTTAAACAGGCAAGGAGAATCCCGCTCAACACCTATGAAGCTAATTCTTAATGCTTACGACGCAGTATAAACAATTCTTTGCCAAATGTTAAACATATTCTTTGCCAAATGTGTATGGACCGGTCAAAAGCCAAAATAACCCTTTAAATTTTCATTCCATGTACAGTATATGACGATTTTTGCCCTGCAGATTTTTGAAAAACTTGATGAGTGATTTTGGCAGAACTTCTCGTTAGTGATGATTTGGACTTTGTTTCAAAGCCTCTAACGTGAGATTGTGTTTTCAAAAGTCTCAAGTTTGTGCACGGATCCAGAAAAGTGATGGAAATGCTTTACACCACACCATTCCACATATTGGTAGTAATTTATTTCCAGTCGTAAGTTATTGATAGTATTGTATTTAGATTTGTAAGTCACTATACTTCCCCAAGGCCCCGGAAGTTTTGCAGACCTCCCGCGGCGCCGCAGCTGTACACTAGAGACTGGAGGGCGGTGCTTGAACAGCCCGACCCTCGGTACGAGATCAAGTTGCCGTGCACGCTCCGTCAAAACCTCTCCACGACTTACTTCCTCCTCGTAATGCGATATAATCTGGCTCGCATGTCTCTGGTTCATTTATACAAGAAAGCCAAAACTCATTTATACACCCAAAGAACTTTTCTTAATTGTATTTTAATGAAATGACAGCTAATTATTTACTGAATTCAAAAAGTCTTAAGGTTCAAAGCAGGTATAACAATGAATGGTTCAAATAAAAGGTATTGATACATGCTGTAAAGCCTTGAACAACGTACTAAAATATCCGTAATTTAGTTGCCGTTTAGGGATTCTATTTTTTACTTACAATTAAATTGGGGGTTTTGAAAAATAACTAGAAAAATTACATTTCGGAAGCTATCCTCGGTTTGAAGGTCTAAGTTTTGTAGACTTATAAGTTAATTCAACAGAAGTGAAAGAGGCAGTACTCAATTTCTTGTTTTATACCAACAACATTAAGATATAAATGTTCTCATAAATACACATTAATTACTTTAATCTATTTATATAGTATATTGTAAAAATAAAACTAAGAAAAACAAAACAAAGATTGCTAAAATCTTAAATGTCTTAACAATATCATTTCGTTCCTTATTGCTTTGTTGCTCATATCAAAGTTGCTCGCCAAATTTGATTTATAAACAAATTGGCCGTTAAATGGTGGCACAACATCTCAAATTCAGTAAGCCAATATTTGTATTCCCCAATGAGCCTGCAATTTATTCACGTAAATATGACACATGAATATGTCCTAACGATATATCCGTGCAATGAATACGGCTCGTATGAAATCTGCCATATCCTAATTAGGGATACGTGAGAAGCTTGAATACGCTGATTCACCATTAGTGTTCACTTTAGCGTTAGCTGTGTATTCAATAGGCTGTTTACGTGCTGATTAAACCTCATTGGTAGTTAAACGTATGGTTTATTTTCTAGTTTCTTTATTATTCGAGCTAATAATTACAAATAGCTATTGAATTTTTAATGTAAGAACTTTAAAAACTAATAAAAAAATAATACTATACGTTGCAAATTTCTATTCCACCATTATAAATGCAAGACCTTAAGTCTAGGGTTGATTTCCATTCGGTATGACTGCAAGGGTTCAAATTTTCAACAGAAACGATTTCTTATAAAATGTAACGAAATATCCACATAGTTGTTCTTGTAAAAACGTAACAGCCTCATAGATATTTTTACAGTTACAAACACTTTTTGAAACTATAATTTTTGGAAATGAACTTTCCAAATTAGGTTATATCATAATAAGCCCAGTAAATCATATTTTTCTTTTGCACATTTTCAAAATTGACAATACCTTGTAAATTAGGTGTGATAGAATATGTTGTGTAATAAAGATATAAATGGTAGTGGAAATAAATTCATTCTAATTCAAACTTGTTATTCCAAAATTGACATGATTTAAGTAAAATTCAGAATTATGGAATTTGAACTTATTAAATAAAACATTTAATGTAATGAAACAGGTAGGAAAAAACCTCAAACAAGTAAATACTTATTTTATTTTTGAAATAGTGTAGCCGTGTATTGTATTAAAGTTCTAGAGCTTATTGTACAGATGTAAATATTTGTACTTGAACCATCTGTAGTTTTGTGCTCCTATTTGCAATTTAATCAAGAAACAGATGTTCCACTCGAATTAGGCTTATTGTTTTCAGGAGGTAAGCTCGTACCATAGACACTTGAAGCAGCTCTTTCCTCGCTGTTTAAAGTAAAGTAGTATGACATGGTATTAGGTTGATACGTCCACAAATGTTTCATGTAAGTAATTATACTTGAATCGTTTATAATTATTTATTTTGGTTTCCCCCGGATTTTTCCTCATGCGAGGAATATTATTTCCTTACAATTATAAGGTGTCCTATTGGTAGGAATATCACTACAATAAGTTTATGTCAAAGACAAATTCCAGATTTGTATATGAAACCAAATGTAAATAATATGGAAGAAGACTTTATGTTTTTACATTGGGGGAATTTATATTGATTAAAGCTGTAGATGCATATACATTTGAGGGAGGATATACTCAAAAAACCAAACCTGAAAGTTTCTTTGGAAGTATTAAATGTTAAAATAATGTGGTAAAAACAAAGGAGAAAGAAATGCAACTTATTCATCAATTTATTTACTAAGTTTATAATGTTCTGCTTGTTAGTTACAATTCTACATATTTTCTACCACCAACATGAACATTTTTCTGCTCTTCGGGGTTATTTTGGCAGCCCAAGTGGACAGAGTTAGATGTGTTCGCAAGTGCAGCCCAGATGTTGTAACCAAAATACATCTTCTTTGGGAAAAGGAAGGCATACCGCAAGATCTGATAAAAGACGTTAGTACATGACAAATATATAATTTTAGTAAAATATAGCTGAGACGTAATACAAGAAATATGGTTGTAAACCATGGTTTCTTGATACTAATACTTCTTAAGCTGATTTTAGCATATTCCAATGTTATTTATATCTAATTGACATATAAAATAAATATTTAGTGAAACAGCTGTAATGACCGTTGGTATATTGACCCTTTAATGTATATTGTCATGGTTAACTTTTGGTACATGACTTAAAATCAGTGTATTTCAGCTAAACCTTTTTTTCGAAAACTCCACAATGTCAAGTATCCAGCGGGATTTAAAATATATTACAGTATAAAATGGGATAAGTAAAGTCCTTTTAATTTCTACTCAAATAGTCTATACATAAAAAATCAAGTCACATTAGCATTTTTTAGAATGGAAGAAATATTTTGATACTGTCACTTAAAATAACTTAACATATTGTTAAAATTAAAAACCAGGTTACATACCGTTTTTAAAACTCATTGTTAAAACTCATTACTTACAGGCTGTTAAAGCAAATAAACAAAACATAATAAAAACCACCGATGGATATTATCCCATCGGCACTTCATGTGGTTATACTGAATTCACTGAAGATGGTAAATCCGTGACTCTTACTAGGGTTGAAATGGGGTGAGTATTCAGATATTTATAAGTAATTTATAGTCACATTAAAACCCAGCACCAAATTTGTAAAAGTAAACTTTAAAGTTGTTATGATTGCTTATTGTATTCAAAGTTATCGCTAAATGCCCAAGTATGAATGATAGTATTTTACTTAAAAATATTTCATCATCATTTAGATGTCCTAAAAATGATTAAGGCTTTTGAAAAGGTTAAAATGTCAGGTAAATTGCCTCGTGAGATGAATAGACTACCTCACTGTAGACTATGGTTTATGAGCTCGTCTATCCCTATGTACTGCAATAACAATCCTATAGACCCAACCATAAAATTTGATGGGTATTAGTGTTTAATACCTTCACCCTCTTCGCAAGATAACATTTTCGAAACCTTAAACAATAACATTGCACGTAATTATGACCAATTCTCTAACGATATGTCTGTTACTGATTGTTGATTTTCAATATTTAATGTACTGTAATAGTTTATCAACTTCATCATGTAACTATAAAACATTTAAATAAAATATACTTTCCAGAAAAAAATATGAAGAACATAGAAACGTATACGAAGCTAATGGTGTTGTAATCGAGACAGGTGAGTGATAAAAATGATGCAATAACGAAGAAGTTGGGTATGGACATTTGCTTCAATTAAAAGTTTTGAATGGCAGTAACAGAGCGTAAATAATAGAGTACATGTGTTATTGTAGTTTTTTTGGTGACACACTTTGGAGCCTGGTTTGACTAATGATTTTCTAGGCTAGCTAGATATTTATCATACAAACGCAATTTCTTAAGTTGTAATTCATTTAAATAATATGTTATAACTAGAACGTTACTTAGTAGCAAAACATTTTTTAAAACAAGGAAAGGGGTTCCCGACCTTTAAAATGCAGTTTACTCTCTCTTATTCGGGCACCTTTTAACCGGACTACCCTCCACGAAAGTTATATGCTCTTAACCAGACGATTGTTATGATCTATTGGTTAACCGAACGTGCATGAACAGCAAGAAATGGATGCTGTTGTATCCATTTACGTAAGAAATATTTGAGCCCACCATTAATCACGTGGCTAAATAGTTGTGAGTTATGGCTTATACAGTATACATTAGAGTTGTAATTTGTATGTTTTAGGGAACGCCGGTTTAGCCGAAAACCCCTTTATCCGGTCAGGTGTCTGTCCTGAGGTTTCCGGATAAGAAGGAGTCTACATATGCTGAACTTGTATTACTAAGTTGATTTCATGTCGGGCCACGTGCGCTTTAAATTGTTTAAAATATTTTGAACTAAAACAAAGCCTAAACTCAAAACTTTATTGGCAGAACCCAATTTCCAATTAAAATTTAGTAGCTCGATTAAACTAAGTTTTGCAATACTGTGTCTCCAGAGATATACGCAATGTAAATTTATGAAGTCTCAATAAAATAATTAGGCAATCTAATTAATAGTTGATTTGTGTGAAGAATAAATTAGTTATTTGACTTTTTTAGAAGATCTTTTAAGAATAAGGCACAGAAAACAGATCTTTCTATGTAGTATGATATAAATGTATTTTCACACTATTTTATTCTTTCGCATCTTTTAAGTTAGTTCATTTTCGTGCAAAAATTAAAAAAAATACGCCTTTCACTGTCAAATAATTTATTTGGTAAAAGAGTATCAAGAAAACATTAAGTTCCTTGATTTTAGTAATAGAACAAATTAAATAATTAAATTTATTATTATTATTAAAAAAATAACAATTATTTTTATAAGTAAAAAATGAAAAACGTTTGTTACAGTTAAGGAAATATATTAATTTATTCAAACCAAATCGTAATCTATCAATAACCTTGGTTTCAGACACTGGCGTCAAACGCTACCACGTATATAACAAAGACGGTGTCGCGGCCTGGTACAAATGTGCTGATACAGCAGACGGTAAGTGATTGAAAAGAACTTTGTAGTAGCAGTACCTTCGTAATAGTAGGAGTACTAGTAAAATACCCCCGTTGCAGCAGACCTGCATACTCAGCGAATTTCAAATGCAAAACAACGTATTTCAAGCAAATATAGCAAGATTTGACATGTTTTGTTAAGCTCCATAAGAATAACATGGGAAATGAGTATGCAGGTTTGCTGCTACAGGTATATTAAAACTGGATGGTTTTAATTCAATATTTAGTAGATCTGAACTAGAAGAAGCCATTTACCAAGTTTTATCAAGATATGTTGAGAAATAAGCGAGATATAGAATTTTACTTATTTCCCATAAGGTTAACATTGGGACAACGTACTGTGTTTACCACTTTCAATATCTCGGTAACCAATGGGCATAGAGCAGTGATTCAAAATACTAAATTATTTGTTTTTTTGAGCTGAATTCAATGGTGCCCACAAAAATTTGATAAATTTTATTTTTCTATGTAAAATGATCAAAAAACCCATTTTTGGGGGGGTTTATCCCCCTTTACCCCCCTTCCGGTGGTCCGATCGGGCTGATTCACGAACTCGTCCAATCGATTACCACTTTACATGTCTGTACCAAATTTCATCAAGATCGGACCATTTTTACGGCCGCTATCGTGCTAACAGACATATATATATATATATAGATATATATATATATATATATATATAAATTATATATATATATATATATATAAATTCGAACGAATAGTGTTTTTTGCTTCTGGGGGCCCCAAAACGAAAAGTTATAGTGGTCCCGAGCTTAGGTCTTACCATGAGACCTACGGTAATAGCTTCTTCCCTATAGGGGAAATTCGCTAAAATGAACAATGTTGAGGGGAATATTCAATCTCTATGGCTCAACTTTTTTTGAGTGAGCCACAATTAGAAAGAATTTTCTGCCGTTTTACTAAAGCTAAAAATATAGGCTCATGCATAGTACAACTAGGGTGTCCGGGCTAGAGGTATCCTATTTGTTAGTTTACTCATTCCCTCACATATACCTTTAATATTCTTCTATGTGACTAACTGGCTGGCTAATGTTTCAGCAGTCATCTATGTGCTTCTCAGCATTTATAGCGTAACCCTTTGGCAGCAACAATCCAGCTCCTTAGTTTGTAAAGTTTACCCACTCTTACTTCAGAACCAAAGTCTTTAATACATCCTCCAGCGAAAGAAATCACAGGGTACGATCAGAGCATCTTTGTGGCCATTCATTGGGGCCATCTCTTCGATCCAACATTCCAACATTATGTCAAAAATAGTTTTTTCTTTACATGATGGTTCTTGACGTGAACGAGGAATATCACCTTTTGACGCAAAATTTTGATAATATTACTTTTTATTAGAGCTATGCAGTGATGGAAACTCTCTCTTAATACTTCACCTGCAAAAGCTTAAAATTGGATTCGTGAAGCTCGATACTCTATATTTATTTTGACACATTCACCAAAGGACGTAAGTGGCAATCAACCATTAGTGCTTGTGCTTGTTGTAAGTCTACTGCCTCATGGTAGGGGAAGGTGAGCTCCACTGGGAACAAGATTTTGTGTGGACAACTCTAAAATTAATTGCTATCGTAGGGAAATAGAACTAATATCTTAGGTCATACAAGTTAGGGCTCTTAAAGTCTTCATTTTCACAGTTACAGTGAACTGTGCGGGCGTGACTGAAGCAACAGCAGCTGAGATGCATCGTCTTAAATGCTAAATATCTGTGACTGGTTTAAGACTTTTCCCAATAAAAAGACTATTGGGGTGTCTTGCCTGGTCGAGCTCCTTGGAGGCTATTGAATAGAATCCAACCAAGGAGACCAGGGAGATCCTACCTATCTAACGACCAGGGAATAATCATTTATTGGCTGGAAGTTTGCAGAGCAATTAAAGGAAGAAGAATTATAATTAACAAAAAAGTTTCAAATTGGTGAATTTAACGTAATAATTTTCATTTTGATATCTCATATATTTCCTGAGACATGATTTTTTGAAGTTCCGCATCCTTTGATGACTGAAGTCTCTAATAAAGACGAAATATTATGTATTTTGATTTGGATTTTTGCGGACATTTGCCATCACTGATTAGTAAAAAACAAGTTTCACGACGTTTCGGTACCTGGAATCTGATCCCGTCTTCAGGTGGAAGAAAACGTAGAACATAACAAGATTAGTAACACATAGCCAGGAAAACCTGGACAAAAACACAGCTAAACCAGATAACTGTAAAAGCAGTCACAAAAACACTATGCTGAAAAGAAAAAACAAGATTTCTTTTGTAGGTATTTAATTTTTTCTAGATTTTCAAGATTTTCTAAATGTAGGCATTTAATTTAACTTGAAATATTTTTCTAGCCGAGGACGGGGACGCTGAAGCTGCCATTAAAGTACCGAAGGCAATCACCTACGACGTCGAGGACGTGAAAACGGCTGAAAACAAGCTGAAAGCCATTGGAATTACACTGACTACAGACTACAACTGGTTTTGTTAGTGCTGTCACTCATGGATAGGCGCTTGGGTGTCAACTGTAAAGGTGACCATTCACAATCGTGCTTTGCACGCCGTGCAAGCATGTCATGCTAAGTCTGCAACATTGGTCTTTTGAGACAAAGCACGACCATAGAGTAATAATGAACTTCGTAAAGAGATGGCTCTCCCATGTTAACTCGGTGGTAAGGGAACAGCAGCGCTATCTGAATAAAGTGCTAGAACTAAAAAGATCGATGCGATATATCGATGGTCGTCGATGCGACATATCGATCGTCGTCGTCTGCTTTGTTTATATTTTCGTTTTCTTGTTTTGTTTGCTAGACTTTCAATTTTAATGACTTTACCGGTTTGTTTAGATTAAGTGCGTTTGCCGCTAGTGCAAGTTGTTTCGCGAAATACTGTACTGAGTGATTTTTATTGTGCTTAAAGCTATTGATGGAAAATAAATACGTAGATGTTTACATAAAAGCACTTAATAAAAATTAACTAAGTTAATTTTTATTAAGTGCTTTTTTGTAAAGATCTACGTATTTATTTTCTATCAATCGCTTTAAGCACAACATGAATCACGCAGTGCAGTATTCCGCAAAACAACTTACACTAGAACAACTTTCTGCAAACGTACTTTAGGTATTTTCCCACCCTCAAATTAATTCCAACTCGTTATGGTTGTGTACACGTCGCGTCGTGACAGAAAATCAGGGGAAACGGAACGGGAAGTTAGCAGATCGTTATCGTCGTTCTGATTGGCTGAATCAGTGTAGAAGAAGAAAGTCATGTTTTTACAACGCCATCTGAATAAAGTGCATCGAACT
This sequence comes from Flexamia atlantica, assembly GCA_035578135.1. Classification (NCBI taxonomy): domain Eukaryota; kingdom Metazoa; phylum Arthropoda; class Insecta; order Hemiptera; family Cicadellidae; genus Flexamia; species Flexamia atlantica. The sequence continues at coordinate 29,195,711 of JAQJVK010000012.1, forward strand.
AACCCGCTCCAATAAGCTTACCACTTGGCTCCATTTAAGTGTCAGGCCGGTGGCACGACGTGCCGCGCACGCTGAAGCCCACACATGTAAAGGCACGGAATGCTTTGTCTCGTTATGACGTTGCATGACGTGCAATGCACGGCGTGCAAAGCACGAGCGTGAATTGTCACCTTAAAATTCATGTCAAATAAATACTCATTAAATGATTAGTTTATTCGTATTATAGAAATGTTTGAGCTAACATGAAGAGATTGTATTTTAAGTTATTGTTTTTAAAATTGCGATCGATACAATACGATAAAAGATATATATATATATATATATATATATATATATTATTTACAATATATATTGATAGAGATTTATTCAACACAATAACCTACAATAAAAAATAACAGGTACGATTGGTTTTTTTCACCAATTTAAAATATGTAGGAACAGATCCAAGCTGCTCCGAGTAGCTCCAACTATGCGAGTAGTTCCAAAATATAAACCATAAAACAAAGTGAGATAATCGTTATGCAACAATGAAGAGCGTAACAAAATGCTAAATAAAAATGTAAACATGATTGCTTTATGCCCAAGCTCTTGATAGGCTGAAAGGCGATAAGAATATCTTGATCTTTATTGAACAAATCAATTTATAAAATTAAATTTTTTTAAGGTTTTAAACTGGAGCATGACTTATTTTTTATTGGAATATTCAGTAATTCCGATCCGAATCGTTTCATACCCTATGTTGATGAGTATCGTTAGTTACATCTCAGATAAGTACTTTTTGTTAATTACTTGTTCTTCAGTCAGTGCGGCAGCCTCCACTGTCACCTTATCACAGTGCATTACACGAGATGCAAGCCACAACACTATACTAACTATTTAAGCATCCAGCCTATAGGCATTCTTAGGCAACGCGGTCTTATAGCACGTCTTAGGCAACCCACTGAAATAATCTTCGTCACATTAAAAGAAAGGTTGACTTTATCAGTTTGGTTCCGTTAAACTTGAAACTAGCAAACAAAAGTTGCACTTTCTGGGCCTAGTGATAAAAGATCTATTTTATATTCATCACCAAAGAATCAAGTTCTCCCATTGGATGACAGCCAATAAACACTCAGTTTCCACGGATGACGGCTAATTGCAATGCCGCCCTCCGTGTCAGCTACAGCTGGAGAGGGGACGTGACTGGTGGCAAGGGGGCGAGGACGTCACTGGTAATACAGAATTGGACTTAGCAAAGGATTTGAAATACTTTGAATTATCCTGTTAGGTTTAATTTTTATTTTTATAATAACAGACAATGACAACTTAATTTTTTTGTGCTTACTTAATGTTCCATAAGAAACGGGAACTTCCTGCGCCATCACGTAGATGGCACCAGCCACTGTTTTTTTTTCGTAAATTTGTTATTGGGAATTTACAACTTTTGTCATAGAGTAATGATTATCGTAAATAGTAGTCTACTTTATAATGAGGGGAGTTTCCCTATAAATCTTTACATGATACTTAACCGAGCAATGACGTGAAAAGCAAACTTTTATTAAAATTATTAAGCCAATCATAAGCGATTTCTTATGAAATAAAAAATTATGAAATAATCTGTCAATTTATATCAACCTTACGTTAAATTAAAAGATTAATCAATATTTAAAATATATATATTTATAGCCCTGAAAAACTGCACACACACAAGAATTTTAATATAAAGCAAATTTCAATAACTTTTTTGAACCAGCGAAGTAAGATCGTACAATCAGTGTAAGTGGTTATCAGATGATCCAAAGCTGCCGAACAGCTCCTCTCAGACGAAACTGTCTGAACCGCCGCCAACAACCAGTTTATTGCCGGCTGGTGTGAATTAATTGCCACCATTCGTTTCCCTAGCGGAGAGTGTTAGTTTCTTTGAAACGGACCAGAAACAAAATCGTCACACTTCATAAAAACTGTCTGTTCATTAGCAGCTACGACGTGCCAGATATTTTACCATTAATGCCTCTTTTGTCTATTTCGACCTCGGCTGTTGCTGATGTAAAAATAACTATAATGATTGAGTTTTTTACAGTGTGGTTCACTTTAAACTATTACTAAAGGATCAAAGCTCTTCCTATAAACCTGGAAAAAATAACCTGGTTCAAGAAATAAATTATAATATTTCTTTTTGAATTTTAGTCAGACTTTTCCAAACGAGGGAGTCTAAACTAACGAGGGAATTGAAACTCCTCCCTTTTTCAAGTGACCATACTTAAAGTTACATTAACCTACTTATTTATATTCACCTGCATTTTTTTTTGTTTTTTGACACACAATTTACATTTATTAAACATTCAACAACACCGAAATCTCACTCACACAAAATATCATACAAAACAAATTGAACACATTACAGAATATACGAATAAGACATTTAAAACAAAAAAAACATATACATTACTGACAGCAATGCCTCCAAGCTGGCAGCGGTACGACCTGCAAGCTCAGCAACCACTCGCACCCACACACGCTACTCGAATGAGAAACGCCATTAAATAATTCTAGCTAGCTGAAGTGTATAGACCTATTTATTCTGATATTAACTTGTTATAGGATTTAAAGGTTTTCCATAACGAGTCCCTAAGCACAGCATAAGTTATTATTTTTCTAAAACCAATGAAACATTTCAATGTAGTTGTAATAACAACATAATGTAACATAAGTTACAATGAGCCATTAAGTTGAAATGTCAGCTAGGTTTATTGCACAAAAACTGTTTTTACAATAACATTGACTTGAGACAATTGGAATGTTTTTCGTATTACTCCTCCGCGTGAAATGCTGGTGACATTTTATTCGTAGCAATTCAATGTCGGGTTTTTAATAACGAGCAATAAAGACCTTTGAGGGAGGGCTCGCACAGACAGCCGCAGAACAAAAACAATGCGAGACATTTACCTGACATTTCACCAACCTCGTAAAAATACCGATGCAGACGCTAGGCGGTCGAAATAAAGAGGACCTTGTCTCGATATTGCATTTGCGAATTTCTTCAGGCTTTATTTTTGACTGGAACCAATCTGCTCAATCTGCTTTGACGTAAATCAGATATTTCTAAGGAAAAATACCCGGAAAATCTTTAAAGATAAACTAGGGATTTGTTTCGAAAAAGTGGAATTATCAGGACTAAATACTTTATTATTCATTTGGTCATGTTACAAACAGTGTTCAAACACAGTTTTTGGTAAAAGGGATTTTAATCGCAATATGTGATTGTATAAAGAATGTCACTACTATGATCGGATTTTAAACAGAATTTGTGAATTATTACAAAAGATGAACCGGAAAAACAGCCAAAAATCAAAAGCTTCCATAAATAATCTAACTTAAAACCTCAGTGACCATTATATGGTTTTTATAAAAATTCTTAAATGAAGTGTATGAATATAAGGCTTAAGGTGGCGAGACAGGCTCAAGCCAGCCAAGCTAAGATAATATTACCATTCTTCGCTCCTTCATAACCCACAAAATGTTTCTAAATATTTTTTAGATGCTAAATATGTTGCCATTATCACTATTACAATAAAAATTGCAAGTATTTTTGTTTTTGATAACTTACATTTTTACCAAAACTTAGCTAATTAGATTCTTTAAAATGTTTATTTGTTAGGGCTGTTCTTTAACCTCTTAATCAGAAGACACAGGATAATTTAAAGTATAATTTTGATTTTTTCAACACCGTTTTAAACTAAATTGTTGTGGATTTTTACATTTTTAATACAAGTTTCTTCAATAATCAATTGGATTCTTTCTGATACTTAGGTTTATTCGGTACATCGATATATGCTGAACACAAAATCGCTGATCGAAATATGCTGAACAATTAATTTCACATGTCTAAACAGACCTAAAATTCTATAACCTAACCTAACCTAACCTTCATTGATATATAGTAATGTGGTTACACTTTATAAATAAAACAATATATTTTAAATTAATAAAAACAAGTTATTATGTTTTTAATAATACTTATGTTTTTTGTATTACAGCTGAATATGGAAATAATAAAAATTAATGATATCACAAGTTTGGTAAATACTTAATAGGGTAGCCCAAACGTTAAGGGTAAGAAAAGAGAGCTTTCTAATTGGACAACAAATGTTGATTGGCGAAGACAAAGGAATCCTTTGGCCGCCTTTACCTTAGTTTAAATTGTTTTCTATTTGACATAATAGATTTACACCTTCTTAGTTTTCAAAAAAAGCTACTTACAATTGGATTGCCTGGTACATCAAGCAACAAATACATTTTCAAACTTGTGTAGGTCTAATTTCTTGTTCTACTTGACAACAGTTTGTGATTTGGTGTTTATTATTAACAGAATTTGTCATGAGTTTGTATGTAGACAAACACAGTTAGAGGGCTACAGCTATAGTTTTGGTTTGTTGAAATTTCCCTAAGTACATTATTAACTTAATTTTTATTTTGATTATAATAAAATAAAATTATAGGTAAACCCCTATTGCGTATTTGATTTTACTACATTACTATTGCAGCTTCGATTTGAATGAAATCAAGAATTAATATACAGTAATAACCAATTAACACAGATTAACTTTGAAAAATATTATAATTTGACAGTTTTTAGCTTTGATAGTAATAATAACTTTAAAAATTAAATAAAACTCCAACTTTGAGGAAATTTTGTGGGATTGAAACGAGATAAAATTGGCAAATGACCCCTCTTAAACCTGAAGATTCATACAACAGATAACTAAATACATGTGTGGATATATGTACGAATGTATTCGTTTATCTGTGGCCATGCATCTTTGTGTCAAAAAGTAGGGCTTTCAGAAAAACACAAAAAAAATTAAAAATTAATAAAAGTCAAAAATTTTTGAATTTTTTGAGAGCGATGAAACAGGTTAAAATGATGGAAAATTACATCTTATAAACAGGAAGAGTTAAACTAGGTCAAACTGACTAAGAGGGTCAATTATTTATTTGAGGGGAGGTGGGGTTGGTGGGGCTGGCGTTAGGCAAAAGACTTTTTTAAGTAACATTTCCAACCATTTAATAAATGCTTAATTTGTTAAATTTATTGATCAGATGTAGGGGTCTAAAGAAGCAAAAGATGGCAAATTACTACAGATAAATGTAAAGAGTGACGCTGACAAATTCTGTGTTAAAAATTATGTTTCTCAGTTAAAAAAGAAATAAGCAAAATATTAAAAGCCACGAAAGAATTGAGATTATGAAATTTTTATCTTTAGTAGCCATTTTGGGACTAAAGGAGGGGAGATAGGGCAAAACACCCTATGGACCAAATTATAAAGAACATAATACAGTAAATGATCTCCGATTTTCAATTAAACCTTTAGTTTAACCGCTACATTGAGCCCAAAAACGAAAATTAGTTTTTTGAACATTATTAATTAATCCTCTTCCTTATTGAAGGAGGGTGGGGGGGGGGGGTGAAAATTCTGAGTTTTGAGATTTTTCACTATATTTAGATCCCCCCAAGGAATATTCCTATTTAGATCCCCCCAAGAAATATTCCTGCCAAATTTCAAGTTTCCAAGTCATCAAAAAGTAGATTAGAATTTGTAAATATAGTGAGTGAGTCAGTGAGTTACCGTATGTAGATTAGATATGTAGCTTAGCCAGTAAAGAATTTATTTTATTCATAATGTAAATCAGGTGAGAGAATATGTTTTTAGTTTTTAGGAAATATTTGTATTTCTGACGCTTGCCAATGCATGTAAATATGTTTTTACGGCAATAAAGAATATTCTGATTCTGATTCTGAGATAGATAACATAAAATTTAGCGTTACTTTTTTAATAAAGTAAAACCTATGACCACACATATTGCATTAGTAATATTTTGTAGGGTAAAATTAATTTAGCTATTTAAAATTAAAAAGAGAAAATAAATCGGTGAATAGCTATGCCGTTCGAAACTCCAGTGACTGATGCAACGATGGGTTTCTCAAAGTAACTTTTATTAACCCAAATCCACCATTACCACTATAACATGCTATAGATTGCATTTAAAACAATATAATAAAAAAATTATTTTCTTTACCACAGATTAAACATAGGCGTTGTTTTCATGAATAGATTTATGAATATAATTGCCTACGGTATTGAATGGAGTATATGTATAAGCAAGAGGTATCGAATCTTAAGAACTGTTAGGAACATTCAGGGAGATTGTACAGGTGGACAAACAGCAAGAGGAAAATGTTTGTCTTACTGAGAGGATTGCTTACTGAGTGTCCTTTTTATTCTTTAAAGAACAGATTAGCATTAATAGATGTTATAAGGATGGCTTTATTTATAGGCTTTTGAGGCTATAGATATTTCTGATACCAAATTTATTCATTTAATGTTTGGGGACTTTAAATTATATTTTAAAAGATATATTTTAAGTCCTTACTTTTTATATGTAAATCACACACTGCAGTATCAAGCAAATGGTTTTCATCCAGTAGTAAGCGTAACCCTTAAAAAGCATAATGTACACGGCGGATTATACTATCTGTGTTCTAAAAATAATACGCAACAAAACAAATTACCCTTATTTGCATAATTTTTACCGACTTTGCATGATATACGGGTTTTAAGGTGTGATAAAAAGTGTGTTACATGTGTTTTCATTCATAATAATATTTATTCCAGTTTGCGCACGAACGCATCTTTGGGTGAGGGAGGAGGGGAGGTCTACTCTCTTACTCAAGGCCTATATATCATATCAAGGCTTTCCTTTGCTGCTAAGTAGCTGTAAATGAGTGAACTAATTTTCAAAACAAAACTTAAATTTTTGGTTTTCAAAAAATATTTAAGGTTTTGATCATCCTATTGGAAGCCGAACAGGAAAGAATCACATTGCTGCAGCCATTGACATGTGCATATTAATGAATCGTCTATCTTACACTAAAAATTCGTTAGCTACCTCTCTCGCATAAGTTTTTTTTTAATGATCGGGATTTTCATGCGCGAACTATAATACAGGATGTTTCCAAATTGTCTGGACATATTTTGTGGACTTGTTCCTTGGGCTAAGACAAACATAAAATGTCATGTAAGTATGTGCCTAAAATGCCTAGATTTCTGTCTGTCGGTCTGTTTGTGATTTTTTAAAATTATTTTATGTCTTAGACATTTTTCAAGTTGGGAAATGCAAAATTGGTACGAATGTGTAGTTTAGAAGGTAAAAAAAGCTTAAAAATTTCGTTCAAAGATCTCGAGCCGTTTCAGTATGGCGGCCATTTAAAATCTTTAATGCCAAATTTCATGAAGATTTTAAATGGCCGCCATATTGAAACGGCTTGAGATATTGGAACGAAATGTTTAAAGCTGTTTTTACCTTCTAACTACACATTTTCACCAATTTTGAAGTTTATATCTTGAAAAATGCCCAAGATATAAAATAATTTTTTAAAATCACAAACAGACCGACAGACAGAAATATAGGCATTTTAGACCCATACTTATATGGCATTTTATGTTTGTTTGTCTTAGCCCAAGGAACAAGTTCACAAAATATGTCCAGACAATTTGGAAACATCCTGTATCGTACAGTGGAATAATCAACTGTTTGGTTCCTGACCATGAATTGGAGAAGTATGATATTGTTACGTAGACTAGTGTTTCCACATGATTGTATCTTAGCGATACCTCTTATCAACAAATATATTAGTTCTTCATCCGTGTTATTACCAAATGTAATTGTATTTTGTAAAATAAATGTAATGAACACTTACAATTATTGTTCTTGGTACCTCTTGCTCCACCTTTAAAGAAAACTTGACGACTCATTATAACCTCCCAGAAGGTAGTTAATTTTCCGTCGGATTTAGTTCAAAGAAATGAATCTCTTGAAAGGAGAGAAGTTCTATTTCCAACAGCAGCTGTGGTGAAGATCACGACTAACAAGAGCGGACAAGACGAATTGGAGACATTCCGCTCTCATATTAGAGCAATACAACACACGCACACATGTGCACAAACACACTCACTCACTGGAAGACGGGCGAAGACACCCACGAAGTCATTAGGATTAGAAACTGTTAACATACTCCGACACTTGTAACTCCGACCACCTACCTATGTTGAAATCAACTCAGATCTGTTAGTTGTAGTTTTTGAAACGTGAAATATGTAGGAATGGGCGTTTTTGGTGAACAACGATGTAGTTATACCTTAGTTTTAAAATCCCAATTTCAGCCCATTCGGTTCAGTAGTTTTTCGTGTTTACCTGAAATTAGAAGTAGAAAGAAACTACATCCATTCTACAATATTTTAAATGAGAAGATTTAGGTTAGTTTGAAACTATACTAATTAACACAAGTTAGCTTGTCGAGTAAGTAGATCGCAATTGATATCTTGGTCAATTAAGTCTTAGGCGATTAATAAAAAAATAAATTTTTGGATTAATTGAAGCATGTCGTTACACAACTTATATTATAGAATGTTACTCTTTTCGATGACAACAAATAAAAAGCACGCCAAAAGCAAATCTGACGTTTCGGAAAGCCAAAGAATAGTTTTTTCTTATCAGAGGGTTCCGGAGACAACATTTTTTACCTAAGTTTAATTTTTGCGAGTTTTAAGTTTTGCGTATTGCTAAGTTTAATTCGCTTGCACTCGTGGTTAATCGAGTCTAGCGCGCGTAACCAAAACATGAAATCTCGAAACCAAAGAGGGTGCCAAATAATTTTCGAGGTGTTTGAACCTAATACTATTTTCAATGAAATATTATTTGTTTAATGAGAATACTTTTCAATTAGTTTTCATACATGAAGCAAAGTAAAATACAAATGGGTCGTCAATCAGACATTCACGGAATTATCATTAATAATTGAATACAACATAAAATATCGGTGCGAGGCAATGCATTTACGGGACATACGCTCTTAAGTCTAATGAAAGACTCACGTCTAATGTTTTAAATGTTATTCTGATCATGACGTCGAAAGTCACGAGTGAAAAACAAATACATGCAATAATTAATATCTTTTCTCGCGTTTTCAAAGGGGTTTTTGGAAGAAATCTTATAATTTTAGTTATAAACAACATTCAGTAGGTAATTTCATTCATTGTGAAAGTATTATAGGATTCATAAAGTTTGTGACAACTCGTAACAATAAGAAAATACGAAACCGTACCCTCTTAAATAATAACACCATGGGTTTTATGTGTATTCTTTATTGTGGGTCGGTACATTGTTAAATTTGACTAATAGATTTAACGTAGATGGTATTAGAATTATTATGCAATGAATTGTTTGGAAAATAAATCGTTAATAAATATTAAAAAAATAATCCAGTTTAATAGTTTTTAATGAAATATCATGGATGAGGTTTAATACGATAAGCCATTAATGGTAAGTTCGTTTGTTGATAATGAAACTTGACTGTTTGGCGTAATCAAGTTATTAAAGTACTTGTCAAAAACACTCAACACTAAAACTTATCTAATCTTCCACGAACAAGTATGGGTATTACAGTCTCCTCTCTCCAGAAGTGGAGAAACTAATTTGTAAATAAATTGATGATATATTAGAAAACTTGGCAAAAAGGGTAATTAATTATTTACGATTTATGCATATGGTTTAACCTATTGTTTTACTTTTAGATGTTATGTATTATAAATTAAGTAAATAGTAGTTCAAATATTTTTTTCGGAAAATAATAAATTATCATAAGAGTGTTGAAAAAACTGCTTATATTAATAACTAGAGCCTTCTGAAAAATATTGAACCATGTCCTCTAGACTAACGGTGGCAAATAATTGATTAATTTTATTACACCAAAATCGAGTCCCTTAGAACAAAATTTTGAAGCAATCAACTAAGACAATGCCCACATAAAAATTCCAAGTGGGCAAAAGTTCAAAACATACCGATTGATTCTCATCGTAATTGAAACTGGCCTTGGGAAGCGGGCAAAATAGTCAAAATATCGGGGAATGAGAGTGAACCGGAGAACAATGAAACCCGGCCATCAGGGAATGCAGTCTCATTACTTTTAGCGGATAATTGTAGCAATATACCACATTACCTCTGGCCGTTTCGGAAAGGACCTGTTGGCTAAAAACGGCATGGCTTATTTTCAAAATAAGGCAGCAAAGGTGTCTGGGAATTCCCCAATCAACGGCGTTTGTTCTCCGGAGCAGATTGATTGATTGATTGAGTCTTGACATAATGCATGTTTGACTGTATAACCTCCAAATTTCATTTGAATACATTTTTGAGTGGTTTAAGTCCAATAATGTTATTCTATACTCTTGCTATTTTGCCTGCTTCCTTGCTTGTTTGCATAATTACCTCAAAAACGGCATATAATAAAGTAATAATATGAATGTTAAAGTTGTAAAATGTTAACATTGGCCTTATGAGTTGCTATGATATAGCACCGAAATAAACTAGGAAAGTGTAAACAAATAAAGTAATCATAAAAGCCATCTCGGAAAAATTACAGCCATCTCGGAAAAATACAGCATGTGGGATAAAGATTGCATGGGGTACTAATAAAAGTTGTATTTATTAATTTTATTACTTTTAAAGATTTTATAGTAGTTCTACGAGCTGGTAAGCATGAAAATAATACCGAGCAAGGCTCGGTCCATTAGATAAGTCCAAAAAAAGTCATGAGATGGATGAGCAGTCATGGACTTAGGCTGGCGGTCGCCAAGACCGTGATCGTCATGCTCATTCGACGGAGGATCCGCACAGTATTTGCAATGACTGTTTTTGACGGCGCGGTCCAGACGAAGACTGCGGCGAAGTATCAGGGAGTTGTGCTCACATGGTGGGGGCACATCCAGTCTCTCTGCGACAAGGCGACGAGGGTTGTTCTGTCGCTCAGCAGGCTGAGGAAACTTCGGAGGTCCAGGTCCATCAACAAAGAATCCTGGAGAGCGGTAGCGCTCTTAGTGCAATCCGTTCTTCGGCGGAAGTGGGATGATGGATGCTTAGTTTCCTCTAAGTATCCCGAAACGGTTATGTGACCCGTCTGGGGGCAAAATACGCGGACCAGTGCTGAAATTGGCCGATAAAGGTTCCGGTCTGGTTTTCCCCGCGGCTCCGTAGAAGGTTTAGTGGGATACCTCGACCAACATCTGAGAGGGAGTCCCACACTGTTCCTTTGGAGTCGCATATAAAGCGTTTCTCCTATGTAAAAAAATCTCTTCAGTTTACACATACCAAAAATCTAGTAAAATAATGTATCAGGAAAAGACAATCTTGTAATAAGTAGCTAAACATTCAAATTTGGAGATGACTATATCAAATTAGTACTGATCTTGAAATTAATCAAAAACCCTAGCTTTTGTTGATAAAAAATAAAACTTCTATATTTATTATATGTTTTCTTTTCGGGTATTGAACATCTAACATGTAGAAACTAAATAGGCCCTGGCTTATGATCATACGGCCTATGGTAACTCCGCTATATCCCTAATTGCAGAGATCAAAATCTTATTATGTACTCTTAATGTTTAAAAACTTCAATGAACTTCAGGCAAACTAAATTAAAATAAAGATGAATATGAAAAAAAACACACCAAAGCAAACGTGAAACGTGAAACGTGAAATATGTAGGAATGGGTGTTTTGGTGAACAACGATGTAGTTACACCTTAGTTTTAAAATCCCAATTTCAGCCCATTCGGTTCAGTAGTTTTTCGTGTTTACCTGGAATAAAAACATCTAACATGTAGGAACTAAATAGGCCCTGGCTTATTATAATACGGCCTATGGTAAGTCCGCTATCTCCCTTATTGCAGAGATCAAAATCTTATTATGTACTCTTAATGTTTAAAAACTTCAATAAACTTCAGGCAAACTACATTAAAATAAAGAAGAGTATGAAAAAAACACACTATAGCAAACGTGAAATATAAAAAAAAGTTAAACATTATGTATATAAAAAAAGTTAAATAACAAAAAATATCAAAAAAGTTGAAGTGAAATAAAAAAAGTTAAAGTCAAGTTTTAAAAGTTGGATTCGGATTTCAAAATAAACCTACTTGCTTCCTTTCAGACCGTTATTCGTAAGCCAGTCGAGCTTGAAGTCGTCACGGATGTCGTTCCAATAAATCTATCCGTGTCTCCTTCCTCTTTGAAGATCTTCAACGTATCTTCACAGAGGGCTGCAAATCACAGTTTATGATGATAAAAACTAGAGCGTTATGGCGTATGGCTGATAATAACAAACGACAACCAACAGACCTCTTAAACATATGTTTCGAAACTGAAATATTTTGATTTAGAATATCCTTAGTAAAATTATACAAAATTAATTGTTTGTCTTCACCCTTTGGCTTCGACCAACTTGAAACTGTATTCACCTCTGTGATTTGGAACAAAAATCATCACACGTTTACTTTGCATTAGCAATAATGTTTATACAATTTGAGGGTTAGAACGTTATACTATACTATTACCAAATTTATTTTAAATTTCCAACGTCCAAGAAACAAAAAAAAAAACTATAAAATATTTCGAAGAAATGAAGTAATGTTTATATTTTATTTATTGGATTAATAATTTAAATAGTATCAATGTTACAGCAGATAATATTCCATACTCATTGTAAATGTATAATATAAATAATAAGAGATTCATGAAATTATTATACATTTTCAATGGTAAATACACCAAATTCATAAAAGAATTTATGAATTTGGTGTATTTACCATTGACGTATATTTTTACGTAGAACGTATATACGTACGTTTTACGTACGTATAGTTTTACGTTGAACGTACGTCGTACGTCTTTTGTGTTGAACGTATATTTTTTTACGTTTTTTTAATTGTAAAAAAAGGTATTTCCGTATTAGTAGTTTTTTTCACTACTTCTTTAATTTGCTAGGGTTCCAGCATGGTTATTTATATGTAAGTTTGTATTAGTTATTATTTAATCTCGCTATAATAATAGCTAGATTAATAGCTGTATCAGTTATTATTTCATCTAACTTTAATAATAGCTAGATTAAATAATAACTAATACAAACTTAGATATAAATAACCATACTAAGTTATTAGTTAATTTTGTCTGCCTTATGTTAGTCATTAGTTGATTCGAAACAAACTTATTAGTCTGCCTAGCGTTATTACTAGAACACGTTTGGAATATTATTTTTAATCTTTCTCAGTAGGAGATTGTTTTTACGTGGGAGGTACTATAGTAGAAACGAAGATGGGACAGACTTTTTCAATTATAAAATAAAATTAAGGGAGTAATGTTGTCAGTTATTGTTGACCTTTTCATCTGAGTTTGATGTCCGTGCCACCCGAACATCGCCCACACGTGTCTATTTCTTCTCGCCACTGTTCATCTAAGTTTTAAATCGCTCCTATATGAGTTTCACGGAGCGTTCCTAATTTGTCTTGTCGTGTTTGTCAACTGATCCTCTCTGTGTGTTGTTATAATTAGAGACTTGTTACTGTGGTCTTTTGATCTTTGCTGGACAAAAATATATTTTCTCACAAAATTGATTACTCGGCTATGAAAGTTTTAATTAAACTTTGTGCTGCATATAGTTTCCACTATTTGTTTTAATTTAGTTTAATAAAAAAAATGAATTGTTATATACCAGTTAGGAAAGTGATTTAGTTCGATTCGATCTGTTTTGTTTGTCGTGATTGCGTCACTTAAATCAAAAATCCTCTCTGATAAGCTTACAAGCTTGGTAGAGATTACTTGAATCAGTCACTCAAGAATCAATTAAAAATCTATCTAATGATTAAAGGAGATATGTTTTTTAAAAGAGATCAGATTTTTTACTTTAGTTTACGTGTTAGGAATAGAGTATGAAAATAATTAATTGTTGTTCCAGTTGCAAGTATCCTTACCAACGAATGCTTGAAGTCATTACGCCTGTAGTTTTTAATGAATCATTCGTCTCAGGGCTTTCAAGTGACTTGATCCTAAACACTTTGATAAACTGTATTCTTTCATGTTTCAATTTTAGAAATAGTTGAATGAAGGCAAGATTGAAAAAAAATCTTGTTTGTGGATTCTGCTCTATCGACTATATAAATTATCGCGGGTATTTTATTCTTAGACATTATTCCATTGCATTTTTACTGCTGAGAACTATTAAGATTCATGTTCGTCCGAAGATGATTACATAAAATTCAAATTTTATTGACCCCATCCTAACCTTTGTGCAAACTAATATAGAAGTTACTATTAATACGAATCCAATCGTAATCGTAATAGATTATCTATTACTTTTGGTTAAGTATTTAGTCCTCTGAACGCACCGTTAGTTAAATTGAGTGTTATGGGGTAACATGGAAACTTATATGTATTTAAATAATATATATAGTTCTGTTGAAAAAAATTAATTTAACTGTGATAAAATACTAACGTTTGATTACTCGCTGTAAGCACTCACTTATCACAAAATTGTCTTCTACGTCCAGAGGAGAAAATTTAAAAACACTCACTTTCAATATTTTCGATGTTAAAGTTTTATCACTGATTCGGCCTCTAGACGATATCGTAATATCAGGATGAGTGGCTGTCACCGCAATCAGAAGCAGCTGATAAGACTCTGACTAACAGATTTATCACAATGTGGGTCATATCGAAGCCGCGGTCTACATTTCGTCGTCCCGCGCCATTGTGGGCAATGGCGGCGCTGTGCGTGTATTGTTGGCTCGGGGTGGTGGTGTTCACGTGGATCTCCGGAGGGTGGAACGCTCAAGCGAGAGATGTTGCAGGAAGTTTCAATCGAGTGCAGTTGTTGAAGTTTTACAACCAGCTCGAGTTGTTGAGTAGAGTGTCTCCCGCGAATATTATCAGTCGCATAAAACATATCGAGGCGGAATCTCCAAACGGTGTAAGAGGCGAAGGTTCTTGCAGCGATGCTCTGGATACCTTCGGCGAGGCTTTGGCTGCTGGGAAGATCTGGGCGATACAAAGTAAGTTAAAAGATGTGTATCTTTTGTTTTATAACTTTGTAAGCTGTTAATATCCGAATAAACAGTTTTATAATTTAGTCTTCATCACAGGTATTAGATTAGTAGCATTAGTTTCTTGGATCATTTATGGATTCCTATAAATTTTCTTTAACTATGTTGATTTGGTTCATAAAGTTTCAGTATTAATTAATAACGTACGAATCCTTCTAAAATAAATGTAGCGAGATAAAAACAATTGAGTTGTTGGATTAAGACGGGAATAATATCAATATGCGAAAAAGCTAGTGAGAATGGGATTTTTCTCTAATAAGCCTCATATTGATTATCCAGTTTTGTATGGTCTTCACTGTTGCATGAAATGTTGGATCTGAAACTCGAAAGCTACAATTGGTTTCGCTTATATGCATCATAGAAGTGCACAAAACGTCTCAGGCTGGGTAGGACACACATCAACGGCAGTGACCTTGTATTTACTATACTTCAAACTTTGGATGAAATTTATAAGTTGTATTTCATAAGGCACCAAAATTGTAAAGGTGTAATTTTTGGTTTACACCTTATATTTTTCTGCAGCAGTTTCAACAATATCCAATTTAAAAAAATTAATTTAGATCACCTACTGCCGGTCAAAATTCAACGAGTAAATATTTAGGTTTTGTTTTCTCACCTTGCTGTAATAAAACATGTGGCTGTATTTATTTACATTTTGTTGTTATTTCGTAACCAACATGGCAACTCTTAAGGCCCATGTTATTATTTTTTTCATATTTCAAACTCATTTTTCTACGTGCCCTTAAAAAATAATGCATTTATGATGGGATTGCGCACGATACAAGAAAATATAATTTTTTGGTGCGCATAGATTTTCCTCTCGTTATACACACGCTGAAAAAAGTGATAGCAAAAATCATGATTGTGTATTAATTATTGTAAGTAAATTACAGAGATAATTTTTTACAAACCGTTAACAAATTGGCAGAATTAATAGAAATGATGTAAATTACAACACACATGAGTAGATATTATTAATTCCCATACAGTTTGATAATATTTTCCATTTCAAAAAACTTATAGAATTATTTTCTTACGTTAACACCACTGCACTGCGCGCAGTTCAATCAAAAAGATTTAAATACTGTAAGGTCGCATGTGAAGGCAAGTCAACACGCCATTGCATTGTCTGGAAGATATATCTTTTTAGAACACATGTTCACTCGATTTCTTCCTTTAAGGTGTAAAAAACAACAACCTGCAGGATTATTGAACTTTTTTAACCGTGCTAATATTTGTCAGTGGTGGACGCCAGCTCCAAGGTGCCCGCAGGCCTGCTGGACGGCAACCTTGTGGACCTGGGGGCGTACGACGAGTGCGTGGACGTCGCGGTGGAGGGAGCCGCGGGGGCGGGGACGGCCTTCACTGGGCAACACTGCCTGGTCGTGCTCCACCTCAGCTTCTCCTCCCCGCCGGCCTTCGCCCCTCCGGTAAGCTGCTTGAAACAACCGTGATGTAATGTGACGGTAGAATCGGATCAAAATAACTATTTAAAAGAAAAATTCGATTTCGTACAAACTACAGTTATAGCTGATTCAATCACTAACGTACAGTTAAAATTCGATTTCGTATTGAATAAACTAACAACACTGGTGTGAACACCGGAAAAGGGCGTATTTAGGGATAGGAGGAAAAGAGGACAGTTCTCATGTCCTGGAAATTGTTATTGACGCGAAATTTAAATAGTTTTAACCATGTGAGATGATCAGTGGGCGAGTATGATGTATTTGTCCACTCATCAGAGCATTAGAGTCGGGCCAGGCCTTGCCGTGACGTGACGAGTATGTATAGCCGGTTCCATTTGATTACACAGGTTTCATTCACACCGAAAATGGACGCGACGTGACGTGTATGTATAGCAGCACCTTAAATGTCTTTTGGCAATATTCAACCGCTTTCACTATTCTCTACTACAAAGACTTTTTTCCCAGGGAGTGTTGGCGGTCCTGGGGGACTCCCTGGCGTACACGTTCGCCCTGTGCATGCCGTCGTCCTGCAGCCCGGCGACACTAGCGCTGGCCCTTGCCGACGTGGCGGGGGACATCAACTACCTCACCCCGGCCAACGTGACGGTGGCGCTCACCGTGGAGCCCACCGACTGTCACGTCAAGCAGCGGCCGCCGCTCAGCACCGCCGAGCTCATGGGCATGTGAGGACTGACCTAGCTCCGGCGATGGTCGAGTGTTTGTAGTCGACTGAAAAATTAACATACTACAACCGTAAAACAGTGCGAAAGAATGTGGAAAAATTATTAGTAGGCTCTCTTTTTTACTCACGCAGTCGATTTTTATTCAGATTGATTCAGTCGCGAAGTGCTGATTGAACATACTTTATTTGACTCATCTTTACGTCTGATTCAGTCGTTACACATTCCGACTGAGTCATGTTTAGATAAACAACCTAAACATTTGAATGCACCTACAGCAGGTGGCATATAACGTGATGATAGATAAATCAAAAAGAAATTAGTTAGTTAGTTAGTTACCTATTTGTAAATTCAATGTTAAAATATTTAATATATTGTTGATTAAATTACGAAAATCCGTTTTAACTTATATTATTCGACTAATAAGGCGAAATAGAGCAATAAACAATCGGTCAATTTAATGATAATTATATATTTGAATTATAATCAAATAATAATCTAAGTATAAAAGGAATGAATACAATCCATGTCAGAAACGTACTTATTAAGTACGTAATTTAAAAAGAGTTCGACTACTATCAATTGACTAATTAGTCGTTGGATTGAAAGCTGAAATTGGCCAACAATTTAACACGTTTTTTGGAACTGAAAATTTTTATTTTTTACTTGTCCATATAACGTTTAATTTTTTTTCAAGTTTACAATAAGTAAAACTACTGAACGATAGGTTTTAACTAAGAGCTGCAAAAATGTATAAATATGAAGACATACACAATATTGTCGATTATAATACTCCATTATAGTACTCTAATGTTTTAAGTACATAAAAAGCTGAGCCAGCTATAAAGCCGATTTTTAACTTGTATTTAGTTAGATGTATATGTCGAATTAATACATTAATGAGTTTTGTTGCGTTTGTGATCCAGTTTTTGATGGGTAATTTACTTTGTTTCAGAATAGTGACTCTATGCTGCATCATATTAGTTGCTATATCAACTATTATCGATCTGACGTTAATGTATCAAAACGAATATCCTGAAATTCAAGGTTGGTTCTTGTATTTTTAATAAGGTCATTTATATTTATTGTTTTGAATACAGTAAGCAAAATAATAGATTAATTTTTTAACTGGACTGTTGCAAGTAAAATATACGGTAGGGGGGCTATGTATGATAGACGAATATGTACAAGTTAAGAAAGTTGAGGCCACATTTTATTGAAGTTTAAAACATTAACCTGCAAAATGTATCTTGATATCTATAATATTGTGTATAATTAAAAATATCACAGCCTACCTATAAGTTAAAATATAATTACATCAAGTATAATTAATAATTTACTATGTAAGAAATATGTTTTAAATATACTTATTTGACGTTAATTTTACTTCCAAATTAGTTTCCAAAGTCACAACCTTTATGTTCAAGAAATATAAACATTTAATATTCTATTAATATTTAAAATACGTTTCTACATTGACATTTTAAAACACTAAATGAAATAGCAATAAAATGTAGGGAAAAAGATTTTAAAGGGAAATCAAAACTCATCCACACTTATATTTCTAAAGAAATTATATTTAATGAAATCTCGAAATAAAAATTACATCTCAATTAGGACATATTAATCTCTAACTCGGCCCCCGCAGAGCCGCGGGGTGCGCTGCGGACGCTGACGGCGTTCTCCGTGTACACCAACGGACGCCGGCTGGCGGACACCCGCGTCCCCCGGGACTCCCTCGGCGTCCTGCACGCGCTCAAGGTGCTGGGCATCGCCTGGGTGACGCTCGGCCACCGCGTGCGGTTCTCCGTCCAGGCGCCCCTCACCAACCTCCTCCGGGTGGCCGATGTCAGTTGGTAACACCACAGTCTGTTTGGGTACAGTACAGAGAAGAATCAAACAGAGGTCGCTTTTCAATGGGTCTTCTGTTGCGCCCAAGTACTATTTACAGTTAAATCAAGTTACGGTTACAGTTAATTTACTAGTTACACCCAGTTACTAGTTACAGTTTAGTTAAATTAGGAGAGGGCAGCGACGGTGCTGCTCTCTCGCGGAGTTAATGGTAAACTAAATCCTCGAAACCCGCTGGGTAGTGCTCGACACCCACTGAGCGCAACATTAGAAGGTACCTCTGTATGGTTCTTCTCTGTGGGTGAAGTAGGAGTAGCGCCGACGAGAAAAAAATAGGATTATTTTAATTAAGAGTTTGTTAAAAAATGAATATGAGCATGTAAAAATAAAATGTCTTTAAAGAACTCTTTACAACTATATGTGTCTATTTAGAAAGCACAGTTTATATAAGTGACTTCACTGTTGTGGTTGAATTTTAAAATTTAATTCATAAAATTACGCTTAGAGTTTGAAGAAATATTTATTTTGGTCATCTAATTTACATACCATTTTAAAGAAGAGGAAGTTTCTGTATGTTTGGATGTGGCAAGTGAACGTGAAAAATGCTGAACCGACTGGGTTGAAATTTCACAGAGAGGTAGATCTTAAATCTGGGAAACACATAGGCCTGTATTTTTTTTTTAAATCTCCTCGAGCTACGCCCCGTGAACGTCCTCAATTTCAATGTTAACATTTTATAAGGATGTAAACATTCAAACTCAGAAATGTAAACAGCTGTGGGTACTAATTTGACAGCCAGTCTAAGAGCAATGGCAAGATCAGCTGCTTCAAGCTATCTATCAAAGAGCGAAGACACGAGCAACTGCTAGTGATCTATGAATAAACTCAGTCAAAATCAAATAATTAGAAGTGCAATTTAAGTTGTATTATAACACTTTTTATGATCCAAGGGTACTAAATATCTCCATAAGCTTATATTATTATTTTGTTTCATTCACAGTGTACCATGAGTTTACCTACTAAAACCACTTCTTCTTAGTTAAGTTTGCTGCTTAATTGCGCAATAAAGCTCATAGTTTTCTCTAAGGTAGATATTAAGATTATTATCGCTTTGAACTTTTGAAAGCGATTCTGATTCAGTTATGAGACCGCAAAACAAAAGTTTCTTTAGCAAAATAATGCTAATCTTAGTTTTAGGGCATTCTGTATCAATTATTATAGCAAGTGAGTTTAGTGAGTCTTATGCTTATTGGAATAATAATTTTCAGTATATTGAAGACTGGTCGAGCATGGTAGTGCTAAACGCAACGTTATCAGTGGACGTGTTCTTCCTTATCAGCGGCATCCTCAACACGTACGGGTATATGAACTTGGCGCGACAACGTGGAAAGAGCCTGCTGTCGCACGTAGTGGGCTACGTGCACCGCTACCTCAGGTAACCTACCGCACACCTGATAAGAGATAACGTATGGAACTGGCAGCAGGGGAGCAGTGATACCTGCAACATGTTTGTTGAATATGTTGTTGGACTAATACACCGGGAGGCGGGAACGATCCAACATATTTCATCCACGTAAACTGTTGGTTTAGGTGAACAAGTAACATGCAATGGTAACTAGATGTTACTTGAATAACTAATGCTTACAATGTAGCAATGCTGTTGGGAAATACACCATTGTGTCGTGTTATCTTATATGTTATTGTTACTAATCACTTTAGCAAATAAAGGATGATGAGAAGCTAGACACCGATACAATTCTCGTGATTCTAGAATTACTAATATTTAATCCAAGCACAGTCACATGAGGCTTACGGTCTGTCAGGTCTTATTGCTTAGCTACATACAATATGATTGGATGAGTTCTTAATCATTTTATGTTGTATCTTATCATGGTATAAGGCAAGCTAATGGCATAGATATGTTATTCAAGGAGCACATCACTGATAAAACTGTGTGAGCACATCAAAATTAAAACATAATTTTTGTATTACTGTAGAGTTATTTTATTCAGATTTTTATGTTATCATGACCCTGTAACCCTGTTTATGTTATCATTACAAAAATAGTTTTATATCTAGCATGTAAGTAATTGCATTCCTAGCACAATGACAAGAGAAATCTCCTCTAATAGTTAGGAATTAATTAATTATTAAAAGGCGATGAAGAAATTTAGATACTGAGATTGCAGGATTGTACTATTCAGCCGTATCAACCGTGATTTCACTTGACGTGAATTCAGATAAATAAACCCCTATCTGAATAGCTATGACCATTAGTGATATGACATTCGAGTGAATAAATACTTGACAATTGTATTTGAAGGAAATCAATTTTATATTTAACTAATTATTCGACTAACTAGGAATTAATTTACTACTTAACAAATGCATAAAGATATTTGTTTACTGAGATTACAGTTTTGTTCAATTCAGCTGTATCATTACCGTGACAGCAAGTAACGTCTCTTCATAAAAAAAAACAAAAACTGCAATCAGTGTTATGGCATTTGACTGAAATATTGTCCTTTTAGAACAATAATAGTAATATTTTCTTTAGTAAATTAATATTACATATTCAAATACATTTTTGAACATTAGGTCAGTAATAGGTATTTATAAGTGCATAATAGGTAATCATAGGTATAGGTATACGTTAGTATTATTGGTTATAATCGTTATTAAAATAGGTTATTATCGGTAAATAGTAGGTATTTTAGAATAATAGGTCATTCAAACTTAGGTTAATGCTATCCTATCACTAGTTTAAGTCATTATTGTGACCACGAACGATTTTAAATAATTTTTTATTCTGTAATACTGTAGTCACACGCATATTTACTAGGTAGGAGTTGTTAGTGACACTGTAACCTGGAAAACCTCTTTAAAGTGTTAAAAAGGAATATTTTTTGTATCCATATATCCCAAAATTATTTTTATATGTATATAAATGGGACAACTTTAAATTTGGGGGGGGGGGGAGAGTAAATTTGCAAACCAAAATAATATTACACGCCCCATTTTCTATCTGTATCAAACTAAATTGATGTTTACTCTTAATTCTACAGGTTTTAAATTACTGACTTTTAAAATTATTGTAGCAAGTAATCCAGTTGTTAAAAGTTCATTCGAACTTTGAATTTATCTTTAATGTAGTGGCATATTTAAGGAAAAATTAGTTTGTGCACGGAGCACAACAGCAAGATTAACGAAAAACAAACATAAATGATATATTTTGTAATTATGAATGATAGGGCATGTACAAGGCAGGAGAAAAACTGCTGATATTAGCAAGTTTATAATCAGAAGCAGCCGCGCCGCGCCGCCTCGAGCTCCGTATTTATGTCTTTAATTTAGCTTCTCTTTGCAGTAATGTTTACAAAATATACATTCTTCTTCTTTCCCCTCCTACAACTACTATACATTCAGTCTCCTTTTTGAAATAAAAACTAAATTAATTATAAGATAAATTTCATATAAGTTGATCTATTTTACATTATAGTGAAACAATAACTGACTATTGATAAGCATAATAATAAAAGTTATAATGTTGCTCCGTATGTTATTACAATGGCAAACCAAAACTATTTTTCCACGCTAAGTTACTTAGACTGCATCGGCGTGACCTATGCTAACTACTATTAACGTATATAGCAGAAAATTTCATATTGAATCAGTTTTAGACTTATAAATAAATAAAACTCCCCATGTGTGTTTTTCTTAAAAATGAATTGGTTTTCATGATGATTTCATGACAGGTTAATGTGCTGGATTCAGCATGCGTCATTGTATTGTTCGTCTATATTGAAGTCTTCGGCAATAACCATAAGTGTGGCAAGTTTTTGTAGGTTCTCTGTAGCCTGATTTATCTTTAGTAGAACCTTAATTGTAACTTCAGCCTTTTTAAACGGTCATAATGGAATGTAATAAAACAATCTATAATTCATATATATTTCATTTCGTAAGGCGATTCTTTGCATCAAAATTGTGGGCGTCTGGCAAGTCGTAGAAAGATGGGAGAGGGCTCAAATTAAAGGTCTCTATTCCGTAATAGCAGGAAAAATAAAGAAATTGCTTGAAATTCACCAGAAAACAAAAAATTACGTAAAATATCTGGCATTTAAAACGCATTGGGATATAAAAACGTCTGCTTTTTTTTTACATAAAACATGTGATGCTGATATTTGATTGAAAACCGTGTGGTAGGCTAGATATCAATATAAGGTCGATTCAGTTTTCTATGAAGGTATTTTCTACTATAATAAATAAGGATTGTTTTAATTTTCCCTCATTAGGGGTTTTTTGCCTCTTCAAGCCACTAGTTGCTATTACAATCCTAAAAACCAGGATTATGATTGTTTTACTGGATTTTTCCAAGTAGGCTAAATGAAAAAAATCCGGTACGATAACTTTAATACTGTAGTACTTCTGCCCTGGGCCAGGTTGACGCCGGCCTACGCGCTGATGATGCTGGTGACGGCGACGTGGCTGTACCGCCTGGGCGACGGGCCGCTGTGGGACCGCCTGGTGGGCCGCGCCAGGCGGGACTGCCAGCAGTACGATAACATTCTGTAGTACTTCTGCCCTGGGCCAGGTTGACGCCGGTCTACGCGCTAATGATGCTGGTGACGGCGACGTGGCTGTACCGCCTGGACGATGGGCCGTTGTGGGACCGCCTGGTGGGCCGCGCCAGGCGGGACTGCCAGCAGTACGATAACATTCTGTAGTACTCCTGCCCTGGGCCAGGTTGACGCCGGCCTACGCGCTGATGATGCTGGTGACGGCGACGTGGCTGTACCGCCTGGGCGACGGGCCGCTGTGGGACCGCCTGGTGGGCCGCGCCAGGCGGGACTGCCAGCAGTACGATAACATTCTGTAGTACTTCTGCCCTGGGCCAGGTTGACGCCGGTCTACGCGCTAATGATGCTGGTGACGGCGACGTGGCTGTACCGCCTGGACGATGGGCCGTTGTGGGACCGCCTGGTGGGCCGCGCCAGGCGGGACTGCCAGCAGTACGATAACATTCTGTAGTACTTCTGCCCTGGGCCAGGTTGACGCCGGCCTACGCGCTGATGATGCTGGTGACGGCGACCTGGCTGTACCGCCTGGGCGACGGGCCGCTGTGGGACCGCCTGGTGGGCCGCGCCAGGCGGGACTGCCAGCAGTACGATAACATTCTGTAGTACTTCTGCCCTGAGCCAGGTTGACGCCGGCCTACGCGCTGATGATGCTGGTGACGGCGACCTGGCTGTACCGCCTGGGCGACGGGCCGCTGTGGGACCACCTGGTGGGCCGCGCCAGGCGGGACTGCCAGCAGTAGGATAACATTTTGTAGTACTTCTGCCTTGGGCCAGGTTGACTCCGGCCTACGCGCTGATGATGCTGGTGACGGCGACATGGCTGTACCGCCTGGACGACGGGCCGCTGTGGGACCACCTGGTGGGCCGCGCCAGGCGGGACTGCCAGCAGTAGGATAACATTTTGTAGTACTTCTGCCCTGGGCCAGGTTGACTCCGGCCTACGCGCTGATGATGCTGGTGACGGCGACGTGGCTGTACCGCCTGGGCGACGGGCCGCTGTGGGACCGCCTGGTGGGCCGCGCCAGGCGGGACTGCCAGCAGTACGATAACATTCTGTAGTACTTCTGCCCTGGGCCAGGTTGACTCCGGCCTACGCGCTGATGATGCTGGTGACGGCGACGTGGCTGTACCGCCTGGGCGACGGGCCGCTGTGGGACCGCCTGGTGGGCCGCGCCAGGCGTGACTGCCAGCAGTACGATAACATTTTGTAGTACTTCTGCCCTGGGCCAGGTTGACGCCGGCCTACGCGCTGATGATGCTGGTGACGGCGACGTGGCTGTACCGCCTGGGCGACGGGCCGCTGTGGGACCACCTAGTGGGCCGCGCCAGGCGGGACTGCCAGCAGTACGATAACATTTTGTAGTACTTCTGCCCTGGGCCAGGTTGACGCCGGCCTACGCGCTGATGATGCTGGTGACGGCGACGTGGCTGTACCGCCTGGGCGACGGGCCGCTGTGGGACCGCCTGGTGGGCCGCGCCAGGCGGGACTGCCAGCAGTAGGATAACATTCTGTAGTACTTCTGCCCTGGGCCAGGTTGACGCCGGCCTACGCGCTAATGATGCTGGTGACGGCGACGTGGCTGTACCGCCTGGGCGACGGGCCGCTGTGGGACCGCCTGGTGGGCCACGCCAGGCGGGACTGCCAGCAGTACTGGTGGTCGGGCCTCCTCTACGTCAACAACTATTACAACCCCAATAACAACGTACGTAGCAAACAGTTCGTTCCCTCTGAAATTAACTTGGGCCGTTGGGTTTCACGTGTAAAATTAAGCATGGTTCCAAACTACCAAAGCATGAAATTCCAAGTCATGTATCTTTATCAATGAGTGGCTGTTTGTGGAAAGAGTGCTAAATACCTTTTCTTAACATTAAATATTATATTTTTGTTAAACTTCGACGAAAGGACACACGTTTTCAGCGAAAGATAAATATTCATGCCTTTCTTCGTTGTTATCTGTTAATAAAAATAACGTTGTTCTATGAACTTCGATGAAAATGTAATATAAGCAAAATTGAAAATGTATTATAAACAAAATAACCTTATTTATTAATTCATTGTAACTTACTTTTGTTTTTAGAAATATTTAAGTATATTAATCTTCACTGAATTTTTTTGATATCTTTCTCATAGTTAGCAGGAAAAGCAAAAAATGGACATAAAAATGAACACAGTTGTTGTATGTAATTTACAAATTGATAAGTGTGCATGTTTTCTTATTTTTTAAATGTAAACTTATATTAATGCTATAGTGTAATTGGCTATGGCTGTATTATAGCAGTGTAAAAATTGTATAAATAAGTAAATAAATAAATAACAAATTGAAAATATATTTCAAGAACAATATAAGTTGCTACAATGCCTGCACTAAGAATGTGGCTGAAAAAATTGCAATATAGATTATGAGTTATATATTTTCTTTAACTGTCAAGGGTTACTTTTAGCAAAGGCCAATAGAATTTCAACAAAAGAAATGTATTGAAACGATGAATTTCAGATAAGGCCTACTAGTAAGTCTTCATGATTAATCCTTTGTGAACGAGGGTGCGCACAGTAGCTGACGCACTCATCTGCAATCTCTTTGTCAATGAAGCCTTGCTCTCTTTCAAAAAAACATTGTATAGCAAACTCGCGTAAATTAGTACTGCCATGTTTTCTTAAATCCAGTATAGTGTTACAGTAGATACTTTGTTGCAGTGCATGATGCAGTCTTGGTACCTGGCGGCGGACATGCAGCTGTTCTGGCTGTCCCCTCTAGTGTCTACCCCCTGTGTTGCAGTGCATGATGCAGTCGTGGTACCTGGCGGCGGACATGCAGCTGTTCTGGCTGTCCCCTCTAGTGTCTACCCCCTGTGTTGCAGTGCATGATGCAGACGTGGTACCTGGCGGCGGACATGCAGCTGTTCTGGCTGTCCCCTCTAGTGTCTACCCCCTGTGTTGCAGTGCATGATGCAGTCGTGGTACCTGGCGGCGGACATGCAGCTGTTCTGGCTGTCCCCTCTAGTGTCTACCCCCTGTGTTGCAGTGCATGATGCAGACGTGGTACCTGGCGGCGGACATGCAGCTGTTCTGGCTGTCCCCTCTAGTGTCTACCCCCTGTGTTGCAGTGCATGATGCAGTCGTGGTACCTGGCGGCGGACATGCAGCTGTTCTGGCTGTCCCCTCTAGTGTCTACCCCCTGTGTTGCAGTGCATGATGCAGACGTGGTACCTGGCGGCGGACATGCAGCTGTTCTGGCTGTCCCCTCTAGTGTCTACCCCCTGTGTTGCAGTGCATGATGCAGACGTGGTACCTGGCGGCGGACATGCAGCTGTTCTGGCTGTCCCCTCTAGTGTCTACCCCCTGTGTTGCAGTGCATGATGCAGACGTGGTACCTGGCGGCGGACATGCAGCTGTTCTGGCTGTCCCCTCTAGTGTCTACCCCCTGTGTTGCAGTGCATGATGCAGTCGTGGTACCTGGCGGCGGACATGCAGCTGTTCTGGCTGTCCCCTCTAGTGTCTACCCCCTGTGTTGCAGTGCATGATGCAGTCGTGGTACCTGGCGGCGGACATGCAGCTGTTCTGGCTGTCCCCTCTAGTGTCTACCCCCTGTGTTGCAGTACATGATGCAGTCGTGGTACCTGGTGGCGGACATGCAGCTGTTCTGGCTGTCCCCTCTAGTGTCTACCCCCTGTGTTGCAGTGCATGATGCAGTCGTGGTACCTGGCGGCGGACATGCAGCTGTTCTGGCTGTCCCCTCTGGTGCTCTACCCCCTGTGGCGGTGGCCGACTGCAGGGATTTTGAATCTCATCACTCTAGTCGTCATATCGATTATTGTTCCTTTCGTAGTGGCGTACACCGACAAGATCAAAACTCCCATCCCGATATCATTCGAGTAAGTTTTATTTTATGCATAGATGTATGAGATGTATACGATTCAGATATTTAATAATTGTAATAATATACTAAGTAATATACAATAAGTATACTAGGGGTCCCATGCGCAAATTCCGCATTTTTATATTATTTATATGTAGGAAACTCACTTATAGTTAAAATAAATTGTATGGCTTCAAACTCACATTTATTAACTAAATTAACATTTTAAATTGAAATTTAAAGACCTCACCTAAGTAAACAAAGGCCTGACTGAACAAAACACACACAATTTTTATTTATCGCCCTTGGAATGTTTTTATTTTTGTCGTCTTCTCGCACAACAGTAGGATAACGGAAGTTTTTCAAGGAGCCCATGTGCAAATTGCTCATTTTAATATTTTCTCTGGTGTTCAATTAGTCTTTTTCTCCCAGGAGTTCTATGTTCTTGGCGAAGGTTACGCATATTTTTCTTAATCACATCGAGTAGTTTTTCTCTATGCCCTCTCCTACTTTATGTTTCCGGGTTCAGTTTGCAATATATTTATAATCTAACGATCATGGATCTTCACCATAAATAATTATTTACCTGCCTCAATTTGGTCAAAATTACCAGTGAAGTGGCCCAAATTCATTTTTCTAACCTGCATTGAATTTTGTTTACATTAGCATTCAATCTTTTTTTGTTTACGTGACTGGTTAGAAATTCGTCTCAAGGTAATCAGCTGTTAAATTACAATCACATTTTAAAACCGTTATAACGTAAGTTGGTCAGCACTGGAGCGTTGAAAGCGCCCTCTATAAATAAATTAAAAGCCTTGGGGGTCGAAGTCGAAAAATAAATGCCTATTTTAACTATCTGTCGCAGGTGCGCTACATTATAAGTTTTAAAATGACACCTCAATCGTAAAAATCGGTTAAGTAGGACGCCTGAAAAAGGGATCTAACAGAAAAAAAACCCTTATTGTATTAAGTATATAGATAGATGATTATTCCGCACAATGAACAACCATAAAATGGTTCAGCGTGTTCATATATCTAACATAGCAGTAATGGATTTTTTGTTTAACAAGAACAATGGCTACATCTGAGCACAATTTTTCATCAGTCGATTGTCAAAAACTAGCTGATCTTTAGTTCTTGAACTTAAAACCTCTTCAGCTGGCTAAACTTTTAAATTTAAACAAGTTGTAAAAGCTCTCTTTTGTAAAAAGGTTTTTAAGTGTTTTAGGTTTTTTTTTTTAAACTGTAGTTTAATAGAATAAGCAGTAGGGCTATTACGAAAAATATAGTTCATTTCAAGGGATTAAGTTGTTTTAACACTTAGTAATTTTTTCTCCGGAAAAACTTTACCTCACACAAAAAGTCACTTTCGGCCTTTGTAATAAATAAGTTTTAGAATATTTTGATTAATTACAAAGAAAACTGTAAAATCACCTTATTCGAATATCAAAACCTCTTTATTTGAGACCAGTTCAACGTTGTTTGGCAACCAGGGTAGTAATTAAGGGAGCACAAAGACCCACCATACTAATCTCATGGGATTAAATGTGTCTCTCACTTCGAGAGAGGATAGTTTTCTAATATATATATATATATATATATATATATATATAAAACACAACAATCAACTCCTATTGCACAATTCATGGTACTTTACATTAATACTCATTCAGTCTTCAACATGACCTTTACTATGGTCAAATCCATAGGGTTTTATACGCTTGCCAATTTCGAATTTCATCAACACATTTGAAGGGCATTACCCTCATCAGGACGCCCGGACTCGTGGGCATCATCGGTATTTTTACGAGCTTTGTGAAGTGTCGGCTGAATGTCCTGTGGATTGTTTGTTTCAGTTGCTTGCGCTATTGCCACTCTCGGCTATCAAAATTTATTTTTGTCGCTTTTGGTTTGACAATGACAGTAAAAAGAAGCTATACGATGATGATAACTATGTTGACGACACGACTGTGGTTTTTACAAAAAATAATTTTTGTCAAATCATACATATTCAACAGGATATTTCTCAAAATTTTGCTAAAAGTCTCGAAGAAAACGTTTATAACTAAACAACTCACTAAATATAATCGTAGTTTCAAATCATATAAATTGCATTTATTTGAAATTATCTCTAATTCTCTTTTATGCGATAGCTACTTCTTTTAATAATCTTTAACTGTAACTAAAAAATGTTTCGGGTCTTGATCATGTTACATAAAACAGTCATGGTGTGTGCAGTGAAATACACTCCATGATGGCCTCCGTATACCCAAAATCACTTGATGCCATAACTAGATGCAAACTTAAACTCTAGACTCCCTTAATATTCCTCTTTAAAAGTAGATTATATTATACTAAAAGCTTGTAAATATATATTAAGCCTGATTCACTAGACGTAAATCCTATGATGTTTCTCTATTTGTTTTATTTTAACTTATTCGTGTAATGTTTTCCTTTCCAGCCAAGAAAAAGTAAATCGAGAAATGGCCGAACTATATTTTCCTACTCATACAAAGGCAGTGTCATACCTTATTGGGATTCTAACTGGATACTACTTACACATTTTGAAATTTAATAACTTTATTTTAAACATCAACTGGGTGAGTATATAACTTAGTGATCCTAAAGTAAAAATATGTCTCATCAACACATTGAAAAAATGAACAGAATAATTGAATATAATTGTAGATTAATAAGCTTGGTGGATAAAAAATAATAAACTGTTTCTAAAACAAAATAAATTGAATAGTCTGTAACTATCTTAGTAATAAAAGAAAATTCTTTTTTAGCTGACCAACTTGAGTATTTGGGCTCTAGCTGTGATCTCAATTGGCTACGGATTGTTTGGAGGCTACTACATATTCCAGCTGGACAGTCCCTACGACCAATTGCAGTCTTCTTTCTACATTGGGGTTTACAGGTTCTTTTGGTCTATTGGTCTCGCATGGGTTATACTGGCGTGCACAGTTGGATATGGTGGTAAGACTGAGTAATATAATGTCGTTCACAATTGGATATGGTGGTAAGACTGAGTCATACATGGGGACCCAGTTGTATATGGAGGCAAGACTTGGCTGGGGATATCTACTGGCGTGCACAGTTCGATATGGGGGCAAGACGTGGCTGGGGATTTGTACTGGCGTGCACAGTTGGATATGGGGGCAAGACGTGCCTGGGGCTATGTACTGATGTGCACAGTTGATATGGGGGCAAGGCGTGCCTGGGGCTATGTACTGATGTGCACAGTTGGATATGGGGGCAAGACGTGCCTGGGGCTATGTACTGATGTGCACAGTTGATATGGGGGCAAGGCGTGGCTGGGGATGTGTACTGGTGTGCACAGTTGGATATGGGGGCAAGACGTGCCTTGGGTTATGTACTGGTGTGCACAGTTGGATATGGGGGCAAGACTTGGCTGGGGATGTGTACTGGCGTGCACAGTTGGATATGGGGGCAAGACTTGGCTGGAGATACGTACTGGCGTGCAAAGTTGGATATGGGGGCAAGACGTAGTCAAGACGTGACCAAGTGGATGTGGGGGTAGGGCGTAACCAATGTTTGGGCAAGACGTGGCTGGGGATATGTACTGGCATGCACAGTTGGATATGGGGGCAAGACTTGGCTGGAGATACGTACTGGCGTGCACAGTTGGATATAGGGGCAAAACCTGGCTGGGGATATGTACTGGCGTGCACAGTTGGATATGGGGGTAAGACTTGGCTGGGGATATGTACTGGCGTGCACAGTTGGATATGGGGGCAAGACTTGGCTGGAGATATGTACTGGCGTGCACAGTTGGATATGGGGGTAAGACTTGGCTGGAGATATGTACTGGCGTGCACAGTTGGATATGGGGGTAAGACTTGGCTGGAGATATGTACTGGCGTGCACAGTTGGATATAGGGGCAAAACCTGGCTGGGGATATGTACTGGCATGCACAGTTGGATATGGGGGCAAGACTTGGCTGGAGATACGTACTGGCGTGCAAAGTTGGATATGGGGGCAAGACGTAGTCAAGACGTGACCAAGTGGATGTGGGGGTAGGGCGTAACCAATGTTTGGGCAAGACGTGGCTGGGGATATGTACTGGCGTGCACAGTCGGATATGGGGGTAAGACTTGGCTGGAGATATGTACTGGCGTGCACAGTTGGATTTAGGGGCAAAACCTGGCTGGGGATATGTACTGGCATGCACAGTTGGATGGGGGCAAGACGTAGTCAAGACGTGACCAAGTGGATGTGGGGGTAGGGCGTAACCAATGTGTGGGCAAGACGTGGCTGGGGATATGTACTGGCATGCACAGTTGGATATGGGGGCAAGAATATGCTGGCATATGCACTGGCGTGCACAGTTGGATATGGGGGTAAGACTTGGCTGGGGATATGTACTGGCGTGCACAGTTGGATATGGGGGCAAGAATATGCTGGCATATGCACTGGCGTGCACAGTTGGATATGGGGGTAAGACTTGGCTGGAGATATGTACTGGCGTGCACAGTTGGATATGGGGGTAAGACTTGGCTGGAGATATGTACTGGCGTGCACAGTTGGATATAGGGGCAAAACCTGGCTGGGGATATGTACTGGCATGCACAGTTGGATATGGGGGCAAGACTTGGCTGGAGATACGTACTGGCGTGCACAGTTGGATATAGGGGCAAAACCTGGCTGGGGATATGTACTGGCATGCACAGTTGGATGGGGGCAAGACGTAGTCAAGACGTGACCAAGTGGATGTGGGGGTAGGGCGTAACCAATGTGTGGGCAAGACGTGGCTGGGGATATGTACTGGCATGCACAGTTGGATATGGGGGCAAGAATATGCTGGCATATGCACTGGCGTGCACAGTTGGATATGGGGGCAAGAATATGCTGGCATATGCACTGGCGTGCACAGTTGGATATGGGGGTAAGACTTGGCTGGAGATATGTACTGGCGTGCACAGTTGGATATGGGGGTAAGACTTGGCTGGAGATATGTACTGGCGTGCACAGTTGGATATAGGGGCAAAACCTGGCTGGGGATATGTACTGGCATGCACAGTTGGATATGGGGGCAAGACTTGGCTGGAGATACGTACTGGCGTGCACAGTTGGATATAGGGGCAAAACCTGGCTGGGGATATGTACTGGCGTGCACAGTTGGATATGGGGGTAAGACTTGGCTGGGGATATGTACTGGCGTGCACAGTTGGATATGGGGGCAAGACTTGGCTGGAGATATGTACTGGCGTGCACAGTTGGATATGGGGGTAAGACTTGGCTGGAGATATGTACTGGCGTGCACAGTTGGATATGGGGGTAAGACTTGGCTGGAGATATGTACTGGCGTGCACAGTTGGATATAGGGGCAAAACCTGGCTGGGGATATGTACTGGCATGCACAGTTGGATATGGGGGCAAGACTTGGCTGGAGATACGTACTGGCGTGCAAAGTTGGATATGGGGGCAAGACGTAGTCAAGACGTGACCAAGTGGATGTGGGGGTAGGGCGTAACCAATGTTTGGGCAAGACGTGGCTGGGGATATGTACTGGCGTGCACAGTCGGATATGGGGGTAAGACTTGGCTGGAGATATGTACTGGCGTGCACAGTTGGATTTAGGGGCAAAACCTGGCTGGGGATATGTACTGGCATGCACAGTTGGATGGGGGCAAGACGTAGTCAAGACGTGACCAAGTGGATGTGGGGGTAGGGCGTAACCAATGTGTGGGCAAGACGTGACCAAGTTGATGTGGGGGTAGGGCGTAACTTGGGTTGTACTGGCACGGACATGCTTGGGTCATACCTGCGTGCCCAGCTGGATATGGAAGACAGAACTTGGGTTATACTGTTGTGCACAGTTGGATGTGGGGGTAGTGTGTACTGGCATGGACAGTTAGTTGGATATGGGCAAGAATTTGCTTGGGTCAGCCTGGTGTACACAGTTGGATAAGGGCGCAAGACGTAGCTGGAGATGTACTGTGTGCTGTCGGATACAGGGCACATAGATTTGATCATTCTGCCGTGCACATTTTGGAATTGGGGATAGGACGTCTTAGCGAAAATAAATGTTGAGTACTGTGGTGATTGGGCCTTGAATGTATAAAATTTTATATGATTTCTCTTTAAAACGTTATCCAATCTAAAAGCTTTTAATATGAATAATTAATAGACCTCCCATTCTTATGGCCAACTAGTTTTGGGTGACCCAGAATATTAAGTTGACATAGTTTCATTGATTACCAACAGAGGGTGCTTCTATCGACCCCTTATTTTGGCTACGTATTTATACAATTTGTATTCTATCTAGCATAAATCAATAATTAATTGACTAATGCTTGTTTTATGTGTCACCAAATGATATATTACGTTCTCCTGATATTTAATTTAAAAGGTGACATCAGTACACTCGGTTGGGGATTCACTATAACTAGGAGCCCTTTCAATCCTGAGTCACTCAAAACCTGGTGCACATTTGATAATACCATGGAAAGTCTGCTTCAGATTCAAAGTTAATGCTAAAAGTGAAGATAAGTAAGTACAGGTTCGTTAGCCAGTAATCCTACCTTCTTTACATCATTACTTAAGTCGATTTACATTGTTGCACTGTTGATGCTTTAACTAGTTAACTTAGAGCTTACTAAATGCAATGCAATCAAAGTTGTTACAAAGAAGCTCTTCCAAAAGCTAGAAACGATACACTTCGTTCCGTTGAAAAGACGTAGATTGTTCATGTGTTTGCAAATATCTGACGAATGAAACTTTGTCATGATAGCTGGATCTTGTACAATTTGCATATCAAGCATTTTGCTATTTTAAGATTTGTTCAGCTATACCTTTCTATTTAAGCTCCTATTATGCACATCATTCCAGGTTTTGTCAATAGCTGGTTGTCTGCGAAGTTGTTTGCACCCCTTGGTCGCCTCACATACTGTATATACCTGAGTCATGTGGCTGTAATAATGTACAGCATCGGCACCATGAGGGGGCCTCAGCACTTCACTTACTACGAGATGGTAAACACACAAGTTTATTTTCTCTGGAAATAGTGAGTCAAACTGTAATGCTCTCTAAAAAACATAAATTATTTTGAGATCATAATTTTGAATTAGTGTTAAGTAAAAGTAAAGTCAACATTAAAGTAGTTTTAGAACAGTTATTATTGCAAACCTAGAATTGATATTATTTTTAAATAAATATATTTCGTTAATTTTACGTTTTCTCTTGAATATTACGTAGCCTATTATGCACACGTGAATCTATAATTCTTAATATTTCCAAAATAATATGCTGTTTTTTGCTATTTAAAAAATTGCGACGAAAATGTCATCATAACGTTTGTTGAGATGTAGAGATGGATTTAAAAATAAGCATAGTCAGTAAAGGTAATATAATGTAGGTTACTAATATTCAAATCTTACAGAGACCTATCTATATCAAATTAAACCTTACTTTTGAAGGAAATAATATCTTCGGCTCCGGACGCAATGGGTTGTACTATTTGGTTGTATCACATTTATTTTCAAATCTTAAGGAATTTAAATATTCACTTGTCGTTACCATATTAATATTTGTAATATTGTTATAGTTTACATACTTTTTTTTAATTCTAGGTAATGAAATTCTTAGGTGAATTCGTAATTGCTGCGCTGCTAGCGCTCGTACTGTCACTTACAATTGAAGCCCCGATAATGGTTTTGGAGAAAATATTTCTTGGTGCCAAACGTAAGTACATTTACTACAGTAGGAAAGTATATAGACATCAAGCATACCAGGGAAATCCCTGTTCCTTTCCACCATATCAAATTAATTTTTCAAGTTTATAAAGATTTGTAAATGTAAAAGCATTTAACTTTTGGCAACTTTTTTACATGATTAAATTAGTGGTCCCGCCGTATAAGTTTTAATACTTAATACTTCATAAAAATTACTATTGTTGTTTTTGTTGTAGAAGTAAATTTTTGTTTACTAAACGCAATCTATCTATCTATCTATCTTCTCAATTCAAATAATAATTCAGTTTAGTCCAATCTTCAAGACAACTATATCTCCAGTTCTACCGGGCCGATTTTATTAATTAATGGGTCATTGGAAAGCTCTCTCCCTGTAGATTGTCAAATAACTATGAAAGTTTTTTTTTGTTGAGATTTATGGTGAAAAAGTTAAAAACCCATGTTTTCCATAAAAAATACATTGAAAACGGGGTTTTTCACATTTTTTATTTCGTGGCAAATTTTGGGTGCCTTTATTGAGTACTTTCAAGAAATGCATAACAGACTTTTGTAGGAAATTTAATTCTCTTTCAGAATATCACCTTCCATTTTGGCCGATTTCTGCACCATTCAAAAGTTATTTGCAAATAACCTAAGCAACCACCGAATTTATAGCGGTGAGAAAATACTGAATTAGATATATTTTTGTTAAACTTTGTACAACTAAATCTAGAGTTCTGCCGGACAGATTTTAATAATTAACAGGTCGTTGGAAAGCTCCATCCATGTAGATTTGCAAATAATCATAAAAGTTCGATTTTTTTTAATGTTGGAAACACAAATTATCTATAAGAAATAGATTTTAAAACAGTTTTTTAAAGTTTTTTTGTAGCCAGGTTTTGGCTGTCCATTATCAGTATTTTCAAGAAATACATGGTATCAAATTATAGGAAATTTTATTCTCTTTCAGAATATTACCCTCCACTTTAGCCGATTTCTACAGCATTCAAAAATTATTTGCAAAAAACCTAAGCGGCCTCGAATTTATAGTGGCGAGAAAATACTGAACAAGAGATATTTTTGTTAATATTTGAACAACTAAATCTAGAGTTCTACGCGACAGATTTTGATAATTAAAGGGTCGTTGGAAAGCTCCATCCATGTAGATTTGCAAATAATTGTGAAAGTTAGATTTTTTAAAGGTTTATGGTAAAAACGTAACAACACATATTTTCTTAAAGAAATAGATTAAAAAAACAGCTTTTTTAAAGTTTCTTTTTTTAGCCAGGTTTTTGATTGCCCATCATCAGTATTTTCAAGAAATGCATTGTACCAAGTTGTAGGAAATTTTATTCTCTTTCAGAATATTACCCTTCACTTTGGCCGATTTCTGCACCATTTAAAAGTTATTTGCAAAAAACCTAAGCAACCTCAGAATCAATAGGTGGTGAGAAAATATTGAGTTAGAGATATTTTTTAACTTTGTACATCTACTAAATCTTCAGTTCTAAATAGGACCTATTTACTAATTAATTTGCAAATAATGAAAAACTTGATTTTTTCAAGATTTATGGAGAAAAATTGTAAATACCCATTTGCTTCCTATAAAAGAAATACCTAAAGACAGACGTTTTAAGTTCCTTTTTAGCCAAGTTTTGGCTGCCAGTTATCAGTATTTTCAAGAAATGATTTCTATTTATTTTGAGAAATTTTATTCTCTTTCAGAATCTCACCTTCCACTTGGGTCGATTTCCTCAGCATTTTAAAGTTATTTGCAAAAAGCTATGCAACCTCCAAATTTATAGTGGTGAAAAAATACCGAGTCAGGGATTTTTTGCAAACTTTGTACAACTAAATCTACAGTTCTACTGGAGAGATTTTAATAAGCGGTCGTTGGAAAGCTTTCTCCCTGTAGATTTACAAATAATTGTGATAATTTAACTTTTATAAGATTTATGGTGGAAACGTTTAAAAAACATGTTTTCAAAAATAGGAAATACATTAACAGCTGATTATCTAATCATGTTTTTTTCCAAAACGATTATATTTTTGAAAAAATCAAATTATCTCTCTGGCATTTTACAAGAAACCCCCATATACTATGTACTATTTTCTAGAGTCCGTTGTATTTAACCACAACGGGCATTGAAGCTAGTGTTAATTAATTGAATTATATATGTACCGGAAGATATTGTAAAATGCATCATGTGTTTAACTATGTTTATGGGGAAATGTCTTGTAGATTTCAAGAAAACCTTTTATTGATCTACGTTAAGTTGAATTAATTCAAGATTGTTCACAGACGGCTCACGACGAGTTCACACAAGTTCCCCGAAGAACAGTTCAAGAGCGAATTATCAAGTTGAGTCACCACATCAAGCCTAGAACCTACAGGAAGCGAAGTAAAAACACCTGCCGGAAAATACTCATGACATAATAGATAAAGAATAAAACATTTTCTATTGTTTTATCTTTGCTTTATTAGGGATCTTTTTGAAGTATTTAGATATCCTTTTCCTACCAATGCATGGAAATAATCACATTCCCATACCTGTAAACAGTACGCAAACGGTTCATTTCCGCTTTCATTTAATTTCGCTCGCTAAATCAGGGTTACTTGGAATGTAGAATAGGTTAACGTGGCACACAAGAGAGATAACTATGACGTCAAACCGAAGTTTTAGTGGTCAGAAATCTCATGACTCTCACCGTATTCTAAATTCTAGTCGCCTGGCTCTAAATCAGCTGATTATACCGTCACCGATTCTATCTCAACTTCCGCTCCGTCCCAATAGAATAAGCAGACATAACCTCAATGAACTTTTGCGTACAGGTTTGTTAATAAGTCAAACTGTTTAAATAATGGTGGTAGGAAAAATATTGTGTGTATTACGAGCACAAGTAGTCATTAACGCTCTCGAAATTTCGAAAAAAATGCCGAAATGTCATCTACAATTCTCGAGCGGCAATGACCTACTTTGCGCTCTTAATACACAAATAACTATTTTGTGTAATATATTACTTCTTTATGGTTATACTTAATATAGTGAGCCAAAGTGATTAAGACAAATTCATTATAAAACTAAGTATGATCCGGTTTCCGATGGTCCAGCACGCCCAATAATCCGGTACCATCGGTCCAAAGGTATTTTTTGGGATATTTGGGAAAAGTGTGCACGATCGGCTGAGTTCGAGTGTAGTTGGTAGAAGTCAGGGCAATAGAGCTGGGCAGAAGTCGTGCAAGATCGGCATATTTCGTTCTTTCGTTTTTAACATATTCCGTCAATGAGAAGGCAAAATAAATAGCGGCCCGTTAGCCGCTACCCATATAAAGGGTGTCCGGAAATTATGGTAAAATATTTTAGCATAAGATAGTAGAGGTAAAAATAAGAAAAAAAGGTTATGTAAACATGGGT
Organism: Flexamia atlantica; assembly: GCA_035578135.1. Lineage (NCBI taxonomy): Eukaryota > Metazoa > Arthropoda > Insecta > Hemiptera > Cicadellidae > Flexamia > Flexamia atlantica. The sequence continues at coordinate 29,234,215 of JAQJVK010000012.1, forward strand.
CCTAAAGTGCTTTGCTTTCCGCCCATGTGTCTGTTTGTGATTTTTACGTATTGAATTGTATCTCACAAACCTCTTAAAGTAAAAACTTCAAACTTGGTACATGGATGACCACTATTAAGAATTACTTTGTGCAAATTCAAAACGGCGACTTTGTTTTCAAAGCTAAATATCTTAAAAACTGTAAATAAAAAAAGTATTATTATTTTTAAGAAAAATTATGAAAGAGGCAACAGTTGCGAAAGTAAATCCAATCAACGCTGATATTAAGATTATGATGATCGGATAACTAATAATGGAGAAATTGTAAATGTTACGAATAAAAAGATGAAAATTTCAGACAGTTCATACTATACTCTAACCATGTTCTTATTCAGAACAGTTACAATTTCTCTGTTACTAATAGTCCAACAAACAGCGTATGTTGATAATTTTAACATCAGCGTTAATTAGATAAAATTTCGCAACTTTTTTGCCGCTTGTATAATTTTTCTAAATTTTGTAGTCCAGGCAACGAAAGGTTATAGAGGGAATTGCATGGATCACAATTTTTGACTTTGCAACTTTGTTTGGACTAGTTAGGAGTAAAACATATCAAAAGTCCCCGCCCTTAGCCCTTGAGTCGGCTGGGCTGGAAGGGCCTAAAGGTACAATTTTTTGGTTTTTCCTAAATATCTTGAAAACTATCAACTTTTAGTATTCCCTATTAAATTTGAAAATTAAAGAAAATTAAATTTCCTGTAAGAAAAATACATAATATGTCTACTTTGGTCCAACCGTTTTCAAGGTAAGCACTAATTTTATTACTATTTTGAAAAAATAGCCCTTCCATAAGAAATACATGTAAATTTGAGGGTAACTTAGATGCCCTATTGAGCGACGCTTTTTTCACCTAAAGGAAAATGAACAGCATTCAGGAAATATTGACAAAATTTCCAGTAATTTGACACCTCAATCATAAAAATTGGTCTAAAATTAAGGCGTTAGCGAGCTCACAGAAAACGTTATTTTTCAAGAAATTATAACAAATTGAAGTAATTCCTTGAGAAATTGCGTTTTTTGTGAGCTCGCCAACACCTTAATTTCAGACCAATTTTTATGATTGAGGTGTCAAATTACTGGAAATTTTGTCAATATTTCCTGAATGCTGTTCAAATTCCTTTAGGTGAAAAAAGCTTTGCCCAATTGGGCATCTAAGTTACCCTCAAATTTACATGTATTTCTTATGGAAGGGCTATTTTTTCAAAATATTAATAAAATTAGTGCTTACCTTGTAAACGGTTGGACCAAATTAGATATATTATATTTTTCTTACAGGAAATTTAATTTTCTTTAATTTTCAAATTTAATAGTGAATACTAAAAGTTGATAGTTTTCAAGATATTTAGGAAAAACCAAAAAATTGTACCTTTAGGCCCTTCCAGCCCAGCCGGCTCAAGGGCTAAGGGCGGGGACTTTTGATATGTATTACTCCTAACGAGTCCAAACAAAGTTACAAAGTCAAAAATTGTGATCCATGCAATTCCCTCTATACCTTTTTTTGAGCATTCATTGCTTGGACTATTGTGGGAATTTAAGATATTTAGCTTTGAAAACAAAAAACAATCGCCATTTTTAAAAGGTACAAAGTAGAAATTTGATACTTCTAACAAAAATAATTCTTGATCGTGGTCATCAATCTACCGAGTTTGAAGTTTATTAGTAACATGACCCGTCGCAGCAAACCTGCGTACTCAGCGAATTTATAAAGAATATTTTTTTTCTACATGAGAGCTTATTAATTAATTTTATATTTCGAACGTGTTATGTAAACAATACAAAATGTATAGTTCATTAAAATTCAAGAGAATGTATAAGGAAATGATCATAGGAATCTCATCGGTATTCATTACAGTAATACACTTTTCGTATGCCTTATTAATCTTAGTCATATAATTCTGTCTAAGTGTTTTTTTTTGTTATAGAACATATAAATTTAAGCAAATTTACAATAAATGATATCAAATTAGTACAAAAAACAAATAAAATAATCGCATGGAAAAATTATATTAAGTAATTTATCTTGTAATTTGAATACACTTGCCGCAGCAAACCTGCGTAATCAGTGGATTTCTATATTTTTTATATGTGGATATATTCGACATGTGTTAGAGAAATTGTGCTTTTGGATATTTCTCTAAATTGAGTAAATTTTATCAATCATGAACTTATTTATCAATAATTATTCGTAGGCTTTATTTTGTAATAAACGTATTCTTGTTGTGGCACATAAATATCAGCAATCATATCATCAGTCTACTCAAATCCAGTGAATAAAAATAAATCAAACCATCACATGACAAATCAAATGGTTTGTACTGTAATTTTAAAAATTCCATTCTTAGGGAAATATAATGAAAAATGTGGGTAATTTTTTACCAGTACTGCATTTAGCAGACCCAATATCTCAGTAACCGATTGATGAAGAGTAGTGATTCAAAATACTGTCTTGTTTATTGTTTTAAGCTAAATTTAATTCCGGCCATTAAATTTTTATTACATTAATAGAGATATTGAATAATATTGATTCTAGAAAATGAATTTTATTTTGTCAAAAAACCATCTTGGAGTATACCTATCTTGCTGGTTTTCGAACTCGAAGTCATGAATACCACTTTACACGTTAGTTCCAAATTTCATCAAGATCGAACCATTTTTACGAGAGTTATCGCGCCTACTGACAGTATAAAATAAAAAACAATAGAGCATGAAATGGAGGAACGGTGTTTTTGGGTTCTGGGAACCCCAAAACTAAAAAATAACATGGTCCCGGCCTTAAGTCTCACCATGCCGCCTACGGTAATAGTTACTTCCCTATATAAAGGGAAATTCGCTGAAAGACCAAAGAGAGTTCCCGTTTGCATCAAACCAATTAAAAGCTGCTAATCGATTGTAGAAGTCCACGATGATGACCGACAAGAGTTAAGCCCCTAAACATAGACGTTGCGTCAGTTTAAACGTTAATGCAATATATCTCAATTAGTATTAGTGAATGGCTTAAATTAAAATAAATCATGTTATATGTTTGACTTTCTGGAATTTAATTCGAATATTTTCACAAGGATGTTAGTTGTCTCCTACTGTTTAATCGTTTTTAGGCTTTATCTTGCCCTTTTCCAGCTTCTTGAAGGTCCTCTGGTTTTTCAGAAGTTTTACCAGATTCTTGGTTTGAGTGTACCTCCTCAGGTTTTTCGCAATTGTATGCATATTCTCTTGATGATAGGTCTATATTAAGTTGGTCTTTCACTTTTTTTATTACTTCCGGCACTTTTGTTTCTATTTCGTCAGCATTAAAGTTGGGCTTTACTTTAAGTGCCACTTCAACACCTGCTTCTACACCTGCAATTAATTTTAAGTGGTGAGGAATTATTGGACAATGCTGTAAAATGTAATAAGAAATAATGTAAAATTATACAAAAATAAAGATCCGTTAAAGCAGATCTGCACTCTTGACGAATTTTAAATATAAAAATACATTATTCAGGTGGAGCCTCGAATAAAGTAATATCAATTTACATACAATTCTATTTAATAAACTTTCTACCAATTCCCCATTAAGGAAAACATAGGTGGTCTGCTGCCCGATGAGTTACTAATTACTACCCGATAGACCTCAACTAGAAGAAGCCACATATCAGGTTTAAACACGATATGATTAGGAGTAAGCAGCATGTAAAATTTATTTATTTATTTTCCTTTGAAATAAAATTCGGCCACGTAGGCTCACTATGTTTATCACTAGCAATATCTCGCTAACATTTTCTCGGTTCTTAAATGCCATGGCTTTGTACTAAGTTTACCACTAGCTAAATCTCGTCAACATTTTTCTCAGTTCGTAAATTACCGTGGCGGCCACGTATAGTACTATGTTTACATTGGCAAATTTGGTATTTCATACCCTTGAAATAATTAGCTTGCTGAAAACCGTCAATCTCGTTTATGTTGTTATGGTATTCAAAATTATTATTATTTTTATTTATTTTCTTTCTCTTTTGTGATAACGCAGGATAATTGCTCAAGGACAATAGGTGTAACCATACAAAGGATTTAGGACGGTTGTTGGTATAACCGTTTACTATAAATAATCAGATTCGGATTCAAAGTCAATGGTATAACATAAGATCTTTAAGTGAAACTTTAGTCAGTTACCTACTGCTGATGCACAAGGAAAAACTGTGAAAGATTTTCTAAAAATGCAAGAAAAAAGGCACTTTAGAATATGTTAAATGTATTTTGTTTTTGTTGATTGTTGTTAGTTGTAAATTGTTAAAAAACATAGTCTCTATTTTTTGTGAATAACATAAAAAACTCTGCCTTACCTTTTTCCGAACATCTGTACAATACAGTGATACCATCTTTGTTGTAGATGTAAACTCTCTTAGGACTATTACCTGAAATCAACATGAGCTATCATAAACAAAAATAAAATAAAAAAGAAACTGTAAAAGGATTCATCTTGTGACTGATTTACAGATCACTGATTTACTCATCACTTCACACAGTCGATGAGCCAATAGTTATTTCTATTTTAGTTCATCAATTGTCTTGTTAGTCAATCAGATTATATGGTCAATCGTTCTTCAACGCAGTTTTACAACTGGATTTAGTTTGGCTTAACCAAAAATCCTACTATACGTTTAACATTTAAAATGTCTTGTATTAGTTAATTCTAAGTCGGAGAAACCTAACCGACCTAGAAATCTGTGTTTGCGAGTTACATAAAATTCTAATTAAATCGGGGCTTTTTATTGTATCTACACCGGTGAAAATTGTAAACATTAAAAAAACCTGGGGTCAGACTAACACCGTATTTTGTAATTAACGGCGATTTTTTGTTACACAGCATCAAAGACCCATACATTTAATTGATCAATGACAAATGTCGACTAGACCGAGTTTCGAGCCTAGATAAAATTGTCCCCTCACCCTCAAATTGTGAGGTGAGCGTTGTAAAGGGCATCTACTAGTGCGCTAATGTTAAACTTCGACTTGTTCATAGATGCTATATACAGTACTAACGATCCCATATCTGAGGAACACAACATAAAATAACTGATTATAACGTTTTTCACTTCAAAAAGTAAACAGTTCTTTGTTTCCTAAATTCGTAGGTACATTTGTATTAACATAGTTAATGTGCATATCGTTTGTTGGTGGATAACTTTTCTATGACAGCAGTCACTTTTTGTAATAGGATTGTGGTTTGTAAAGTTGATTTTATGACTACAATATAATTATTTTGATGAAGTCTACAATAAAAATGACCCTAACGTGCCCTAACAGATGAAGCATATAAATGTGGATAAGATTTTTGAAGAAACTGGTTACTTTTAGACTGAAAAGAAATAGGTAGGCCGAGTAGTGGAGATAAACCTAATGTAGGAATAGTGGCTATAAATTAAATATTCAAAGTCCACAATGCTCAACGCTAAAATAGAATGTTTTAAAATAAACTGTTTTAAGTTCACCGGCATTTACTAATCCGATATTGCAATCTAATAACAACTTGGAAAATTACACTAAAATTTGAAATTTGCCTTTCTGCCTTTTTTAAGTTTGCCACGCATTGTGGAAGGGGCCCATACCAATATTGAGCTCGGACGGCTCGGTACATCCAATGAATGTTTGCCTGAATGTCACCAGTGTTTAGGTGCGCCAGCCTCCTAACACTCCTAATTATGTAAGTTACATAATCTGACCGCGGTGATCATGTAATTGCAATAATCATACAAATTCATTTATTCAAACTTTTGTTACTTGGAGTAGAACTCCTGTACTATATAAAGAAATAAGAAAATATATAGTATATATTTAGAAAATATTAATTAATTGTATTCCCCAAATTTTCGGTTACAGAACAAACTAAAAATGATAAGTTTCAATTCTCAAACAAAATCAAAATTAAGATCGATAAATGAAATACCACACCTAGAAGCTTAAAGAAAGACAAGTGTTCTGTGTTTGTAAATGTTTACTTATATTTGGAAAGTTATATTATAACATAGATTGTACTAAATATAAAGTTTGCTATTTAAATATTATTTTTTTATCCATGAAAGATGGTTAGGAAATACACATTGAGATTTACATGCGCACTTTAAAAGTAATTAGTAAATACTTCGTCAGATTTAAAATCGAGACATCCAAATTATCATTTGGTGTATTAAAAACGGTATTGTTAGGTTTAATTTAAAAATACCCCCGTTGTAGCAGACCTGCATACTCAGCGAATTTCAAGTGCAAAACAACATATTTCAATCAACATAGCGAGATTGACATGTTTTTGTAAGCTCCATAAGAATAACATGGGGAATGAGTATGCAGATTTGCTGCTACAGGTATGTTTAAACGGGTTGGTTTTAATTCAATATTTAGGAGATCTGAACTAGAAGAAGCCATTTACCAAGTTTTATCAAGATATGTTGAGAAATAAGCGAAATATAGAATTTTACTTATTTCCCATAAGGTTAACATTGAGACAACGTACTGTGTTTACCACTTTCAATATCTCGGTAACCAATGGACATTGAGCAGTAATTCAAAATACTAAATTGTTTGTTTTTTTTTGAGCTGAATTCAATGTTGCCAACAAAAATTTGATAAATTTTATTTTTCAATGTGAAAAACTCAAAAAACCCATTTTTGGGGGGGTTTATCCCCCTTTACCCCCCTTTCCGGTGGTCCGATTGGGCTGGTTCACGAACTCGTCCGAGTGATTACCACTTTACACGTCTGTACCAAATTTCATTAAGATCGGACCATATTTACGGCCGCTATCGTGTTAACAGACATATTATATATATATATATATATATATATATATATATATATAAATTCGAACGAATGGTGTTTTTTGCTTCTGGGGACCCCAAAATGAAAAGTTAACATGGTCTCGGACTAAGGTCTTACCATGAGTACTACCGTAATAGCTTATTCCTTTAAGGAAATTCGCTAATATTCCTTTAAGGAAATTCGCTAAAAGTACTAGGTTGCCCAAAGGAGAGCATTGCGTTTTTCTTACCTATTGGTAAATATGAAAAATGAAAGTTTCAAAAATGTACTTCAACTGAATGTATAATAACATCTTATTTCTAAGTTATTACACAATCTTTTAATATTTATTAATCTAACATACAAGGGAAGCGAAAGGGGAAATGTCGATTCATGACTCCTCCACTTCTATCACCACATTCAAAATTAAACGTTTTTACTAATTGATTTCCCTAAAATTTGGCAGAGATATTTTTTCTGTGATGTGATTGGTAAGTCAATTGGCGAGTGAATTAGACCGCGTCAATCCCTAATTTACAGAGGCAAACGGCCTGATATTTATTTGGGAATTTTTGGGTCAAAAATGGTTAATTTAAGCCCCGAAATCGAAAATCGCTCTCAATTTTAGCGTATGTTTGCCCTGAACGTTAGCGTACTCCGCGTGCAACAGTTTTTATAAAATTTTAAGTATTTCAATTTTTTTGCGGGAGCTGGGGTCCTTTGTATTTACGCGGATTGAGAGGCTCGATGTCCTCTCAGTAGTGTCGGACTCCCGTTGGTTCAATGTTCAATGTCCTCGGACTACCGACTCGACACCCTTCAACACCGAGGACGTTAGCCTTGATCTATTTTACACATCACTTGGCGTTAGTCCATGTGTTTTATGCCACTTGGACTTCCCTCTGTGGCGACTGATTAAGTTAAATGTCGGTCAATTTCGACCTTTTTCTTCAGAAGAATGGCCTGGACAATATGCCTAACGTTGTTCCGGTCGCCTTTTCCCTGAAGCGTAGCTCCAACGATGGTCTGTGGAGTTGCGACGGGGTTAATCTCATCACAGACCGAAGTTCGATAAGCGAGTCATCGGTCGCACTCTAAGAAGGTAGCTCGGCCGTGTCTGCAAAGCCGGGACAATACAGACAGTCCGAGCTGGCGACTTTTCTTATCTTGTACAAAGAGGCTCAGAAGTACCGGAGTCCCGCAAGGAACTTGATCACGAAGTATTCGATCTCACTATGATGCCGTTTGACATATGTTCGAACGGCGGGAATGAGCCTGAAGGTCGAATCAGCATCCTGTAGCGCTGCCAGCAGACGAAGCACTTGCAGCTGTCAACTGTAACTTCGGTTCTCCTGCGGCAGATCGCGAGGAAAAAGCTGGGGATCACTCTTGCAATGCCCATGTTCACCCCACTCTTTCATGCTATTAGGTTGTGTAATGATTTTTCTACATGTTAAGGTACACTGTAATGTAACTATACGTCAATGTTAGTTGTGGGAATATGAAAGTTCTGGCAAATAATTAAAAACATTCTATACATTACGAACATTAATTTACCTGTTTCTTCAGATATTCCATTCTTGACCTGAGGGGGGTCAAGGGATTTTTGACTTCTAAACATAGAAAATAAACATGATCAGTCAAAAATAAAATAATAATAGTAGTTTTCATTACTAGGAGCGAAAGTGGCTCTTTTTGGTACGAGATCGTAACTTACAGGCGAGGCGCAGCCGAGCTTGGAAATGCGATCGAGTACCAAGGAGACACTTTTGCTCCGTGTGATGAACAACTATTTTCATCATTATGTATAAATAACCATTTAATCGTTAAAAAATTAGACTACATAATTTTGAGGTTATCCAAAATAGTCATCGTCATTTACACATCTGTTAGTTGTTTACAAACGCAAGTTAGGAAATCGTTCAACCTTTCAAACGTAACATAAACAAATTTTGACATTAGAATACGGCAAAATTTACCATGTTTTTTCAGTACTCCTATTCGAAGTGATCCAAAAAACGATCATTTTGCGTACGATTTAGAGAACTAAAAACGGCTGTTTTCCGGACAGTATGATGAAAATAGTACATTTCACTACTAGCCCCGAAATGGTACTTTTGTGACGAGTTGTGTTCATAACGATGCAAATAAGTGGCCAAACTTATAAAAAATAATCCAACATTTCATAATTTAGTCATTTTTCTATAAGTAAACACAATACGGCTGAACTGTCTATTTTAGTTTATTAAAGTCAGCTGGTTGAACTGTCAAATTAAGGATTAAATCGTTTTCTTCCACCTACTATCTATAGTTGTCTTTTAGTCCATAGAATAGAATACTAAAGTAGAGTAAGAGTCACCTAAGTTGGCCAAAACGAAAGTAAACAAACTATTATCTTCTTACGTACTTAAGCATAAAATCCAGCTATGCTGAAAACATAGCTAACGAACATCTGTTTTAGCATAGCACTTGCAGTAAAGTGAAAGTTCTGATGCAATATTGCAACTGGAAATTCTCTTGCGCAACTTAAAATATTACTGATGGGCTTTTTCAAATTAAGTTTGTATTAACACCTACAGGGTGTGTCATAGATGCGACATGATTAATACTCTTAAGTTTTCGTATTAAATAACATGAATGATGAAAAATAAGTGAGTTTATGAATAGCCATTACTACTTGCTGCAAGTCAGCATCTGACAAGAAAGATTGTTTCATATTGCGTTCAAAACTTATCGAAATTGGTCCAGCAAAAAATGAACAAGCAGCTAAACAAACTACAATAAATGTCAATCAAAAAATAGAATCAAATTAAACTTCCCCGCTATGTAAAAAGGCTGAATGAGGATAGAAAACTCTAATAGTAGGTGATATTGTAAACATTGGGCGCGTTCAGCCGCATTCCACCGGTGGGTAATATACTAACCTATAATAAATGAACGGTAGTGGTGGACGTACCATCTACCGATCATTGTTGTGCATCCACCGATGTTGTGTTTACGGTGGATTCGGTAAGTAACCGGACATTGTTGATTGTCAAGATGCGGTGGATTTGCCTATTAGTGACTATGGTAATCGGCTACCCACCGGTGACTGCGGCTGAACGCGCCCATTCTATAACCTATAAAGTTACCACGAATGATAACAAAATAATATTGTAAACAAACGCAACGTGGCGATTTGACAGTTAGGAGAAAATGTAAACAAAAACCATGTGCAACCAACAATGTTTTCAATGGGACTTGTATAACATTTTTTGATGAGATGGTTAGTACGTGCTTTGGCCAACTTAGGTAATCCTACTCTACTAGTTTATACTCCATGGGATTTACTTACTTACTTTTAGTCCCACGGGACTAAAAGTAATCTACTTTTAGTTCTATGGGACTAAAAGTATTCTCATAAGAAATACATGGGAAGAAATCCGGCAACGCCGCGGTGGACTGTGAGAAAATATGGCAAAACTGTCGATTTTAATTTGTTTCTCTATGTTTAAGAGAGTGTCACAGCATCCGAGCGTCCGTTTCCGTTGTCTACAGGACAGCGTATCCATTTTGAGTTTGCTGTAGTTTAGGCTATATTCCTGCATATTTGTGAACAAATAAGTTAGGCCTAGAGTATTTTTAAAGAAGAGTGTGAATAAAATGGTTAAAATTCAAGCCTAAATACCTTGCATTATTTATTTATATAGGCTATGTGATTGTAATGCAGTTTGTTGAAGCAAAGGATCATCTGAAGGTAAAGTTACAGTGTTATACCTAGTTATTGTTAATGGTGTAGGTGGAGGAAAAATTTTGTGTGCATCACGGGACTAAAGTACTTTTTCTCCCTGAGGGAAAAAGTTGTCGCCCGATGGCGGAGCCGAGGGCGACAATTTCCCGAGGTGCGCTTTAGTCCCTAGATGCACAAATAACTATTGCTTGGGTACGGCAAAATTTTGTTTTGGCACGGAAATGGTTTGTTTGGGTACGGGAATGAAGTGTTTGGGTTCCGAAAAAGCAGCTGATCATTACTTGTTTTGACGTAAGGAAATCACAGCTTACGGGCAATTTCCGTATACAGAGTGATGAAAATACTTTTTGTAGTGACACAACTATTCCTAAGGTATTTTTAATCAAATGATTCTTTAGGAGTCTACCAAAATTATTTGTAAAATAATATGTCTAATCCTATCATTTTACAGATCCTGCAAAGACTAGCAACATTTAAAAGTAAACCTTTTCATCATTCTGCACAAAATCACAGTTTTCCGTCCTCTAAACAGAGCGAAAATCTTAACGTTCTTTCTAGTTCAAAAAAGTGAGCTGTTTTTGAAACAGCCTCAAACCATTGTCATTGTTTCATCGCTGTTTTCACCGCTGAGAGTATTTGAAACAGTAGTTTAACGCGCTGGTATGATGAAATAGTATATTACGTACCCACGCCGGAAAGTACGGGAAAACCTTTTGGCCGTGTGACGTACAATACTTTTCATCATACTTCTCAGAAAAAACATACATACAATCATAATGTATTCCTTGCATAAACCTATACGTTTCTCAATCCTTCAAACCTAACCTATAATAAACAAAACAATCATTTGCTACTGCTGCCGGTGCTGCCACTACATTCCTCTAAAAGGAGCCAATAAATACTCATTAATAGTCGGTTTGCGGCAAATCAGCTGATTATTTACTTCCATATCCTGTAATCGCAGCCCGGAAACACTTTCCAATCTAGAAAAAGGTTTTTCAAAGGGTTTTCTAGAAAAAAAAACTGGGTAACTTTCGAGCCAACAAAAAGGAACAGAAAACAGATGTTTCTGTGTCCTGTAAACAAAACCAACATTTGCTACTGCTACCAGTACATTCCTCTAAAGAGTAACCAATAAACAAGCATTAAACGTCGGTCATTAAACGTCGGTTTGCGCCACTGAAAATCAGCTGATTGTTTAACTCTGTTTCCTGTAATCGCAGACTGGTGCGGCAATGGGTTCCTTTCGAGCCAACGAAAAGGAACAGGAAACAGATGTATTTGTGTCAGTATGATGAAAAACAATGTTTGGGTTCCGAAAGTAACGACTAGATCGGGAAATGTCAGCTGAAAAGTCGAGCTTTCATCTCATACTCGCTCCCTAAATCAGGGTCACTTGAAATGTAGAATAGGTTAAGGTGACACACAAGAGAGTTAACTGTAACCTCAATGAACTTTTGTATACAGGTTAGTTTAATAAGTTAAACTGTGTGAGGAAAAATATTGTGTGTATTACGACCACAAATCGTCTTTGCCGCTCTCGAAATGTCTACAATTCTCGAGCGGCAATGACATACTTTGCGCTTCTAATACACAAAGAACTATCAACACACTCACTACCAACAAGCATCAAATTGTGATTCACAGCAGGTGTGACGGTCGGTAGTCTACCTGTTAAACGATGAAAGAATAATGTTTATTTATAGCATCTAGTGTTTGATTTTATGGATCTATTGACATTATTTATTCATTCATCCATTCAAGACAGAGTAGTAAATATCATTAGTTGAATCCATGTTCGCTACCTTTCTTTCATAATCAAATTACTAACTTACTTTTCTGTCGCCCCTACAGTGATCAACTTTAACATGTCGGAATCTAGCTCTGTGAAGGCGCATAATATTTCACCATCATAATAACCAGGTGTCGAGCGAAGGACATATTCCCTTCCAGAGGTCTGTAAAAAACAAGTATATTAGTATCAGCTGATATTCAAATATCAGTTATAATAGTGTTACCATTTTAAATTTTTCCATATCTTTTTGCGTACTTTTTGTATTTATTTAAAGTTACCATTCATCTGTGTACCAATCGCCATAGACGCAATAGAATAATCCTGTAATGGGAAGTAAAACATCATTGTTCTCTACAAAAATGTCAAAAACCCTACGCTTTAGCGAATTTTCCCTATAGGGAAGAAGCTGCTACTCGGGAAGACCTCATGGTGAGACTTAAGTCGGAGACCATGTTCGTTTTGGGCCCCCCAGAAGCAAAAAAAAAAACATCAATAGTTTGAATATAATATATACTTAATGAAATTTGGTGCACACATGCGAAGTGGTAATCATTTGGACGAGTTCGCTAACCAGCCTGATCGGACGTGGTGAAGGGGGATAAACCCCTCCAAAAATGGGTTTTTTGAGCTTTCCACAAAATACAGAAAAATAATATTGTCCAATTTTTGTTAGCGCCATTGAATTCAGCTCAAAAAACCAACAATTTGGTACTTAGTGCATGGAACAAACAACATAATACCTAGAAATCTTTCACTTCCTGAAACCAGCACCATACTTTGGGAAGTGACTAAATTCTTATAAAATAGTGAAAAATCAGCCGGGAGGCAAGCTTAAAAATATCTACGTCACGGGTCGTGACGTCATCAATATGGCCACTCAGCCAACTATAATAATGTGTCATATCTAGGAAACCACACAACCGATTTTGACGTGAGACATCATATTTGAAAGGCCTAATCATTATCTATAATAAAGGTTATTACACTTTCAGCGGTAAAATCAGCGGTTTTTGAATAATTCTTAAAATATATTTTTTTTATAAATATTTGTATTATGATGTATTTAAATTAAAATTAATAATAAAATATACCCGTTGCAGCAGACCTGCCACTCAGGGAATTTCACATGCTTAAATAAATCATTGAGACGGGGCCACGAATAAGTAACTATTACGTACCTTGACCATCTGTTCTAGATAAACATTCACATGTTACAGATAGTGGCACTTTCCTGGAGTTTCAAAAGCCTCCTGCGCGAAGGCTTTCAATGGGACATTTTACAAACCCGTAAAAGGCACATCTAGAGTGTAATAACTGGCTGTTGGTGTAGTGGTTATAGTGCCCGCCTACAAACTTGTAGGTAGCCGGATCGATCCCGAGAAAAGTTAGTAGCTTTTTGAAGGGTTGTTTCTGGTGCCAGCTGCCATTGGTTGTTGGGCTATTAATTAACAATCCTGTCTAAGGAACATGCCAACATTAGTCAGTAACAAGGCTACAAGATCGCGCCACTATCATCACGATCATCACACTCATCCATCACTCATATTCAGGGTAACGTCCTCCATGAGGTACCTGTCTTATTAAAGTGATTAAGTGATTAAGTGATTAATTTGATACCAAATATGTGTAGTCAATTAAATTTTTTGGGATCAATATGCTCTGGACAAAACCCCATAAATTCTTTTGTCAGTTATCATTTTATAATTGGTCTAGTCCTAATTAATATAGATTTTGAAATCGGCAATCTTCAAAATCCCAGTAAAATACTTAACTATTAAAAATATAGCAATATGATCTCACCTCATGCTTAATTTCGTCTGGGTCTCCATTTGTTTTCCAAAAATCACGGATTTTCCCGATGAACTCTTCATCACATTTTTTGACTACAGCAGATCCACTAGCAAAAAATGACGCCAAGGTGCCTATGGCTACCAATACCCAGGAAACCATATTCAGTTCTGTAGGCACCTGTAGTTAGATACAGTAATTTGTAAACGCAGAAGAAAAAAACCATTTCGAAAACATTCAATCTACTAAATTATATAAAAATATATTGCTGAATAGTAAAAATATATCCATTTTAATAATGAATTACGCCTTCAAATTCCCTTCCACAAAATTAAAAAATAAACTTAATGTTTTACATGGTTTCAATTGAAATGTACAACTTTTGATCTCTTCTGTTTGCTAGCAATTTTCCACGTAATGGAAAATAATGTTTTAATATTTAATGAGCAACTCTTAAAAGTGATCCTCTAGATGTGAATGTTAACTTCACAGTCTCTAGTTTAGCTAATTATTTGATTGACTTAAACAAAAAATAAGCTTATACCGCGTATAACAGTGTTTTAGTTAATATTAATATTTGAAATACCGTGGATAAAAAAATAAGAAGATAAATTTAAATATCAGAAAATACAATAGTGAAGACTAGCGATACTTACTGCTAAGCCAACTAACAGAATAACAAAAGACTCAGTTTGGCAAAAAACATCTGCTTAATTAGGGGGTTTTGCCACATTTACCAATTACTACGAAATAATGAATGTTGTATGCACGGAGTACACTTGTAATGGTTGTGTAATAAAAAGAATTGACTAGAACCTTACATTTTACTGTATTAAACACTAAATACACTGCCTATAGTTTTAAAATGTAAACTCCCCTTTTTCGGGGCTAAACATAAAACAATAACAAAATTATCTTCAATATTGAAATTGCCAAATAGAAAATTTGAAATAAAACACGGTTAAGTGGATTATTTTACACCGTGGCCTCTCATTTAAAGTTCAATCCGTCATCAATAAAGCAGGGATGTGGGTCAAGATTTTTAAACCGAGACTTGAAATACTCGTTGAAGTTTCGGGCTTTTTTGTGTATTTAACTTATATTGTCAAATCCCATGAGAATAATAATAATAAAACTCTTGTTTGAGCAAAAAATCTTGGTTTTACACTAAACGTATCTTTAAAAAGCAAAGAAGTAAATTTGTTTGATTTTAGAGTTTACTTAATTAACGCATGAAGCGGGAGAGGGAGGGTGATTTTCCACCCTCCCAGCCAGCGGCCGCGTTAGGCCGTCCGCCTAAAGCAGATGGAAACACCCAAGGAGCACAGAATCTCAAAAAATGCCAAAGGAGGTCGCTACCTAGCTAGGGTTACCATAATTTTGTTAAGTAGATTCGTAGCACTTCCTCCCAATGACTTTAAACGGTGATTGACCCCGGACGGTATCCGTCTGGTATGACGGTACTTGACGGACGGATAGGTTCTAACCTTCAAGCTTTTAACAATTTTAATACAACGTTCTTTAAGCTTAATTTGTAATAGATACAGTAATTTTTATACTATACCATCACCCATTGAACCCCGATTTAACAGTCTTATCCGCCCCTAACCCCCGAAAATGACGAAAGATCCAATGGTATTATTTAATAGTACTGATATTCAAACGAAATTGCTAAAAAATATTTACGAATTTTTGCATTCATGATGAAATTTACATACAATGTAGGCCTAATTGATCGAACTCGTATTACTTGGCTCTCCTCTATTGGGCACACGCTGGAAGGTACTACCTCTTTCACCCTAATAAGTTTGCTTATGGCATGTTGATAAAATAATTCTCGTGCTATACTTCAACGGTTTTTGTAGGGGTTTACAGAATTATCAGGATATAAACATTTCAAAACTCTCATGTGACGTTATCAATTATTATTTTTAAGAATAAGCAAAATATAGTGATAAACTACCAACAAAAATCCGGGACGATTGCGCGTCCCAAGAGCTTTTTTTGGGGCAACGGGACATTGAGTCCAAAAATGGTGACAATCCCCAAAATTCGGGGCGTATGCAACCTCATACCTAGCAGACATACAGTTAACTTTTCAAACAAGATTAAAACAGCAACAAATAAAATTATTGATTCAATAGGAAACGAAATCTGGACAAAATAAACAAATTTCTAGCCAGTGATATACTTGATGAAATTTTGGGAATTTTTACTGGTTGGTTTTCGTTAGTGTTCGTGACGGAAATGCCAGCCGCTGGCAAAGTGTAATTTCCCTCCCTGTCCCGTTTTATAGTTCCAGTGTTTATTGTACCTTGAACGTCCTTTATATCAGTTAATATTCAACCAATTAGTGATAAAACTTTCGTATTATTTATCATTCACTCAATGAGAGAGTCTCTCATTGGGACTGATAACGATTGGTATGCTCAATCGCCATTTTCCATCCTTTAATGTTATATTTACAGTCTAGCATGTGAGTGAAGTATACAAGTAAATAAATTATAAGTGTTGTACAACGTATTTTATTTAAATTTAGAATATGGAACAACGCGTATCATGATTAATCAAGATGTTATTTCTTTACCAGTTTACTTTATGCATTCATCACGATGACTTAGGTGACTAGACGTCCCATTGTCAACGTTTTTTAGGAACGAGTTCCGATTATTTGGGAAGCTTCTCGTTGTCTCAACAAACTTTTCTGGACGTCCATTTTCCTGATTTGATGTTATCTGTACAGAAAATTATCATTACAAATAAATTGTTGGTTTAAATTAATCTAAAATCTTTTGTTTAATACTTATTCTTCGCATTTTTCATACTTTTATATAAGTGCCAAAGTTAATTTTAATTGGAACTTACATTGGACAAAAAATTGGATTCCATTACAAGAATAATTTACATTGTAATGTTTTTACAATTCTTCAATAGAATCCGGGTCTGCTTGCGTAGATCAGGCAATTCCACGAATCATGCACATGTACAGAATCATGCTCACTTCTACAAATACGGGCCTATCATCTCTTAACATAAAACATATCTCAGAGTAATTTTCTCTGAAAGCGTTTTAGACTTATTGATTCCATTACCCGGAGTTAAAATAATTTAAAAGAATAAACTATTAATATACTGTCATGAGCAACTTGGTCAAGACGCTTAACAACATCCTTATAATAGCTTACTATATACAAGTATAAAAATGACTACTTTGGTACCAGCTGCCAGGTTGAAAACATAGCAAAGAAGAGCTTGGCGACAATTTTAACGCTATTTTAAATATTAACCCTTCACAAAAACTTAAAAAATAACCAAAATCCAAAATACAACTTTTTTCAGAGGTATCCTTAGGAGGGCCCCCGGGCCCCTCTCCTAGTCGGGGTAGGCCATATCCCTCTCACAGCCTTGCCGCTGTGCGTTCGGTTTTGTCTATCTGAAAAATATGGTCACCTTAGCTATTACCAATTTGCCTTTTGGGAACCCACTTCGCCTTTTCACGAACCTATAGTTGAGATCCGCTGACTAGGATAAAACATACCATAATGCGGCCGGCAAATGACAGCACAGTTTCGTCATAGTCAATGGGTAGTGACTCGCCAATTGGTAAGAGATACAAATTGTAAAAAACAAGTACTTTTTCTTGTACAGTGAATACTAGAAACAATCGAACTAATTTTTTTATTACACTTCGTCGGTTTTTAACATTTACAATGATTGGAATCCTTCACGAATACCATTTTGTATGATTTACTTGAAGAAATGCGACATCAATAGACATTATTCAAGTCCGTTACGTAGCACTCAAATTTATTTATAGTAGTTTTTTAACAATGAAATAAAACTGCAGTAAATAATAGTTCTACTGTTTTATTTAAGTAACGTTTCATCTAAAAACATCCTTTCCCCTTTTTGTTTTCGGAAAACAAAAACGAAACACATTGCACCTTTTGTTGTCACGCCAAAGTTTTTAACAAATTTACTTGAAACGCAAACTGTAGAACAAGTGTAAATAATAAATCACGTTAAAATACATTAATAATTGATCACTCGATTATTTCCTCAGCAAAACCACTTTAGGAAAGTGACACAATCAATGCCCAGTTTATATGTGAAAGAGAGGACGGGCATTGACCACTCATTCCTTTTTTTTAAATTTGTTTTTAGATTAAATATCATGAGGCGATAAATGTGTCCATTTAAAATTAAAATTGTGACAATAAATTCCAAATACAATAATAATTACTTTATTAACATCTGATTTACGGAAGAATAAGTGTATACTGCTACCCGAAGCCCGGGCAATCTGTTTAACCAAGATAAAAATACATTAATTTCACTACTAGAAGATTTTCTGATAAAAAGTATAATGATTTTTAGGCCTGGTAATAAGACATTAGAGCAATATTAAAATAATGCGAAAATCGACGAGGCATTTTGTTCGCTTCGATGCAACTGGCTACTGAAGCTTAGTGACCGATCGATCAAATATGGTAGCTTCCAGCAACAAAGCACGTTAATTGATATCAGGGGGTCGAGGGGCCAGACAATTGGATTTTGAGGTTAACTTATTTGCCAGGTTTTAATCATATGTTGCTTTCCTACTGTGAGATGCGGCAATATGGCGGCAAAGCGATGTCTGTCACAATCGCTCTCTAAGTGTAATGCATTTACGATCCGCGGCTGCCAAAACTTGGCCTTATTCTGCGCCCCCTCTCATGAGATATTAAAAAAAATGCTTAACGTTGCTCAAGTGTTTCAACTTAAATGCAAACCATCCGCCATAATTATTGTGGTAATATGGTCAGACGCTCGAGTTCACTTTTTACGTTTTCATTGTAGTATTCTGATGATTTTGTACAGAGATCCGTATTTAGTTATCCGTAAGACTACCACTTCTAGTACGTTAATATCGTCATAACTCGTCAGTAAAAATGTTTATCCATGGGTTTATATACAGCTTTCACAAACGATCCAAATGTTTATTGTTTTTACGACGTAAACAATAACATGTAACCATGTGGTGTAAAGATAAAGAAATTCACAGTTTATTTTAGCAACTATTTATGTTATTTTTTAACTGATGCCCGTTCCAACGGCTCGGCCATGATTTTCCGAGGGTCTCTGTTGATTTGAAATACTTCGAATACATAGTAAATTTAGTTTCAAAACTTAAATAAAAACAAAGGTAACTTTTTATATATTGTAGAAAAATAAGAAAGATAATTTGTTACAAAAGGCCATGTAAAGATTTTAGTTGTGAAAAAGATTAACTAATACAGTATTGATGCTTTCAAGTAAGGCTTGTATAGTAGGTCATATCACAATTTAATTTGCGCACACAAGTGTTGAACAGCTGCAATAACGTTCACATACTCCGACTTTGTTCAGAGTTTTAACTCGATCAATTTACAATACCCTAAGTCTAACAGACATTTCCACTGAAGTAGCTAGGACAAAACTTAAATAACAACAAAATATCATATATGTTTATTAAAAAAATTAAGTCAGAAGTTTATTCAAATGAAATTTAGCTATAAAATGTTCCCTCCTTGGTAAAAAGTTTAAAAATTCTTCTTCCTAATATAGTCTTTAGAGAAAATGGTATGATGAAATTTTAAGTATGAGATATACAGGGCTCGGCAAAAGTCTGGAATATATCAAATTATTTTTATATATTTTTTCATAAAGTAATGAAACTTTACAGTTGTGTTTCTATTACAAATAAAAGATTGTTGGCGTATATTTTTAGTTTTTCGAACGATGATGGGACGGCCCACGCTAGAAGTCTTGAAATTCCTAACCGTAAGCATACCTAGGTAGCATATTAAAGATTTTGATTAGTGGATCATACCAGCGCAAACCGCACCTTAAAAGGTTAATCCAATCAGAAGTTACAGCTCCTCAAATATTTTAATTTTGGACATAAAACTGTAGGCTAAAATCAAGGAAAAAAGTCTAATTACTAATAATGCTCCCGGAACGATGTAGTTTAGAGACAAGTATTTCTCATTAAAAGGATAATTTGACTTATTAAAAATATTCTACAACTAAATTACATTGTTTCGAGTGCTTTATTAGTAATTAGATTGTTCTCCTTACTTTTAGCTTAAAGTTTAATGGCCAACATTAAAATCTTTGAGGAGCTGTAACTTCTGAATGGATTAAATTTGTGAGCCACGATTTTCGCTGGTATAATCTACTAACTAAGACCTTTAAAATGAGGAGCAACTCGAGGTATACTTACATTTAAAAATGTCAAGACTTACAGCGTGGAACGGCCCTTGATCATGCGAAAAAATAATAAAACACGTGAAAATATTCCTATTTATGTCTTATACACATACGCAAAGTTTAATTACATTGAACAAAATAATATAGAAGTTATTTCATATATTGCAGACTTGTGCTGAACCTGTATAGTTTTAAAATACATGTTTTAGTTATATCAATGTGTTTGGAATCTAAAGCACAGAGCCTTGTTCAGGAATTCTTATTTAACTGAGTTTTACTTGATGTATTATTTGTTGTCTACTTACTACAAAACAAGACAGGGAAGATCCAACATTTGTTTTTGCAAAAATTTTCCATTGATATTTGAAATTTGTATTCATATCTCATACAAAGTTTCGATTCAATAAATTTGAATGTGGGTGAATATTTTTTAAGATTTTCAACTGGATATAAAATGTAATTGATCTTTATAAAATCACAAAATATTACCTTGAAATCCGATAAATCAGCTAAAATTGTTTTAGAATTGTCCTTAAGGACACGAAATTTTTTTTAAATAAACATTTTACCGTAAGAACCTTTTTTCAACACCTCAATGGTTTTAGCTTGGCGTCTTAAAATGTGCTTGTTTTATATCTCCAAACTTCCTCCTAGGCTATAACATAAAAACGAGAACGTAGTGCCAAAATAAAGGTTAGCGCCGACAAATTCTGTCAGCGCTATCAACTGAACATCCGCCGGTCTTCTTTATGACTAGTTTAAAATAAGCCCACTGACTTCAAACCATGGCAGTTACCTTCATGTCACGTCTAGAAGTAGACATTTGGTATAGCGTTTCTTTTATTTAGCTATCCAAAATAAAACTTAGCATTATCGAGTTTGATTTTTCAGATGTCGTAACTTTTGGAGCAGTGGGTCCCATACTCACCGAATTTAAGGTGCTCTTTTGATTTTCAAAATCTATAATTTTATACTTTTATAAACATTCTAAAGATTACTTTTGGAAACAAGTCAAAACAAACTCTTATAGCGTAAAACATCATGTCCCTGAAATTTCAAGCATACACGAGCTCAGTTGAACAGACAGAGGCAAAAGAGTAGAGGTAACTCTTAAAAATATTTCTATCCAGGACAACAATGCAATCAAATCTAACCTGATCTGGACTGTCTGGTTCTCCAAGTTTAGATCTGGAAACTCAATCGAGAGTGTTTCCTTATTTGTTGCGATTCCTCCGGGAATCATTTGTCCGGACATCGATAATGTGAATTTTTCCCCTAAAAAATAAATAATGTTTTAAAGGCTATGCCTTTTAATAATATTTAGAATATTACCAATGAACTCATAGGATGTAAAACACAAACCTTATAGCGGCAAATTTAGGTGCTTCAAAAAGTTATGAGAAAAGGTTTCGAAGCATTTATTCTTTGTGCTGCAAAATCTATGAAAAACGGCAGTTACAAAACATATTAAAAATGAGAAACATACAAATCCCAACCGATTTTGAATAGTACGTTACGTTTCCATAACAGGTCAACAAAAAAATAAGACGTTACGAGCTTGAAGTACTGACCTTCGTAGAACATCTGAAGTTCATAAAATCAGGAATCAGGATTATGTAGAAAGTAATGCATAAAACATCTGATGACAGTAAAGATTAGGCTAAGATTTGGAATAGAATTTTGGATCACGCGTCTAAGTTTGTTGTTAACAAGTCACTAAAATTGTCACTTCTGATACAATTCTTAATATGAATTTCATTTCCTTTTTTCATTTAATGTTCGACATATTTCCGAGACGAAAGAGCTGTAGCTTACATTATCAATACAATGCTACAGCAATCCCACTTGTACAACTAAACATTTTGTACAACTCCTAGAGATTTTTTTGTGGTATTATGTATGATCGTATACCACAACAAAAACTGTTTAAAAATAACCACACTTGGAACTGCGATAAAATAGAATAGTAGATTTCACTAGTAGACTCAAAAGCGGGTTTGGTTTTTTTTGACACACCTCTATGTTCCCCTTCGGACTTCGGAGGATTGTCCAGTATTAACTTGTAATTTGGGACATCAGAGGCGTTTCAAAAACTTGTCGCTAAATTAATTGAATTGAACGTGTACTCCTGAAACTAAGATTTGGTTTCATATCCGAAAAGATACCAGTGGCAAGTTACAGATTAACTCAAAATCACTTCACTAGAAAACACTCATATTAATCGATTGAGATTTGTTTAAGAAACCCGTCGTGACCCAACCGTCCCAGTTCAAAAAAAATTCTCACCAAAAAAATCACCATTTTAAAAACAATCATCAGCTGATTTAAATTGCTCATAATCATAGCCACCATATTCAGCCATGCTATAATTCCAATTTACAAAATATATATTGGCAATGTGCGTGTCCAATAAACAATAGTTTTTCATATTCTACCTAAATAAATTTTTCAGTATCTGTAAACAAATAATTTGCATATAGTATTCTATTTCCTTGAAAAAAAGTTGGAATAGATAGTAACATTAGAAACAAATGTTTGCTGGGCTATACAACAGCCATTTAATACTATAGTTTGAATTAATGTCCCTCAGCCATTAAGTAATCCATATCAAACGATGTTTTATTGCCTAAAACGTAAAAATCGTCAAATTAAATCATAATTTTACACGTAAGAAAGGTTAATTCAACTCAAGCCTTTCAACTTACGTGTTACTTTTTATAAAAGCATGTCAAACGTGGTATAATTAAGCAAGTTTTAAACTCTTGTAAATGTTTCACCCGTTTGGCTTTCGCACGTTAATGTTGCGCACTCGTGAGTGAGAGTGAGAAACATAATTTTGAACTCGTCCCTTGTTAACTTCGCTTCGACCGATCCCATTACGTACGGCGACAACGAGGAGCAACACAGACATTAATTAAGGCATTTGAGCGTTGAGTACGCTAATTTACTTTGATTTACAGGCGTAGAATATTAAAAAGTAGATTTTTACATATATTGTAAGTACATATATTGTATTGTTTCACACATCTTTCTTAAATTTCTATTGAATTTCAAAGAAAGTTTTGAAATAGCATTCACCATTTCTATTCAAAGTGATTGGAAATAATCCGGTGTCCTTTTGAGACTTTACTGTGACACCGAGACAAGCGTATTCTTCAATACGTTATACATGAGTTAACTATAGTTTATTGTTCAATTAAAAGGAGAGTTTGTTTAACTGTCTGTCATTATTCGTAGCACGATTTGATACAATTTTCTTCAGGCTTGTCAATATTCATTGCACATATCGGCGTCCTTCCCTAAATGTAGGGGTGGTGTCCCATCCCCATGCATTGCCACAACTTCATAAATAATTCCCATGTGGTTCTTTCTCATAAAATATATTGCTATTGTCCTGTGTAATGTTCTTAACAGCGTGGAAGCTGTGAAGAATCTTTATTGTAAAAGAGGTAAGGTACTGTATGAGAGAATAAAACGCTGCAAATTAAATTAATTTTAGAATCATTTGATAAATATTTATTAGATTCGAAGAAATCAAATTGTATTAATTCAAACATGCGTTTTAAGAATTAACGAATCCAAACTTAGGTCATAACTTGAGGCTCATCTTGAAAAGAAATTTAATGCAAAACTCTTAATGTTTCAAAGAATAAAAGTAAGTCATCACAGAGTGTAGTGTATTTAGACAAATTTCACAAGTCTTTCCTTTCAAATGCAAATACTAACCGCAGCGCAGCGTCGAGCTGAAAGTTGCTGAACGGTTTGTGAAGGCGCAAGCAAATTGTTGGAAATATGGAAAGTCAGGCCCAAAAATTTGTTTTGCCCCAATAATTTAAAATATTTAAGAATGATAACCCTCAAGCAGATGTGAGTTATGATGTTCACACAAAAATAACTCCAAAAAAATCCACAAAAAAGAAAAGGTAATAACTTCTCTCTTTTCTCTTTTGTAATGAAACCATTAAGAATTTACTTTTGCCTTCGATCATAAGATGCAAATGCTGAACTCTTAAGCTTTGCATGCTGTCTCCTTATACGAAAGGCGAACCAGAAACCTAATTTGCTGAAATAAAAAGAGTTTAGTTCTATGTCAGAGGAAACTATACGAAATAACTTATCCAGTTAATCATCCACATAACTGTTGAAATACATTGTAGTGAATTCAAACTTATTTGAAAATGATAAAATAAATAACTGACGGAAAATTTTGTGGATATTTTTTTGTTAATAAGAATGTATAGTTCTTTGAACCATTGTTTTGATGAAAGATTATATAATTCTAGGTAACTGTATAAACAATAGGGAAATAATTTTCTGTGTTTACTCTTCAGCTTTAGTATTGAGGCAAAATGTTGAAATTTAGCATGTGAGGAGTCCTTTAGTTTTTAACTGTGATAGTACCAATTAATTATATTTGAAATATAATTTTTTCTATTTTAGAAAACGAAAAAAGTCAAATGTTTTTATTAAACTTTAAAATTTTACATGAAAAAAGTGGTCGGCTGCTATTTTTTTTTTGGTCAGGTAAAATAAAACAGGGTGGAAATTGTTGCTAAAGAGTTAAATTTTTTAATCATATAAAAAAATAGCTGTCCTAGTTTGATTGATAATTTAGTTTTTGTGTGAGAGTTTATCCGTGGGGCGGCTGCATAAAAACAAAGGCAATTCTAAACTGCTCTAAACAAAAATATACTCGACTTCAAAAATACAAATGTGATATCAAATTAAAGGTCTGAACCTCACAATTACTATGGTACCAATTATAAATGGTTTAAAGGCAGTTTGCACATCATTAGGGGAGTGCGAGTATTTATTTTTGAAGTCGAGTCGAGTTTCAAAAAATACCCTCGAGTTTCGAGTTTTTTTCGAGTAGACTATTTAGTATAGTATAAGTTAATAGTTATCATGCTTATTATTAATCACATAAAATGCAATATGTTTTATGTACTAAACTGGATCGTTTTCCTAAGCGTTAAAAGCAACCCTGTTTTCAAATCAAAATAAACGAGAATTCAGGCCATCTTTAATAAACTTTATATAATTAATCTATATTTTATTAAACTTTCAGCCTTAGGAGGTAAAAGCCAAGCTACATCTGCGCTTGTTTCTTTAAAAAGGGGTTTTTATAACATATTGTTATAGGTTTAAAATTAAAGTTAAACCAGTCTCATTGAGCATAAGTAAGAAAATATATCAAATTATAGAAAGGAAAAAGACTAGACTAAATTTATTGATATTAATAACTCAAAAACCACTTTAATTCAAGAAAAATAACAAAAGGATGGCTGGTCATGAGTGGTGTTGACTGTGTGAAAACGACCGTAAAATGAGATCGCGCGTATCAATTCCGGGTAAACGGCGGGGGTAACAACTAGACTCGAATTTCCGATCATTTTTCAAAACTTCGAGTCGAGTCGTGCCTTACCAGTAGTGTCGAGTAGAACTCGGCTCGAAAAAGCTCGATAATCGAGTACTCGCACACCCCTACATCATAGATACGTTACAGGTTTATTACGTGGAGGCAGCTTCTCTCAACAAATTTCAGGACAACCTCCTAGGTTATCAGGTTTACGATGCGTAGACTGCCTGTAAACCATTTATATTTGGTACTATAGTAATACTGAGATTCAAACATTTATTTTTACCATATTTGTAATTTTTTACGCAGTTTCTTTTTTCATGCATAGGGACTGGAAGCAAATTTATGCCTCGTATGTTCTGTATATTTGTACTATGTGGTCGCTGGTTTATTACATACAGAAGGCACTTTCTAAGATAAGTTTTTAGGCTTTTTGTCCTTCTTTGGGTTTTCAAACTATTTATCATCAACTAGCAGAATCCTACCATCGATTCAGGAAATATTTATAGCAAAACATTATTCTACCTTAAAATAAAAATATAGGTCTTCTAGATCGGTTGTGGTGTTCAAATCATTCCTAAGGTCTGCAAAGTGCTGCTTCCTAGGGGTGATCGCCGGAACTAACAGCGACACAATCGACTTGGGTCTCGGTGTCTGCAAACCGTTTCCTATCAACGCCAAACCATTTCCTTAACACTCTTCGCGCTCAAGCTTTCAAAGTAAAATGTAATTTACCACTAGCTGCAAAGATAAAAAGTCTTATAATTTATATTCCAAAATAATTTAATAAATGTTAACATTATTATTTTTACTAACATTAAATTAATTAATTAATTAAATTCAAATTAATTAACTACTTAAAAAAATTAACATTAACGCAATCTTAAGTTATAATTATATTGCACTAAAGTAGACGAAATTTCATGTAACTATAAATATTAAATATTTTTTTAATCTCAGTAAACACCATACCATTTTAACACCGGAAACTACTTGTTGAATTAGTTCTTCCAATGATTTTCGTGAATTCGTGAATGAGCGAGCTTTTTAAATTCCTGATATCGTTCGTGTACAACAATACTTCATCGTTTTGACACTTCCCATCTTCCTATCGCTAATTTATGGTCGGCCCGTGGCCCTTTCGACAGGTCGCCATGCATCACCGGTGGCTAGCTGGGAGGTACGTCTCTGACAATGGTGTACCCCAGGGGTCGCTCCTAGGCCCAGGTATCGTCTATTCCCAGGGCCTCTCTAGGAATCTTCCCTTTGTGTTCCTGACCACCCCTCCCTCCTCGACGATTCACCAACAACACTTCCGTCCAACGCTTCTCCCCATTTCGTTCAGGAAACTGTCAAATTCTGCGGTAGACCAAACATAATTGCCTATAACCTCCAGGGGATCTTTTGTAGTCTGTTGAAGGTGACGTGTCGTATTTAAGGAAATACCTTTCTGCTACTGTGGTAACGGGATTTGGAAAGGCACTTAAGTCAAAGTGTTTCTACTGGACGTGGACGGGGAGAGTGGAGGTTGAAACATTTTGCCAACTCTTTCAGTTAAAAAATACTTTACCTGAGATATACACATTTGAGCTATGAAAGTTTTTGTGTAAAACATTTTAAGATACAACTAATTAATTTTTTGCAACATAGGCCTACCCAAACAATTTTTAATTCCCAAAAAAAAACAAAAAACAATACAATCTCTAACAAAACGTAGGCCTACCTCTTCTCATGAATCATGTATTCAATGAAACATATACACCGACGCAAATATAGATGGCTCGTTGAAAAAAAGGATATAATCACGCAAGTGCCTTAGTGCCTGACGTTTTAATGCATTTATTTAATAAGTCTCTAAACTGTGATATCCGCTCTTATAATTTCTCACGACCCCCCCCCCCCATGATTATTGAGATACTTATAATAAGGTAACAATTGTAATTCAAATATATACTCATTCGCGAGGGTATAAAGCTAACGAGAAGCAAACATAAAGCTAAAAATAACGAGTTAACATTCACCTTTTACAAAAATACACGTGTGGCAGTTGACAGTTCCTCCCCAGGACATTTTTCACCTTTATTTTCCTGATGAGCAATATTTTCCGGCTTTGACGTGGGGATATCGCAATCACTCAAGTCCATTCAATCACTTCTGCGTTTACCCGATGTGTTTACACGGGTAAGGACCTTCTCGTATTTCATCGGTTGTGAAAAAATAAATAAACCGGATGACAAGGTTTTGCTGCTTGTCGATAGCAGGCGCGGCGGGTGGTAATCAGGCCCGGGACTGGCGGCAGTTGAACAAATATACCTCTTTGCAGTTATTCAAATTCATACAGGGTGTCCACCAAATCTAGATGAATAATTCTTGTAATAAAACATACGTCATGTATTTAAACTTATTTTAGTAAAATTTCTCATAACCAATTCGGTTCTCCAGAGGAGAATGACCTGCGTTTTAAGACGCACAAAACAGATTCACAAAACAGTTTATTCATTAAATTTAATTCAGATAAGTTTATTTCGTCTGTTCTTTTGCAGACAGTGATAGTGAAATGTACTAGAGACGAGTTTTCTCAGAAACAATATCTTATTTTTAAAAGTATTTTGATTTTACTTCAGTCTTTAATTTATATTGCCCTTCGCCTTAAAAATGTCAAAAATGTTTGATACGAAATACTTTTTCTAAAAAGAAAAACCTATTATTATGACGAGAAGCCATTTAAATATAACACTTAATATCGTCATAATTAACATCGCATACAGTGAATGATTTAGTATTAATTACAATGCATGGAGTTTTGAGTATTTGATTACTAAATATTACTGTACACATAATGGTCAAGTTTTATTTAAGAGAGGCTACTGTAGAGCCTTTCTTAAATCAAACTCCTTAAATATAAAAATGCATACTTTTTCAAGGAGTCATATAAACACGTTCAGAAAACCCCCCTGCACCAACTGACTGATAAACATGAGACTGCGAGACGCGAGGAGACGGACTGCAGGCGAGATTGTACCGTGTGTAATAAATACGTATTTTATTCCAGTGACCTAGTTCGTACAAAAGTAGCGATACTGTGTAATAGCGAGCGAGTGTAACGACAGTCTACAGAGTAATGCAGAGCACACATAGCCGCCTGACATGCAACACCTAGTTGCACCTCCGCGCGATATTTCAACCGACTTGTTATTCAGCTACAGTAGTTTACTAGTTTGGAAGTTTATTGCTTACCTGAGTCATAGGGTTTTAAATTTTTTTGAGCACGGGCAATACTTCATAAAAACTTGATCAAAGTAAACTTTTAATTATTTTATTCGGGGTGTGGTCAATATTCATTGTGATCACCCCTGGATAAAATCAGCATTTTTACTTATTTTTTTATCTGAACGTTTTTAGGTGAGAACAATTTAACATTTAAACCATCAGAAGATCAGTAGATCAGTAGGATACATGCAATCGGAGCTTAACATATAGTTAATCGGATAAGATAAATCTAGTTTGACATTTCTGTATATAATATCCTAGGATCTCTTTTATTTTCATGTGAGTATGGAGCAAGTTCCAGTTCATGTGTGTTTTCAAAGAAGGCAGAAATAATGAAAGCTGAATAATGTTTGTTTCAGTCCTTTGATAAAAATGTCCTCATCCATTTTGTAAAGACAATGTCGAATAATCTGAAAGATTATTTCCAAAAGTTACTTTTTATTTCAAGTTCAAAAAGTTTGCTCTCTGAACATTTCATAAAAACCCCCTAGAGTAACCGATCCTCTTGAGAGGTCTCGTTCCAAAATTGCAACTTAATGAAAAAGCCACACCGCCGGCTGCTTTGAACGGGCGGGCAGCTGTTTCCCAAAGTTGTTTTAAGCGAATAGTCAAAGGGATGGGCAAACAAAAGGGAATGCTCTTTGTAGTTCAATGAATACTGTTTTGTACGGGAGCGCCGCGCCGTGATGTTTGTTTTGGTGTCCGCGGTCCGCGGGGCAACCGGTGTTTTTTGGATCCAAACCGCAGTGGGCAGGGGGGTAAACGGTCTGAGAAGCCCCGGAGATGCTGCGGCACGCAACGGCGACGATCGGCTTTTGGAAAATGATTAATCCCGCCCCGACAGCCTCTGACGGACGGTTTCCCACCTGCTCGGGGATCGCATGCGACGCCCGGCCGGGTAGGCCGCTATCAGATACCGCGGAATTAGTGACTGCCGCACTTCTTATCGCTATCGCGGTATGCAAACCGCCGCTCCTCGTTCCCACTAAATTCCCTCTATCTTCTTACAGCCCTAATGTGATTTTAAACACGTTTCGCGCCGTTAATTGCGGAATCCCACGGTAGGTGTCGCCCCGTTCAATTAGTCTCCGTCACGTACGCGAGGAGATATTGGGGCGAGAAGGAGGGGTGTTTAACATAGATAAGTTGGGAGAAACAACTAGTCGTTTTTATTTGTTTGGGAGCAATGCGCTTGTTTCGATCTGATTTTTAAATTAACTCTAATTTGTCCTGCTTCTTTGGTATTAGAGACCGTATAGTAAGTATCGTTATACTTCCCAAAGCAGTGATAAAAATTTATCCTCCCTTTCACATACAACACGCGACAGAATTTTATTAAATATTTACTAATCCAACTGTATAAATGATTTATATAAAGATTTAAAATTTACTTAACTGTATTGTGTAATTTTATATGAAAACCCTTATAACTTTGTTTTTTAAAGGCCTATTTTTTCATAATTCACTGGATGGTGAAATAAGTCAAGTAAATAACTATAATTACTAAATATATTTGTAGTAGATTTTTCTTTAATTTATGTTTTTTTTTAATAAATAATAGGTTTGATTTTTTAAAATGACCCAATTGTTGCACCCCTTGTTCCCCAATTGTTGTATTGTATGCCCCTTAGTAGTGGTGAAAGAAAAAAGAAAGGTGTGTGCAGGGTCAGCTGGTGTGACGTAGTTGGGCTCACGCAACTAGCGCTTACGATTAAAATATATATCAAATACAACATACAATTCAATCAAAATATCAATGTGTACAATATTATTTTTGCCGTCCGTCGTACCGCTTGGTCCGCTAGTTTCTTGAGCCCAACTACGTCTTACCAGCTGACTATGCACACACCATTCTTTTTTCTTAAAACTATAATATATATATATATATATATATATGTTTCACTTTTAAAATGATTGTAGTAATGCAGTAAAACTGTAATAAAATTATGATCGTTCGAAAGTTTTTCCTCAAAAAGCAGTTACACAAGATATAGGCTAAAATAGTAAGGCCTAATAGCTAAATTTACTGAGTATGTGGGTGTATTAATATTTTCAGATGATATTTTCTATTGTAATTTTATAAGTTGTATATTTCTGAATGTTCTATTTGAAGGTTTTTAAAGGGAAAAACTATCCAAAAGGTTTAATCCAAAATGGAATAATCAACCTTGCCCTCCTATATACAGTAGATCCTTGAATGATGGATTCAAGGAGTTTATAGATATAGATACTGTATATATTTTTAATAAAGAATAATTCTATTCTTAAGGGGATCCGCCACCGATAATTCGGTATTTATTTATTTTTTGTCAAATTTTGGTTTTTATTTTTTTTAGATAGAACATGTATTTCTGAACTTGTATACAAAATTTTGGGCGAATTTGAGCAGTTTTTCATATTAAAAAAATTATTATTCGAAAATTGGTATTCCGAAGGTAGGTAAGTTTACTTAGTGCATCTGTGTCAGCTCAACTTTTGTAAGCCGATTCCCGAAAATTGTGTCTTCCCGCGTTTTTAGCACAAATTGTTGAATAACTTTTTTACTACAAGAGACAATTGACTGACATTTTTACCAGTGTATCTTCATACTGTATTGATGATTTGTTGGTATAGAGAGCTTTGTACAGTAATTTTTTCATAGGTAAAAAAATTTTTATTTGAAAATAATAAAATGAAAAATATTGTTTTTTACGTAAACGTGTATAAATAATTTCCTATTTGTGTTACACTAGTTAAAATACCGGGGAATATTCCTATAATTACAATATACAAATTAAAAAAAAGATTATTAAAATCCATCCAAAAATAAAAAAGTTATTCAAAAGTTTTTAAAATAAAAAAAAACGTAAAAAAAATAAAAAAAATTAAATAAAACGTAATCAAAGGAAAAAATGGAGTTGTTATATATATTTATTCTTTTTAGGTTAATTTGAACCAGTTTTGGTAGTCAAACTTTTATTTATCCAAAAAATCAAAAAATATCCCGTATTGGTGGCGGATCCCCTTAAATTTTTAATTATATTAAGAATTCATATAATATTATATTCATATTATTATATTTAGAATTATTTTCTTCTATTAACAATTAATTGTTATTCTATTCTTTTTAACTCTCTGAACGTTGTAGCCCTGCATTCATGCATTTATACAATTAACAATAAACTGTAAAGCTAATAATGAACATATGGGTTGAATGCCATGAAAGAAATATAATTCTTAATTGATAAACAATGTCATAATGTTATTAATCCTAATAAAATGTACGTTCCCACCAATTTTTGAATAATGTATCTCAATGAGACATAGATTCTGGTGTAGACTGTCTACTGGGGATGGACAAGTTGGGGGCAGCAATCCCGTACTATTTGTACACATTTGATGCCCACGGCGGCGGAGGCGCGAGGAGGGGGTCGGCCCGGGGTGGGGGCATGCGCGTGGACGGTGCTGCTGCCACGCGGATCTCCCTCGCACCGCTCAGTGGCTCTCGCATTTTGTTTCAGTCAAGCGCTAGACTTCAGTCGGTACCGTGCTGTGAGAGAAGCGCGTCTCCGTCGATCGGTCTGCTTCTCTCTTTTTTCCTCGCGCTTTTTTCTCAAGTTATTTTAATAGTGTGTAATATAGTAGAATCGCGCGATTAGCATCATACCTGAACTTCCTCCGATCTCGAATAGTGATTCTGTGCAGTGATGTGTCCTGTGTGCTTGCTCCACATATTGGATTAACTATAACGATTTGGATCAGCGATGTTGTGAAAATGTGTGAAAAATCCGATCGGATTTGGAAAAGCCATTCCGCTCGTTTATCGAGTTAAAAGTTCCAAACAACGATTACTGGATAATTTTCAAACTTATGTAAGTTATAAATTTTATTTAGCGATAATTTTATTTTCGCTTTTTCGAAAAAGTGGTGTGAAAAATTTTAATCGGGGAACAATGTGGAAGAGAGTTTTATCGGAATTAAGTCAAATCCAGATTTAACGATAACTGTCAACATGCAGCCTGTGCCGTGGCTGGGCGTGCTGGTGTCGCTGTCCGCCCTCGCGGTCACGGCGGTCACCAAGATCGAGTCCCCGGAACACCTCCAGTGCGTTTGGAGTTCGGACAACAACGAGACCGGTAAAACATCGGTTTCCTGTCGGGTGCGGAGCCTGGGCTCGGACGGCGCTAACCTCACCTCCCTTCCGGCGGACGGCACGGTCAAACTGCGCGTGGACTGCAGCGAACTGCTCTACTACGAGAGCTTTCTGCCGCCGCGGTTCTTCCTGCGGCTCCATCAACTCGAGGACTTGACCATTAGCAATTGTAAAATCATGGAATTGCCGCCCGAGTCGTTTGACGGTCTACGAGAACTGAAGAGGTTAACGATAAACACCCACAATATGGAATGGGGGACGGGAAAAACGATCGCGATCGGGCGGAACAGCTTTGACGGTCTGAGGGAGCTGCAGGTGCTGGACCTGTCGGAGAGTAACGTGAGATCCCTCCCTGACGACGTGTTCTGTTCGCTCGGCAACTTGCAAGTGATAAACCTCACCAGAAACAGCATAAGAGAGATGAATTCGATAGGGTTCTCCGCGAGACAACAGAAAGAGCTCCAAGAATCCGCAGTTACAACGGCTCGGATTGAGTGTGCCGATGCGATGGACTTGAGATCTCTAGATTTATCGTACAATGATATCAGAACGATCCCCGATGACTCCGGCATCACTAGGCTGAGGAGGCTGCAAAATTTGTTCCTACAAAATAACGATATCGCGGATATCGGGCCGAACTCGTTCAACGGGCTCATCTCGCTCAGAGTGTTGAATATGTCTAATAACAGGCTGGAATCCCTTCCCGATGGACTGTTCGCTAGCTGTAGAGAGATCAGGGAAATTTATTTGCATAATAATACGCTTTATGAGCTGGCGAGAGGGCTGTTACACAGATTAGAGCAGCTGTTAGTCCTAGATCTGTCAAACAATCAGCTGAGCAGCAATCAGATCGACGACAGCACATTTGTCGGCCTCATCAGACTGATTGTGTTGAACCTGTCGCACAACGCTCTCACTAGAATAGACGCTAGAACGTTCAAAGACCTTTCCTTCCTGCAGATACTAGATTTAAGAAATAATTCCATTGGATTTATCGAAGACAACGCATTTCTCCCCCTGTATAATTTGCATACTCTGAACTTGGCAGAAAATAGAATTCATCACATAACCTCGCAGCTATTTAATGGATTGTTCGGACTAAGCAAATTGAACTTAAATAACAACTTAATCGTTAATATCGACCCACAGGCTTTCCGTAACTGTTCCGATCTCAAAGAACTAGATCTCAGCTCTAATGCTATTCAATACATTCCTGAAGCTTTGAGCGAATTATCGTTTCTTAAAACACTAGACCTAGGAGAAAATCAAATTAGTGGTTTTAGTAATGGCTCCTTCAAAAACCTCCAGCAACTAACAGGTTTGAGATTAATTGACAACAATATTGGAAACTTGACTAAAGGAATGCTGTGGGATTTAACTGGCCTTCAAGTGCTTAATTTAGCGAAAAATAAGATCCAACAAATCGAGAGGGGCACTTTTGACAGGAACGAACAGCTCGAAGCCATTAGACTCGACGGCAATTTCTTATCTGACGTTAACGGTGTGTTTCAAACTTTGGCGAATCTGTTATGGTTGAACTTGTCAGAAAATCATTTATTGTGGTTCGACTACGCTTTCATCCACAGCAACCTAAAATGGCTCGATATCCACGGTAATTATATAGAAAAATTAGGGAACTATTACAAAATACAAGAGCTCCATATTAAAACGTTAGATGCTAGTCACAATAGAATCACCGAGTTGAACGAACTGTCTATACCGAACAGTGCGGAAGTGGTGTTCATAAACAACAATTTCATCACGAACGTCAAAGTGAATACGTTTTTCGATAAAACCAACCTGGCACGTGTCGATATGTACGCCAACGAACTGACCAAATTGGACCTGAACGCTCTGCGGTTGTATCCCGTGGATCAGAACAAGTCATTACCCGAGTTCTATTTGGGAGGAAACCCGTTCCACTGCGATTGCTCGATGGACTGGCTACCGGTCATCAACAACATGACGGCCGTACGGCAGTACCCGCGCATCATGGACCTGGAGAACGTAATGTGCAAGATGACCTACTCCCGGGGACTGATGCACGTGCCGGCCACGTACGCCAAACCCTCCCAGTTCCTGTGTCCCTACGAGACCCACTGCTTCGCCCTCTGCCACTGCTGCGACTTCGACGCCTGCGACTGCGAGATGACGTGTCCCCAGAACTGCTCCTGCCACCACGACCAGACCTGGAACACCAACGTGGTCGACTGCTCAGGTCAGAACAACGACCAGATTCCCCGCCGCATCCCCATGGACGCCACCCACGTCTACCTGGACGGCAACAACTTCAAGGAGCTTCAAAACCACGTTTTTATAGGAAGAAAGAACATGAAAGTCCTTTACGTCAACAGCAGTAGGATAGAGAGCATTCAAAACAGAACGTTCAACGGACTCTCCTCTCTGCAAATCCTCCATCTAGATAATAATTTAATAAAGTCGCTGAACGGTTTCGAATTCGAACACCTGTCTCATTTGAGGGAGCTGTATTTGCATAACAATGTGATCTCGTACATCAGCAACCTAACGCTACTGCCGCTGCGCTCGTTAGAGGTCCTGCGACTGGACGGCAACCGACTGGCGACATTCCCCGTGTGGCAACTGACGCTCAACTCCTATCTGGTGGAGATCTCATTAGGCGACAACCAGTGGTCGTGCCGCTGCAGGTTCCTGCAGGAGTTGCAGATCTGGGTGTCCGACAACCGGCACAAGGTGATCGACAGCGATGCGATCTTCTGTCTGTCTAACGATACGAAGCCTCCGCACCGGCGACGGGTCGACTTCAACAACACCGCTTGCAGCGACTACTACTCGGGCGGCTCCGTCATCCAGAGCCTCATCGTCTCCGACTATCTGCCCATGATGATCGTCACGCTCTCCGCGTTTATCATCGTCATTTTACTCACCATCATCATGTTTATTTTCCGCGACCCCGTGAGGATCTGGCTGTACTCTCGGTACGGGATAAGACTGTTCAGTTTCAAGGCGGCGTCGGCCAAGTATTACGGCGAGGACCGGGAGAAGCTGTACGACGGCTACGTGGTGTACAGCCCCAAGGACGAGGAGTTCGTGCTGCAGAGCATCGTGGCGGAGCTGGAGCACGGGAACCCGTCGTTCCAGCTGTGTCTGCACTACCGGGACCTGCCGCACCACGCCAACTCGCCGTACATGCAGCACACGACGTCGCCCGTCGTCGTGGAGGCGGCCGAGGCCAGTCGCCGCGTCATCATGGTGCTCTCCAGGAACTTCCTCCAGACCGAGTGGTCCAGGTTCGAGTTCCGCTCGGCGCTCCACGAGGCCCTCAAGGGGAGGATCTTCAAACTCGTGCTGGTGGAGGAGGGCAGCATCCTCCCCGAGGCGGAGCTGGACCCCGACCTCAGACCCTACCTCAAGACCGGGGCGCGAGTGCGGTGGGGCGAGAAGCGGTTCTGGGAGCGACTGAGGTACGTCATGCCCAGCGCCGACAGTCAGCGGAAATCGTGTAATTATAGAAGGAACATTAATAATTATAGTATAGACTCCGCGGTGCACAGAGCCGCCGGGCACAACCACGCGTACTCGCACGAGAAGTCCAAGCGGCCGGCCCCGGGGCACCCGCTGTTCAAGACGACGCAGAACGGTGAGATGCTGCCGCCGGCGTACTCGACGTCGACCCCCACCAAACACCAGCCGGCGGAGGACGCCAACTACTCGTCCGCCACGACGGCCACCCCCTCGCCCCGCCCCCTGCACCGGCCGTCGTCCGAGCACATCTACTCCTCCATCGACGCCCCGGAGTTCCCCGACCTGGAGCGCGGCTCCGTCAGGCGCGGGGTCCCCGTCCACCAGCAGAACTGGAGGACCGGCACCACGGTCGTCGACAGCGGCGGCGTCCAGGCCTACCTCGTCTGATGGCATTCCTAAACCGTCGGGTGAGTCGACTCCCTACATTTACTCTATAACAAGTTTAATTCTTGAAAGTTTAACGAACAAGACATTTAGAGAAAACTAAGTTAAACATAAAATTTACTTAAATTGCTCATCCCTTAAAAAATAAGTTTGATAAAACAAATTGCTATAAATTTTGAATTAAATAATAAGGAAAATCGTTAACAGTAGACGGAGAGTGTAAATAAGCTCATTTGGAGTAGACAACATGCATTGAAGCCAGTGTAACTAAGGAAAAGATTATCTAAACTGAAGGATCTTGAGGAAAACAATTTTGAATTCCTCAGTCATTAAATCTTTATATAAATAAAACCTGGCTCAACTGAAATTAGACAGTTTACAAATTTTTGACACTAAGATTAATGGCTAATATATAAAAATAGTTACATATAATGACTTTTAAAGTTTAATATTAAAGAGTTTTATGTTAGAATGATACCAAACAAAAACCTTATAAAAAAATTTAATACATTTGTTATCATACATTTAAACACTAACTAGTGTTGTACGCCTATTCAACATAATCCACAATAATGTGCCGACGCTCGTTTAAGATTACTATTTAGGTTATTGTTTAAACTATTTGACACATTAATAATGAAAGAAAAAAATGTCTCCATAAAAATTTGAATAGTTACTCGAAAAAATTATGTCACGAATAATGTCATGTTTTAGAGTTTAGAATATTTTACAGTTTTAGTTCAAAATTCTGACACTCAATATAGGCTTGACATTGTAATAGGTAGCCTACCTAGTTGATACGATGTTTATTTCGAATTACTAGTTAACTGCTTATAATTATTATAGGTCAAATCGTATTTTGTGACCTAAAATTTAGAATTATTTAGTGAATATTTAAGTGCACTTACACTAGAAGGTTTTAGTAATAATTAATTAACTTCTTTATTATTCTTTATATTGGCCTTTTGGAATTTGAAATATTTTGTTGTAGTGAAATATTTAATAGTTCTTAATAGAGCAAATTCCCTCAGTAAGCTGTTAAGTGCTCCTAGTTGCTCCTAGTTTGTATTATTCACTTTAATTAATAAAAAATGTAGTAGAGCACCACTTTTCAATGCTCTAAAAATGCAGCTGTCCAACATTATACGTTATACGGTATTCAAATATATACGTTTTGAAACTGCTTTTGGGTTTATTTGATTTAATAGAAAGTAATTTAATGAAAAATATGATTTGTAAAGCTGAGGAAAAGTAAACAGGAATTTACCTTGGCTGTTTAAAGCTTCGTTTCTTTAATGACTATTCACTCGTTATTTTAATATTTCTGCACCCTGAACTTCTCGCGAGGACTTTGTTTGCCAGCGAGAGACGTTTTTAGTCATAATAATTTTTTTCAAACAGCCTATCTGTGAGTAGGATTTAACTGTCAACTATCGGGTCTGTTGGAGTGTTCGATAAATTCTGTTGCAATTATTCTTATTTTCATAATAATAGAATAAATAACCTAAAATATAGTTTTCTCCTTGGTATCTTGTAATAACGATGATTGTTGTTGATATAACATAAAAACAATTCTACATTGCTATAGGTTTGAAAAAATGAACTTGTCCTTTATAATGTATGATTGATTGTTATTAACATAATAATGAATGTTGCGAAATTGTATCTAAGGAAAACTTACTGTCGTCCTATAAGCACATACCGTTTATTTATTGAAGGATATATCGCGGTTTCAGTGCACCACATGGCTTTACTTAGTCATTACGCAACATAACTACCTTACGGCAGTTAAATATTACAATGTAATCCAACCCGCGTGGATGATTTACCCCCTACCTCTCCATGGCTCAGTCTCGGGTCACCGATATTTATTACCGCAGTTGCACATAAATAGCTGGCAGATCGCGGCGCTGTGTAATACGCACCCACGCCGGGGTTCTTAGTACCTTCCTTCTTTAATGCTTTATGGCTACAAGTCTTTCCACTTAGCAGCTTGCGATCCAATCTTGTTTTCGGTGTTTCAGAGACCGTCGCGCTCCGCTGTCACATTCAACTAATATATGCGGCTCTGGGTTCTTAGCACGTCGTTGCTGGCGCTTACGTCGTTTTGTTTCATAGTAAAGTTTTAGTACTCTCTAAAATTAAGGCTATTTTCCTGATTTAATAGGTGTGAAACTCGAAAATGGGTTTTCTTTCTTGTTGGTTTTGTTATAACGTAATTTAGCCGTCTTTTTGTAGAGAGTATGAATTTTGATCATTCATAAAAAATATGAAAAGTCATAAAAACTACTGTACAACCAACGTTACAACAGCTTTGGCTCTTTATCAGCGCGGTTAAAACGCGATAAACATTTTACAGTCTGAGAATCGAGGAAATAATTTCCATAAATATGCAGTTCACTAGACATACAAATCTTTAAAAAAATGAAAAACCGAAGTCCTATCAAGAAATTGGTCAAACACTTTTCATTTCAAGGTGTGAAATGGATTAAATTTTACGATATAATGTTTTAAGTTCAAGGTTGAAGGCATATCAAAGACAGGAATGTAAGATGCTGTAAATTCAATAAAGAACACTGAAATACAAAAACAATTGTGACTTGTCAAATAGGTTCAGTTTGCAATGGAAGGAGCACCTATCTTAAAAAAATAAACCATTATAACGTTAAAGAATAAACTGAGTTTGTACAACAGGATTAGAAAAGTATGTAAATCCCGCTTGAATAGCCTGCTGAAACGAACAATAATTTAAGCCAGCACACTTTTTACATCGACAAAAAGTTATTTAACCAGTGAAGTATCGAGTTCAAATCGGATCCCAATAGTTATTGGATCCATTGTATTTCAACTCCTTGCAACAAACCGCCCCTGTAAGCGGCTATTGGTGATTGCGTTGGAAAATAATCCCCGACGCGAGAATATTAAATTATTTTCGACGAATGTCGGCGTTTTCCGATACGTACCGACCAAAGCCGAATTGATCCCTTCACAAAACTTCGTTTGAGCCGGGGAAAACTGCAATTTAATTTTGTCACTCTATTCCAAATATTTACCGCAGCCGATGGAATCGACTTGGCGTTTCAGCAAAGTTTAAATTAAAATAGTTAAACTCAGTTGCGGCTCTGGCTAGAGAGGTGTAGGTATAATTCGCGACTGTATTTCTACCCTTCTCCGCCCAGATGACACTTTATTGTCTTCTGTTAATTCGCTTTCAAACTTTCCGAGTACTTAGTTTGATTGCTCTTCCTTCGTGTACATTCCGAGTTTCTCAGTGTACCTTGTGATTATAAAACTAAATACCGAAAATTATAACTGCTTAACGCCTTGATTAGGCTGAGATGTCGTAATTTTTTTTATTATATCGCCTTTCTGAGTAATAGCATGGTTGCAATAAATTGACGTTATACTTTAAAAGTCAGTACAACACTACAAAATTTAAAAGGTCAAACAGAAATAAAAAATGTTACTAT
Organism: Flexamia atlantica; assembly: GCA_035578135.1. NCBI lineage: Eukaryota > Metazoa > Arthropoda > Insecta > Hemiptera > Cicadellidae > Flexamia > Flexamia atlantica. The sequence goes on from JAQJVK010000012.1 coordinate 29,274,685, forward strand.
ATTTGTAATTCTTTATCCCTCCGCGTCTGTTTTTTTAAAAAACATGAACCATTTAAAGTGTTAATTTTTGCTCCTTTTATGTAGACATCAAACAATGTTTTAATTTGTTTACAGTATAGTATACTTTCTTTAAACCATCTTATTCCGCAGGCTATATAGCCCGGGAATAAAATCCTGACCAAATGGAAACTTTGCACAGATATTACGTAAACTTCCCTAGTTAAAATCCCAAACATTCCCCGGAAATCCCTGCTTTGCTCCATCTGCCTTCTAGAAATAACCACTTCTGGTCCGTGTTTCTCTGTACATTTTTTACATTTTTTCAATAAACACGAAAACTATAAGAGATACAAAAAAGGTGCAAGAGACGTTTTGTAGAGGATATAACTTCCAATATAATGAGTATAATCATGTACAAGATATTTTAAAAATAACTGCTGATATCATAAATATTGTGAAATGTTGCAATTCTAATACCGCCACCATAAATAATACATGTAAAATTTGATGTAAAAACATTGCTAAGGGGGTGGAGGTCTTTGACCTTAATGGATAATAAAATATTAATAGAATCCTGATGAAAATTCCAGCTATTTGACTCCTCAGTTATCAAAATTGGTTCATAATAGAAGCGTGGGTAAGCTCACAAAAAATTACAACTCATGGTAATATTTATATTTATTCCTTAAAGAATACATTTTTGTAAGGTCACCCACGCCTTTTTTGTGAACCAATTTTAATGATTGAGGTGTCAATTAGGGCTCCGCGAATGTAATAGCAATGATCATTGGGATCAAAGGGCTTCGCCCCCTTGGCGATGTTTTTACATAACATTTTACAAGTATTCCTTGTGGTGGGGTTAATAGAATTGCAAAATTCTATTATGCTTTAAAAATCAGCAGTGCTAAAATATTTTTAACTTGATTAGTTTTATCCTCTATAAACACGCGTCATACACTTTTATCGTATCTCTTAAGGTTTTTGTGTTGATTGAAAAAATGTGTAGAGAAACACGCATTGGAAATGGGGTTTTCGAGAAGGCGGCCTGGGGAACAGGAGCGATTTCCGGGGAATGTGGAGATTTTATTTAGGGAGGTACTTAACATGTTTAATCGTTTCAATTTGGTCAGGATTTATTTGGTCGGTTGACTTTTTTATGCTTAAAATGCCTAGACTAATAACAACACTGCCCTTTTTCGTCACTTCAGTGTTTCACAAAACACTAAAACGCAGGTCTTTTATGAACACCACTATGAGGCACATAATACTGGGAAACTGTCCTAGAGCAGTCTTAAACTATAATTCAGACCAGAGTGTATAATTAAATTTGACGGCCGGACGCCGAGTTAACCTTTGCCGCAAGAAACGGAATTTGCATCTTTATCGCCGTATGAAGCGGTTTCGGCCTCTTCCTAAGTGTGCTTTTTATGATTTTCATGCAGGTTCAGAGGAGAGTTTCATTTTAATTTCTATAACACATTTATAATTTTTTACCCATATTGATTTACACCTATGATGCTAAGATAGATGGTCAATAATAAAAAATACAAAATCAGTGTAAATCTCGAATTAAAAACCTTAAGCATTTTAAATATGATTTTCATAAATATTTTAAATTATATGCCTGTAAATTTTAAAATTTAATTAAAACTCAAATTCAAAATCATTTGGCCTATGTAAGTTATTTTGACAAGTAGGCTATGCGACGCGTGATTATAACATATAGTTTTAGATTTGTGTCAAAGTATATGTGGTCTGGTGTAACCAGCGAGGACAGAATTATTCTGTGCTCGCTGGGTAGCTTATAACCGGAGACTCTGTGGTGCAACATAAAATAGACTATCTCCACAAGTGTGAGTTGTGATTTTATTTTGTAACGATTGGCAAAAGGCGGTAGTATAGACAAAGACTCAGATTTCATCTATTCTAAAAAATCTACTAAATCATCCATTTTCCAAACCAGTGGGTTTTGAATTAAATTAATTCCAGCCCTTTACAATGTATTAGAATTGTTTCATTGTGTACCAATAAGCGCAACGGTTGCCCGGAACATGTCCAGCGGTGGTTTCTGAATTCCATTTGCAATAAACTCGACGGACCGTGTTGAGCAAGGCACATAAAACGCGGTTTTGTATACTGGGAACGGCGGGCAGCAGTGTAGGGTTGGCTCTCCACAAAGGTACAATACCGCCGTGCTCTGTCCTAAACTGGGGCTTCCGATAAAGACCCAGTTTGACCTCCACAATTGTATTGCTATTTGCAGTTTGACCGTGAAATACCGTCGTATTATTTGTTTTAAAGTACTTTTGTGTGAATGGTTTGTGTGGTCATTTAGAAATTCATTTCATCATTCAATTTTTTTCATTTCTGCATTTAGCACAGGAATACCCAAGTAAAACCATCGACTGTAGAAATATTCTCTAATGAATGGTTTATTTTCTCACACACGTACGATAGAAAGATTTAGGTGAAATAATGGCCGATTACTCGTACCAGAAATTTGAACTTCCCTAATGAAAACGTAAAATGAATTTAACAAATTTACCTCATTTTTTCAGCAAAGTCTTTTATATTTAATGACTTTTAAATCGATAACCCAACTAGTTCATTGTGCGAGGTAACTTTAGACCATTGACTGTAGAAATATTCTCTAATGAATGGTTTATTTTCTCACACAAGTACGATAGAAAGACTTAGATGAAAAAAATGGTCGATTACTCGTACCAGAAATTTGAACTGCCCTAATGAAAACGTATAATGAATTCAACAAATTATCTTAGGTTTTCAGCAAAGTCTTTTATATTTAATGATTTTTAAATCGATAAACCAACTAGTTCATTGTGCGAGGTAACTTTTCAATCCTAGAAAGAAATCGTATGGCGATGCTTACTCATCTTGAGATTCCAATTTATAAAATACATTTATCGAGTTAACTATACATCAACCTACCTTAGCACCTATCAAGTCGTGGTTCCCTCTCTATTGTTTACTACATATAACCGCTAAAGCCTTCGTGCTGTGCCTCTGCATCGCGGGCGGAGGTCGATAACACTTCATATAAACCGCCTATAAACATCTTCCCACAAGTGTTTTAATATTCGTTAAATCAAAACTAGCCCGTATATTCTATTCTCTTTGTCCCGGCCGGGTTATCGTCGCTGCAGCTGTTTTACTACATAGGCCGGGTTTACTGCGGCATAGAAATAGGCCTTCCGCGCATTACGGTTAGTTCCAGCCATAAAAGCTAGCACTGTAATGTATTCCGATGGTCGCGCCGAACTTGCAGCGGGACACATTGTGAAAAGTTACAACGGCTGCAGTAGCGGTAGTTTCCAATGCCAACTCCCGACTCCGATATTTTGTGCTAACACGGATTTTTTTAGTGGAAACGGCCTCCATACAAGTTATGTGTTTTCATGTCGCCACTCCGGCGTTCGCGAAATTTACGTCTGTTTGGGTTTGAATGTCGAAATTGTTGTTTGCTGGTACCGAACTGTTACATAGAATATTATTGGAGTACGGATTTGTACCTAAGTGTATTTGTAAATGCATTCCATTTATAACCTGTTAATCTCAATTTAAAATACTAAATGCTTTAATTTGTTGAGTGTTTGGCTCAAAACGTACAAACAATTCCAATATAGTTTATAATTTTAATTCAAATGTCTATAAAGGAAGGATTGGCCCGGATTTTATTTTAATTTATCGGAGTGTTCCTGAGTGGTTGTGTTGGGATAAATACAGGCGATATTGATATTAAAATTGTTTATTCAGCTTGATCAATTTTTGCGTTTCATCGGATCATGTAGATTCCAATGTTTCTCACGAATCATAATGAGCATTCTGTTGTGATAAAAACTATGATGGGAGTTGAAAAGTGTCCTTAATATAAATAGATTCAACTTTTTATTATATTGGTGATTTAGACTTTTCTTGAATAAAAATTGGTAATACACAAACTACCATGTCTAGAAATAACTTAACTGTATCTAATTCACCAATTCGAACATTTTTTGTCGACCATTTACGTCAATGATGGTTATGGTGCGGGTTTCTCCATAATAAGAAATATCCGTTTCAAGCCCAAACACCGTGGCAGCCAGTGGTTTTGCAACAACTCCCCTCTCCAAGCCCGCACTCTTAGCGTCATTTTTGCCGGGGCTCCCTCAACTTAGCCGCCATTTTACATTTACGCGCCAAACTAGCCGCGCCAACCATCTGGTACGGGGAGCGGCGAGCGGCGGCCGATGCATCACTCCCTTTTAATAAACATGGAGCCATAGGAGGTCGCCTATATATGCATACAAAACTGTGACCGCGTTCGTTATTCCATTAAAAGATCGGTTTTAAATCTGAATGTAATCGAGTGGGCTCCGGCCCTGCAGGTAATTGGATTTGAATTTGATCTTTGCAATAACGCCTTTTCTCTCCCGGAGTTGTTTGTATAACGTAAGTGAGCTCAATTTGTCGTTGACATTACATAATAAAGGATAAGTTGAGACTTGGTAAAAACATTTGTTATTGTGAAATACGCATATTTGTCTTCCATGGAACTTACAATACATTCAAAATGAAGACTCGTCTGCTATTGCCATTCGTACGCCACATAAAGAATAGTTTCAGTTTTATTTATTTGGTTGGAAGTTTTATCTCAGTCTCGCCTGGTTAAAAAAACGTGATTTTGAGATTAATTCGTTAAGGCTTACATGTTTTAAGGATGGTGAACGTATATCTTCGATTTTTACTATACAAAAACAATACTCTGTATTTAAAGTTCCCAGTGAGTAGTCAATAACCAAACGATAGTAGTACCAACGTCAAAAATGGATTTACAAGGCCAGTGATTTTTTTTTAATCCTATTGGCTCAAAGAGAACATAAACTCGTCGAATTCAACAATCAAGGCACTTTTCCCGTTGCGAAAACCCTTTTAAAAATACACCTGTGAAGGTTTGTTGAAAGTTGAAAATACGAAGCTCTATTCAACCGGCAGCGCTGATTTCAATAACTAAAGGGCTTGCAAATGTCGTTCGGGGAGGCGAGATATAAAACGATGGGACACTAAGAGCTTTTACGATATTGAAGGATGTCTGTGATTTCACAAGCGGATGAATTTAATAGATTTTCAACCATATATTTCTTTACATTACGGCTGCCGCCACATCCACCGGTCTGTGTTCCTTAACAGCTTTACGTTACTTCTGTTGGATTAAACCGAAATTTATTTCCACAGTTTTATTTGTTGAAATATCTGTTGTTATCCCTTTCCAAGAATTTTAATTTAACATAAACTCTTTACTGTCTTCCGAGTCATTATACGTGATCGTGTTGACGCCGGTTTGTTCCAGTTTAAAAAGATTTAGTATTAAACCTACATTAGCTTCTAAACTAATAATTGTTGCCTGTGTATTAATTTTTATGTGACTTATATTTAACGGGCTTGAACAAGCATTTTCTTTTCTTTGTTTTCCTATTTTTTGTTTCTGCTATGCATTTTATGCACTTTGAAAGAGAACTACCTATAGGCCTATCATACTGTTTTTTTAGTCCAATATAGTACCTATTAGTCCGTATACTTATTCCAAGTAAAATTTATACGGTGAATTAAAACGGCTTTCTTTGTTCAAGCCACTTCTTCCATCCTCTAACAAACAGCTATAAAATACAGTACTTATTCCCAAGCCAAACCTCATAAAAATAACCTTATCTTTCCCTAATCGATTTCCAGCCGTTATGGAAATCTCTGTTTATCTAACTCGGCTATAACCGAAGTAGGTGGTAGGCGGGATGGGAGATCAGCCTACGCACGATTATCAGAATAGTCTCTTCAGCCTTAACATATTAGGGCCATCACGGGGCAAGAAGTGCAGCAGGGGCGCCATCAGGCGGCAGGCCGCGAGGTAATGATCTCATTTGGGGCCCGCCGGACTTTCCTTGTTCACGTGGACCAAGTCTCAGAGGTGGGCCAAGGTAAGGTTCTCGGCCCGTCACGACCTCACACCTCCGCCTACGTTTACTCTCACTTGCCACTTGCCACTTGCCCCCTCTCCCTCCTTCCGATACATATACTTGTACTTATCGAGTGGTTTATTTTTATTTCGGGTACACCTGAGATTCACTTTTATTGTCAATCCTGCAGTGTTCCACTTTCTTTTTGGAAACATTAGTTACAGAAGTAATTCGATAGCTCAGATTGTTTACTTTTAATAAGCTTCCATTACTTTCGTATGGACTATGATAAATGTGTAATCAACGATTTATAACTAGAAAAGCATAAATTCAGAACCATTTAGAAAGGTGAGTTTTTAAGTTATTTAACCAACTACTTGACTAGATCAAACACTAGCGCCTGCACGGGTCAGTTATGCAAAAATCAAGCTACACTCATTTTGCCTACTTTGCCCCTTTACAGCCAAAAGCTGATAAAATAAGTTTGTTCCTTCAGCTGTAAATTATTGCTGGACATGCATAGTTCTGACAGCGTTCTTTTACGTGTCCTGAAATAGTAGTTTTCATTACAAGGAGCGAAAGTGGCTCTTTTTGGTACGAGATCGTAATTTACAGGCGAGGCGCAGCCGAGCTTGGAAATGCAATCGAGTAACTAGGAGACACTTTTGCTCTGTGTGATGAACAACTATTTTCATCATTATGTATAAATAACCATTTAATCGATAAAAAATTAGACTACATAATTTTGAGGTTATCCAAAATAGTCATCGTCATTTACACAACTGTTAGCTGTTTACAAACACAAGTTAAGAAATCCTTCAACCTTTCAAACGTAACATAAACAAATTTTGACATTAGAGTACGGCAAAAGTTACCATATGTTTTTTCAGTACTCCTATTCGAAGTGATCCAAAAACGATCATTTTGCGTACGATTTAGGTAACTAAAAGCGGCTGTTTTCGGGACAGTATGATGAAAACGAATTAAATTATGTGGCAGATTACTTTTCTTCCTGCGTGATTAGATTTTTCCACCGGTGCATTCAAATTGAGAAATGCACGAACACGGATTAAATGCGGTTAATTTGCATGTTTTCCTGTTACTGTAATACAGTGATAATAACTTATTACCGTGGTTTGCATTCACGTGCGAACATTTTTATTCTGAAATCTTAAAATATTTCCTCCAGAAGAGCTGAATAGGATTAGAGCTGAAGAGATTAGCTGAAGAGAAATTTTTATTGGTATTGTTGATGGGAATTTTTCATCGGACTGAAGTAGCTTTCACATAAACGCTTCTTACCAAATATTCAAAAGGCGTTGTTAATTTCGCAGTGGATTCCTTGGGTCTAACTGCTGCTTTACTACTGTACCAGTGGCCTTTACATTCTCAACATCGTTTACAATAACGGAACCTTCGAACCCTCATCAGTCGACACTCGGGATACCGTTACAAGATTCGCTTCAACCCACTCCTTTTGACACAGAGTAATTATAATAATTCCAGCGAGAAGTGATAGATTTATTACGAGGTTATTAGAAAGTCGACGGGAGCATCGAGACCGGCGCTGCATTTACGCCTTACTCCGACTTTCATCAGGGGCCTCCATTACTGTCAAATTATCCTGTCAATATATTAATAACGCGGACAAAGCCACGATATATGGAAGCGGTGAGATGAGAACGCGGCCATTTTGAGTGATGGTCCGCAGGTCACTAGCGCCTAGCGCCCCTGGCGGTGGCTTGACGACCGACACCTGTTTGCGACCACCGACATTCTTGGTAGCTTTATTCGCGTCCTCTCTAATCCCGCTTGGGATCCGTAATATTCCCGACTGCCCGTAAGCCAAAACCAGTTCCTTATTATATTCCTTTGTCAGAAATCTCATCAGGTACCAGCTCTGCTGCTTAAATATCGCCTCATTTTCCGGAATGGACTCTAAATCGGTGGTAAAAATGTTAAACAGCGGTGTACTAATGGTGAAGGAGCCTGGAGTTCAGGCTTTTAGCGGTTTTAGAAGGTACGTGTTATTACTATTGCGGTGACCACAGTATTAACAGTAACATTAGTGAGCACAATATATTAGCCAACTAGGGTGTTCAATTTTTCCGCTTTATTACACCTTCATATCTCATACATTTTCTTTAAGAAATACAGTGGTCATACACAAAACCTTGAATACTCTTGCATGTTCCTCTGCCCTCTTGTTTTGAAACACCTTTAATTAAAGAATTTGCCTTGTCATTAATACCCCCTTTAAGAAAAACCCTCGTTTAGAAACCAGCCTTTTGTAAAAAGTTTGTTTTAGGAAAATTCATTATTTTGTGGGAGGTGTGTGTTGCTCTTAAATCTCAAAGCTAATAACTTGAAAGCAAACGGAAACCGAACTTTGCTGTTTAAATCCGGCCTTTGACTCGGCAAACATAAATTTCAATTAAACATCAAACAAAATGTTTGAGTTGTCTGTAATCGTCGTCGCAAAGAACAAACGAATGTTTTGCGCCGGAGAGTGTAGGCGAAATAAAAAACAAGTAATCGTCAGATTACTTTGAAAAATCTACAAGAAGTTTAGGATAATATTATGTAAAACCACGTGATATAGAACCATATTATTTTTATTCTTGTCTGTGAGTTATTGACTTTTTATGTGTTGCTGTTGAGAGAATAAATAACGGAAATCGGGATTCCCATCGTTTTTGTAGCCAATCGCAGTTTTATTGAATCTATAAAACCTCCTTTCCCACCACAGAAATTTCAAGCATTTCGTTCTATTAAAACTGATAAAAGTTTTAAAATTTTCGTAACATTCTGTTTTACTGGCGTCCCCGGAGATACCTACAATAAGAAGGCTAAATGTTTTAAACATCTTCATTAATCTAGTACTCCCGTTATAACTTCAAAGGATAGTTACAGTTCAAAGGAAGTGTTCTAAAACATGATAGGCGCGCTATCAGACGAGTGGTTTCGGCCCCAGAACGTCCCTTATGTTTTTGAACACTTAAAACCTTGCTGTTCCACCCGAAATTTCCCTTCCGTGACAACTGACTGCTCGATGCGCCAGTTTATTTCAAACTGTTTGTTTTCAGCTCTTAAGCTAATGGGCCAGTGTTTAACAAACACCCGAGATTTACTCGAGCCTTTGCGGCGTTGTCTGACTGAGTTATTTACTTCCTTTGCAAATAGTCATCGATCCAACTCGGCCCACTTGCAGTACACGCTAATAGAATATCATTAGCTGTTTATCTGATGGGACGCTTGATTCAGTGCTAGATCCGCTTATTCGCGATGTACAGCTTCGGTTTCGGGCTGCAAATTGCTCCATAACTGTCTGTGAAACGCCGGTATTTTGCATAATTCCCTCGGTAATTGGTGTTTTTGCAGAGTCAATTTTGGATTCAGTGTTTTCTTTGGGAGTGTTTTATTGCTAATTGCCCAGTAATGTTTTTGGTGTGACATTTCTCGGTTGTTTTCGTATAATTTTGTCACATTGCGGGGATCATTCAAATTAATTTTCTCTTTAGTCGAAGGAAATTTAAATTTAAATACAGCGAGATCAGGTCCAATTAAATACAACATTGCGAATTAAATTACATTAGTAATTCGTGCATAAAGGAGCTATAGTATATTGATATATTTTACTGTGAAATATCTAACCGTTATCTTATGTATCTTATGGATTAAATACTCACACAATACACACGCACTTTCATCATGAGAATCACTAAATCAGTACAGTAGCAATCAATAAGGCAGCCGCGCTCCACAAGGCGGCTCGCACTGAAAGTATCGGTTTTCGCTGATGACTCGAGGCTTGTGGGCCAAACTTTAATTAAAACGTAGCGATGTAGCGTAGCCGCGCCTCGATTTGTACGCGTCATAGCGTAGCTCACCTACCGCCGCCGCAATATCGTAATTAAGAAACGATTACGGACGCCATTCGCTTCCGCACCGTGGTACCGTTACCAGATATCGGCGGGGAATTGATTTCGTGTGGGGCTGAAATAGTCGTCTACTGTTTTCAAATTATGTTGCAACCGTGCGGTGTGTAACGGTTGAGGTTAATAGATGCGATACTCGCATGTAGTTAATAGGCAAAGGATTTCAAAGGATTATCGCCAACGAAGAAGGCCTAACGCAGGTCAAAGGTGATTATAACGTTTATACGGAGGGGTGCTTTGGAATTTCTTGGACTAATGGAAATTGTTCTAATTCAGTGTATAAAATTATGGCCTGTTTCTTTTCAAAAGGTGGAGTTTGAAATCGTTAAAGTGAATTCTTTTGGGAGAAACAATGAAACATTAAGATTAGACGTCTGAAGTAATTTTATTAGCATAATGTTTCATAAATTTTCTTTAGCTGCGTGTTTACTGCAATCCTTTACACATTTTGTTTTTAATATTTGGTTTGTTTGATCTGAATTTGGTAGATGCCTAAAATAACAAAAAAATGTTATACCTAACTTGAAAAAAAACTAAAATAATGAAGGTTTCATCTGTGCTGTTAGTTAAGCATTTATTTAAAGAATTTATTTCATAACACTGCATTGTCGTACCTGCAAACTGCTCCGTTATGATCATAGCTTAAAGATCATAGCTTAACGGTTTACCGGGAATAAGAAGGTTACAAAAGTAATCCGTAATGAGATGTATCCTAAAAATCTATATAATTGTAATGTTTGCTACCCTACTTATTAATAAATAAATATATTATTTTCTTAAAGTACAAGACCATTTTTGCGAGAGGCATTACTTTCATGACAGGCCTATATTGGTGGTTGGTTGATTTTTTTCCAATTTATTTGCCAAATAAATGTGGGACTAGTATTTAATATTTGCACAAACGGCCAAACTGTGAACTAAACCAACCACTATTTGCATTGGGCTTCATAGAGGCATCGCTTAGGGCCATATTTTACAGCTGAATTCATACACCAAGCGAGGTCCCTACTGGTACGGGCAGGAATGAAATGTGATATATTGTTTTTCCGGTGCATATTCTACCGAAAAACTCACTGAAATAATAGGAATATGCATGCATTTTCATTAAATACACACAGTTTGTTCAGCTCACTTCACATATTACACTTTGATTTAGTTTATTATACTGCATAAAAATTATCATTTTAAAACGTCCATATGGAAGATGATAGACTTCAAAGTAAAATTAAATAACCATGGAGGTACGTAAGGATCCTTCTCAGTGTACTGTATTTCTTTGCTACGAAACCTTAAATTAGTATTAAAGTGGCCAAATTCGTTCGTAGATGTTGAGATGCGAGTGAGATAAATAAATTTCTACTTATTTCCCTAAAGAGTTACATTGAGGTCATGTTGTATGGTCCCAGTGCTGTTACTCTTTACCATATTAACGTTTCTCTTATTGGACTTTTCTGGGAAAAATGTTAATGTAAAAAAAATTCAAGTGCGATTTCTGTACTTACACATCGTAATTAAATTGGTCCAAAACGTAGCCTTGACGAGTGGCCATTTACCATCGACAGTCTAAGAACACTATTTTGTTGTTTTTATTTAACAAGACCAATGCTTTGCTTTTTAGTACCGCACTACTAACCTTGTAAATTTTTGGGAACTCAACAAAAACGTCTGGTCAGTTATATTTCATTTTCCTTTTTTCAAGAATGACATCTTTTATTTTACTGTAAATATAGCAATATCCAGTTCCATCGTTTAACATTTCACTTTTCTTTACAAATTTCCGTTGAACGTTTGAAATATATACCCACTAAGCACTCTAAATCCTTTTAAATTTTACCTTTAAACAATATTTGAAAATGATTGGTTGGTAAGGAAGACCCAAATTAAACATTTTTACGGATCAGAAATCCACAGTATGTACCACCGCACCGATCGAATCGCAAGACAAAGATCTCTCTCTATCCTCCGTGGACCATCGCTCGTCGCCTTCCCCCTCCCGCTCCCAAGGCCTCCTATTATTTCATATCTGAGCGGGACGAATCGGTCCGGCCGAGGAGTCCTTTCATAGCAAACGTACCATTAAATCAGCCTCTATGCAGGCCACATCTCGTTATAGCCGGTCACCCTCGTAATGCAACTGACGGTTTTTATGGACAGGATCACGATACATCCACGGGTTATAGCGAGACGATCGGATTCCTGCGGGATATGAGGCGCTGGAGATGGGTGTTGGTGAACGGACGGCGTGACTTTATAAGGTGCATTGTTAAACGTTTTATAGTCACGGCGTAGGCCTGCTTCCCGGAGATTGCATGTAGCTGTAAAATCTCTACATACTGTAGGGACAACAGGCCACTATAGAAAAGGTAGATATGAATAAGCAAAGTTCTAAAACTTTGATACCTATAACGTTCCTGTTAAATTGGACGATGCACGAAGTGAAATTAAATTCAATGTTTCTTTTAATATTTGTATTTGTGATTAAAATTATATTCAACACATTCTGTATCCTTGGTCCGAATGTCATAAAAAGATACTAACGAAATGAGATTTTTTATTAAACCCAATAAATATTCAACTATTGTGGCCGCAACTAACTGTAAGTAAAATTATATTTAAATCGTTTTTTTTTAATAGTTTTCCCATCGAAGATTATCTCTTTTTTAAGACATATAAGTTAATTTCTGCGACTGTAATAAATAGTATTTAATTGAAAATTTTGATTCCTATTATTTAAAAAAAAAAAATGAGAAACTACACAAACCATAACTTTTAACATCATAAAGGCCTAATATTGAAGCATAAAGTTCACAACGCGTTTTTGGTGCATTTTAGGACTGTTAGGGGATTGACACTTTATCATTTGTAGTTTTAAAATATATACAAATTTGTTACTTCTTAGTCTAAATGTATATTTTTTATTTAAGATTTTTCTAAAACACAATTTACAGAAACATCTCCAGTGTCACAAAATTCCACCTCGAAACACAAACTCCCTCCGCTGGCCGGTGGAAAGTAGGGCGGAAAGATTGTAAAAACGTTAAACCTGACAGTCAAAAAGCCGGACAATGCGGCCGGACCAGAAGGAACGCCGGCTGTTGAATTATTTCCATATTATGTCGCTGCGGCCTTTGTTTCCTAAGCAGATTAATACCGAGTTTGGCCGCTAGAGCAATAACTATTACCACTGCAGTGGCCGCAACGCCGTCGCTGTACAGTGTAGCCTATGTACATGCCACTATCTGCACCGCACATTACTATGACCATTTACTCACGGCTTTTTGCTCTGATTTTTTTAACTGAGATAAATCACCGGGGGTGTTTTAAAGGGGAGGACCCTTTTTGGTATCGATTTCACCCTAATGTCTCCGAGTCGGATGGTTTTTCATGCATCTGTTACTAAATGGGGTGCTGCGTCGTTTTGAGTATGAAATAATGGAAGTGCATGAACAAGGGTTGAGGGTGTTTTGCGTAAAAGACACAATACCCAGTGAACTCAAATGTAGGCCCTTTTTCTCATAATCCTCACTATAGGCCTGTTTAAAAGATTGGTAGGTACCTAAACAAAAATGAATCCAAATTAAATTCGGAAAATCGACTGATACATATAAAAATCTTAACGAAATTAGGTTGAAGAAAAATAATACATATTAATTTTTGATGTAGCACTGATTGCATATAACTAATTATTTTATTTACTTACGTCGTTGCAATCTCTTGATATTTTTTACTGGTGAACATGTTTCGGCACTAGGCCATCTTCAGCACCTCGAATAAAATCCTTTACATAAGGTTAACCATCTTGTTAATTTCGGCTGTAGGGTCACGTCAGTTTGTACTTTAAAAAACACTACTGTACTGTAAATGTGTAAATGTACAGTAGTGTTTTTTAAAGTACAAACTGACGTGGCCCTACAGCCGAAATCAACAAGATGGTTAACCTTATGTAAAGGATTTTATTCGAGGTGCTGAAGATGACCGTGCCGAAACATGTTCACCACTCACCAGTAAAAAATATCAAGAGATTGCAACGACGTAAGTAAATAAAATAATAAAAATAATACATCCAATTCATTACATATAACTATTAGTCTTCCCCATTGTGTATCATTATGATGACGAAATGCCATCTCTTAGGTTACCACTTAGGGAACATCATTTATAGCCCATCGTATATAAAAAATATACAACGAAAATATTGTATCGTGACAAAAAAATTACTATATTGTGTTCTTGATTGCCTCGCACTAATAATGTCAGAGATACCACATCAGCGAGTATACGTATTTTTAATGTTCTGCAGCGCTTTTATACCGTATCTGAAACATATATGTAGCATTAATATGCTGTTACATTTGTAACATATTATTAAAGTATGGTAACATGGCCCAATAATAAAAACTGTATTCATGGACACCGAATTTTGTTTTTCCCTACTACTTCCCTTTCATACAAAGACTAAAATCTTAAACGCTTTTTTTATCTCATAAAAATTCCTCGAGAGCCTCTCACCCCATTTTGCCGGCTAAACGGTGTTGCGGGCGGCGCGGCGGCGGCGTGCAGGGCTGCCGTGAGGCGACGGCTCGTTCGCTATGATTTATCACAGTTTGTTTGCAGATCGATGCCAGCGAGGGAAATACCCGTTTATTACAGTATCGCGCCGGTTAGCTCGGTGGCGTGCTCACAACCTACTTTCGATTCAATAATACCCGCTTGATGAAGCGGCCGGTCCGAGCACGATACCTCAAGTGGGTGTTTATTTATGCGGTTTCGAATCGATCTGCGTATCGGTGTTTAGTGTTTTTTTTCCACCCCGTAATGGTTATTGTGTAATTTGTGTAATTACGGGATGTGGGTGGGGTAAATGTTTGGTTTTTGTGTAACAGGTGTGTTAGGTTAAAACTGAACTGTTTTCAGGGAAAAAGTTTAATCCAATTTACCATAAATATTTAGATTTGGTTTTTGTATTAATGGCATATTTATGCGCCAAATCACAATAAAAAGTACCTCAGTGTAAATCTCAATTAGTCATGTTATGTAGGACATGCCTACAAACATATTTTTGGTCATTATTTTACTTAAATAATTCAAGCTTGGGTTGCTTTTGCAAAAACGTTTGTTTTTATTTCATTTTATAGTCCTTTAAATTAAAATAAAATTTTGAACATAAAGCTAGTAAGTTTCCCTTACCTCTCTCTTTTTCCTAACCATTTATGAAATGTCCTTTTGGATCAATTTTCCAAATAGATTACATTAAGACCCATGTAAGTTGAAGTAGTTACTAAGTATTTGTGAACCGCCGTAACCAAATTACTCGGCCAGGTAGAGAGCACGTGAGAACGTAACATCCGCACACCGTACAGCTCTCGGCCAGGTAGAGAGCACGTGAGAACGTACCATCCGCACACCGTCCAGCTCTCGGCCAGGTAGAGAGCACGTGAGAACGTACCATCCGCACACCGTCCAGCTCTCGGCCAGGTAGAGAGCACGTGAGAACGTACCATCCGCACACCGTCCAGCTCTCGGCCAGGTAGAGAGCACGTGAGAACGTACCATCCGCACACCGTACAGCTCTCGGCCAGGTAGAGAGCACGTGAGAACGTACCATCCGCACACCGTCCAGCTCTCGGCCAGGTAGAGAGCATTTAAGAACGTACCATCCGCACACCGTACAGCTCTCGGCCAGGTAGAGAGCACGTGAGAACGTACCATCCGCACACCGTCCAGCTCTCGGCCAGGTAGAGAGCACGTGAGAACGTACCATCCGCACACCGTACAGCTCGCCTCTGATGACGGACTGGCCGGTGACGTCCGCCAACGAGGTGTGTATTTGTCACTCCGCGCCATGAGTAATGACCGTTCATCCGCGCGTATTTCACCGGTCGGAATATAAATAAAGCCACCGGACACAGCGGCGAGCCGCGGGCCGAGCGAGGCGGGGGACGGAGTGAATCGCACCTATCGATTAGTTACTGAGCAACAGTTGCGTTTAATGTTGGCGTTTGAAATATGACAAGAGTATTTTAGGTTTTGCATACACGTGTTTCGGTAATTGCCAATTATTATTCGTTTGTTTCGGTGCAGAACCGCACTATTTGCCGGCCTTTGTAAATGCGCGAGGGGACTCGTTACGGGTGGATTATTACTTGTTTGTTCGTAACAGATAAAAACAGCTATAACTTTATAAGTTTTTGGTTTTAGTTAAATATAATTTTATATTGACCATCATATAAGTTATTCAACGGTTAATAGATTATTTTATGTTTGATTATTGTGATTATTTTTTTTCTAATTATCCTTAAGTATATTTTTTATCACAGAGCAATTTGATTTCCAAAAGATGAATCAATTCTCGAGTGATTTTGTTTTAATTCTTTACTTCCACTTCTTTAAATATTAAATTGAGATATTTGTGAGCAGTAGTTAAATGTGACAATATATTTAATATATTCTACTAGTCCATCCTTCAGAAGATTTTCACACATATAATATTACTGAACACAAACGCTCCAAGTGACTCTCGACTTCATACCGTACTTCAAGCTTCCACCACGAGTCTCCGCCGACACTCGAACGATCGGCGCGTGTTGTTTATACAGGGTGTTCCGTAAACTGCCGCAGCGGTTACACGTCCCGCGGAGGTCCTCGGTGATATATGGGATGGCCGAGTGGCAGCGGCCTCGGCAGAACCGGATCCGATATTATGCAATTGATGGCCACCCAGCCCGGTGTGTACCTCGATCTGTTATCCTACGGGAGAAAAATTTAAACGCGTTCATTTTGAATAAATAGCGCTCGTACAGGAACGGACTGACAAACGCTCCGATTATAAATTGACCCAGACGCCGATAACTTGGGCCCTTTCGATGTCGAGGAACAGATTATCTTTATTGTTTTGTCCCGTGATTGTTTATTTTAGATCGGGACATCTGGTACTGAGGATCTGCATAATGCTGTGATCTACGGGGCGTCCGAATCTTTAGCATATTCCGCATTCGGTGAACGTTTGCGAAATATTTATAGTGCCGTATTTTCGAAAGTGTTTGTTTCGTTGGCGCAATAAGTCATTGCTCAGAAACCTGCGGGAATCGGAAAGGGTCGTAAATTAGCTTTTGTTTCAGTTTTATTGGGTTTTTGTAAAATATGACCGGTGTTTTGAGAAGCGATATAGATGTATACGAAGATAAACGTATGGACATGTCTGCAAAGTTAGATTTCTTTTTTAGATGTTGTAGAAAGAAATGCAAAGTTTCAAAACATTGATGTAAACCAAGACGTCGAGCCCTAAACAAAATTTATCTCAAGGTGTTTCACCTTCCTCCAGCGTTGATTCTTTTCATAAGATGGAGAATGTATACGCGTTTTCATGGACAAAAGAAAGTTGTGTAACGGTTAGAGGAAACATCAATGAAGAATATCCACAAAGCAATTGTAAAAACATCAGGACTCTTTTACACCGCTCTTTGTAAAGAAACGTCTCTTCTCTTTTCATAAAAGCTACCTGAGAACTAACAGCTTCGCTCGTCTTCCAGGTATCTCCTTTATGCGCATCGCGTTGCCTCACTGTTTAGTCCAGTTTTTGGCAGTGTTACAAAAGAAACCGGGACTCTATAGTTGGGGCGGAAATAGCTAGTGTTTTGACAAGCGTCCCGCGTGAGATACGGTGTTTAGGACCCGAACCTCGTAGAATTTGAGAAAGTCGGGGCTCAGTTATGACGCCATATTTCCTAGTGGACGGGGCTGTAAATAATTCATTCTTACGTTGAGTGTTTTAGTGGTGACGTAAAGTTAGGCACCAAGGCCCGCCCTTTGTCCTACCCCGGGGGCTGTAAACCCTCTGGCGTCGGGCGAAGACCCCGGGACCGCGCCCCAGATAGGACCTCCGATAACTGATGTGACGATGGTGAGATAGACCGTGTTTACGTCTTGTCCTCTTCTCGGAAACGACCCCAAAATTAATTGGAATGTTCGGATGCCCGGGCCCTGTAACCCTCCTCCGAAACGCCCCATTGGCCGGGGTATTTCTTTTAAGAATGCTTTTAATTAAGTTAGGTTTCTTTGATGTCGGTCTTTGCTCTCTGACAAATCGCCTCACATAAATTACAGTCTACAAGGAAACTCCGGAACAAGATAGGGTTTGTCCGATACCAGTTTAATAAACCGTTCGGTCCGGCTACGTTACATTAACCCCTCTCCGCCCGCGCACCGAGTTTAATAAGACTTTTTAACGTAATACGATCATCCCAGATTTTTTTACAAAGTTTGATCAAGCGGGGAGAAGTTTTTACATTGTTACTCGAGTTTTGCCCCAGCTGCATTTTTAACTCAGGTTAATGAGAAACCCGAGTAATGCTTAATTATCGTGACGTTTTAAGGAAGAAATAACTTTCCTAGAAAGTTTATATAAAGTTAGAAATCTTAACAGGAGGGTTGCAAGTTTTCGTTCGGTAAATATGGAGTTAAGCATGCAAACCGTTACCAGCGATAAAAAACTTGAATCATAAAAATATATTGAAAAGCCGAAATAATTCTTTTTTCTTTTATAACACAATAAACTACTCTGGAAGTTTATACACCATTGTTTCTTGAATTTCCGAAAACGTGGAAGCTAATTTGAATTCACCGTCGCGTCGTGCTGCCGCAATTACTCACAAATTTACTACTTTTTAAGCAGCTCCACGACTCTAACCCTCTCCAGCTCGTGTAATAAGTGCGTCCAAATTTCCGTGAAATCAGAAGGCGTTATTATTCGTACATCTGCAGAGGAGGACCCCCCGCGAAGTTCTCTGGATTCAAATTGGACACGAGACGGCAGCGGCCACGATGGGAGTAATGGTAGAAAATGCGGTAGCAGGGATTCATTGCCTATTTCATCGCGGATAACTCACCATTAGCTTACGACCTCGCCGAGTTAGAATAACAGAAGCAAATGTATTCATGCTGGCGGCGCATGCCGGGCAATGTATATTCATTGCGCCAGTAATGTATGTGTAACGATTTTAATTCAGTTTGTTAGTTGTAACAGCTGTTGTTTCCGATATTTCTCATCCTCTCTCCGACCCAGATTTGCCTAGTCAATACAAGCCGCGCCGAAAGCTCTTTGTCGGAGAATAAACTAATATTTAACCACAATCCCGATCGTTGTTTGCCAGCAATTCACCAAATGCCTGGATTTGTTTAATCATACGCCCATACGCTCCAGACTCGGTTATTTAATATTTATTTTTCTTCACACATCCTCCATCGACAAGTTGAGTTTTAATAATCTCGCATGGCTGTAACATCTCTTGCATTCCTTACGCCAATATTCAGACCGACACGACCACAGAATGCGCTCTTTTTTTGAACGCGAGTAAGATAAATGAGCTATTTGGGAGAGGTCAAGCGAAAACGCCTGTTTATAAATTCCGGACCCACTGGCTCCTAATGGAAAGAGACAAAAAAACATCAGACCCCAAACTGGGCTTTAATAGATCCTACCAGATAATAAGGGAGGTTGCTTTTTCAATCGGTCTGGCGCAACCTCCATATAATTATAAAGCCGCCTTAATAATAACGGGCAAACAAATTACTCCATCCGGGAATGTTCAAAATATGTTGTAACGATCAACTTGGAATTGTTTTACTAAACTTTTTCACAAATAACATGGTTTTAATTTAGTCTGGAACCTCTCTTTGGCACTGTCTCTTTTTCGACGTTAATTTAAATAAAGCCATCAGAATGTAATTACTATCGAAACACTTATTGAATACTCTATCGCATTAAACCAGAAGCAGCCATATTTAACATTCACAAAGCGTTTTTTCCACCGAAACATCGCAGTTCTGAGTATAAACATAGGGAGGGAGGATCGTCAATATTTACATACGTGCAGCCCCCGGAGAGCGTGTCCGTCGCTCACGCAAGCGGGCGCTTCCTATCCAGTTATTGTCTCAAACGCTTTTTGTAGAGTGAAATTACAGGTCATTACTTCGAGGAAGTAATAACATCGAGCATTACTCACATGCCCGGCCCGCTTCAAACGAGCCGCGAGCATGGCGAACTTGCGTTGTGATTTCATGCTCCCGTAATGAGTCGCTTTGACCGGTGGTGCACCGAGTTGTCTAATTATAGGCACATCGCTTTCATACGCATTCCAGGAAATCGTCAAAAGCGCTGCAAGCGCTGTGGTTATACGCCTTTTTGTTCAGAGAGCAGAAGAGAGGTCGTCGCACTGTCATAAAAGGAGGGATCAGGAAAAAAAACTTAAAAAAATTATAATTTATTTTTCTCTTAAAACATAATTTTTTGTTAGCTTTGAGTTAGGGAAAATGAAACAGTAAGGATTCATTATCCATTGTCTTCTGTCCTTCTTAACTGTAATGTAAAATCCTCTATGGCCCCCAATAGAGAAGATCCCAGGAAGGAATGGTTCCCCAGAGCCTAAGAAGAGCGAGTCCGTCGTTCAAATCGATGATCAAACCGGTTTAATCAAAATCTGTTAGATTACATAATGATTCGCAGTTTTTGATCTTTTGAAAATTCCGTGATCGCTAGACTGTACAGGTTGAAAAAATATAGGTCACAATAACTTATATAAACCAATATGTCGAATAATAAATGTTTATTATTCATCCTCATAGTTTTTTAAAATTAAAATACGAGTATCATATTAGTTTTACTTGTAGTTATCTTTTTGATTATTCAGCATGTACAATTTACAAATGTTTACATGTGCAACTTTGAAGAGATCCCATCGATCGGGTTGCGATTTGTTCTAAGAATTCGGACAAAGCTCTCTCTCACCAAAGCTTAGGCTCCGACACATTATTTCTCCTCCTTAGCTTGTTAGGATCTTAAGCCTTTTGTCCTTTGTATCCCTCCCGTCTATTTGTCTCTTCGACATAAAGGACTGTTTTTGTTTCATTTAGAATTATGAGTCTTTGTCGCTGCATTTAGAGCTAGTGAGGAAACGGATTCTCGCTTCGATTGAGTTCGTGATATTTTAAACATTGGAAAGATTTAAAAATAGAATACATACTGTGAGTATACTTTAGGAATTAATTTTGTTTCAAGTAGTTAATGATATAAATTAAATAAATTCTAGGTTAAATTATTAAATACCCCGTAAGCTCCTTATAATAAATTAGTTTAGTACAATTACGTTACAGCTACTGGAGATGCTCACCCCTGATTAATTTGACCTAATACCGAAGGAGGGGAATTAGTGGTTTGGGGCGCGGGGAGGGGTGTAACACACCTGTTTAATCAATAAATCTTGTCACATCAAACGCCTGTATGGTTTACGCTCCGCAGCAATGCGCTGCTCAGAGAGTAGCCGTGTGCAATTACTGTACACTGTGTACACCGCTCACGCTCGTCCACCACGGTCCAGACGCGGCGCGGCGTAACTAAGCCAATTTGTCCCTCATGGACAGCCGGATTAGTCCAATTAATTTTACCGCAATTGTCAACATTCCAGAAGCCATGAATTTATGAAAGCGGTTTTTCAGCCTCCCCCTCGTTATGTAAATCAAAGTGTGTCTAATGATGTGACCGTGGATGGTGGGGCCCGCCCTCCCTCGACCCCCGGGGGGTGACGTGAAATATCTCCTCCGCCCCCTCGGCTCCACCCCGCGGGTCGCGTTGCAACCCTTTGTATTGTCAACCTGCTACGTCCCTAGTTAGGTCCGGATTGTTCTTGTTGAAATATTAGTGACGTTTCCAGTTTTGACACAGCCCCTCGCCGGAGGGAGCCCTTCGTTGTGGGTTTTACGGTTTCGTCGATCGTCGATGGCTTTTCCTCCTATCAGTCATAACATCTCGAGATTTAAAATTTTTATCAGATTATTTTTGTTCCCACGCGGAAGGGCTCCTTATCGTAAGATCGGTTTTGAAATTCCAGCTCCTTGTATGCCGGGATCGTATAGACGGCGAGTTATGATATAGATCTCTTCGGCAGATTGAGCTAGCATCGGGCTCATATTTGTCGCCACTTGTTAGGGTCAGTATGATAGAACCCTTGGTAATGTCTATATGTTATAACTTGTAGGAGGGTATAAGGTAATGAGCTATATGAATTATATTACCAAAAATCTATGTTTGTATATTTTTTTATGTACCGACTTTTAGCAATACCTTCTTAAATAAGTAGCCATATAAAGTTAATAATTAGGGGTTATTAATTTATCACGATTTACAAACGTATACGAATCACACAAAACTCCTAGATGAAACAAGTTATTCCCATCAAGACGATACATGCTGCTCTTCGACTGGCGCTATTCAATTATTGATGATACGGTTGTAATTCTAATGCATTATGCAGGACCGAGTCGAGGGCCGATGACGTCGATATTAGGATATTCAAACGAATCTCAAAGATGTATGTAAATAACTGGGCGTCCTCTTCGAGACCCTCCAAAACCCATTCTTAATGCGAATTTATTACTACTTGGCGACCGCTGTCTTTATTTTAATTTGGACATTAGGACGCTCACACGTTCCTTTGATTTATAGAGAACGCTTCTCGGTCACACCGAACATCATAATAAATTCACCTGGAATAATATAATGAATTAATGCGGGGATGATTAATGCTTCTGATTCATTATTTTCTTTAAATATTTACAGATCGATTGTGCAGCTCGGATCGCCATATGTTTGTTGATTTTTGCCTCTATCAGTGAAGAATAAATGATGATTATAATATTAACTGGTATAAAACGAAGAAAGAACAAACTAATGCCGAATATTAATTGAAAATCGACGTAAAACCGTTTCTTTCGGTATTAAATTGATAAATCGCCGGCCATAATTTCGCTGGAATAAATAAAAGTCGTAATTTCTTTCACGCGGCGAATTCCAAATGGGGAGGTAATTAAATAAGTTCGCCGGGGCTGTAGCCTTTCATAACCGATGAATCCGCGGAATGGAAATTCGGACTCGTACTTTCTTCCAGTTTGTTCGCGCAATTACTCCAGAAGAAGCGATTAAAGTCATTAACGCTCGAATCACCGTGCACGCTGTTATTCGCGGACGCGTGCAAGCCGTGCACTCGCGGTGCAAATACAATATGATTATGCAAATCGTCGTTTTCATTGGAAACCGTTGATTTACATGACATTAAGTGTTAAATGTGGGAACGCTCCGGGACCACGGCCTTGGGTCTGATTGTTCATGTAGGCCGGTGCCGCCACGGGGCGGGGCAATTATAACTCGGACACGTAGGTGTAACGGATATCGCGGCGGATCGCCCGAGTAGGAAGCTGAGAGATATATGTGGGAAATGGGGATTGTTGTGGTGAAGCGGTGCAGTGGTTAACTATGTTATTTTAGAAAACATATTCCGGGCTTTGAAATAGGAAGTTCGTGCCATCTACGGTTAAGCAATACGATAAACGTTAAACGGTATTTTTAACATTGTGCTAAATGGAGAAAATCAGCTGACAACCGTTTAACGTATGCCGTGTTTAATTCAATAGCGATATTTGGTAATAATTAATGCATCATTTAAAATTAGCGGCACAAAAATACATGACACAAGTTTATGGTTAATTGAGTCATGAATAACAACTTATGTAAAATACATATCTGGAATATTAACATACACTTAAAACAAGCTAAATGAAGCATTAGCTTTAAGGTAATGCTTTTATGTATTCAAAACTGAGAAATGGTTTTATAACCGATAGATTAATTTATAGTTTAAATACCGGTATAGTATGGATGCAGTTTTTTCAAATCGTCTATTTCTCAAAATTACCTTGACTTTTCCTTCAAATTGCCTTAAACATCTTTTCCCAATTACATTCAAAATCCAATTTTGCAACCTTGACTTCAATATTCTTCGCCCACAGCCCGATTTCTCTCAATTGCTTTAATAACCTAATACCGTCGCTAATTCTCTATTTATTTCCAAAAATGAGCATGCCCGAAGCAATGGACACTACTTTAAATGCCCAAATACAGACTCTCGTCTCCTCCAGTGCGACTCTTCTCTCATGGGAAACCCTCGGTCATCAACTAGTCGTTTGTTGCGCGGCGGTGACGGTGAGAAATCGACTGCGAAGCTTTTAACTTACTCATTTATACGTCGGTGCCCTCGGGCCGCAGTCCCATACGTTATTGTCCCTCGGGTCGAGAGGTCGAGAAGGAAATTGTTTACCAAATGAGCCCACAATGATTGATCCTTCCTCATCAGGCGCCGCCGCCGGCAAAATCAACAAGGCCTAATTGAAAACCGATAACATGACCTGAATTTTCATCCGAGTTCGTTTCATACCGCCATGCGCCTTGCGAAATTAATATTCCGCCCTTTTATTACTATTCCGTTAACACTGAAATGTTGTTATTGAAATATGGCTTTGACGAGAGTAAAATGGACGGTTGGAAATAGTTTTTTGCAATGTTTGTTTACTTGTGGGTAAAACTGTTTGGAATTGAATGATTTCAATAATAGATTCATAGTTTGTTTATTTGCATTCTGTTTCATGTTCAATTGTTTTTAGTGTTTGTTCTATTGAGTATTGCCTGTGTCATTTCCATTTCTAGATTTTAAAACTCTTGCAGTTCTTGGGAGTTACAATTTCCAAATTATTTTCACTTTTGAAGACTTTTTTCTTATAAAATTTCTTAGCTAAATGTTTGACTCATAGATATATTTATTTACATTGGGGCCACTTTTATTTTTGATAGGATTACGTTTTCTTGAAACAAATTGTCAATTCTACAAAAATGAAATCATACCATTCAAGGTAGGAATTTTAGGATAATTTTCAAATCAAAATATAATCTTAAACATTGATTTAACTATGACATAAATACTTAACAACCACGACAAAGCTAAACTAGTTTAATAACGCATTATCATACCATCTTGTCTGTAAAGGTCACTTCAGTCATGAAAGGCAAGTTCATTAAAACCAGAACTATTAAAACGTAATGCAAACAGAGAGTGGTTTACCTTGAGCAACGTGTTAGTAGGCTGTGACCCAAAGGTCGCGTTACAGGTTCTACCTGTGCAATTATCGAAAGTTCACGACCAAACGGCTTTTACAATGTAAATTGATATTTCAAAAAACTGAATTGCTGATAAGATTTTACTCTGACGAATAAGACGCTATAGGCATTATCTTTTCTTAACATGAATTGATTAGCCTATATTGGTATATTCACCTTCTAGCATCCGAGATATTTAGAGCGCGGGTAGAAGCAAAAGGTTCGACCCGATCATTAGTTGTGAATGTTTTCTTTCGGTTCCACCGCTGTTTGAAAGCGCCCGGATAAGATCAATAGAAATGCTGTGATTAATCTTGTGTTTCGTATTCACGAATGCTTTATAGTCCTTATCGCGGGAGAGGATCGAGTGGTTTCCCGGGTGAAATGGTGTTCTGGAGTCGATAGTAAACATTTGGCGGTACATTACGGTTTGAACTTCTGGGAACTAAAAGAATGCCTGGGTCGATGGCCGGTCTAGGATCACAATAGGTCAGAGGGCCGCAGGAGTCGTGAGGGGGATTCGGTTGCCAATAACCCTGGACAAGCGCTTCTATTGTTATACCGGCCACGATAATGTTATGACTTCTTCAGCCATTATTGTTAGCAAAGCCAGTAACGAATGTATACACGTCTAAGACTCTGTGATTGTCTTAAGGTATTGTTTGTAAAAATATGATAGGTATTTTTACTTTTCTTTCCCATGTTATGCTTGCTGATTGAAGTAAAGTAATATTATTTGCATTAGCTTACGCCATGTTTGTTTGGGTAAGGAACTTTGGTTATAATTCTGGTCTTTTCAAAATATTTATGAATTGCAGTGGTACAATATATATTTACTATATAACGCATATGAAAAATTGTATTACGGATTAATACAATACGTTTCTTTCTCTTATGTACAATACTCCCTTTCCCTTTTCTTTTCTATATATTCTTTTCAACAAATTATAGTCTTAAATTCTATAAACTGCTTAATTGTACGCAATCAAACATCTATTGTGTTTGCTATTCTCGATAATTGGTTGAAGCAAAGCGACTCCTGCGATTATCTTCTAAATAATTTATAGCTTTGGTGGATTTTCCTCAATCAATCCAAAACCTTCCAGGTTCAAAAGATCACAAGGTATATAAAACCCAAAAGATAAAACGAAGGCATTCCAAACTTTGCAATCCTTCCTTTAATGCCGGGCATTACAGGCCGGCCCGGCCCGGGTTACAACCGGGTATCACAGCGAGCGCCGGGATCAATATTCATAACGCCGGACGCGGCGGACCGCCCAGATATGTCCGGCGGGCCCCGTGTCAATCAAGGCCCCTATAATAACCCGGTGTCCGGCGACCGTCATTATAATAGTCCGATTACAGACGCTAGTGGCCAGTGGAGGCGTTGGGCCCCCAGCTGTGCAACTTTTCGATTCAATTACACCTTCAAGATTCCTCAACCTTCAATTTGTCCTAATGGAAAGTTTCCCTCCGTTCGACTCTGGCTTGGCGTTTACTGTAATTGCGATTCGGCTAGGTGACCTGCTGGGAGGTTACGCTAGGAGGTTGGACGTTCGGGTTGGGAGTAGAAACTCTCGTTTTCTAAGCTATAAATTCGGCAAACTTGATTTTACTCATGGGTTTGATGTTACTAAGATTAAATCAGTTTTGTCTACAGGATGTTTTGATTCACGATTACTTTCTTGGCAATCGATAGGATGCTTTGCTGCGTTAAGCATTAGTGCAAAGATTTCTCTTGGAAATCGCGTTCCTCGAACTTTAACGGTTGGGTTTTCAGTTTTTACGGCAGTTTATAAGTCTCCTGCTGTCTCGGCTTGGTGAATGTTGTAATGAGCGGATGTTGGTTGTTTACTTCTTTTGAACTAAGCAATTCCGGTAAAATAAGGTAACGATATCTTATATTTTTGCAGTTAAATTGCCAATTATTTGGCTGTACTTGTTTTTGTGCTGTGCGCCCGTTTCAAACTTGTAATTAAAACGAGTCACTTAATTTCGCTATTGGCAAATGTTCTTTCGCCTATGTCAGTGTTTACCCTGTAGTATATATTTCCTTTCAGATTGCAGTTTCTCTTAACTTTTAATAAAAATTATTTTTGAAACTAAACAATTAATGGAAGACAATTATTGTGTTATGAAATAATACTTTCTAACTGGGAGTTGATGTTGATGTATTTCATGGAGTTTTTTTCATTGTTTTTCATAGTTGATTTATAACAAAGGTAATTAATGTTCATCAGTGTCGGTCTGATTAAAAATTACGGGTGAATTCGTTTTTAAAATTATCCAAAAACGACTGAGTAAAATACTCGTTTTTAAATCAAGGGAAGCCGCGGCTGACCCGGGGACAATATTTTGAAAGGTAAATCATCCGGTCTTTCAGCCAGAATTATTCCAGATGGGCTTCTAAGCTCCGCTTTCATAAAGGATCGGCCGCATTGAGGCCATTCTTCCCGCCGGTCTTTCTATAGGATAAGATCTCTTTTATCTGAAACAGGGTGGGAACGATGCAAGGGTTGCGCCGAGCGGAAATAAAGTCGTCTGGTCTCCAACTCCGTAAAAAAGCCAGGGTTGACAAAGAGCGAAAGAGAATTTTACCGTGGAATATATAAGAGCTCGCATTATGTAATGGAGGGCTTTGAGATTGAAATATGGCGCGATTCGATTACGTTCGCAGCAACTCTGCCCGTGAGTTTGGAATCAAAGCTTGTTTTGAGTGATTTACGCCCCGGGAAGGTAAACGAAATGAAGCGGCGACTTGACAATGCCGCGACCCGCTTAAGTTGTAATGACGACTCTTTAATGCTCCTTCCCCGCTTTAATTTATTACGACTTTCTTTCTCCGTTTAGAGAAATATATGAGTTTCAAAATCCAGTTACGCATTGTATCTCCTCTTATAACGTTGAGACGGGAATAACTCGTTTGTGACGGTCTGAATTGTTTTAAAACTGATTTTCACTTTCAACGTTTTAAGACTAATATATTTTAAATTCTTTTTATAACTTCTTACTACTTATAACCAAATTGTTTAGTTTTTGTAATAGTTTTTTATGGATAGCAACCAAATTTATTTTAACCCATCATAATAACTTATTAGTAAACTATAAAACCGATTGCATTCAATTACTGTATTTGTAAAAGAAAGTTACATGAACAGTGAATTTCTCAGTTCGTTGAATGATTCTTGGAACCGACGTAATAAAATTGTCAATTTGTTAAGAAAACCTCGCATTTTGTATAATATAAGGAATTGCCAACATTACGGCCAAGCGACCAATTTTTGTTTGGTTACTAATGTTATAACCACAATTCAATAAGAGAGCGAGCCACTCGAGCCGTCGCGGCCTGGAGAGCGGGAGAGCGAGAGGCGAGCGCGAGTGCCCCAGTCTCGGCGGGACGGCGGATGGAACCGTCTAATTAGGGCCGGCCTGCGGAGGTTCGGCTTGTGAAAAATTTATGAAACAGACGAACGGTCGGGTTGGTAGTCTTCAAAGAAGTGGCGCAGCGTATGAATAAATGTATGCGGGCCCAACTTGTAAAGCGGTGTATGAGCGGTCTATTCGGCCCGTGGAACCGCGTGCGAATTATCTTCGCCGAACATGAGTATAAAATATTTATTTGTCTGTACAAGGTCGGAATGGAAATGCCCGGCATTGTATGATAATTCCGGATCCACTACCAACTATTGTTTGTTTTCTCCGTTTATGCTACCGGCCACATTGTCTTTCATTATTTCGTTAATTCTGAATACAAACATTATTCACCCCATCTGCAGACCTTTTGTGCGAGGAAGCCATTCAAATATTTTCTCGCTCTCGGTCTTTTTACCTCTCCACGCTTTATACACTCGACGTCAAACGTCCGCGAGGCGACGCGACGTCATCGGTTCGCTTATTATTCTTCAATTTGTCGCCCCATTGTCTGTGCAGCCACCTCTTTTATGTAAAATCGCGTTTGGCTTTTGTGGATACGCTATTTTGTAACCAGGTGAATTTAGTTTTTACATAAAAGTCTAGCGTGTTTTTACATCTGTTACAAATGTTTACAGCATCAGGAAAAGATTAAACAGATCCGATTCAATCTCAAGTTAAAATAATAAATAGATTAAAAGCATTCAACATTGAATTCTCATGATTACCAGCATAGCCGTCTCAAGTAATAAGGCCGCGGCCTTCGAACTGGCAACGCTGCTTTACAAGGGTTTTTGCATGTTAAAAACCTTTACATTGTCAGGTTATTTCAAGTAAACAAAAAATAATTCCATAAGAGAGTCTGTATAAAAGAATCAGCTGCAACCCTGAGGTGCGATGTTGCCATTTACTAACGCCGCGGCCTTGTTACTAGAGATGGCTATGTCACCAGTCGTTCCGTATGTCCCGATGTACAACAGTAAGACGGGAACGTTTCATCTCCGGTATTATTAAACTTTAATGTAAAAAGCGGCTTAGCAGTCCGACAAAAAATGCCAATTTATCCATCGGGCAGAGCCCCCTGCCGCCGCCGCAGCCACATGTGACAAAAACATCGGCTCCAGATGTCAACGAGCGGCGAGAATAAAGAGTCGCTTGTAGCCGGAGTGTTACCCGTCCTCGCCCAGCGCGTCTGGACCGCTCCCGGTAATTATTGGCAACATCCAGAGAGGCCCAGTGCGCACCCTGGCGGACCGCGGACATCCAGGCCACCTCATTAGCACTAGCACGGGGATCCAGGTAACGTGTCGATACCGGCGAACAAAGAGGTTATTATCCCGGCCGGAGGAGCGGCCGGCGGCTACCGGTGCGTACCGACGACCGCGGCAATATTAATAGGCCCACGGCATCGCGTATTAATTGATAGAGGAGACGACTTCTGTAATAGAACTACTGGCGATATCCGTAATAACCGGACCAGAAGACAGGTCAAACAGGATTTTGAATGATTATACATCGAGTGTTTTCGATAACGTGTTATTATCCCCCGCGCGACCGTTCCATACGTCTTCCTCACCCGCCAATTTGCCCTGTCCCCGTTGCGATTGTTGTTTAATTTCCCTAATTACGAAATCATTTTAATATATTACGTATAATTTCGGTGATGTCGAACCGGCGACCGGCCGCGAATAGTAATGCTTTTAAATTCAATTCGCCAGCGTTTCATGGGTTTTAATTACCCTAATGGATTCGCGCACTTGTCGCTCCGCGTGAAAAATTAACGTGTCGATATTGTGTTTAATTAGAGCGCATGTCTCGACGGAAGATGGCGGCGATGCGTGTCCTGCGTACGTTGTCATTAACGACGGGCTCGAATTATGGTAATTTTAATCGATCATTCCTTATCGGTCTAATAATGGTTATCGATCGGATGCAAAAGACTCGGTTCGTTATAGCTAGATATTATGGGACCGTTTCAAGGCTAAAACCATTAAGCGGCTATCGGAGATTTTTTATCTGAATGATGACATATGTCTAGGAAATGACAATGCATTAGACGTGCTAATTTAGCGACCTATGAATTAATGTAAAAGATTCAGAAATAGATTAAAATTTAAGCATTCATTTAGTCCTCCCTATCTTCATTCATGAATTATCTAAGGAACTATTATGCTCTAAAATATTTTTCCACTCACTCTTTCAAAATGTAATCAACAAAACTGATTCGCGTTTTCAGCGAGATTAAAATCACG
This sequence comes from Flexamia atlantica, assembly GCA_035578135.1. Taxonomy (NCBI): domain Eukaryota; kingdom Metazoa; phylum Arthropoda; class Insecta; order Hemiptera; family Cicadellidae; genus Flexamia; species Flexamia atlantica. Next base: position 29,305,211 of record JAQJVK010000012.1, read on the forward strand.
CAAAGACGAAGCCACTTTTCTCGCCAGTAGCTATCAAGAAAGAAATAAACAGCGTTTCATATTCTGCCGTTGTTGCGTGCGGAAGCGGGATTTGAATACAGACAATTTGTATTCGCGGCCGTCTCGACCCGTAATGAACCGAAATACAAATACAGTTTTATTGCGGTTGAAACTTAACTTTGTCATCAGTTTTCGTTGGGCTCACACTGGCGGGGGGTCAATCCTAACATCATGTGATAAGTGAGTAAATTTTAGCCAGTCACATAACTTGTATGCTGATTTTATCATTGTTGTGACCCCACCATTTGAGGTTGGAGTTGACAGACGATTCATGAGTCATGTAAAGCAGTCAAGAAAGTAAAAAGTCTCAACATATGGAAACACATGCTACTGTTAGAGTAACGTAATGAATAAATAAATATTTTTTCGTTTAGAAAGTTTAATAATTAATACCTTTCTTCTGAGTTACGACTATTTCACGTAATTACTTCCCGGAGAGGACGTTTGATATTGTTCGCTCTTATTAGTTAAACCTATTACTAAACGATGTAATCAACTAACGTTCGATGCGGAAAGAGCGAGCTTACTCTGGGTCAAGTGTGCAATCGATTGTGTACTTTCAAAAGTACTCACTCGGCGGGTGTGTTAGCTTTCCTGGGATTTATTGACACTCGAATCGATTCAATTATAGTTTTGGGGATAAAACAACTTATTGAAATGAATCTAGTAGTTGTTTTATTTTTGTAACGATTGGTTTAAGCCTTCTTTGAAAGAGCCTTACGATTTCTATGTGAATCTGCAATATTTCCGGGACTAGACCAATCTCATGCTTTCACTGAGAAAACGGGAAAAGAATTATTAGCCAGCTCGCTAAGTCAAGTGCTCTTGTCTAGTTCAAGGGTGGTCGATTTTCAAAAGTACTGAGCTCGCTCTGTTTATTACTTCCAGCTCCAATTTGTAGAGTTTATTACTCAAAACTGTTTATTGGAAACTAACTAAAATTTTGTCAATTGTAATATTAAATGCTTTGGATTTTTGAATATGCTTGTTTTTACATGTTAATCAGTGAAGATTGTACTGATACAAAGAATTTTTAATTGTTAGTAGGTAGTTTAAACATATTTCTAGAATTCAATAACTTATTAGACATTTCTGTTCTTATATGAAAAATAACTTATTATGACCTTTTTCAGATTAATTAGATTCTTTTACAATCAGTGCCATGTGGTTGTAAACGACCTATAGTTTACCAACACCAAATACTGACAATCTAAACCGCCTATTTGCAATCCTAAGTACCGCTCCGCTTCCAGAAACAAAGTCCAAGCACAGAAGAAAAATGCGCCTCATCACGCGATGGGGGACGTAATGAGACGAATGTAAGGAACGACTGTCATCCTTCCTCGGCGGCTTGTGGGTAGATCGCGTCGCATGATTAGGGGTACAAGACTTCTACATGTCCCTAGACCTTCCTCGTCTCATTTCCCCACTGATTGGTCTCATGACGCCGTGACACGAGCTTCTCCGTCTCACGGCGATGCCGAGCCATTAGTCGCCGTGTTGGACCGTTTCAGGGGCGTTTCAGAAATCCATTACCGGCCGTCTGCGGTCCGACAAGAATATTCGTGTCCAGAACGGAATTGATACGATAATCTATCGTCGGCCGGTCTAATTATTTAACACAGTCCCTGTAAGCCGCGGCGTGTCGGATTCGATTAATTGCGCCGTGCGGTCGAGGCGCGGTAGTCGCAGCGGCGAATCCACCGTCCCCGCGATTTACGACCCGCGCTAAGCCACGGACTGGTTCTGGTTTCTTGTGTCATAAAAACGGATAAAAATACCTGTCCGCGTTATCGGGGCTAAACGCCTCCCTTTTTTGCATTTTATTTGACTCTCATACCCGCCAGTATTATTTATCGATCGTTTTGCCCCCCTTTTTATGCACCTTATAAAACTGGATGCTGAGGCGATAAAGTGATTTCGTGCGTTTACGCTATTGCGTGAAGGTGTGAGGCACTTGTCGAGTGAAGTTTTGTGGGCGGTTGATGTAGAGTTGGGTTCAGGTTATAGTGTAGTAATATAACAAATATAGAGAAATATGTAATGTAGTAATTTATCCGTGAGTGAGTGCACACCTGGTACGAAATAAGACAGGTTTGTGTCATTTGCACATATTACCTTTTTAAACTATGTTTTTACAGTAGCTCTCTGATGTATATTTTTATATAAAATAAATAATTACCACTTAAGTGTTTCGAAAATGCTATTGACTGGTATTTAATTGAATTTATTTACATAATAATTTATAACCAAAACTTATTTGAATGCTTGTAAAGCGATAAAAGCTGATAAGGAAAAACTCGGGATGTATACTATTTGATTCTGTTTGGTAGATAAAAATCCTATTACCTGATAACATAGAAGAAGCGACCACCCTCTTTCATAAATGTAATGGCGGCAATGAAATTCCGCCGTAAAATCTCGATTAAAAATCATTACCTCGGTGATCGAAACGGCTTTGAAATCGGGGTAAATTCGTCGAACTGCAGTCCGTTAGACCATTTCATCGTTTACGGTTCGCTGTAAAAAGAACAGTCTACCACAATTACTGGGATGCAACTGTCCATTAGTGTTAATTAATCATTAAACATTTGTTTGAAGCCTCATAGAGATTGTAAAAGTAACTATCGAAAAAGCATGATTCGATTGGATTAGTTTGGTGTTTTTATTTCATGTCATCCTAAGTGCTAAATAATAAACAAACTGTGAGTTATAGAAGTGGTTTTAAATGGGGGTATGTTTTAGAAAAAAATGTGCTGACAAAAATATGTTGCTTATAATCAAAAGGTGTAATGAAAGTATAGTAATTTTTAATTAGTAATAGAGTATTTTTAGAGGTAATAATGCCGATGTTCTTTGAAATTCTGATGGTGCTCATTATTGTATTATGAGCTGAAAAATCAAACAGATCGTTTAGCTAAAATATCACCAAGGAACACTCGACGACAAAACAAAATCTTTGTGGTAATTCTGAAGATTTCACACGGTCTTTTCTTTAAAATAATATTCCTGAAATTTATGTAAGTGCTTTTTAATTGCATTTTTTATTACTAAGAACATATATATTATTCTAAGAGACGCCAACCGGTTCCATGGCTTATTACGTAGAAATTAGATTCACTTCTTAAGTTTGCTAATGTATTTGTGTTTTCTGTTGCAGATGGGCGACTTTACTTCTTCCCGGCAGTCTGGACTTGTGCTCTTATACGTTAAGTCAACGAAGTACGCTAAGATCGTCCTTTTTTATAACTGCTTCAGTTTGTCTCGTCAAACGTAATTTATTATTCAGTCATAGTTATAAAGGACTTATATTCCAATTATTGATATTTATACGTGTTTTATATTTATTATCGTTTATGTATGTATTTTTTACTAAGCGTTTTGTGTAATGTTCCTGATTTTGAGTGAGTGTTGTCATGCATCGTGCTAGCTCATCGAATTCGCTAAATATTGTCAGAAACAGTGTATTTTTATTATGATAAAAACGGTATTTGTTAACTTAAGAAAATTAAAAGAATAAGGTGCTTTAAATATTTTATAACTATTATTTTCTGTTTTATTGTGAATATTCGTTTGCATAATTTTAATTAAAATAGGTTTATATAATATTTTGTTTATTTTATAAAATTTCAACCTCAAGATGAATAAATAATAAACTGTATTAGATTTTCCAAATCAATGTAATTTCAATCAACAGATATTTTGTACATGTATCCGATAAAACTAACAAACTAATTTTTCATTTTATAAATCTAATCACTTTACTATGGGAATCGTACTAAATTGTGCCAAAAGCATACAGTTATACGACTAGCATTATTCTTTGTGTTCAGATTTTAAGTTAGTTTCTCATTTTTTGTATGATAACTTATTTATTGTATAATTTGTAGCAGTACTGTTGCAATTGTGATATTGGTAGCTAGGCGAGATCGTGTGCCTGGGCGTAGGTATAGACTGAGCATGTCTGAATGCTCAACTCGAATAATAATGATCGAATTGTGATTATGCGAAGTTAGATTTTTTATTACTATATACGACTGATAGCTTTTGTCGAACGATACTTGACGCTTCTTACATAACTATTTTTACATGTAATTTATATATTGTAAGTGTACGTTATAGGCCTAGGTTCGTTGTATCATAATGTATAAAAGCGTGTATCTAATTTTGTACAAATGTAATCTAGTTCCTGTACAGTATAGGGAAATAATAACCAGTCACCGTACCAAGCGTACATTGTGTTTCATTGCCGCTTTCCAGTTTCCTTTTACTCCAAATTTAAGCATTACTAATTGGGAGAAATACTGAATTGAATTTTTAAATAAGTGTGCAATTGCAAATAAATACAACAGAGAAATGTTGAACCTCTTGAATCATATTACCTTTTGGTAAATGGAGAAAGTTTGAAAACTCCAACAAAGTTTTACTTTACTATCTTTTCACAAGTCTTTAGGTTCTGCATTTTAAGTGAACGTTTTTCAAACAACACATTATGTTGCCTAGTACTTCATATTAACATAATTTAAATACTTCGACATAGTAAATTTCCAAAATATTAAGTAGTTGGTACACCATCGAAATACTAAATGTAGATGCTATTTGAAAAATCAGCATTAAAGTTTCATGACAAGTTCTTTACTCAGAACAACCTTTCAGTTTTTAAGGCTATAACCACGAAAAAACCAACAGGGAACATAATCAAAATCACATTTTTCCCCCACTATAAGAGTGGGATAGGGTGCAAATCATTTATAATTTTACTCTTTATAGGTTTTTACATAATCTACAGAATGTTTTAATTAAGCAAAGAAATAAACCCATTTAAATTTCAACCTTTGTTGAACAAAGAACAAGAAATTAGAACAGTGAAACAATTGAAAACAGTGAACAAACATTTACCAGTGAACAAGAGGAAACAATTAAAATAAGTAGTTTTATTTCCTCTTAGTGAATAAAGAAGAGGATACCAATTTATTTTAGAGCCCATGAAATATTAAAAACTGTGCAAGTGAAACCCTACAAATCTGAACAACAAGAAATTATAATTTGTAGTAAACAAACAGCTCAGCCACATACTCCTTAACCAAGGAGAAGTTAAATAAATACAGTAATACCACTATTGACATTGGCTGCAACTTCTTTTACTAACAAACTATTGTTTTACCTACAACCCAGTGACGGTGTGTGTAAATTAGCCATAACAGTGAATAAATAGGTTGTTTACCGTGCAGACCAGATGTAACCCGATAGTGTAGTTCCTGAGGCCGGCTTTTTCCCGCCAGCGTGGGACTCCCCCCCCCCCCCCAAATCGCCCCCTGGCCACGGTTTTTGCTCCCCTACTTAACCTCTGTAAGCGGATACAGCCGACAGTAAAATTTCAATCTTTTGACCATTTATCAATGTCCCTCTGACAAATGTTTCTATTTAATACTGGCCTGAACCGAACCCCTAAAGGCGGCAAGATGGAATCTAATTTGAAAATGAACGCTACATAAATCAGATGTACTTAGTGGCTGACTTAATGGACCTAGTAGTGTTGTAATTTATCGGGGACTGACGAGTTTCATGTTTCGTATGTTGTAATTTAATATGATTGACCAATAATTGGGAACTTGTTATCCATGCAGGAATAAAAAGGCTAATTTAGTAATTTATTAGAGGTTATATACAGAGGTCTTTTTTTGGAAAATTTTACATTTTACATTTTTTTTTAATAAACCTAGGCAAATCTCTAGTAAAAAAACTACAAAAGGGTTTAGAATGAGCACAAGAGTAATTCAACTCACAGTAAAGGTGTCCCCAAAAAGTATTACCAGACATGCTCTCATTTCAGGTATAATGACAAATAATAAACAGAAACAGAAAGAAAAACAATAAGGTCCCTAAAAAATTACAATGAAGAGGACATTTGCTTACCTACAGTTCAGCAACGAAATCCAATAAAGTAAAAAAGGAAGTATTTCCTAAAACCTGGAAATATTACTCTAAACACAATCATCAATAATTTATCTAGTATAATTAAGACTGACTCCAACTGCTGAGCTGCAAGATTAGCGGTAGAGGCCTGAGTAAAGATCAGCGGCGGCGTGGTCGACAGTGCAGAGAAGAGGAAGGTAAGATTAGTTCTGATTTGGTGATAAAAATCACACAGTAAAATCAGGACAATTTCCCTTACTGTTCATGATTCGGTTGGACCAGCTTAAATTTATCTCAATATAATTTATCATTCGGCGAAACTTCAAAGTAATTTTTTTTTCAAAGCAATTTATAATCTCGCACAGTTTTGCAAAGGATAATACCAAGCATCAAAATAATAAATAAGAAATTACCTAAATGAACAACGGGAATCTGTAGCTTTGACCACCCTACAACATTTCGGCAGTACAACATAGGTTCTCTTACTCAATACTCGAACAACGGCGAGTCTGTGGGAAGCCATATCCATTACCGTAACCGCTCCCTTTACAATATAATCACACAATTATTTTAAATTTCAACACATAGTCACACGATATAATATAAATAGCATCCGTTCCACGACGGATATTAGCCAAATAAGCGCAGTTTGTTCGTAAAATATTTGAAATAATCCCCATTTCCTGCGTACCCTGTTATTAAGCTAATGGGCGAAAACGTCTTAATTTTATAATGATATATTCTGGCGAACAGTAGCGGGCTTAACGGACGTAACATCCCGAAATTGCACGCAATCATGATAAATATCCAGGTATCGCGGCTTGATAGGCCGGCTGCCACACGCACGAGGCGTGTGCGGTGTTGTGATCAACTTTAATACACTGCATTGGCGATTTGCTAATCCTAGTTTCACACTAACCATTATATTTAATTAAGGATATTTAAAAAAGGGTAGAAATGGGGAGGATTCCTTATTGATAACGCGCCTGACAAATATTTCATTTAATTTTTTAATAATTAAAAATTTAGCAATGTTATTGAGGTGATAATATTATTTGTTTCTTCTTTTAACCCCAAGGATAACGTTTAGCATTAAAAATGTAGAAATCCTCCTCCAGAAGTTGTAATTCTCTTTTGGACGATGATTGAGGTATCTGAACTCGAACTGTCTAGGCCCAATCCTGTAAAATGATTCCGAGATTATTTTAAATTCATTACCCTGATCTGAATGAATTACATTAGAAAAGTTATTTAACATATTTCATCCACTCCACCTTATATTTCAAATTTACTCTGATTTCATAGAAAAAAATAGAAACAAATGGTTTATACTAACCATAGCATAAATATGAAAATACTCCACTAGAACTTGATTCATAACTGCACTTACACGTTTACATGGAAATTAAAAATGCAATTCAGTATCTTTTATTAGATTATTTATGATTATGTCATCAGAAACATGGCTATATAGGGACTATATTAATAACATATTTTAACCACCATACTAAATGCTACAGCTGTCTATCCTTGAAATAATTTATATTCAACAATTAAACTGACCCTGCCATTAAACTGTGATTCAGTTGGGATTCGGTGTCAGGCCATCCTCCCGTTACCCGAGGTGTTCCACTTGTTAACGATCCTAAACAGCAGAGTCACTCGGAATCAATGGGTTTCGGCAGAAGCGCTGAGGCGGCGCGGAGGCTCAAATGTCAAAAATCGCGGCCGCGCCGCAAGTAGGTTAGGTTAATTGAAAAGCCGTGTAAAAGCCCCTCGGCATTTCGCCATTCCATATGGCATTGTCCCACCGCGAGCTCGCGTCTATTGATTTTACGACCGCACGATCTCTGGGGACTTTTTATCGCGTTCGTGGCATTTTAACGTTTCCGACCGCTGGGATACGCCGGGTCCTCTAGCGGTCGAAATGTTTGCGGAAGTGGGTTAGGTTGTGAGAGATATATGAACGTTTTGATATAGCTGCGAGGAGGGTGTTCGACTCAAAATACGGTTTTGATATGGACAATGAAATAAGTAATAACAACTTTATCGCATGAATACGGACTGCTCCCCCTTTGCAGGTAGAAACAGTGGCAGTGCTTTCCCTTAGCGTGTTGGAATTTATCAATATTTCTAGACGAGACTGTAATCAGCATTCATGGTAATATTTCTATGAATTAATAACTGATTATGTGTATGAAGATTTTTGCGGAAACGTACTTTTACTCTCAAAATTCGCGATTTGTTTCAACTTTTAACACAACCTTATATGGGAGAACTTCACCTAAAATATGATAAATTCCTCCAGATAAGTTTTTCTAACAATGTTTTAAAAGACCATTAGATGCGTTTCCGGAAGTTTAAATAAAAAAGAAAACTTTACATTGCAATTCTTTAGTATTTGTGGTTCTTCGTTGCTCGTTGCAATAGTGCACCCCATATCGCAAAAACGCCATGACAATTGTTTGTTCTATTATTGGTACAGTCACGTTTAGAAAAACGTGACTATACCAATAATAGAACAAACAATTGTCATGGCGTGAAAACGTCCCTATATATTCCATAACTGCAAGGGAGAGCAATCCGTATGTCCAAGTCGCAAGCGCCTAAGGGGGAGCAGCCCGTATCAGCCCACTTTATCTCAGGTAAAAACTATTAACAGGATTCCTGTGAGATTGTTTTATAACCTATATAAAGCAATTTTTACTAACATTAAAATATGTTTCGGTAGGTATTTTATTGTTAGATTACTAGTAAAAGTATACATTTGAACAAATATACACTAATTCGGAATGATTAATATATGACAAAATAATAACTCACACATTGTAAGATCACGTTAGCAGAAAAAAAGTATTCACAAGGGTTAGGTTTTTCACAATAAGGAAAATGCTTTGATAAAATGTCGACTAGACTATCGAAAGAAAAACCAATCCACTTGCGATCATCCATTTTTTCTCTCACTGTAGCTTTCGTAACATAATAGCCCTTGTTCCTAAGCTAGTAAAATATTGCAGACGATACATAATACAATAGTTACTGTCATCGTTGCATACACGGCTGCATTTGCATGTTAAGGACTAGCAGCATGTATGGAAGGAGCATGCAAGCATGTCTGGCTGCCGAGTGCAGAGGATGTATTTAATAATTGAAAAACCTCCCTTGCTGGAGAATTCATGGCTCTTTCAAGTATGAGCGGAGCAGCGTGTACTCTCTAGTGTGTGCCTTTCAAACAACACATTCTTGGATGAATCCACCATGGGCCTACTCATTATTTTTGTGCATCAATTGAAAGTATCTGTGTGAAGTGCTTTCATCATTAGGGAATATTTTCGTGTTTATATTTTATGTTTTTATTGCATTTATGATTAGTGTAAATGTTTTGTTAACTAATGAAAGTTAAGGTTGCTGAAATAGACAGAATTAATGATGTAGATTTTGTCAATTCAATTTTAATTTTTCATTTTCCTACGTAACAATATGAGGATTTAACCGGTAATGCTTTTGAGATGAAAGTATTTTTAATGTTTGTTAAAACATTACAAAATAGTTTTTCATAGCATTTAAAACATTTCTAGTTAACGTATGTAGCTTATACATTTTAAGGAACTAAACCTATACTATAAATTAATTACTTCTTCAAAATTTTAATTATTAATACCTTATTAACGCTTCTGGTATGTTTTATAAACTTTAATGTTGTTTTAGGTGGAATACAAAAATGTATTTAACCGTATGTTGAAATATTATGTGAAAATCTGTTTCAATAAAATGCGTATACGTGTTAGTCCATGAAATTAATATTGCTTATATAAAAAAAAGGTTTTTTACAAATTAACAATCTTCAACTATGTTTACGATATGATGGCAAGATGATGAACAATTGCAGAGTTTTTAATAGTAATTTTATGGCGATGAAATGAAATTCTCACTGAGAGAAGCTAATCACAATCATCTCACAAGAACAGAGGACAATTTGATGAGACATCTTACAGGAGTTTGCCATAATTGTAAACTCCCCGTTCTATGTTCACATGCTGCGTCACACATCTTATGAAAGCAGGTGGCGGCATCTTAATTGAAATCTTTTCATTATTATTAAATTATGCACCTCGGCATAGTCAAAAGCCCCGTTTTCTAAATTACTGAAACTAGATATCTTGTAGATAGCTCCACCTACACAAGAAGCAGCAACGTAATCATATTTCTATTATCAACAGTTTTTATTAAATAACCTAAATTATAATAATAAGCAATTAAAAATACAGAGTTAAATTGGTATACTTATAAAATATATACACTTTCGATACAAATGTCCAAAGAGATTAATAAAAGATAAATAAAAAAACATTATAAGCGGCAATTTCAGTTTTAGATTACTTTCTTTAGTAGTACAGTTCAATTAAAAGTAATCCCTCAAAGTTTGATCCAATGTATACTGAGAAGGAAAACAATGAACATAATTTTTTTATTTAAACAAAACATGGTTTAATCAAACAATATTTTACTAAAATATTGCTAAGTAGTTCATATTGAGTTATTTGTGTTTAAAACGAATGTAAGATTCTTTGTTTGAAATTCATTGTTGGTGATGGTGATTTTATATTTTGATTAGGATTTTTGCGGACATTTGCCATCACTGATTAGTAAAAAACAAGTTTCACGACGTTTCGGGATCTGGAATCTGATCCCGTCTTCAGGTGGAAGAAAACCTAGAACATAACAAGATTAGTAAAACATAGCCAGGAAAACCTGGAGAAAAACACAGCTAAAACAGAGAACTGTAAAAGCAGTCACGAAAAACAATAAGTTTTCGTGACTGCTTTTACAGTTCTCTGTTTTAGCTGTGTTTTTCTCCAGGTTTTCCTGGCTATGTTTTACTAATCTTGTTATGTTCTAGGTTTTCTTCCACCTGAAGACGGGATCAGATTCCAGATCCCGAAACGTCGTGAAACTTGTTTTTTACTAATCAGTGATGGCAAATGTCCGCAAAAATCCTAATCAGAATGTAAGATGCTGTGAACGATATTTGACAGTATCTTAATTAAAATCTCTGCTTGGTTCATGTGCCTTTAAGTATACGTTACGCGTTAAACACCTAATTATAAAGGTGACGTTCGTGTAGATACATGATTGACTTTTAGATTAGAACACTTTAACGATTAAGCCTCAGGTATTAATGCAATCACAAAAATTACTAAATTATTTTTTTATTTAAAATATAATATTAAGTGAAAATTTATTTCCTTTTTTTATATGACAACCCAGACATTAATTGGAATGAGGTTACACTTGAGCAAAATAATATATCTCTATTAAAATGTTGACAATCATTTTATTTCAAAAAAAAGTTATTTTACACCCATGATTCGTAAGATTTCATGTAAAATAGATACAAACAAGAAAAAGAAAAGTGAAATATTATGCAGTATATTAGGGATTGGAGTCGATTTGATAAATGACTCTATCTTTCCGGGATCATCGAAGGGGTCCTCTCTCTCTGCATTATACTCCATTTGCAACAATACCTTTTGAGCAGTACTGATATCGCGTTGTTTGTCAACAAGTTTATCTTCTATTCATATGCCCATTTAAAATATATGTTTTAAATACTTACTTATACAAGTAAGTTAAAGTAATTTATAAAACACAAAATATATTTTTAGCGTTGTGTAAGTAACAAAAAAAATATTGATGTACTCATTATGTAATGACAGAAAAACTAATGTTAATACTTTGTTACTGTATGACACTTGGATTAAGTGGGAAATATTTCTAACTATAAATTTTCCATTAAAGTAAAGTAAATCAATGTACCCATTCCCATATTAAAATTTAAACATGTTAATACCAATGTAAAAATTATATATTATTCTTGGTATAAACTACACTTATAAATTTTACTGACATCCGCTTTGGTAAAACCTAATTGCAAGTCAATTAAATTTAAATTTATCTCTTATGTTTTAGGGATTGTAAATTCTTAGGCACTTTAGGCTATTTTTATAATCTAAATATATAAAGGAGAAGGGGGTTTCTATCGGACAACAAATCTCCAAAAATATAAGACCTAAAGAGTTGAAATTTGGCACATGTGCTCCCCTTGGGTCCTAGATGCACACTAAGAAACGGTTTAACAAAGTTCCCAAAGGGTTTCACCCTCTGGTACTTCAGAGTTTTAATGTTAAATTATAGGGAAGGATATAAGGTTGTCATGGCAACCTTAAAAAGTATGATAAATTAAATCCTAAAAAAAGACAGGGGAAGTTTTTATGTTTTTTCCACGGGTGAAACCGTGTTAATCAGCTAGTTAGTCATAGAACATACACATGCTTTGGTAAAAGCGACTAATATAGTATCTTCCTGTCCAAATTAAGTAGTTATGTTGGGTGTAAAAATCGACCCCTTACAACCCGTAATGTCTCAAACAATCATTTTATATTTGAAGATGGTGATGAGAATGTGAATACAAACTTGAGCGGTTTGGCAAATTTTTATCACAACCACAAAAAATGCACAAATAAACAATAATACTATTATACACTGGGTCAACCTATTAACCCTAAACTAGTTTGCAATGTTGGCATTGTTCATTTACGCCGTATTAATGTTAATGAAGTGAATTGATCTGACCGCGACGAGTTAATTGACCTCAATCAGAAACTTATGCCGACAATCAATTGCTTACATTCTACAGTTGCAAGCGCAGCTTAGTTTGATATTTAGGGCTTGGTTTTCCTTGTAAACGTTAATTACAATCTCTACTACTGGTAAATGGAGCTAGATACAATATTTCTACCATAATTTTTCTATTATTGGTACATCTAACTTATTTTCAAAAGGAGGGGCAATGTATAAAGATTCAATGATAACAAAGTTGTGTCTCTTGAAAGTGATTGTAGTAAAAAAGTATTACTTTTTGAATTATAAAAAAAAGAATGAAAAAAGGAAACAAGAAACTAGGAATTATACTCCTGCCATTTAGATATCAAAGTTGAAAATCCAACCATTACTTTGATGTACACGTTGGAACAAATTCTAATGACCTCTTTAACTATAAACTGAATTTTTTAGTTAATTAATGCTGAATGCTAACATTCTTAACTAATTATTTTAAAATTACAATGACCTCCTTCCTCATTCGATGTATATTGCAGTTGCTTTTACACATAGAGACGGTACATGGATGCAACCAATATGTGCCCTGACATAAAACAGAACTGTCACAGTAACACAGCCCTGCGACCGACCGTGCGGGGGGTGGGAGTTTCCCGTAGAGGACGCCACGCGTAACGCAGTGCGATACTTTATGGATTTCGTATCAAGGTGATAAATGGACACTGCGTTAGGAGACTCCCGTATAATCTTCTCTCCGTTAGGTAAAAGGAGCCTTTTTGTAAGAACTGAAGGGGAGAAAGAATAGTGATTGCACTCTTTTGAATATGTTTCCTTCTACATTCTAGCCGTTCCGTGTAAATGCTGTACATACATTGGTTAGTTTCGTAATTACTGTTAGCTCCGAGAGAATATCTAGGTTATTCAGCCATGGCTATGCCATGTGTCAATATATTCGTGTGTTGATGGTATTTGAAGTTGTCATTTTCACACATAAAACACATTTTCTTGTTTCGAAATTGTAAAGCATACGTGTATTAAGGATGAAAATATAAAAATGTACTAAAGAATTACGAAATATTTTACCTACGTTTTTTAATAGCTTAAATAGATATCTTAATTATTATGTTAACCAAACATAATACATGTAAAAAGTATTAACAAAAACTGATTTAACTTAATTTTATATCAACATTGTAAGTTATAAACTTATAATAACACTGTATTTATAAAATTGAAAATAAAAACATTCGTACATGCGAAAGTGAAAAATAGGGAATAAAAAGTGTTAAAGGGGGCGAACGTGACCGTATCACGTGACCAGATCACGTGACCCCGGCGCTAATGGTGCAACAATGTGTCTGATTGGTCTCTCCAGCTGATGATGCAGACTCCAATTACTGCAGCCATCTGTCCAATTGACTTGGTTAACTTTAAACATCACTGGCTGAACCAATCAAGAGTCCAGTGCACAGATACGACCCGACTAATTGTCGCTTCCGCATTGCAACTCTCCACCAATCTGTGAAATTATAATTGCAGCTTCGTTAGTTTTAAACGACGCGACGCCTACGCCTTGTCGGTTGACCGACCAAATATGAAATTCTGCCCAGTTATGTTTCAACTGTTGTATGTGCTGTAATTGCTGTTGTCAATGATGTGGAAGAATTGTTTTGATTACTCGTGATTTGGTGGAAACCTCTGATATTAATATTTAGGACCGTTTGCGGTTTAAACAATTTTTTTCTTAATCTCAAGCTTAAAGTAAAAGTTAGTTATTCAGACACAGCTTAAACTAAATTATAACAACTAACCCAATCAGCTGATTTAGCTTTTAATACACTTATATAATCTAGATCTGGTTTACACTAGAAGGGTGCAAACGGCCCTTAGTGGCTCAAAAAAGGGATTGATTTAAAAAATGGTTTCATACAGAGCAAAATTTGTTTACTGCAAAACGTCGATATTAGAATTAGAACTATATTCTAAACCTTATTAGTTTCATATTGCCATATTACTTGAAAAGTTATTAGTTTATAAACCTTAATAGCAGTAAATGAAATGTAGGAAGATGAAAGCACATTCTGTGATTCTGTAGATCATAAAATTAATTGTAATGTATAAAATCCAAAGTTTCAAAATGCCCGAATACTGGTTATCTTATATATATTATGAGGGACTAGTGGGAAAATTAAAGCAATTTCGGGATAAGAATGTAAGAATGGGTAGAAAACAATGAAGGGTGAAATTCACAGTACTCAACGACACGTGTCTTTTAGAAAGCTGCAAGGGGGTAAACGTCATAATTGCACTTAAGTGACCCCAGGAGGTCGTTCGATGAAAAAAGGGCCTTTGACAAAGTAGCGCTAGGGCAAAGGTAATGGCACAGATTGAAGTGACGGCTGCAAGGCGGTAAGACACCTAATACACAACGGTTTGGTGAATGGAGAAATAATCTTTTTCAAGTTAACAAAAATTTGTGACTATCTTAAAACAAATACTTTTCCATCAATTATTGAAAATGTAGCTTTGTTTCCGACCACTAAATCAGAGAAAACTCAAGTTCAATGTACATTTTAAAGCAGCTTAGTTGCATACAATAATGATCTTATTTATGTTAGGATTCTTAATGTTATTTGAATTAGCAAATTTTTGCCCATTTCAGATTGAGGATTTATTTCATTATCACTAGGATAGACAAGACACTGCCTATTTTTGAAATGTGTATTACTTATTGCATTTTGCAAAACTAAAAGTTTGAAAATTTATTGCATTAACTGCGATTTTAAAATAGTTTTAAAAGACAGTTAAATAATTTCACCTAGCAATGAATGAGTTCTATGTTTTTATCGTAGCTGGAAAAATATTAGATTATTTCGTAGATCACACAAAATTATATCAAGGAGAACAGCCTTGAACTGCTGCTGCAGGCGCTTTTAATAACAACATTTTAAATGAGTTTAACGATACGTCTGACCTTACTTTAAATCTGATCTTTAACATCAGATAACAGATCTTAAGGGATAGGACTTTAAAAAATCCAAAATTGCTAGACATAACTTAAGCTTCAACCAATAAAGTTTGGCTCTTCGGGTTTGCTATACAGATGTATAGCAAACGTATAGTGGAACAGTTTACCATAAAAAAGTCGCACGGTTGTTATGGTTCATAATTTTTTCTCTTCCAATAGATTGTCCGTCCAACACATTTTTGTCCCAAGATTTTAATTTGTGTATACATGCCATATTACTTCTAAACGTGTTAAACTTATTATAAGCCCAAATTATTTTTAAACCAGCTGTTTTCATATAGGTCCCAAAAAGTTTACTTGGTAAAACTTGATTCCTTCAAAGAGTAAGGATGAAATTTTTATGAATACTATACATATATTTGTTGGCATATTCCATATTTTACATTGTAAACTGTATGTAATCAACACAAAACCTATTAATCTGTCCCTTATTGAATAGCACGGTTATGGCTAAGTTAATTGATTCGGCCGAGTTGTTAATTGAGCACGACTTCGATCTTCCTCAGTTGGAATAGCTCTCGTAGATAATTACTAGAAGTACTTTTGTCTTGGCTTAAAACAGTTTAAATATGTGCTAAATGGATGGTTTTGGTCGATAATAATACGTGGAAAAACAAGTGAAAATCAAGTTTATGAGTATAAGAGGGTTTCATGGGCAAGAAAAGTTTTAATCCATTGTATGGTCTCAGTTTACTTTTACTTTTACCCACTCAAAATAAAATATTTAATTTTTTAAATGACACATTAGTCATCGAAAAAGACTGTACAAGTTTACATATGCAACCATCACTATATTGTTGAAAACCAACACTGAAACCTTTATTGTTATAAAATAAATTTGAGAAAATAATGGATAAAGGGGAAGAAAAACGATAGAGGTTGAAGTACACATTTCTCAACGACACGTGTCCATTAGAGAGCTGCAAGGGGGTAAACGACATAATTGCACTTAGGTGACCCCAGGAGGACGTTCGGTGAAAAAACTGGTCACTTAATACTGTCGGGCGAGTGTGGGGAAAGGGCTCTTGAAAAAGTAGGGCCAGGACAGAGGTAATGGCAAGGATGGATGTGACGGGATGGGGCGGCGTGGCCATCTGATATATGGCGCGGGATGGCGAATGGTCTTAATTGAAATATAAATGCAGTTCTTTAATTATCTCGGGTTTCGCAATAAAGTAATTATACCAAAACGTAATCTTGCTGAAGTGCACAGGAGTTACGTGAAAAGAAGTTTTTCGGACATAGTGGTAAGTGGCTTACAGTATTGGATGTTTGTAAATGAGGCAGAAACTGGAATGATGGGAACATGATGGAGTTTAGGTTAATAAATTACCCCCTGAGATAAATTTTGTACTCCTTTATTTTATGTTCTTTCTGTTGATCAGTGTTTAATGATTATAATTAGTCGTCATAATCATTAAATAATTCAAGCTTATACCGTGAAGGGTATAAAGCGTATAAAGAAATTTATTTTTAATACTTTACAACTCATTATAAAAAATATAACGTTTATTACTCTTTCATTTCATTGATATGCAAAGCCTTTAAAAATATTCTACTTTTACAAAATTAAAGAATTTTTATAAATATTTCTTATTGTCCACGTACCTATTTAAGGTTCAAACAAAAGGATCACTGGAATATATGATTGGCTACAATAAACAAAACGTTTTACAATTGTACACTCTGGCTGAGTAACGAGTGTTTGGTTGATACAAGAACAACACAACGTTGCTGAATATCAGTGTTACTGAGACCGGCACCAAGGAGGTCGTCGCTCGCCGTGTTCCGTTGTCGTAGTTCATTAGACCTAACTGATTTGCTGACTCTTTTTTCTCTCCCCTTTAACGAACGGCTCAGTGAGAATTAATCTAAAGAAAACTTCTAAATATTTGTAATTGTAACTAAAAAATATATATTTTGAGTTGTTTAGAGTGTTATAAAGCACATTTGATGTTTTTAAATTAGTTTAATGAAATAATAATCCATACGTATTCCTTTTAATAAGTAATTGTATTTAAACTATATTGTATTGGTTAGAATATACATTTTTTAAACTAATAATTTGGTGAAGTTGCATAAATCAAGTTTTAAATTTTCCTGCTAAACAATTTCAATAAACGTACATATTTCTAAATACAAATGTGTATACATGTATTTTTACTTCTACAACATTGTCGTCTTACATGTGTTAGAAATTATATATTCAAGTATTGCGAAAAACGTAGTTTTCGCTCCAATCAGGCAAAGAATAACACCTAATCTAATGACTGTGTGCATATCATGTCTTTCTTAGAATGCCTCTTATGCTGTATTTCTTAGTCCTAACTTTAGCATTAAAAACTTATTTAATTTGTTCAAAAGCCATTTAATCACTTCAAGTATTTTGTCTTCTTTTTTCCTCAAGCCAAATCGGTTCTCAGAAAGGTGCCTCAGCCCCGCGTGAGATATGGGTATCATATCACTTGATAAATGCCTCCCAGGAGCTCACGGAAACAGAGTCGCCCTGAATACAGAAAACACGCGCGAACCCTGTAATCCATTCGTCTTGGATAAAAACACGTGCGTTTTAAACATGGATAGATGCAGAATGTTATTTGTCTTAAGACATTCCCTGTACCGTTTAAAACGTAAAACGTATTGAATAAAAGTTTGATTTTACCGTTAAAAAGAATAATGTAAAACTATATTACTTACTGGGGACGTCAGACAGCTCAAAATTGACTTAGTGCTGTTCAGAACATGTTTCGGTGTAATAACTCCATCATCAGCTGAGTACAGATGTGAGATCGGAAATAATTATCCATCAGTGAACAGAACTAAGTCAATTTTGAGCTGTCTGACGTCCCCAGTAAGTAATATAGTCTTACATTATTGTTCGCACAGCTCAGGGGCTAAACCATGGATAATAATACTGTATGTTAAAAAGAAATTCAAAAATTAGGCTATACCTTTAAAAAATATGTATGTTCCCATTGACCTGGTCCATTTGCAATAATTGCCATTAAAAATAAGAATCATTCTTATCTTCATCATCGTTCAGTATCATCTTTATCACCGGTCATCGTTTTAGCTTTCAGGTATCTTATCTCGCTACATGAAATATATTTAGATATAATATTACCGTTAAGAGAAGTTTTATTTCATATAAATATTTTCTCTCGTTTACCACACTAAGTCTAACAACTAAGGCTTTGTATGGAGTGATTCTAATGAAAAGACAAAAGCCACGCGAAATATTTTAAAAAGATCCTTCTCATATTTATAGTATGATTTTAATAAAAAAAAACACAGTTATTTTATAATTACAGGTGAACTGGATAACCTGTCCGCGGAATGAGCGGCGAGAGACATATGGGAATTTGAATTTGTGGATGGGCCGGGGTGGGTGGGGGGGGGGGGTTCGCTCGCATCCAATTTTGACACGCCGCGGGCAGTTTCAATAATGGAATTCCTCCAACGACATAATGCTGCTGCTACACTTGCTTCTGATTTATTATCGTTCAAAATTATACGTTTCAAAATCGGTATGATTTATTTGAGTAGTTTGCAATATATTTTTACAAAAAGTACCTGAACAATTGAATGACGTATTCATGATTTTAACAGTCATTAATTATGTTGTTGTTCGAAACCATGATTATATTTTTGTTTAGTGTATTTAGTGTTTATCTGCATGTATACAAAACTTCAAAAAGGCAATTCATCCCTTTTGTAGGGCATTGTAGCCTTGACTGTAAAAAATATATTTAATTTTAAATCAATGTTATGAACTGCATTATTTCATTACCTGTAATTGTAAAATTAAAAGAGTTTTCCTTATTGGTTGGAAATAACAATGCTTTTTGATGTGAGTAGTATTAATAAAAGTTTTAATATAGGTTTAAAAAGTCAAAATCATTCGCCTATCAAGATAAATCTTGTAATTATAGTATCACTTCCCATTGCATTTATTTTACAATCAAGCTTTGAATCAACATGCATCATCAATAAATCAACACATAAATCAACACAACAGCGCAAACCGTGCCTCAAAAGGTTGATCCAATCAGAAGTTATAGCTCCTCAAAGATTTTAATGTTGGCCATTACACTCAAGGCTCAAGTCAGGGAAAAAGTCTATTTTTAATAAAGCACTCGGAACGATATAGTGTAGTTTTAGATTCATTTATTTCTCATTGATAATGATAATTTGACGTATTAAAAAAATTACCCATGACCAGGGGACGACCCGTGCTGGAATTCCAAAAATTCTTAAGGGTAAGCATACCTCGAGTTATGACTCATTTTAAAGGTCTTAATTAGTAGATCATAACAGCGCAAACTGCGCCTCAAAAGGTTGATCCAATCAAAATTTACAGTTCCTCAAAGAGTTTAATTTTAGATTTGATTTTAGCCTTGAGTTTAATAGCCAACATTAAAATCTTTGAGGAGCTGTAACTTCTGATTGAATCAACCTTTTGAGGCGCAGTTTGCACTGTTGTGATCTACTAACTAAGACCTTTAAAATGAGGTATAACTCGAGGTATGCTTACATTTAAGAATTTCAAGACTTCCATCGTGAGCCGTCCCCTCATCGTGCGAAAAACTGAGAAATACGCCAAAATATTCCTATTTGTGCTAGATACAAAACTGTAAAGTTTCAACACTTTCTGCCAAATAATATAAAATATATGTTATATATTCCAGACTTTTGCCCAACCCTGTATATGATTTTACCAGATATGAAATTATTGAATAAACTATTACTTTTTAATAATTCATTTCATTGCTTATATTTTATTATGGAGAACAAAAAACAAAATCATTGAAGAAGATTATGATGTGTTTATATGAGTTATAAAAAAAGCTTCGTTTGAAAAAAGCTAACTACTGTTTCCTCAATTACCTGCGAGAAATGTAATCAAGAGTTGCGCTATGGTAATGAAGTGTAAAGGAAAACAGCAACAAACTTAAAGCAAGCATTATTCAAGTTTTGTGTGCGCTGCCTCACGGGTTGTTAAGCATTAGTGTCCCTTGCCTGAGTTTGCGAGGTTTAAGTCTTGTGGATAAATATTGCCACATACATAAACATAAACGCTATTTTACACCATCTTTAAAAATGTATGTTGTGTTCGTGTATGTTATGTTAGTTAGTGTATGTGTTACGATTTAGAGAAAATGACGAATACAGCTGTAAAAATGGGAATTGCTTGATCAAGAATGTTTTCAAAAATTTAGCATTATTTTTAGTATTTTTTTGTATGGAACAAACCTTTTTCACATTTTTAGTTTGATTTCATATGCAAATGTTAATAAGCTGGTTTAATAGTGCTTTGGGAACTAAAGTGGCAATTAGATATCCAGGCTACAATGTGGACCACTGCCGGCGACAGGTGTTAGGTCGGCTCCGGGACGTTACACTATTGTATTGCCCATCGCTACATATATCACTCACACTATTACATTGTGGCACTCCCACCAACCGGGTCCAGCAATGACTAATAAAAAATAAGAAGTAAAATAAATATACCGGTTTTTTTCGAGCAAAATTTTAAAATGCATGAGGATTTTACAAGATGCATTGCTTAAAGGGAGCTTGGAGTTAAAATATTTTGCCAAACTTATTTAAATAACTGTTTTTCTTTTCTAGTATGAAACAATATAATTTTTCACCTTTTGTTCTTTTTAAGTTTGCTTAAGATGTTTTGAATTACCAATCATCAAATTGGATTACGGAAATTCAGAGTATTTGTTTTTACTCCAATCCAAACTTACCATCAAGGTGATTTGAATGTTTATATTTAAAAAAAAACTAAAATATTATATATTTTTAATAAATTAGCCTTAGGAAATCATTAAATAAAATGTGGTGAGTATTTTAACGTTATAGTTCGAACGTCATTGAATCATAAAAATGTTTAGTTTTACCCTGCGTCATAACACGATTTCGACCAATCAGGTTTTTACTATAAGTACTCTCATTAAATTACATACATTATTTAATTCTTACTCTTTGACATTATAGAAGTAAAAAAACCTGTTTAACTGTACAATTCAGTACATCTTCAAACCTTTGTCCTCGAATAAAAATTAGTTTGTCAAATAAAATATAACACGACTAATTTATAATCGAATATAGGTTTCATTCATCGGCAGCTACTTATCTTTGACTTTGCATTCAGAAATATACAACCTAAAGCATGTTTTACTGTGCAGAACAAGTCCCGAGTACGAAAAGTCGAAATCGAAAATGAAAAACTATTATTTATATTATTATTTTGAATATTGTATATAGTTATTAAATCAAAATTAGTTTTCTAAAAAACATTTACAGTTTTTGAAATTCCGAAGCTGTAGGGTAGGCTGTACGTTTTTGTTATAAAATATGAATTATAATTATATTGCCAGTTCTATATATTTGGAGAGATTCTATTCTTTGTGTTATGGATAATTCAGGTATTACTCTACTTTCTAATGTACGCTTAACAATAAATGCACTATCATAAGGGTGTTTCCGTAAAATAAGCTAATAACGTAAAACATACATTGGCTATCATAGTTCCTATAATATCAATTTGTAACCACACCATGAGCTCTATAGCTTTAAGTGAGGTTATGAATTGCCATTGTTAATGGTGTTCTAAAACTAAAATCGACTAACTTAAAATTGCTCAAAAACAACTACTACAATTCACAGAGTGAAAAACATTCTGCATTTATACTTTTTCCTTGTTTGGAAAATATACCTTATTCGGGTCTACAGTAAACTCTTATATAGTTACCGGTGGGCTACTTTCAAATCTGGCATTCATCCAAAGTGCCATCCCTATTGAGTTATCCAGTCAAGGTTGGTTTGGTCCTCAAGCAACCAATTTTAGTTCGGATGTATACAAATCCAAACAGTATTCATGATCATAATAGGATTTATATATTACACTAGTATTCCTTCTGTTAAAAATTGTGCACACCGTAAGGATAGATTTGTTTGAAAGATGAATTATTTTATGTACAGGTTATAATATTGGGGATGCGGAATACTACCCCCCGGAAAACTACCCCCCCAGGTGAAACGTGACGTCACGACATCTGCCAACCAACCAATATGGCGGTCGTGTCCGCGACTGGAATACTACCCCCCCAGCAAAATATGATGCTATGTATTAAGAGTTAATTTCATACGTAATAATTATTATTGTAATTTTAATTCAAGAATATGCCCAACTGGAATACCACCCCCCCGAAAACTACCCCCCCGATGCTGACTGGAATACTACCCCCCGGAAAACTACCCCCCCAGACACGGTCAGGTAGTTCTCGGAACCCAGGTCATTGTTCTGAGGGGCTGCTTGTCCCTTGTTGCGGCCGCTTGGCCGCGCGCAATAAATCAGCTGCCGTTATGGGTAAAGGAGTTCAGACACTGAGTTTGAAGCTCTACAGAAAACTAACTAAACTACTCAGAAAAACACGGAGTGCATAAAAATTTTCGTTGTTTTAACCTACGTATTCCCATGAAAATAAATATTTGTTAGCTCGTTTGTAAAAATTTGAATGGCTGTCGGATTGTAAAAAACCTGTGTTATTGGAGTTTCTAATGCCATCTTGTAACTTTGAAATTGGCACAATGTAAACCAAACGTCAGAACTTTCTCATATTCTAATACAACGTAGACACAAACATTCTTAAATAATTTGTATGTTTCCAGAACTTTACTTTATCCTAAAGCTTATTGTTGTAGTAATGGATTTTTTCCTGACTTCAGTATTAGGTAACCACATTGTAATAAATGTGGAAGTTATTTATAACTAATTAATTGTTTGGTAGACAACTGAAATTTTTAAATTGTTAATACGCACATTTTAACTCATTAGTGTAAAAAAGCGTAAGTCATAAGTAGGCCTAAAAAATAAAAAGTGTATATTTTTTAACCATCATTTGTCCGAGGTAACTGCCAAATTTGGTTTCCATATTATGGCCCTCCGTTAAGGAGATGAATTCCTCCCAAGAAGTTAGTTGGATGAACACTTTCACTTTTACAGGCTATAGATCTAAAAGTATTTATTAATTTTTAAAAATATATTGTTTTTGATAAAGCAATTAAATGTTTAAAGCAAAGAATTCATTGAAAAGCAAAACTTAAAAGACCGAACGCACAGCCGAGGTACTGTGATAGGCATAAAAAGACCAGCCTCAAAATAGTAGTTTATGCAACGATTGTATAATGAATGCCTTTAAGCCACGAGTGAGATGTAAGTTAGAACACGAGCGAAGCGAGTGTTCTAAATATCTCACGAGTGGCTTAAAGGCATAATACAATCGTTGCATACACTATTTTATCTACGACCAACAATATACAACAAAATTACCCCCTAAGTTAAACTAAACTCATGACTTTTACTAATGATGGAATAGGTCAACTAAAATTTGAGGTTAGGCAAATAAGCAGACTGAACCATGAGTCGTTGTGGAACAATCAGCTGATGGGATAAGTAAACTCAAACATGAATCGTAATGCAACAATCAGCTGATGTGCGAATTGCGTATTGTTATTATGACACTACTTCCGTCAAATGCCGAGCTCTCATTGGTCTAGAACCAGTACTCTAAAGTGACTCCAGTACTCTAAAGTCGTCATTAGAGTACTGCTTGGTTTTTGGTGTTTTAATGTATATCATTATAATGTTTATTGTAATACCATAATTGGTGCTTATTGCAATGGTCGTAGATAAAATATTGTTATGCATTTTTAAATAAAGGAATAATTAACTATTACTACCAAAATAGACATTCCTATTTATGATTTCAGTCTAGGATAATTATACAAAATTAAACACAACATAGAATTAATCATTTAATAATATATTTTCCTGTATCTTGCAACAACAGCTCTGCACACTGGGCAAGTCACCAGCAAATGTGGTGCATTTTCTCTACCCGATCGGTGGATATCCGTACAACCACCACACATCGCGAGGTGACCACACGGATCAATTGAGTAGGCCCGCTTGTGCCTACCACACGCCAAACAAGAAAGCGTGTTTTCTTCAACCTCCTCATCATTCAAATCCAACTGGAGGGCAGCCAGCTCTGCCTTCCTTGCCCTCATTGATAGTTTAACTCAGGCATTTAAGAAATTAACTTGCTTTAAATCATTGTTAATGAAATATGATTGTGTGGAAAAAAATGCCTATGCTGTCATCTGAATTTGTATAGGCCTAAATTAGTTTTGTCTCTAGGTTTTCTTCATGAACACAAACAATACATTTTCTTAAGACGACGTAGACTATATTCATGAATTATTTTTAATTACAGATACCAATTGGCCAAATTACATGACACAATTGCTAAATAAAAACTAAAAACGGAAACACCAGTTCAAAATTTTATTTTAAGGTTACGCGTACTGGTCGAAAGCGCCTAGTGCAATCATGTAGTCAACTCACGATACCCACTTTTGTCAAAAAACCTAGTTTACACTTAGATTCCCAGTTTTGATAAGTTCGTAGATTTTTAGATCCCTTTGTAATCTGGTAACAATTGTGAACGTGTAATGGTTTTTTTTAACAAAGTGAACTTTGAAAAGATTGTGTAACAGTACGGTCTGACATTAGTAATAACTATTAATCATCAAGCAATTTACATTGTAGACCTACCTCTTCAAAGAGTGACCATGATATAATGGAGTGAATAATGAATGTAAACACTGTTTTGGGTGCTTCAAAAACATATTCATGGAGTTTTATAACTGAAATATGTTGTAATGGGGGAAACAAAAGACCTATGATACATTTGTTTATTACATTTTAGGATCATTTTCCATAATTCAACACTAACTTAAAGTGGAACTTTCATATGTTGCAGGTCCCAAGTGGAAAACATCTAGTATTTAAAATAGGGTGATTATTATCATGAACAGCTTTTATCAGAAATGGAAAATGCTAAACTGTGTTATTGAAGGAGACAAACTCCTCTTGGGTAAAAAATATAGATAGTCGAGTTTCAGCCGAGAAATGAGTAACAAGTGCAAAGTGCATATCTAAGTGTGACTCAGAAGTAAGGGGTAAGCATGAGTTGACGGTAAATGACCCCACAGGGTAGGTATGACTCAACGCTGCGCTCGCCGCGGCGCATCCCAGTCACGGTAAAGAAAAACTCCCTGCCTGCGAGTCGCAGCGGTAAAAATTTCACGCACTACTGCGCCTCGGCACCACTTTGATTACACTTCCATTTAAATTATTTAAGACCATACATGTGATGTGTGATTTAATGTTTTATTTGTATGAGATAAAATTCAAGCTTTCATTGACGTTTCTACCTGGTTCCGTTCCATAAATAAAACTCTTTCACAAAACTACAAAACCTTTTTTTCAGAACCTAAAAAATTCTAAAACTTACAAATATGCTCTAGAAGTATATGTTCTAAAAGCTGTTACAATTCCATAACGATTGGTTTAGTAGTTTTTATGTTATAAAATTTAAAATTCACCCATTGTCTGGAAAACGCAGGAAAACCTGTACTTTTTTCATTCAACCCGCTAAAAGACTAAATTGAAATGATATTAAAAATTTGAAAGCAACACAGTTAAACGCAGAATTAAATTTGTCTGTAAAACACCAGAAAACCTGTACTTTTTTCATTCGACCCGCTAAATGACCAAGTTTAAATGACATTAAAAAGTTGAGAGCAACACAGTTGGACGCATAATTAAATCGGTAATATGTTGATACAACTTTTATTTTTAAACGTCTAATGGTCACGTTGCAATAAGAGCTCAAACTCGAGTATCCAAACTTTTTGATCCGAGGGTTTGTATGATTTATGGTGGCGTTCTATTTTGACAGACAGCTACGGGTCATTAAACCCTTGGCCCTCAGGCAAGCCGCCTCAATGCGAGCTCAAGGCAGGTAGTTCCCGTCGGGGGGGTAGTTATCGGGGGGGTGGTTTTCCAGTCAGTATATCTTCGACCAACACTGAGGGGGTAGAAATCCGGTCTGTCCTTATCATGTGCATGGCTATCAATTGAATATGCATAAACAATATTTCTATCCATCTAATTACACTCTAAACTAAGAATTATCCGTTGGATTGAATATTACAAAACGCAATGAAACTTGAGTGTCCGCGACTGGAAAACTACCCCCCCGATCTCTGACGTCAATATGACGTAGGATCCTGCTTGGGGGGGTAGTTGTCCGGGGGGTAGTATTCCGGCGACTCATAATATTTCTTAATTGTATCTACAAAGACATTTTCATTTATTTTAGGATTCACAAAGAATATTATTAACAAAGCCTTAGTTGTGAGTTATGGCACTCGGTAAAAATAATAAATTAATATTTAATATTTAGTACTAATAAAGTAAGATTATATTTTCATATATTTTATCAAATATAACTATTGACACATTAATTAAAGAATATTTATAGTTTACAATTACATAGAAAATATTTTGTTAATTCAATTTATATTTATGATTGTGTGGCGATTTGATTTAATACTAAGATTTGGACCTAACAAAAGATATCTTCCAAATCTTGTAAAAACGAGAGAAAAATCCATTTCATTTACATTATTGTATACGTAAGAAATTAAACCATAAAATTATTCATTTGTTTTTGGTCGAGCAATAGTTTTAATGCTATTGACACTTTGAACAGATGAATCTAATAGTAGTTTCAATTATATAGTGCAAGTGGATAACAGTGGAAACGCAATGGAAATGTGATTGTATGGATTCTATAAAAATGCTTTCAGCAACACTGAGTTTTCAATTAGCGTTTGGTTCACACGGTTTTTTACACCAGTGATGTTCCCAGTTTCCTTGTTTACAATATTTTCAAAACATATTCTCACTGATTTATTGATGGTTTCGATGTCTCCCCAGTTTTTTTCTTATAAAAAAAAGTTAAAAATATATATTTCTGGTTATTAAATTTAGTTTATGATGTTATAATAACCTTAAAACGAAATTAAGGAGATTTTGTAATCAATCAACTGTTACAGCACTGATATTTTAATTTAACCAATAGCAGGATAAAACTATTTTTATGGGAAGTTTTTGTTTTTTCACTAGTTTTTTTATTAACAGCTTCTTGAATATAACAAGGAAATAAATACAGGATACATTCACGCATCATACAAAACTGATAAAATTGGCTTTTTTGAACAAGGTAGGGTCTACTCAGAAACTCACCAATGTGATGTTCATGCACCAGTTACTACTACTAGTTTTTTTGCTATATCATACTTGGTAACAATTTCAGAAACGAAAAAATAATGTTCGCCCGTCGTTTATGTTCTTTTTAATTTTTATCAGAATTAATTTTAAAACGAAACAATAGTAATGAATGAAAAAAGTATTTATTGCAACAAAACGCTCTTGATTAATAGGCTGATATGTGTCGACTGATTTATTTTACTAGCTTAATTTATAGCTTGTTTTTGTTTGGTAATTTCTCTTGTAATAATATTTATATATAATGTTCCTGGTGCAGGCTTATCAAATTACATGATTAGAAGTACGAAGCAAAATAAAGATTTTGATTTGATTTTAGGGTTCTGAAAAATCAACAACATTCCAAGAGTGTTTCCAAAAACGGACTTACGTAAAGATTCCCCATTCAAAAACATGGGGTTTTAAAAAGTTTGTTTTGTATTAATTAACAGTTGCATTACAATTTATAACTCCGTTTGAACTATCCTCAATCCTTTCTTCAATTCGTGCAGTTCTTGATTATAAATTTTTTCTAAACCATACTGTCCTTCGTACACTCTAGTTCCTGCATGTTCTTAAAAATTATTGAACAAAGGAATTCGAATTATAAATGTGATTGAGGCTTACAATATCCTTGATATGAAGATTTGTTTAAAATATTTATATATTGAGGCGATACGGAATATATTATTTTTGCTGTTGGGACATAACATCTTTTTAGTTTTACTCAAACTCAAACAAAAGAAACGTCGCATCTTATTCCTTTGCCAACACATTAAATGCTGCAAACTCAGCATGACACAAGCATATAAGACTTTGGGCAGAGTAAACACAAAGCTCATTTAACCCAAGAGTTGCTGGTTTTGTCCTTCTTGCAATTTATTATCACATTTGAACATTCTCTTCACCTCTTCAAAAGTTTTCAAAATTAGTTTATCATTTACACTTAACACTTGTGTACTGCTCTGCTTTACACGGTGGCTTTAATTTTCAGCACCCCTAATTTTATAGTAGGAAAATTTTGAACAGATCGTGTGTTAAAAAATGCAAAGTGTTAAACGCATCTTGGATTTATTTTTTTGAATTAAAACTATAAAATTCTGTCCCGATGTGCATTAATAATTCTTCAAATATTCAATTTTATTAAGTTTTATTATATCACTTAAATAATTATGAAGTCTTAAGTATAAAATTATTAAATGTTTTTCCAGATTTAAATTTCTATCAGTGGTATAGAGTATTAAAAAAGGTTTTTAATTTCTTAATTGGCTAGTATATTTTTTACAAATGGAAAAATATGTAATCATGCATAAGTTGATATACATAATATTGGAGAATATAGGCTAAATTAAACACAAATTACATAAGTAATGAACAAACCATAGATAATAACAAGTAGTTTAGAGAAATTAAACTCTTTCAAATAATTATTTGGCAATTTGTAAATACTATAAATGTAATTATTTTCAGCTTTAAAGTGTTAAAGTCATACAATTGTTATAAATAATATTCCAAGGAAAGTTTTCTTCACCGTTACCTCTTCAAAACTTCCTCTCCAGAAAAGATAAAACAACAAACTTAGATAGGGGTTTCCTACATACACTCTTCTCTTCCACGTAACACTGTCACAGGATGTTTTATCTGATTTGTTTTTGTTTTGGTAGCCAATTCTATATTCTATGCCTGAAACATAAAAAACATAATTACAATTTTTGGCACCAGTTAAATATAAATTCACTAACTCACCAATGTGATATTCATGCACCAGAAACAGTTGGAATTATTTAATTATCTAGTTGATAAATATCAATTTGTTCGTTTGCATTTTTTAAATAACGTTCAGTCTTCAACAATATCGGTTGGTATAACTATTCATCTTTCGTTCAATAACTGTTGGTAAAATGAAAATTTATTTCAAAATTAATTTTTAAAAACATTTTTCTTTTGCCCCTGATAATAGAATACGGAACTGACTAGAGAATAGGGTAGTATTGTCTAAACCGAAACCAAAAAAATAGCCTGATTGAAATACTTTACTTTAGCAACAACCAATTTACACGGCTCTAAATTCTAGTTTAATTTAATTGTTTATTAGCTTTTTTACTCATTTTGTGTCTTACTTTTATTGTTAAGCCTTTAGTTTTTTGTGCATTGAAAAGGATGAAAAGCATATTTAAATAAGAGTAAATTACTGGAGGCTATTAAATCTAAACTAAGACTAGCATTCTTCAAGTGAAATAAGGTAAAAATTGTAGTGATTAAAGTAGGAAATATGTAGTGATTAAAGTAGGGACCATTTATTTATAAACGTTATGGCATTTTTTTAATCGCCGTGGTTCGTGTGAATAGTTCTCAATTTGGTCAAGTATAAAGGAAATATTACTCATATTTTTTCTTTTAATGGAGCAATGCGTTAACGATCCGTTGGGTGATTATATAACCAAAGAGTCAAACATCTTTGTTTCAACCATAAGGCTTTTTAACCAGGTTAGGTCAAAGTAATATAAAAAATGTTTATTCATGTTGGAGCCTTCATAAAAATGTCTACGAATCACCTAAAGCTTAGTTATTACAGTGTTTTGAATGAATTTCTGTGACAAGTGAATGTTGCCATCTAGAATATGACAGTTGTACTTTTACTTTCGGTTGTGGACACAATACCCATAAGTTTGGTGGTGGACGTGATTTCTTGGGTGTTGTGACAAATGACCTGACCGCCGGCACACTTACCGACATTTATTTCCTTGTTCCTTCTTATTGTGTTCATGTTTCTACTTGACATCTGTAAGTAACTTATATATCATCTTGAAATATATAAAATTCCCCATAAATTGTAGGTGATAAATGCAGCCAAAGTGATGTACTATTTAATCTACTTTCTACTTTAATGAAATTTCAACGTGAAATTTTGTATGTCTTTTTAAATACTGAAAACACTATATTCAATATTTAATTTCTGGGGTTTAGAAGATGTGAGGAACATATTCTGACGTTGAACTCTGTTAATAAATACACCCTTAAACATTTTTAGAACCGTAATCTTACTAAATCTTCTATATTATAAGAGTGTATTATTTAATGAATATACAATATATATAAATTCAGCATCACTTCCACCTAAAACAAAGAGGTTGTTAGCCTATAAGAGAAAGTTATTTATTAGTGTGTTGGAATTGTGTAGATTATGAAAGAAATGCTCCTGTTTGCTAAAATTCCTTGTGTACATTATGTAAAACAATATTGATATTTACATGACTTTACCATGTTATATACTTGATGATTTTTTTTTAACAGACTAGATAAGGATAAAAAAGTGGTAGGAATGAGACACTTGATTAAAAAAAAATTATGTAGTAACATGTTATTTGAAATCGTATGATTATTTTGCGGTTAGGTTTAAATATTTTATACTAGTGCAAAAATATGTGCACATTACGTTATGTGGAATTATTTCATAATGCGTGTGTCTCTTTTGCTTCACGGTTAAGGGTCATTTGGGAAACATCGCTTTTGCTCCACGGGTCAGCAGGTAGATTTCAGAGCCGCCCAAAACGTCGCTTTTGCTCCACGAGAAAGGGGCCTGCGCTACCTCTCCCCCAAATTCTCTCTTTCGCTCACCTCTAAGCTCCAAGTTCTTTCTTGAATACTGCCATCTAAATATGCCACTTTTATTTTTTGCATAAACGTATATATTTTTAATGATTGAAAACATGTTAAACTACTTCAATTGTAACAGTAACGACAAGTAAACATTATTGTTTAAAAGTAATAGCTAACAAAATAAAATAGTATTACCTTGTCTTAACCATCTTTCATTTATTTTATACAATAAATCACGATTAGAAACAGGGAAGCTTTTCTAACACAACATAAAGTTTTTAGGCATGAACATGAGATTCAAGGTCACTACAATAGAATTAATTTAGGTTTATTCAAACTTTTCGTTTTTGCAGATTTTTTTAAGTCAACCATGTAGGGTAGCTTTAAAATAATGTGACCTTGAACCTTCAATTGATCTAAACTTTACTTTTTATAGGTACCAATCAATATTGGTCCCAAAACAGCTTTATTAATAGAAAACAGAGTAACAGCAGATCGAGAAGGAAGACTTGGTACTATACTAAAAGGAAAACTTAAATATACTAAGCTTGAATTTAGTGAAATTAGTTATTTAAAAAGTGATTGATGCCCACCGAAAATGTACTCTTACGGCTCAAACGTGGTTTTCTGCTCCCATTCTCATGTCTAAAATGTTTATCTTGTGTCATAAGGCTTCTCTGTTTCTAATAGTGCATTTTTGTAAAACATAAATGTAATGTGGGTAAGTATTAAATAGTAACACATTTTATTATTAAGTTATTTATTTTACACAATATCGTATACTTGCGCTTACGATTGCAGTAGTTTAACATTCTTTCAAAAATACATATTTTCGATTAGACAAAAAAAGTAAAGTTGTATTATTACGTTTAAATGACAGTTGAAATTGGCAGGATTATTAAAATTAAAATAGAGAATAGAAGAGCAAGTACTCCCCTCTGGAGGTGAGTGTTTCGAATGTGAGGGGAGAGGGAGCGCAGGCCCATCTCTCGTGGAGCAAAAGCGATGTTTCGGGCGGTCCTGAAATCGACCTGCTGACCCGTGGAGCAAAAGCGATGTTTCCAAAATGACCCTTAACCGTGGAGCAAAAGCGATGCAGCCTAATCTAATGATTTGGATTGATATTAAGTTTAAACGATGTATGAGATTTAATGAATATAGAAAATAATTTAGGATATAAAGCTACAACATTCTCACAAAAACAGCCATGAGGTAAATAAATGGTTGCAGTTTTCAAAGTTCACCTTAGCACTGTTGAGTAATCGGGAAATTCGACATATCGTCAAATTGTAAGTGAAACTTGAAATAGTCATCTATCACCGAACAGAATAGAAAAGAATGCAAACAGGAAAATCTGTGCACATAAATATATTTATTCCTAAAACTTTATTCACCGTTATGGAATTTACGAATGGTTTTTAATAAATATATTTAATCGTGCTTTGGCCATCAAGTAGAGTCTTTAGGAAGTAAATAAAAATAGCCATGCAATGATTTTGTGAATAATAACTTTTGTTATTTACTTTTAAAATTGTTAATGTAAAGTTTTTTGGGAATAATTAAAACGGATAATTCATTATTCTTTCGCCTCCTGAACTGCTACTTTGAAATATTTTAGGCTATGTACCTTTCAGTCAAAGAGCTCATTAAGTTTTAAAAATAATAAAAAGTATGGTCTATCGCCGGCCGGCACATATACAGTATTTTTTACAGTTTGTTAATAAAAGGTGTCTTTTTAAAACTGAACAATTATTGAATGTAAACAAAAAATTAATATTTGACAAAGTGTGTGTTGACGTTTGTATAATCTGAAGATAGGATTTTACATCCCGAAATGTACATAGTTTTTTAAAACTTAAATATCTTTTTGACTGAAAAGTACGTAACGTAGAATATTTGAAGATGAATTAAATACACCAAGTGGTCATTTCAGTAGGTTAATTGTGGCCATAAGATGAGTCGTCAAGAAAAACAGATGGAAGAAATAAATGCAAAATCCACTAAGGTCTGTAATAACCAACAGCGGATGTAATGAGTGTATTACAAGACTCTTAGAAGCTGTTTCTGGGGTAATCGCCAGGGAAAGAGGCAGTTTGACTCCGAAAAGTGGCATTAGGCGTCATTTCTATATCTGTACATCTTAACTTTCATATACAGGGTTCTTAACTTTCGGTTATTATTTTTTATTTATATTAAATCCATACCTTTAGTTTTATACTGAGAGAGATGTTCCATTTAAGATGAAATGATATCGGTAGCATGAAATGATATCGGTTCGAATTTAAGATGAAATGATATCGGTAATCAGGAACGTAATGTAGTTACAATAAACACGAGCAAAATATAATTTTAAACTTTCAAAATCGTGTGGCAAGAAGAAAGCTTGCATCTTAAATCCATAAAAAATTTACTTATTGTTTTTAACAGTCATGAACAGGGTTTCACGTTCCCTTGTACATAACAAATAATACAAATAGTATGGTGAAATTAGACGTAAATCTGGACATCCAAAAAGAAAGTTTCTGGTCAGCACTAAATTGTTCTATACAATTCCCCCAATACGTAAACAAAAGTTAAACTGATTTGAGTGTTGGGTTTGGGCGGGAGGGGTGTTAATCGGAGGGGAATGGTAATATTTTGGACTTTTTTTGCAAATAAATTGAAAACAGTGCGTTAACGCCCTTTACAAAATTGATCTACATTTAGTTTCGAACAAAACGATCCCCTACACTACCTATCTAGCATTAACGGTTCTTCAGATAATGAGAGGAAATGTAATATTATTATTATTTGTTAGACACCAAAGGCCCCAAAATATCTACTCCTGATGCTCATTTTTGTATTTTTTATTGATTTAAATAGCATTTCACTTCAGAGAATCATTTTAAGTCTACGAAAGGAATTATTTGGTCCTTCCAAATTTTCACTCCACCTATCGAAAAGGGGGGGGGGGTGAAATCTTTTGAACAGAAACTCTATCATGTGATATATTATTTTAAAGGGGACGGTAAAAGAAGATGAATGGTGAAAACTAGAGGTCTCTTCATAGATCTTAGGCAAAATTACAGAAAACCAAAGTTAAGTTTTACAAAAAACGGCTGTAGCTTTACGCAGGATTAACTTAGAGCCCTCTAGCTTTCTCCATTTATCTTCTCTTATCGTGCCCTTTAAAATGATATACAACATGATAGGGTTTCTGTTCGAAAGGTTCCACCTTTCACTTTTAGACGGAGAGAGTAAAAATTTGGAAGGACCAAAACATTCCTTCCGTAGACTTATAATGACTCTCTGAAGTAAAATGCTATTTAAATCAACTAAAAAAATTAAAATGGAGCATCAGGAGTGGGTGTTTTGGGGGATTTATAAAATAATAGAAATTTTACATTTTCCTCTCATTATCTCAAGAACCGTTAATGTTAGATAGGTAATGTACTGTGCCATTTTGTTCGAAATTTAATGTATGTTAAGTTTACGAAGCAAAATATTTTAGCATGAACTGCAAAATGGTTCTCAAGATATTTGCAAAATGTCAAAATATTACAATTTTTCTTTATTTCAACCCCCTTCCACCCAAACCCGACGACGGTCAAAGCATTGTATCTTTTAAATACATATGGGGGGAATCATAATTAACAATTTGGAGCTTGCTAGAAACTTTTATTTGAATGTCCAGGTTTGCCCCTTTTTTAAGCTACTTGTACTGTACTAAAAAGATATATTTTCAGTTTACGTGAACATAATTATAGGTTATTTTATTTAGGTTAGCTTTATTTAGTTTTATGTTAACCTATAACTATATAGTACTGTATTTTCTTTTATAAACGCCATAAAAAGAAATACAAAAAATAAAGCAATCTATTAAGCAATTAAGATTTGGACTTCCTAATATTCACCCTGAACAAATGTTTCCCCAATTTTAATTAAATAACTGATCTGTTTGATATGCAAAGCTAGATGCTTCAAGACGGTATGCTTGTAATTAAAGGGTTCTTTAACAAGGAAGTTGTTATTGTATTACGAGGTAAGGAATGTATTACGAGGATGAGCGATAAAACATCAAAAAATTTATTAATGAAAAACCAAATACTGTAATTGACAAAATTATTCACGTAAGCTCATGTATGTGTTCAACCATATGTACCTGACTCTTTCAAAGGTCACTGAAATACGAGATAAAACACTTTTCCTCCTTTATAGTTAATTCACTGACCAAAAAGCTTTTTCTTTCTGTTTGCTCACTTCCACACGTAATAACGTTTTCTGCTGTCAAAACTCGTTTACAGCTTTACAGTTTAAACTTAAATATGAAAAAAATACTAATTACGTCACTATAATTTTTATTTTGTAATGTTTTTGTATAAGTCACGAATCTGTAGTTGTTTGAAAGTTGTCGTCAGGGCTATAATAAAAACGACTTTATTTTTGTTCATTCTTTTACTTTTATAATTTGTTGTTAATAGTTTCTTAAAATATTTTTTTCTTTATTAGTTATAAGTTTTTAATAATTTAATGTATATTTTTGTACATTCTATGACCTCTCTCTCAGATTTTATGGAATGGAAAAAAAATAAAAAGCATGTGAGGAATAAATGAAAACATAAACCAATACGATGGAAGCTGAACCAATATGATGAAAATCCAAGTTTGATATTATATACAGTAAACTTGCCTATTGTTTTTTTAACCTTTCTCTAGTAGTGCCAACGGAAGATATTGTTATAGAAAGTAAATAAAAGTATTTATTATGATAGTAGTTTGGTTTTCATTATAAGTATAAAAAAGTGTATAGATAGCGTAAAAGTATAATGCTGAAAACTAAACTTGGGTAAACATGTAACAAAAAACTACTATGTTTGTATGTTTTTTTAACATTCTGCACGAACCGTACATAAATCAGCCGAACAGCTGCATTCTGTTCAGCCTCTTTTCGTTCTCGATTCAGAGCGCAAAATCGTACATTTTTTGTATTCTTTCAAAGAAGTCTGCTTTGATTATTTTTGGTGCATTACTCTAAAACATTGTTAATGTTTCACTTATTTATATATGCTGAAATCGCTGTTTGCAAAGTGAAAAATGTTTATTGGCAACAGAAATGTAAACATTGTAAATAGGTACAGTTTTATTCTCAAAAGTCAATCTTAGGAAAGAATTTCAACGATTTAAAGCTTATTTCCGCAGTATGATGCAAAACGTTGTTCATCGTATGGAACAAGTGTCTTTTTGGCGCTTAATCGTTTTTACAAGCTCGACTGCTCGTTCCTCTTAAAACACGATAGCGCTTAAAAAGTACCATTTTAGCTCCTCAGTTGTGATGAAAACTTACACTATATTATCGTAGTTAAAAAAACTGATAAAAATGGAACTTATGTACCTAATTACTATAATATAGTAATATCCTTCATTTTAGACTTGGATAGGAAAATTCTTGCAAGGAATATATGGAATTCGTACTGATAAATACAATCAGTAATTTTTCGAATGATACGAAATTAAATTAGGTAAACAAGCAGCTTGAATAGTTATTTAAACCCAAATTTAACGATATATTTGTGTAAAATTCTAGTTATAGTTGTAAATAACATCAAATCAATTTATATTAGGTAATCGATTCGATGTCAAGTGCAGGTGTGTCCAATCTACCAGTATTGTAGAAAGGTCCCCTCGTAATAGGGCTTTGTTCCTGCAGCAACAATGGATTGAAGTATTCAAATTTGCTTTAGCGTATACGATAAGTCCGTAGATAAGGTTTCAATAAAACGTCTAAGGATTTTGTTTAAAACTTGGAATAAGTTGCATTTTACATAAATTATTACTTTGTAAGATTATATGTCCAAAAAGAATTAAAGACAGTAAAGAATATGTTCAAAAAGTATAAAATGTGTGAACAAATATCTCTATAAAACAAGAGAATAGTAAAATCCTATGACAATATTCTTCCTCTACGTATTAAATAAAAAGTTAACATAAGGTGCCCTAACGCAAATATTAAAAAGTTGAGTGCTTTATGCTAAACCGTACTTTCAGTGTTAAGTGGAATAATGAAATGAAAATACAACATAATATCTAGATATTAACACAGTATAAATTTGACATTCGCGATAAATATTTTTTATCATAGTGATAATTTTTACTCTTCTTTACCAATATTTGTTTGTTTTTGAATATTTCATAGTTAGTAAAAAAAAATCCAATAGACTCTAAAACCTGAAAAGAAAATGATGCTTCTTTTTGTACATTGACCAGTTATGCCTATTTAGAAGGATAAAGTAAGTTTTAAAACCCCTAAGAAATATTTGGCTGATATTACGTTGCAATTTTGATGTCTAACATTAGGTTTGCAATAACTCGTTAATATACTTTAAAGTAAAAACTATATCATGATGTAACAATGTTTTGATGAAGCTGCAATTGGAAATTCGCACTAGATTAAATGCAGACTTTATACACCGTCAAAACAGTTTATTTAAGTGTGGTTCCAATGATTTTGAATCATTAACTGTGATTCAATTTTAATTTAAAATGAAGTGGCGTTCTACCTGCAATCATCAATGCATTATTATAATCAGAGTTAAAACGAAATCCAGCCGTTAATGAGGTTTAATGGACTGTATATTTACTTGTTTTAATTGGTTTATGCTTTGCAACATATTTGGATTAAACAAAACCTGTTTTATATATTCATTTTAAACTAAATTAATAATTTCACAAATTTCAAACAACCATTACAGTCGAATATTGATTTATTTACTATAACATTAATGCATTAACTAATTCTATTATTTAAATAGTCCGTTTTTGATGAAATGGAAATAGAAAATTTATTTATTTTATTTCTATGGATGGTATGTCCAAAATTTGTATATTCATATAATTTACATTGAAGGCATGCAAATTGTTACATTATAAGTAGATGACAATAAAACTGTGCACCCTTGAACAATATGTTAAGTTTACTTTGAAATCGACTTGACAGGAACGGAAAATGCTGATAAAATAAAATATTATTTCGAGGGTACACAGATTTATTGTTATCTACTTTTATTTATAAACATGACATTGCGGTTGAAGTTGACTGATCAACTTAGGACACCACATCTTAAAATTCTTGCATCTTAATGAAGTTCTGATAAATTTTATGAATATTTTGGGTAGTAGCACATTAAATTAAAAGATAAAATTTTCCTCGAAATTTCAATGTATTCTCTTACCTTACAGCATTTTCACCCTGTTTATCCATTATAATGTTGTTTCAAATCGTCAAACAATAAAGTATGAAAATCAAAAATAAATGACTAAGCAATTAATACCTTCAGTTAAATAACAGGTAACGACAAAAGTACGCATTTCTAGGTAATACCGTTAGTGCAAAACATTTTCTACTATCATATGAATAACGAATGAATAAAAGGTATTTCAATAGTTGATTAGTTGTAAACTCAAAATACCCCCGTTGCAGCAGACCTGCATACTCAGCGAATTTCAAATGCAAAACAATATATTTTAATCTAACATAGCGAGATTTGACATGTTTTTGTAAGCTCCATAAGATTAACATGGGGAATGAGTATGCAGGTTTGCTACTACAGGTATGTTTAAACTGGTAGGTTTTAATTCAATATATAGTAGATCTGAACTAGAAGAAGCCATTTACCAAGTTTTATCAAGATATGTTGAGAAATAAACGAGATATAGAATTTTACTTATTTCCCATAAGGTTAACATTGGGACAACGTACTGTGTTTACCACTTTCAATGTCTCGGTAACCAATGGACATAGAGGAGTGATTCAAAATACGAAATTGTTTGTTTTTTGAGCTAAATTCAATGGTGCCAACAAAAATTTGATAAATTTTATTTTTCTATGTAAAAAGCTCAAAAAACCCATTTTTGAGGGCGTTTATCACCCTTTACTCCCCCTTCCGGTGGTCCGATCGGGCTGGTTCACAAACTCGTCCAATCGATTACCACTTTACATGTCTGTACCAAATGTCATCAAGATCTGACCATTTTTACGGCCGCTATCGTGCTAACAGACACTTATATATATATATATATATATATATATATATATATATAAATTCGAACGAATGGTGTATTTTGCTTCTGGGGGTTGCAAAACAAAAAGTTATCATGGTCTGGGGCTTAGGTCTTACCATGAGACCTACGGTAATAGCTTCTTCCCTATAGGGGAAATTAGCTAAAATACATTATAGTCAACCAAACTGTGTTTAACCTAGTTTTAAATATATCATTACACACTATTTACACGGACTGCCATGGGCACTTATAAAAGTTTTTCTTAAAATATTTAACTTTAACATTATGTCTGAGGAACGGTAATGTTAAGGTTCGTTACTTTACCCCCTCTCTATGTTAATTTTTTATACAGTACAAATAAATGCCACGATTTATTTTTATATTGGTAAATATTTCATTATTTTTGTAGAGAGATATTTAGAGTGTTAACCATGTTCTATAGAATGTCCATAAGTAATATATTTCAAATATCAAAATAAGTAGTCACATGAGTTACATGATGATTTCAGAAATACGAAAGAATGGCAATCTCTCATTATACCTGCTTCAATTGTCCTTCATTGTACTAAACTGACTGCGGATTTGATCCGATAGTACAATCTCACAGTTCTTTCCATGGTGAAAGAAAATAAAATAGCAGCTTTCAAAATTAAGGATACAAATGATAAACTGTTTTTGTGTGCTGAATTTTTCTTAAAGAAATCAAGGGCTGATTTTAATTTAAATACAGGGTGTTTTTTTAAAACGCAACCCATTTTTAAGATTTAATAATGCACATATGAATGTGTATTGTATGAATGAGTATTGTTTTATTGATCTGTACATTTTTTACAACCTATTATTTAAGTTTGATCACATTTAGTCTACATTATGTGCTCAAACAGTCCGCCATTGGCATTTGTAAGAAGTTATGCTCTCTCCATCAAAATCCCGAAGACATGTTGCAAGGTACCTCTTTAAATTTCTTGCATTAAATTTGTTATGTTTGTTTTGAGGTGCTGAATATCTTGTTAATTGTTTTCGTAGGATAATTACTAATTTACATGTCTGTGGCAAATTTCATTCAAATCGGACCATTTTTACGCGAGTTATCGTGCTTAAAGACACACACACATTAAAAACGCAACCCAAAACTTGATTTTATCGTTGAAGGATTATTTCCCCCCAATATCCCCGGAATAGACCACACTATATTATTTTATTTGGGGATACATTCAAAGTAAGGCCTACGAAAACAATTCACAGGATATTCAGCCCCTCAAAACAAACATAACAAATTTAATGCAAGACATTCAAAGAGTCCCTTGCAACACGTGTTTGGGAATCATATATTTAATTTCGTAAGGCGATTCTTTGCATCAAAATTGTGGGCGTC
This sequence comes from Flexamia atlantica, assembly GCA_035578135.1. Classification (NCBI taxonomy): domain Eukaryota; kingdom Metazoa; phylum Arthropoda; class Insecta; order Hemiptera; family Cicadellidae; genus Flexamia; species Flexamia atlantica. The sequence goes on from JAQJVK010000012.1 coordinate 29,346,038, forward strand.
TGGCAAGTCGAAGGAAGATGGGAGAGGGCTCAAATTAAAGGTCTCGATTCCGTGATGGCGGGAAAAATAATGGAATTGCTTTAAATTCATCAGAAAACGAGAAATAACGTAAAGTATCTACCATTTAAAATGCATTGAGATCTAAAAACGTCTGCTTTGTTTACATAAAACTTGTGATGCTAATACTTGATTGAAAACCATGTGGTAGGCTAGATATCAATATAAGGTGGATTCAGTTTGCTACGAAGGTTTTTGTACTCCAATAATAAATGATTGTTTGAATTTATACCTCATTAGGGGCTTTTAGCCCCTTTAAGCCACTAGTTTGATTGAAAGAGCATAACTTTATACACATGCCAATGGCGAACTGTTTGACCACATAATGTAAACTAAATGTGATCAAACTTAAATAATAGGTTGTATAAAATGTAAAGATCAATAAAACAATACTCATTTCATTTTTATATGTGCATTATTCAATCTTAAAAATGGGTTGCGTTAAAAAAAACACCCTGTATTTTTGGAGACTTCAAATATTAAGTATCGTGGTTTAACTCAGAGCGGCAAATGTACAACGCCTGATCGTATGATGTCCCCGAAACACAGTCGGTCGACCGCACATAATGTTGAGCTAACCGCTACACAACGCCACCTGACAGTTGACAACTTTAACAGTTCAAGAGCGAGACATGTTTTGTTCGTAATTAGTTTAAAGCAAATTAAACTTTTGAATAGTATTTTGGTTTTATAGGTATTTTGCGAGGTATTTAATGGAGAAAACTTTCAGAAATGTTAAGGATTCGTTTATAACATAGAAATGTCAGAATGAAGAAATTCAGTAAAGGGTACATACAAATTTAAAGGGAGTCTACCTTAAACATAATTAAATCCTAAACATTAAAAAAATCTGTTTGCACCTAATGTTTTATACATATTCCTGAAAATAAATAAATATTTCAACATTTTGATCGGTTTTTTTGTTCAAGACTCAATGTATATTTTGCTAAGCGTGTATGAATATAGCACGTTCTGCAGAAATCTCACGAATTACAAAAGTATCATCTTTATTGTTTTCCACATAGTGCAATCGATATTAAAAAAGAAAAACTACTTAAGCTACAAATTTGAAATATTTTAATGGTCATCTAGATTAAAGTATCCAAGATATCGCGTATTTTGATTAATTTTGCTTAGTCAATTTATATTTAGAAATTAATTTATATAAATTACCGAAAAAATGTGAAATCTTTCACAAATTTAACAGTACATACAAAACGTTTTAATTATGACTTACTACTTTAATAATACGTGATTTTAAGTAAATTTTATTATAAACAAAATGGCACCTTTAATTAATAAATTAAAATTTTTTTTTAATATAGTGTAAAACAGAATTACAAAAATCACCAAATTTTTTTAGGCCCGTTGGATTTTATCCAACTTTTTAAGTATGAAGTGGTGGTTTTTATGTTAATACCAAGTACAAAAGAACGTCATTTATTCGAAAGCAGTTTTATTACAAATTTTTAGCTTTTACGGTATAGACTCTCCTTAATGAAAATTAAAGAAAAGTCTGAGTGTACCGATTTCTTTCAGTGTGAATGGAACGATTCATTCCTAAGATTAGTTACTAAGATTTTTCCTTTCCGGTGGAAACGGAACACCAGATTTTCTGGGGTTTCTCAAATTTTTGAATAAAATAAAATGTGATACAAAAGAATGTGAATACATTTAGGGTGTATATGATCACCAATTCACCAGAATAAGTGGCAAGCCATTAAACTCTTTCTATATTTTGCACTTGATATTAAAAAGAACTGGACATTAAAAAATATAAGATTGTGGACAATATAGGAACTTGCACTGCATGTGTCAGTCATACAAACTACTTTTTTCCACTGCTGAGATAGTGTGTTATTTTAAGGGACCTGACTTAGGGACCTGGACCCATCTAATCCTCTTTCCTCTTCATTCTTTTAATTACGGAATATGAGTAAGGTCTCAAGGATTTGAACCCATAAAGGGTAAGTAATATGAGTGGCAAAAAGTTGAAAAGTCATATTAATATGCATGATAAAAGAAAACATTTATTTTACAATTGTTCAACCATCTAGCTTTTTAGCGAATTTCCCCTATAGGGAGGAAGCTATTACCGTAGGTCTCATGGTAAGACCTAAGCCCGAGACCATGATAACTTTTCGTTTTGGGGCCACCAGAAGCAAAAAACACCATTCATTCGAATTTTTAGATATATATATCTATATATGTAAGTGTCTGTTAGCACGATAGCGGCCGTAAAAATGGTCCAATCTTAATGAACATTGGTACAGACGTGTAAAGTGGTAATCACTCGGACGAGTTCGTGAACCAGCCCGATCGGACCACCAGAAGGGGGGGGTAAAGGGGGGAAAACACCCCCAAAAATGGGATTTTTGGAAATTTTTACATAGAAAAATAAAATTTACCGAATTTTTGTTGGAACCGATGAATGCAGCTCAAAAAATAAACAATTTAGAATCTTGAATCACTGCTCTATGTCCATTGGTTACCGAGATATTGAAAATGGTAAACACAGTACGTTGTCCCAATCTTAACCTTATGGGAAATAAGTAAAATTCTATATCTCGGTTATTTCTGAACATATCTTGTTAAAACTTGGTAAATAGCTTCTTCTAGTTCAGATCTACTAAATATTGAATTAAAACAACCCAGTTTTAATAAACCTGCATACTCATTCCCCATGTTATTCTTATGGGACTTGCCAAAACAAGTCAAATCTCGCTGTGTTGGATTGAAATATGTTGTTTTGCATTTGAAATTCGCTGAGTATGCAGGTCTGCTGCAACGGGGGGGGGGTATTTTTAGTATTCATATTTGTCTTAGAAGCACGTTGAGGTTAGAACTTAATAATTATTGCATCAAGCGTTGTGCTTAAAATGATTTGTTTGTTGTAATGTGTTTCCTTGTGGCAGATGACGAGTCTTTAAGCTCGTATTACTTCAATTTTCGCTTCTCAAAGGAATGTTGAGGATGTCATTATGCAGCACTTTGAAGGGCTTCACGTATTTTCTGCAACAAATTATATTTATGAGCGGGTCGTAAACGATATGGAGCATGTGAACGATATATTTAGAACATCTCTTACAAAATACAGGCAGACAAAATAAAGTGTGGATTAGAGATTTATAAATGTAGAACCGTGGAGCTAATTAACACATAATCCTACAAAAAAATCTGCCAAATGCTTGCAACTATCCTTCTAGTGCTTTGTTAATATAGTTATGAATGATAGTAATATTGTTTATGTTTTAAAGTAATTTCCTATGTGACTTAAATAATTTGTTCACAAATGAATAAATGAATGGATGGATGGATGGATAGATGTATGGTTAGATGGATTGAAGGTTGGACGAACAGATAAGTGGATAAGAGAGTAAGTATATAGATAAGTAAACGGATGGACGAATGAATTAATAAACCAAGGAACAGATTTATTTCTGTCGTAAATGTCCCTGCACTGTTTTAGATACCAAATAATTATGTACATATTTTAAATAAAAGCTGGCTATTGATGCAGTTTTAGGTGCAATCTAAGATATTAAATCATCATAAAAGACCGAATATTCAACAAAATTGAGTACTTTAATAAATGCAATTTTTACCTTCACTGAAGGCCCATCACGCGCACTAAAGTCTGTACATCAACTTCAAGAATAACTTATTAATTAATTAATTACAACATAACTAGTCATAGATGTTAATACAATGTTTTTGAAGGATCACGTTTGTTGTTATATGTAGGGTTTCAAGCTATCATATAAATATTTATTGTTGATAATTTTAGATGTTAAGATAGTCAGAAAATAGTTGCAATATACAACCTACATTGATTGCGACACCTTTAAGACCGTAGCAAATTCATAATTATCAGAATAACATTAGCCTCAGGAAAAAATTGCCTACACCACCTGTATTTTTGTCAAATAATCCAATTTAATGTAGCTATTGTTACAGCTAGATAAATTACATTACTTGACGGAAATACAGGTAATTTAAACAAATTTTGTGTTTTCACTAGCAATCCGGATGCTACAATCATGAAATCACGTACAAAATGCTGATACCCAAAAAATTTTACGTAGTGTTTGTTCATATTCACTTTTACCAAGTCTTCCGATTAGTCCGATGAAATAATTGAAAAAGATCAAAAGTTTTAATATAAATCAAGTGAAAATAAATTAATTTACTCACGTATTCTCGCTCATTAAATTAACTAATACCACAACTCTCAAATATAACGTAATGTCAGAGTGATTTCGGTTTGTTTTCGATGAGGAAAGAGGGGCGAAATACGCGGGAGTGTCATTGACGTGTCGGCGGTGCGTCTGCGGCGCGCCGCGGGTAATGGCCTGCCACCGCCCAGCGCCTGGCCGCCCATACTTCACCCGCGTAATGAGCACTCGCTTTTCCTCATAATTTAATCGGCATGTGTCGATAATGAACGTACATGGGTGATTTTGTAAAAAATGTAACTATGTAAATATTTCTCAGATACCTCACAGACTATTAAAAGAATTTTTGGAATTCGTCCAGAGCATTTCAACATGTAGACATTTTATTTTTCCTAACACTGCATGGAAATAATCACATTGCCAAACCTGTAAATAGTACGAAAAACGGGTCATTTCCGCTTTCATTTCATTCCCCTCGCTAAATCAGGATTACTTATTGGGTTAAGGTGGAACACAAGAGAGATAACTATGAGGGCAAACACCAAAGACCAGTTTCCATTGGTTAGAAATCCCAAGATACTCACCGTATTCTAAATTCTAATTGCCTTGCTCTAAATCTGCTGATTTTACTGACAGCGTTATACACTAACTTCTGGTTCGTACCAATAGAATAAGCAAACAAAACCTCAATGAAATTTTGTGTACATGCTAGTTAACAAGTTAAACTGCTTAAATAATGGTGGTACGAAAAATCTTGTGTGTATTACGAGCACAAACAATCATTGCCACTCAGCTAACGCTTCGTGCGGCCATCTACAATTCTCGAGTGACGTAATTTGCGCTCTTAGCTATTCCATACATATCTGGTATCAAAATAAAGCTATTAATCTCTAAATGTGCCTTTTGCGGGCTTAGAAAATATCCCATGAAAAGCCCTCACACATGAGGCTTTAGAATTTCCAGCGAAAGTGCTTCTATCTGTTATAGAAACTGTGGCGTTTTCCACCTTAACATTTGTTTATAACAGAACAGATGATCAAGGAAATCTTTGAATGCAAGGCTAGCTAAAGAAAATTATATTCATCCACGTTATTTTTTGATTTCTTAAAATAGAGACATTTTTATCAGATAACAGAAAATAATATATTCTCATCAGAGGGTGCATGCGGTGGTCTCCCTGCCACTAATATACGAATTCCCAGAAAAATTCCACCTTCATAAAATTAACCCCTAATAGGTTCAACTGAATTAGTACATACAACCCGCAATAGTGTTTTTACAGACCGCTTTTTTGTCAGGCTGACATAATGAGAGGGCTAGTGCATTGCTAACCTAAACGCGAATGGCTCAGTAATGGAATTCGAACTGATCAATTGACCTATAAAAACATATTTTAATAGATTCAACGATATTAAATTATTATAATTATTTTTTCGTGTTTCAACTTAATAAAAACCCAGAAAGTAATTGAGATAATCAGTCCATTAGAATTATTTACGTAATTAAATTTACCGATTTGAATCTTTAGTTATTCTTACACAAACGAATTACTTTTAATTTCCGTCTACAAAAAGGTACTTCACAACAAAGTTAACTCCCTCCCATTTATCTAAATTTACAAAATCAAAGTACCTCTTTTCCATCAATAGATGCATTACGGTATGCAGTGCTATCTCTAGTAAAAGAGTGTGACGTATTTGATTTATCGACACCCTCAGTGGTACACCCTTTGGATAGACACCACTGGACACCCTTTCAGAAAAAGGGTACGTGAGGTACATAATAAAATAAAAATGAATCCTACGTAAATTATTTTATTCGAATATTCAGAATTATGTCACCGAGCTGATAAAAAGCAATTAGCCGATCAACTAATTCGTTGGGGCTTAACAAACAGAAATTACAACCCACGGATACGCAGAAAGCCGGTATTTTGTCAAAGCGACCAAAACATGCAGTGATCCCCGCGCGGCGTGACCACAACTAATGAATCGCGCTGGAAATGACGTAATGAAGTACCTCCGCGGTGAATACGCGATTGGCCGTGTTGTAAACGCCAACACATGTTTATAATCATCCTTATATGTAATAATCTTTAAACATTATTTAATGCCCGTTGTTTTTACTAACTATGGAATATCCAATAATTGATGTATATATGAGAATTCTTGCCCCCGAGACACCAACAACTTTAAACTTTTATTAGGAAAATATAAAACGTTTGATCGCTAACATTTTACTCTACAATGAATACCCATTTTAAGTTCAAACTGCAAAAAGCACAGTTCCATTTTAACTTTCTCCAAAGGGAAGTGTATTTTAATTTTCAAACGTAAATTATAAAATAAATTGGAAATTTATATATGGTATTTTAATTAATTTTATTATCTTTGGGGAGGAAAACAAAATGTGGTTATTTGCCATTCTAGGTTATTATTTGGAGTTAGGAGTACTAAATCTAATGTACAAGATTACTAACAAGGTAGTTGTAATATCGATTCTTTTACGGGTTGTTGTATGACGTATATATAATATGAAGTATATATTTTATTTGAACTTTTATATCTAAAGCAGATAAAACTGGTTTATTTTCCTGCCGTCCAATAAATTGTATAGATTCATAAAAGGCCATAAAGGCCAGTAAATTTATGCTGTTTGCATGTGATTCTTAAAATAACACTAGTCACTAAACTATCTCCTTAAGCTAAAACCTAATTAATTAGAACCTATAAATAAATTTTAAAAGCGGATTTATTTCCATGTTACGTAAACTAATTATGTACAAGTAAATACAAACGACTTAGACTGAAATTTAATTTAATTTGGCGTAGGTTCAAGTATACTACCGTGGTGTTTCTTTAAAGTATCCTCCGACGTAACCTGTTATTGATAGAAATCTTTGTTTGAAGGGAATGCTTTTCTTTTCCTTGTAAACTTTACATAAAGCACGGTTTAAAAATCCTTCAAAGGAAAACAGGGCCTTGAGATGATGTACCAGGAATAGAGCCTTTCGTACCCCGAGGATTTATTTGTAAAAGTATATATCTGTTAACTGTTAGTTATCCTTCTATATTTAACTTTAACACAAAAGTTAAAATTAGGTAAAGTATTCCGGAAGTTAATATACTTGAAATATGAATATAACTATGACAATCGTACTAAAATAAGTTAAATTATAAAAATAACTTTAATTCGAGTTCTAAAAAATGGAAATACCCAAATGTTATGGTAAATTCATAGTACGATAAAAATTTCATAGGAGTTAGGAAATGACTTCTTCTTATTATTAATTGAAGAAAATTTTTTGAACATGTAAATTTAACAAGCTGTTGAATATATGTGTGGCAGTTTTGATATTTAATCCTACTGTTGTTTGGTACATGGCCATTCGTGGGTCCGCTGTTACGCTTCTTAAAAGTCTTTAGATCTCTGCACGAAGTTCTACTAGTGTCAAAAATAATTCCGCTTCGTAGGCTACATTTTAGATTTTGCATGTTTTTTGGTGACAGTGCTGATATTTTTGTCTTCCTTCATATGATTTAGTTATTCTTTCCTTTCCTAATTGTTTATATTACATAATTTATACTTTGTACATTATACTTTATTATTGTAACATTTGTTATATTTGTAGGACCGGTAATTGATCAAAGGGGGAGTAACAGAATAGAGTAACTATATCAGATTATTATGTTGCAAAATTATTTCATTTCATACATTACAAAATTATTGTGATTGTATCTTCAGAATTTTGTTTCCGTATTATGTAAATGGTTTAAGGAAATAGGTTTGGGAAGTCGAAGGAGTAGAAGGAATGAAAGTACAAGGTGTTTACATCGTTACATGGAATATAACGGCACATTACAGGAATGCAAAGAACAGTTTGAGCCGTAATCGGCAGCCAGAGGCCGTATCGCTGTGAAAACGACGTCATTAGCAACACTTTTGTCTCCCCGGTAGAAAAGTGCTTTTTTAGCTTCCAATGCATTGGGCCTGTTTGTTATGACATTGTTTCTGTAGACAACAATACAGGCACTTCCTTTCGGTCAAAAGAACGCAGAAATTGTTTGAAAAGTCAAAGGGCTTTTGTAGCTTGTATTGTGCTCACAGCACTTCGTCAAAATTAGCCTTCTGTCTTTATAAACTCATTGGTAATTTGTTAGTGACAAAACAGGTCTGATGCCTAATCCAAAGGATTTTTAGTCTGGATTTACCCGGTTTCGAATATCAACCTTACAACTTGTTAGCTGTTGTTAGAAGTCTTAAGGATAAAGACCAGCAGCCTCATCCTTGAATACAGAGTAAAAACTAATCGAGTTTCAGCCTGTTGGACCTAAGAAATTTGTTTAGTAAAGGTTTAGTTCAAGGCAATCCATACCAGGAAAACGAGCCAAGACGATTCAATCTTTCTGGATCAATCCGAACTGTTTATCTAGGTTTCTGGGAATAATTTTTCGTTGAGTCCTAGAGGGGTAAGAATGAATACACGCTTTGTATTGTGATGGAGGGGTGTGTCTTTAATACTGTAATCATAATATTATTTTGAAATCATTGTAGAAAATAATCTTCTCATTTATTAGGCAATTCTTATAGCACGTGTGGGTAGCGTAAAATTTCACCAAAACCTTGCACTCTTTGATACAGCTTAGCCACTTGGAATGTGTATAGAAGATACCTGTAGAAGTATGTTTGTCCGAAGATCCAACCTTGAGAATTCGTGTATAACACCCCCATATCAGCCATTAAAGATGGCCGCCATTACATTCATAAATTGCTCTATAACTCCGGTAATAGTATTCCGATCTTGATAAACCTTTTTTTGTTTGAAAGATAATTTTAAAATAAAACTTTTTTTCATATAACATTTTTTTCAGAAATTAATAATTTTTATTGTATATTTAAAAAACGAAATTTTTCATTTAATTCAATGGGAAAGTCTAATTCCTCAATAAAATGCGTTTTGAGGGGCTCAACAAGGCTATGGCTAAATTTAGAATATTCTCTTGGTTGAAAACTTATACGCGCAGAAATGTTATTCCAATAGGTCTACTATTATCAGAATAATGGCCTCAAAAAAATATACGCACAGGCCATTTTCCGAGTTAGCCTAGTTTTTTCGCTATTTTATGGAGTAAAAAAACTATTATTGAGGTGAAACCTGAATAAAAATGAAGAAAAATAACTAAACGACCGAGAAAAATCGTACATAAAAGTATAATTCTAGTTTTTCATCCATTTTGAAGGTCCAAAAGAAGTTTTTGGTCGCCCCATGTTAAGCGTAGGGAAAAAGGACAGGCTCAGACTTTTGTCGTAATAACTACTTTATCCGTCGGTAGAAATGAATAAAAATTCATGAACATATTTAACATAAACATTTAAACGATATAGCCTAAAAAATCTTAGATAAATAATCGCTAAACAGAATTTATACATGTTTTAAAATGAATTTTAGGGGTAAAATTAAGCCTCGCTGCTAGCGCCCACCGTGGAATTCGGCGCAAGCGTGGCTGGTGCTAACCACACGTATTTGAGAGAGCTACGCAGAATCCCTTCAATTAAAAAAGCATAATTATGAAAATAATTTTTTAAAGTCTTCAAAATGTTTAACAAAAATATCGTAAAGATGTAAAACAAAAATATCTCAAATAAAAATTATTTTTAGCAGTTTAATTGAAGAGATTTGGTGAAGTGCTCGTGAACACGCATAGTCGGCGCTAGGCTCGCTTGCGCCAAATTCCATAAGAGGGCGCCAGCAGCAAGGCTGAATTTCACTATTATATATTGTGTTGCGATTATTTTCTCACAGGGGACGCTAGCAGCAGAGCATAGTTTTGCCACTAAAAGTCATTTTAAAATACGTATAAATTTTGTTTAACGATTATTTATCTAAGATTATTTTAGGCTATATCGTTCAATGTTTATGTTAAACATGTTTATGAATTTTTATTCATTTCTACCGACGGATAAAGTATTTATTACGACAAAAGTCTGAGCCTGTCCCTCTTTCCTATGCCTAACATGGGGCGACCAAAAACTTCTTTTGGACCTTCAAAATGGATGAAAAACTAGAATTATACTTTTATGATCGATTTTTCTCGGTCGTTTAGTTATTTTCTTCATTTTTATTCAGGTTTCACCTCAATAATAGTTTTTTTACTCCATAAAATAGCGAAAAAACTAGGCTAACTCGGAAAATGGCCTGTACGTACATCTTTTTGAGGCCATTATTCTGATAATAGTAGACCTATTGGAATAAAATTTCTGTGCGTATAAGTTTTCAACCTAGAGAATATTCTAAATTTAGCCATAGCCTTGTTGAGTCGCTCAAAACGCATTTTATTGAGGACTTAGACTTTCCCATGGAATTAAATGGAAAATTTCGTTTTTCAAATATACAATAAAAACTATTAACTTTAGAAACAAATGTTACATGCAAAAAAGTTTTATTTTAAAATTATCTTTCAAACAAAAAAAGGTTTATCAAGATCGAAATACTATTACCGGAGTTATAGAGCAATTTATGAATGTAATAGCGGCTATCTTTAATGGCTGATATGGGGGTGTTATACACGAATTCAAGGTTGGATCTTCGGACAAAAATACTTCTACAGGTATCTTCTATACACATACCAGGTGGCCAAGCTGTATCAAAAAGTGCAAGGTTTTTACGTTAACTACACGTACTATTACATTCAAGTTATATTTCATTAACAGTATATCATACTTATCTTGGAAATTCTAAGCATATGTTATAGAAATGTACATACAGATGTACATATATTCATGCTAAGTATATAAAATTAATGAAAATTGGGTAATGAAGCCGAATTAAAGGGGCAAGAGTAATGTTCGCTGTGTTGCCCGGGCTGCGGCGTCCGTGGTCTAGTTGCTCATAGACTATCTGCAGCATACCAGCACATGGCTGATATTGTACTGGTTTTCACGACGGAATTTATCCTATGTATTTTGCACAATATTTTGTAATTTTAGTACAATTATTTACGAATAGTAACGTGGAACACAGTAGTTGATTTAAAAGTTTAACATGACGTGGTGTATAAAAAATGACTTCTAGTGATTTATGGAAACTACTCGCATAATGCGGTAGATAAGAAACTCTTTCCGATAAAAATAGAAGGGATCCAAACATTTCACGTAGAAGATACAGTTTTACTGGTTAAAGCGGTCGAACAGTGCTTGGACGATAGCCATTCGATATTTAGTGTATCGCTTACGTCAAACTCAAACTTCGAGATAAAAGTTTTGTCTCGAGTTTTTCTGTGTTGAAAACACTCAGACTTAAGGGTTATGTAAACAATTTCAAATCCTTAATAAACCGTTCATTAATGAGAAAAAAAGGAAGCGAAAGTTTTTTTGTTTTCAGTTAAATATTTAATGAATTATCTTAATTCAATACCCTATCACTATTTCATTAATTTCAAGTAATTGATGAAATGTTTCCATATACGTGCTATCGAATTTTATAAATTATGGGAGTTCCCTAAAATAGGATTTAAAAAAAATAATAAAATATTGAATGTCTTCCATACTCCAAAGAATAGGTTACATTGTTAAAACTTTATATCCAGCTAAGCTTAAATATCTTACCAGCAATACATTTAAACTATTTCTAAATGCGCCATTAAAAATATAAAAAGACGATAAAACTATATTCCTAAATTTAGTGCCACGTGTCAAGTAAAGCTACTAAACCTTAATAAAAGAGATTAAACGTAGCACGTGTTGTTTTATATACTAGGTATAAATAAAATACGTCTTACAACACTTAAATATGCTGGAACTTGTATTGCATTCACATACAAATCGGTAAATATACATACAATATGAAAAATGGCGATCAATTTCGATTGGTCACACCAATCATCATCAGACCAAATGAGAGACTGGTAAGATTCAGATGGCGGCCTTCCTTATATCCTATTGGTCGCCGGAACATTATCCAAAAACAGGTTTCTGTACGTTTCGCTGGAGTCGAAGTTGACTTTATCGTCCATTAATTCATCTCTTTCCTTATATTTTTCTTTAAAAACAAATGCAACCTTTTTTCGGAAGAAGATCCGGTGACCAATAGAATATATGGAAGGCCACCACCTCGATCCTGCAAGTTTCTCATTGGGCTTGATAATGATTCGTGTGACCAATCGAAATCGATCGCCATTGCCATCTTTTATGAACATTTACTGAATCTCTTTGGGAATGCAGTATAAGTGTAATATAACTTAAGTGTCGTAAGACGTCTTTTATTTATATCTAGTATCAAGGAGACTCAAAAATCACCGAAAAATACATGAGAGAAAACAGCCACTTGTTATTCGTCAACTAGAGGCCATTTTCATTTTGTACGAGTCAGTAAAAAATTCCTTAAACCACTGCATTTCTTTTACTTTCTCTTTTAAATCTGATGTCTGGAAACTCAGACGTGACAATATCATGTTTGATTTTTTGCGGTATCATGAGAAGTCTATTCCCACCACCAGACAGGACATTGATGGAACTATGCTACTAGGAACTAGCTTCAAACTTTAATTTTCATTAAGCTAAATTTATAGCCTAACACAAACATACGACAACAAATAATTGAGGTGTAATGCTTATATGTTTTCGGGAGATGAAATTAACTTAATCCGTACTCTTATGAAGTGAGGTTAGTTAAATAAATATTTGTTTTATGTTATTTAGTATAATGAAAAATCATATTCTGAGTAAGGTATTTTGTTAAAACGTGTTTCCCCATTCAGTGTTTAGTGTATTGGTTACATCTCTCTGAAACTTTAGGAAAGTTTTGTCCCCTAGGCGTTCAATGTCCCAAACTTTACGATTTATATATCCACCTCGATAGCCTACTGCTGGTCAAAGTTGTATTTTATGTAACTCAATTTGATGCTTCTTATTATCATTACAACAATTAAGACGCAATTTTGTAATTGCCAGTCTATTTTAACTTACAAAAGATACAAATGATAAATAAAATAGCTTTTGATAACGTTATCACAGGGAAATAAATAGTGAGTCGGTGGCGCAGTTAGTAGCGCACTCGGCCCTGGTACTGTGGCGGCAGCGTCGCAGGATCGAGTCCTGATGATGCCGCATACTTATAGCAGTACTGTTCATCCTTGTACTGTACCGGCTCACTCCTTGGGTTTGCTTAATAACTTCCACGCACAGGCCTGAGGCCCATTTGGGGGGGCAAATGTAAGGTAAAAAGAGGCCGCCACCCTCTTGAAAAAAAATCTACTACTGCTTGGTCACCAACAGTTTATTGACTAAATGTTCATTGTTTCAGTATAAATTAATTACTTAAAGAACACTTCATATTGACATATAATGTACAACACACAATTGTTTATCAAATGTTTTTCACATAAATTGGTATATCCGACCTGAATTATAATAACTCCTAAATAATTTCCCACTTTTAAAATGTATACATTCTTAACTTAATTAATAAGTTTTTAAACATAGGAAAGTTTTATTTTTAGTTTTATGACAGTGGAGTTTTATTAAATTTAATAAAGTCTAAATACTAAAAAAATAACGTTCAAGTAGCTTCAAAACGATGATTGTTATTATCACATATAGCATTTGGATAACAGTTATTTGGATTTTTCATGAATACGGCCCATGGAATTGATTGCTAATATATTGAAAAACTAATTGCAATGCATAATAAAAATATCAACAAGTTTTAGGAAATATTGAAATGAGCTTAAAATTAATTTATTTCAAAACTATTAATATACAACTATTTATTTTTACTAAAAATATCTAAATACTACTAAACACTCACCACGTTATTAATAGTCAGGGTGCCAACCCATTGTAAGTTACGATGACCTGGAAATTTGGGTGGACAGCGATTTTTTTGCTGATTCTGACTCAGTTTTTTGTGCTGATTACGAATCTGCCGGGTGCAACTTTGGCACCCTTGGGCAAACGCCGCCATATTGGAAAAATGGCGGCAAAGAGGTTTTTCAATGTTAACACGATAGAATCCGTAAAAATGGTCCGATCTCAACGAAAATCGGTACAGACATGTAAAATGGTAATCCCCTATTCAATTTAACAAACCAGCTCGATAAGGCCACCGGAAGTGGGGGTTAAGGGGAATAAACCCCCTTAAAAAGGGTTTTTTTGGTTTTTTCACATGGCAAAATAAAATAATCAAAATATCGTTTCCACCATTGAATTTAGCTTAAAAAAACTAACAATTTGGTATTTTTAATCACTGCTCTATGTCCATTGGTTGCCGAGATATTGAAAGCGGAAAACCCGTACACCGTCCCTATGTTATTCTTATGGGGAAAAATGTAAAATTCTATATCTCGCTTACTTCTCAATATATCTGAATAAAACTTGGTGTGTTGCTTCATCTAGTTGAGATATACTTGATTATGGCTTTAAGTACTCTATTTTTACATTCACACTGCAGCAACCTACGTACTCATTCCCCATGCTATCCTTATGGGAAATAAACAAAATACTAAAACCTCCATATTTTTCGACATATCTCGATCAAACTTAGAATATAGCCTCTTCTATTTGAGTTATACTGGGATAATGACTGAAAATACCCAATATTTACAAACATGCAGTAGCAGACCTGCATACTCATTCCCCATGTTATTCTTATGAAGAAAATAAAAATATGTCATATACCGTTTATGTTGCGTTTAAATATTATTTTAAGTGTTTTAAATTCCCTAGATATGTAGATCTGCTACAATGGGGTTATTTACGATGTCTAACAATTTCATTAATTTTTAAAGCTCTTGAGTAAAAATATAATTGTAAATTCCCAAAAATTTATTTCAGCCAGAAGCTGTTCCCAAAATTTAACTTAAATTTCGGGACCGCCGAGCCTGACCTTATTTTTTTTAACTCGGTCCTCAAACACAACATTTATTGCTTTGATTAGCAGTACTTACCAAACACAACATAATTGAAGTTTACACTCACTAAGCTTGGCCCCCCATGCGAATAAAATCATTTTGTTTACCTTTCCTTCGCTTTAAAAGGGAACGCGCCAAAGTCGGACAGTGCCAAAATCGGACAGCACCAACTCGGGACTGTTTTTCCGTCCTGAGTTGGCGCTGTCCGACTTTGACGTTTCTGTGCAAAAATGAAACAGTCCGGGTTTGGCACCTGACGCTCCCGACGAATCGGGGCTGTTTTAAAACAGTCCGGGTTTGGCGCCTCGCGCACAAACGGAACTAACCACTTTTGGCCACATCCCGATTTAGTCATCGACTGTACTCTCCGCCATATTAGCCACACCCTCAAATTCTATTGGTTGTTTTATGAGAATCCCGCTCCTCCGTCGAGGGACATTTGAAACAGAACAGCTGGATACGTTTACACGATATTTTCTTAACTGTGGTGAACATCCTCGTGATTTTTCCTTGTTTATGAAGTAGCAGTTTTTTAATCGAGTTCGTACAATGAGTCATTTAATATAGGCCTATTTTGGTACTTTGGTAAATCACATTGGATGCAAATATTTGAATGGGCACCTACTTATTTTATGGACTATGCTATTATAGATATATTTTATAGATATATTTTACATTATACGTTTGCCTTTTTGAATTTTATAAATTGCCAAACATACAGTCTAGAACCTATACATTCTAACAGACAATACCTGACTGTTAACAAAAAGGCTTTAAATATTTACATATTTATAAATTCAAAAAATAAATTTGGAACTTATGTGGTCCAAAAAGGACTAATGTGTTTATACAGTGTGTAAAAAAATCCGTCCCCCATTTTTGATTTTTTTAATGTTAAGACAAACAAATAACCTTTGGGGAATGATGCTAACTCAACCCAAATTATTTTTTACGTTACCAAAAATTTTGAGTGTCCCCCAAAAGTGGGAGATTTTAGGGGCAACTCAAAATTTGCAAATGTAAACCCCTTTTAAGTGACCTCTCATTTTAAAGAGTTTTCAAAAAATAGATGCAAAGTGAAAGTTGGAGGTCTCTAAAGTGTTTCTATCCAAATTGACAGCTTGTCAAAGTTTTGAATACAACACATCCTCAAAACCTGGCGTCTAGGACGTTTGGAGTTTTAATTCACCTTTGGTGACTTAAAAATGAAACGAACCTGGGAAATGAAAAAGTGGTCTCTTTGGTGATATTTAAAATGTTGAGTGTCACCCAAAAATGGGGGATTTCTGGGGCAACTCAAAATTTTCAAGTGCAAACCCCTTTCGAGTGACCCCTCAATTTAAATAGCTTTAAAAAATAGGTCAACGGTGGAGGTTGGAGGTCGCTAACGTGTTTCTATCAAAATTGGCAGCTTGTCAAAGTTTTGAATACGACTCCTTGAAAACTTTACAAGCTGCCAATTTTGATTAAAATACGTTAGCGACCTCCAACCTCCTCCATTCGCCTATTTTTTTAAAGCTCTTTAAAATGAGGGGTCACTCGAAAGGGGTTTGCACCTGGAAATTTTGAGTTGCCCACAAAATCCCCCATTTTAGGGGGACACTCAAAAGTTTAAATATCATGAAAGAGACCACCTTTTTATTGAATAGAATAAAAAAATAACCCCATTGCAGCAGATCTGCATATCTAGGGAATTTAAAACACTTAAAATAATATTTAAACGCAACATAAACGGTATATGACATATTTTTATTTTCTTCATAAGAATAACATGGGGAATGAGTATGCAGGTCTGCTACTGCATGTTTGTAAATATTGGGTGTTTTCAGTCATTATCCCAGTATAACTCAAATAGAAGAGGCTATATTCTAAGTTTGATCGAGATATGTCGAAAATATGGAGGTTTTAGTACTTTATTTATTTCCCATAAGGATAGCATGGGGAATGAGTACGTAGGTTTGCTGCAGTGTGAATGTAAAAATAGAGTACTTAAGGCCATAATCAAGTACATCTCAACTAGATGAAGCAACACACCAAGTTTTATTCAGATATATTGAGAAGTAAGCGAGATATAGAATTTTACATTTTTCCCCATAAGGATAACATAGGGACGGTGTACGATTTTTCCCTTTCAATATCTCGGCAACCAATGGACATAGAGCAATGATTAAAAATACCAAATTGTTAGTTTTTTTAAGCTAAATTCAATGGTGGAAACGATATTTTGATTATTTTAATTTTGCCATGTGAAAAAACCAAAAAACCCCTTTTTAAGGGGGTTTATTCCCCTTAACCCCCACTTCCGGTGGTCTTATCGAGCTGGTTTGTTAAATTGAATAGGGGATTACCATTTTACATGTCTGTACCGATTTTCGTTGAGATCGGACCATTTTTACGGATTCTATCGTGTTAACATTGAAAAACCTCTTTGCCGCCATTTTTCCAATATGGCGGCGTTTGCCCAAGGGTGCCAAAGTTGCACCCGGCAGATTCGTAATCAGCGCAAAAAACTGAGTCAGAATCAGTTAAAAAACCTTTGTCCACCCAAATTTCCAGGTCCTCCTTGCTGGCGCCCTGACTATAACACTTAAATCTATGTAATGTAAAACTTAAGAGGCTATTGATTTGGAAGTGTTCACGATAAACTACAGCCAAAGATTTAGTTAGAAAAAGTTTAATTAGATTTTAACTAACAACTTAGTATGAAAACTAAGTAGCCTATTCCACGATTTATCTAACCAAATTTGTCTGTCATCATAACAACCTTGCCTTTTATAATCACTAGGTTTAATTAATAAAAAGCTTTAGATTATCTGTAATAACAACAAAAACTATAAACTAACTATAACTGTTTATCATATAAACAAACTTAGTTTTTTACATAATTAGCTTTAAAAAAAGCGTTGATCAGATATGCGGGAACCTCTGATGCTAACTGAGATTTATGTTTTTACATTTTTTGCTTAGTTGGATACATTTATTGCTTGTCCATTCCCTTTAATTTCTTTTATCATTACTGTATCATGTTGCACTGACGTGTATTGAGCTATGAAATATTAAATACGTCACTTAATCAATTAAAAGGAAGGAATCACATTAAAATAACGCTATTTAATAAAATGTGATATGTCAGTGCAAATGATCTGCTTTTACCCTTATTGAATATCCTTATTGAATAAGTGCTTGTAACATAATTAACAGTTGAAAAATATGGTTAACCGCATTGTAACATTTTTTTATCGCAAAGATTCTTCGGATGCGTGGTTTTTCTCTTACGTAAAATATTATTACTATGAACATAAAAAATACATATTTTATTTTAGTTTTCTGCTTATCTGTAACTTTCAACTTAAGTGATTCTATAACGTAATGTCATTGCAATATAAACTGCATTATCG
This sequence comes from Flexamia atlantica, assembly GCA_035578135.1. NCBI lineage: Eukaryota > Metazoa > Arthropoda > Insecta > Hemiptera > Cicadellidae > Flexamia > Flexamia atlantica. The sequence goes on from JAQJVK010000012.1 coordinate 29,364,575, forward strand.
TTTTAGTCAGTCTGTACGCAAGGATCATTTTTGATTTTTATTCAGTAAAGTTACGATACTCTATTTGCAATCCTGTCAATAACACTAACAGGCCACAACTCCGACCAACTCTCCGGCCGCTAATCCAAGACACGATGGCAGCAACAGATACGCGGGTTCTCAGCCCTGGCGTGTCATGTAATGGCTTGTTGATTTATTGTGGACTTAATCATGTTCCCAAAGTTCATCAAGACTCACGCCGCCATTGCAGGAGCTGCTGAGGGGGCGGGGCTTTTACATTAGTCCAGCGGTCAATTTGGAAAAGCCGCTGGCGAATCCAATAATGAAAACCCACGGACAGAAGTGGGACAGTTTAAATTTTAAGTTATTGCTTATGAGCTCCCAACCTCTTACTTGATCATTTTGAAGAAAGAAGTTGGTATAAAAATATTTAAACCTCAATCACGAATCAATTCTAACACGAATTATTCATGTTATTAGATTTTTATGACAATTTTAAGTGGTTCAACTTATATCTAAGCAGCAACTATAGCGAATATCTAACGTCACGCGACAGTAATCTAGTTTAGATTGGTTTTAAGTCCTTACTTTAAATTTATTACGCATCGCCTCATTAAGTTAAAGTATTTTAGTACACATTTCTTTTTTTTTACTTTATTGTTTTTTACCTTATTTTGCCATGCACACTGTTTGTTTACTTTTAATCCAGATCACATATACTTGATCAACTTCTTACATACACATGAGACATTTCGTACTTAATTTTAACGTTAATATTATTTAAATATCTCATTTTATTAATTTAAGCAGCGTTATAGGCTAAATAATGTGTTTTGAGTACACAATCTTCCCCCGAACTTTCCACTTTAGTTTAAAGACTAAACTACAAAGAAGCTCCCAATTCCAACCGTAAAAGGAATTGAACCTCTCGTAATGGGAAAAAGGGACACGTCTTCCTTTTTACACCAATGAAAATTATCATTCAAATACAATATTTAATTGGTTTATGTTTAAGATTTGTAGTCCATAAATACTATTGATAAAGTTGATTACATTCAAACAGTATGTGAATTTGAATTAGTTAATTTATAAAAACAATATAAAAAACACCATCGTTAACAACTACATTTTCTATCAAATTTAATTTCCCATCATATCATGCTTTCAAAATATATGTTTTCACTATTTTCCTCTCATATGAAATATTTTTTACTATAAAAAAATAAAATGAAAAACAACGAGAAATGCATACTTTTCTTAAGCCCCTCTTAACCACCTGATGATGGTAGGGTTTCAGTTCCATATCGAGTTTCCGATAGCAATGGAACTAAAAGCATTTCCTGGTAAGCATTAGGTAGGCTCTTGGCAAATGAGCTTCTTACTCCTGAGGTGCGAAATGTCGCAAACTATATTATGGATCTTGAGGAAAGAAGACAGTTCTTTTGGGTGTGAGAAATTTTACCTTGTGTCTTACAAAAACGTTTGTCATTCTAATTTTCAATAGCATTAATAAACTCATCAGTGCTTCCGAATAAACTTTTAATTTAAAAAATGATATGTTAATATTCAAAAGTGTTATTTTGTGAATTTGATAACATTTTGTAGCATGTTAAATTTAAATTTTTACTTGTGGAAACCGATCTTAGGAGTGATAGAGAAAAGGGTCTAAAGATATTTAAGGGAAATTGAATAAAAATAAAATAAGAGAACAGATGGAAGAACAAGTTAAGTTGACAGGAAATGTCCCCATGCAATATTTAGTATTTTGGTTCGGGCAAAGAACTTCCGGAAAGTTAGGTGGAGGACCGGCTTAACATTTTAATATATCCTTTTCAAGACATGGACCCTTAAGGTTTAAGAATCGACTCCTTATAACACTAATAGCAACGTTTATATCTACCAATTTCCTCTGATGCCCCCTAATAAGAAAATTAATGCTTAGAAGGCCTTTTGAGTATATTTACTGAGCTGACGTTCACTGCAGTGTAATTTGGCATATGTTTTTTTATTTTGTGCGAAAATTTATTTTTAATCGTATAATGCAACATTTAATAAAGTGTTAGCAAACTAAGCTTAAGTCCACTTTAAGTTGATTATAAGTTGGAAATGTGAACAAGATTAACTAAAGTCATATTTATTTATGTATATTTTTAATTAATCTATATAGCCTATACTAAGGCAAATTTACTCGTAAGTTATTTGCAAGGAAAAGACAATGGCTGAGGGCAAGTCTATTGATCCCACTATGGACATGGCCTGAGTGGGGAACATTCTTTATAATCCGCCGAAAACGTCTTCAAACCTATCACGTGTCTGTGCCTTTACTCTGTTTATTTGTGGAAAGGGAATTTTGGTATAAAAGCATAAAATAAATATTAACAAATCATAAATTAATTAAATAAATCGCAATCTAACTCTCGTATTAAAACTGTAGGTTACAACAATAATTTGTGGCCGTATGTGGCTGTACATGATCTAGACATATCTGTATCGAGGAAATCTACACAATTTAGACGATAACTGTTATAAAATGTAAACTAAATAAAAAACTTCAGTATAATAATTATACTATTTGAACTAACTATACAGTGTATACGAGAGTTAGTCCTACAAAATCGTAAAACAATTTTTTTTATTTACTTATACTTTGAGTTAGTTAGCTATTACACAACATTGTTTGAATTTGTAGAAAATATAATAAAATTTAGGTGTATGAAAGTTGGGCGAAAATTAATTCGTGTTTACACGTCATGTTATAAGAATTATTAATTTAAATTTACCTAAGAATAGACTTTATGCAGAGTAAAAAATATTTTTATTAGGAGGATTTTCTACCCAAAATCGATACGATAGCATCCCATCCTCTTATCCCAGCTAGTCTGTCCATTTATCAGGAAGTGCGAGGGTTGATTTACAATACACCCTCGAATGTGTCGGTTGTGGTTCTGCCCCTCTTATCAGTCGCATTAAAGGAAAGCGAAGCCCCAAAATGAGCCCAATAAAGTTGTTATGACTAGGGAGGGCAATAGAGAGGGATAGATACCGAAAAGATTAGTTAGGGTGTCACTTCGTCGATCTCGGTTTATGTTGAGGAAAGTTCTAAACAGGAGCTCGTTTCGGACTCTATAAAACCCCCCAAAATGTGCTTATGCGGGAAATTGCCTAGGGTCCCCAAGGGCCAAGGAAGCCGAATCCAATTGATTTGAATGCGTTCGGGAAAGTTTACACTGGTCATTTCGTCAGTTCATGAGTTTGGCAAATACATCTGGCCAATCGTTCCCTTTCTGTAAGTGAAAGTTAACTTTTTAATGTTAAACAAAATTACACTAACTTGGACCAATACTTAAACATTGAATGAAAGTGTTAGAGAGTACTTTGGTTCTTAACACGTTATTTTATTCTAATACTTTTTGATAGCGTATCTTAATTTTTATTTTTGACAATTAGTTTTTTAATTGATCAAGAGTAAGAAGCTAAGTTCTCAGTGATCTAAGTTCTCAATGGAGCTGTAAAATTTATTGGAATAAACAAATCATTCAATTCAATTCAATAAAAGATAAATACACTGAGAGGAGAGGGGTATGGTTCCTTTGCATATTGTTTAAAATAAACATCGCTACCATCGTTGATGATCTTAAAAAAAAACGCTCTCACTTCTCCAGAAAACATTTTTTTATTCATCCACCGTTACTTAAATTTTTCTTATTAACATGAGGACAATAGTAGATGTATTTTAATATCAGCATCTGCTTTTAAAATATCCCCCGCATACTAACTCAAAGCCTTGTTTTGAATGAATTCCATGGACAAGTTAACTATTACTAAGCCGCTAATATACGCATTTGAATTAATCTTTGGCTTTTCATCCCGCTTTTTCGGTCCCTATGGAGATATAGAAAGGTCCCAAGGGAATTATTTCAGACATTCACTGCAGAGGGTGAAGCATTAACACCCTAGTCAGCTTATTTTGTCAGAAGGCTAATTAATCCAGCCATATTTTCACGGATTACGTTTTAAGAAACTCTTTCATGTGAAGGTCCTCATCTTTTTATATTTCCATTTAAACTCTACTTTTTTTGGAGAAACTCAAATGATTCACAACCATCCAATCCTTATCAATAGAATTTATACACATTAAATTATTGCTTATTTAAAAAAAACAACATATTATTAACAAATAATATCGTATAGACTGACTTATTTTACAAACTCATTGTTTATGGCTTCTGTACCCTGTTACGATGAAGTTGTCCTTGAACCATAATTCTATTACTTTGTTAACTTTTTTTTTAAGTAATACCCATAGTTAAAAAGTGAATTCATTGGAAAAAATCGACTTACTACCCTCTACAATTACAACAAAACCATGTAAATGTCAAAAAACTCATTTGAATGAGAAAGAGTTTTCTTAAATTGTTATTCCTAATCATAGCAAAGAAGGAGAGAGATCTAAAAATCAGGAAAACCAACAGTTACGCAGTGACATAACAGCATGCATACAGCGACACGTGTCCTGTGATCCGTGCTATTAGTGTTGTTGTTATGTTTAGCTTGTGTCGTAACACGAATGTACGCGACAAACCCTCTAACGAGCCATTGATCCCCGGCTATTCTAGTGGCACTCTTCGACAACGAATAGCCAGTGGTTGAGCCGAACTGCTGAACAAGCGGTTAGTTTGAGAAACGTGTCAGTACTCGAAATGGGCCTCGCTTTAGCCGGTAGGCTGCTGATATCTGAGTATTTTGGAGCTCCAGGGACGTTTCAAGGTATTTAAGAGTTAGAGGTAACAACGTAGGTTATTGTTTCGATCATCAAGGTTTCTTTGGCGCTGAAGAGATAAATTATTTTTAATATGTTAAATAAGGCACCTAGGGAAGTGAGGAAGAACTAAATTTGTTTGGATTAGAAGTCTTAACGTCTTGTTAACTTAATTGAAATTCAAAATTGTGTTTTGTCATATTTTAGTGTACCCTTTAGATAAAAATTAGTATTGGCTTGAAGAAGTCTGGGCTTGAAGAAGTTAGTCAAGATTTTCATTGAAATCATTGGCATTTACAGTATATTGCATTGCAATAACTTTGTTTTTGTTACCTAATTATGTTATTGTATTAAAACAATTTTAAAAAATTGGGTTTTATATTAATAATGTTTTAATAATTTGGTATTTTTATATCTTATTGCAATATTCTAACAACTGGTAGCGGGTCTGACAAATCATTTTTTTTTGTTTCTTTGAAATTAAGTTAGTTTAAAATATTACATAATAATAATAATTTAAAAGACATAACAAATATACAAAATAATAAAATCGAAATTAAATTCGACTCCAAATATTTTGTAGGACGTAACTTACCAAAGACACAGAAATCAACAACAGACATTAAGCTAGTTTACAGGAACGATTGCCAAACTGTTTTAAAATTCAAGAAAAAGTAGCAGGTGTTAGGAAAGTGTCTCGAGCATTTGTTTTCGAGTTAGCGATAATTTGGGGAAGAGAAGGATGGCAAACACGTTTCACTCTGTTGCCGCGAATATTTTCCACCTCGGGGGAGGGTAATGGCTTTATACCCTCCTCTCTATCTATGCACCCGTCGCGTCGTACCGCTAAGGGAGTGGGTAGTTTTTGCCTTGGCGCGGAGCAGATGCCTCTTTTTGTCACTATCTCCCCTGTTACACCCTTCCGTTGTTGACATAGTTTGGCAAAGTACCTGCCTCGCAAACAAACTGTTTCCAGCAAATTAACTTAACAGCAGTTTGTTTAGTTTGCTATAAGGCGTTTGGTTTGGATCGCGGACGAATTTTTCTGCAAGTTTTTTAACGGAACTCGTTGCTTTATTGTACAGGTATCGTTAATCTGAAATCATTCTGATAATTGATTCCTTTTATTAAAAACCTACAAAAAAAACTCCTAAGAGCAATGATTATCCATGCAATTTTTATTCTTTTAGTCAATTAGGAAGGCAATTATAAGTGTAAAGAATGCGCCAAAGCACTTTTGAAGGCCCGCAGTTTACAACATCAAAACAAAACACCCCAGGTGAATCAGTTTCTAAAAATAACTGTCTTCTGACAAATGTCAGCTTCTATTCAAGCTGCTAATTAAAAGGGATTCGCTTGTAAAGGTGAAGCTTCAGGAACGCAACTCTTTGAGCCTTAGGCACTCGCAAGCCTTTGGAAACTAATCCTATGTAATTACTCTCAGTCTGGTCCCCCTGTGGAAACCTAATCGGATTATATCACATAGGACGATTGTAATAACATAGAATACCTGAAATATTCTCATTATGTATATAAACAAAACACAATTTAGATCACACCTTTTCTTGCACCCTGAATTCCCGGTGGAGACGAAAAGAAAATAAATTATGTGTCTCTGCCCAAATATATTCCAACAGTTTCATAACTGAAACCAGAGTAAAAGAGGGAAGCCTTAGGTTAGTCATGCAATATCGGCAAAGTGAAACAAACACTTAATGTTACTCTTTCAGTCCTACACGATGTACAATTTTTTCTCAATAAATCGATTTAAATTTTGTAGTATGATAATGTTTTAATCAAGATAAAAAACCTACATGTGTGCAACATTGTTGTTTCATTTGTTCATTGTTGTTTTTTTGAAATTGTATGCAACAAAGTAAATAAAAAACGAAAATGACCTGTAAGTATATAAGAACCGTATACAAATTAACATTTTGTTGTTTGGGAAGTGAATGATTTCAAAATATATTAGGCTATATGTATTATATTGCAACAAAGAAAGTCATATTATTTTTTTGAATGCATAAAACAAACAATTGTCTAATGAAGGTTGTGTAGCGCCTATCACAGGCTTTTACCTCAGGGACCTATTCTGTCGAAGATGATCGTATGTCAAATGACCCTCGAATATTAGATTTCCAAGAGCTAACGACCAATATACCAAGAGAGTGCCAGGCAGAGTTACAGGGTGTTGAGTGTTGAGGACTCGACAATGGATATTGAAGTGTTTATGTAAAGGCTTTGAGGCCGGCAGGCCGGGACTCAAATTACATTCCGCTCCAATATCACAACGACACGTTTCGCCCTCTCTCTCTCACAATCTACATTTTACTCTCGCTCTCTCCCACATTGTGCATCTCTCTCTCTCTCTCTCTCTCGCATCTCCATCGCGATTGCTCTAAAAAAATATAGGTTATCAGCCTCTACCTCTTCAATAATTTTCCTCTTTTTTCTTATCTTTATTCACGTCTTAAAATACAACTCTCCTTTTTTCATTTGTTTACAATGTATCTTTTCCCTTACCCACTCACTTATTTTGAACGTTTCCTTTCCCCCCGCATGAACTAAGAACCTTCTCCCCCCTTAAAGCCACTTATCTCTTATACTAACTTGTAATTTAACCCATATTTTCACACTCCTCCAATGCATCTCTCTGTAGTTCATAAAATTAAAACTAATTAAAACTAAAATTTAAACGATCTAAATGAAAATTTTTATAAAAATTCAAAGACGGCATTTCTAACTTGAAAAATCCTATCAAAATAAAATTTAAAAAATCTTCTCATAGAAAGTTCAGGTATTTTTTAAATTCTCTACTGATAATATAGCTTGAGGAAAAGAAATACCATATTTTAATCTATTTACATCATAACTCTGTGCAGCTGACAAAGAATTCAATTTTAAAACACAGTTTCAAAGTAGAGACAACATACCTAGAGAGTGTATTGTCTCTCCAAATGCCGTAACTTATTTCACTATCAGCAATTTTTCTATAATAAATGTAATGTAATCAAATACAGTTATTACGCAATAGGATTTTAGTGGCCCTTATTGGAAAGGAATTAGAACAAAACTTAGTTTGATTGCACTATTTAGCTCTGAAATGGCCGGAATGAGTATTTTATAGGGGTAAGTAATGACGGGCTAGTGGCAAAAACAAAACAGTATGTCAGCAAGCGATAGTAATATCTCTGATTGCGGGGTGGGTTTCATATAATGAACCGACAATGGTCAGCAGCACGCACATTTAACATGAAACTCTCTGCTGCAGCATGTTGCTGAACACTCAGTGGTGCATGTAAACTTAGGGTATATAGGTATAAAAACGTTCCATAGTGGGGATTAACGTCCGCAATATTGAATACTGCGTTCATAGGACCGTCCTCATAATTTGACCAGTTCGTAATTTGTAAACCAGGCAAAATTGTGTTTCGGATCCCACGTTAAAATGTAGGTCCCTTAGTTGCCACTGGCTGTTAGGCTATTGATTAACAGTCCAGTCTAAGGAACATGTCGGCCTTAGTCAATAACAAGACTACAAAATCGCGCCAAAATCATCCTTCACTCATCTGTCATTCATAATTGGCTTAAAATACCATTAAAAAAAATTAAAAGTAATTTAAAAGTCATTATTTCAAGAGGAAGTACAAAAAGTATAAACTATAGGTAGAAAAATCATATAAAAAGGTAGATATTGAAATTCAATTTGAGTCTGGAATGGAATTCGAACATAATTTGGCTTGAGACATTTTTCAACAAGAAAGATCATAATAAAAGTTTAACTTTGTAAACAATTATCTATATTTTGGTCAAAAAACAAAATATATAAATCTTGTACAGTTACCAAAATTCTTTTCTATAGACAAAAAGAAAGACTCATAGAATGCGTTTTATGTATTTCTTCATTTAAATTAATGTTTAGGCTTTGTGATATTTTATCTTCAGTGCAATAGCAAAAAAGAAAATCAACAATTGTAGCCACAAAGCCTTTTCGAAGAGCAGTAAATAAAGAGATAAAAATAAATCAAAGTCAAACATAAACGTATATTTCCGGCGAAGACATAAACACTCGAGCGAGAGCATACAAAGGCGGAAGGGGTAATGTTATAATGTTGGTAATAGCCGGCGGCCTTTCAAGCCGCAAACGCCTCTTTGTACTCTGAAAGTGAAATGTTATCTGGGTTTAGATATTAGCTCATATTTGCTGAGAAGTAGGAACACACGACTCATATGTATTGTATAATAACATTTGATGGATCCCAGTTTCATCTGAGGTTTGCCATCATCCACCTCCTTTTACCTGACATATCCTTTTACCAGATATGTGCTTATTTGGAGTGGCAGATATTTCCACCCAGGATCCACAGGGCGTGACAATTATTTCACGTTCTTATTTGTTCTTTGAAATTTGAAATTACTTGAACTTTGAATGCTTAGTTGTGTTTTCTTTAAGATCGTTCTGTACAAGCAACCACTCACTTTATACGTGTAACGAATTAATTTATTATTTTGACCAGAAAAAGTGATTAAATAAACTGAAAACAATTGTTTTACATAAATTTATATATTTAAGGTAAAATATTGATGAAAAATGCTACCCAAACTTGCAAAGTGATAGTATCACAAGCAATGAATGAATTTATTCGGTTGTCTAGGGGCTCCTATAATGGTTATAATATAAACATTGGTATAAAACTAAAACATCATTTTAAAATGATTTTTATCAAAATTCTTAGACTGTCTTATATGCAAAGTGAAAATAGACTCCTTCACCCTTCATTTCAATATGTATAGAATTAACAGCTGTAACTGTGATAAAATTGAATATATAATAAACATATTTTCTGACATTCATAAAGTATGTGTGTATTTAATAGTATATAAGAATAACAATAGCCTATATTACAAATAGTAATTGATTTTTAGCTATAACGTTTTTTTTTATACTATAGTATCAACATTCTTATTGGATATTTAATTTAGGTTTCCTGATTTTTCATAACATGTATAGAATTAACAGCTGTAACTTTTAATATAATATATTATATTAAAGAATAGTAAGATTTTCTTTTAGGCCTTTTTGACTAACGAATTTTTAAGTTTGTCTATGTTTGTTCTAATTAATAAATACTTTTCACTGTAACGTAGTTTATATTATACTCTAGGTTTTTTGTAATCTTGAGTTTGTGAAGTAATATTTTAGCCTCTATTATTTATTACTTTAAAACATTATAATAGATTTTTCAGCTTGTTTTGAATATGTTCTTGGATGTTTTTCTTACAGATTTTTCATGAGAAAGCTACTAGGGACTCCTTTATATTTAGAATTGTCAGTGTTAGATTATTCTTTTCTGGTGTGTTTCTTAATTTTATTGTTTGTTTAATTATTTAAATTTAGTCTACGCATGCAACAAATTTAAGAATAATACAGTTTTGGATTGACTTTTAATGTATTTTGCTCGTGCGTGTTCTGTGGAGGTTAGCACAGGAGGTCCCAAAATAAAACTTAGATTCCTGACATGACGGAATTGCTTTTGAAGGATTGAACAAAACCTTTAATTATTGTAAAAATATAGTAAAATAATATTACTCTTTTTTTAAAGTTAAACAACATAAGTAATTTAAATTAAATAATAATAGACAGCTAAATATTCTCACATGAAACATTAGATAGCAAAAAACATTTAATTGAAGAAATAATTATGTAAAAGAAAAATGTCTAGAAAAATTAAAAAGTGAAAACCATTGTGTCACATACATTTCTAAATTTAAGGGAAAATATTGATGAAAAAACGCAAAATTGATAGTATCACTTGCTTTCTAAACAAGTAAATTGATTTTAGTGCAGTTTGCTGTATTCTACAAATCACACGGGGATTATAATAGAGTTTGACTTCAAATGGAAACTAAGTGTAAAAACTTAAACGAAATGTGTTTAATTTTATTTCAATTTAAACTATCAGGTAAGCGTAATCATGGCGAAATGATTATATTTTCTATAATAAAGTATCATAGTATCATCGTACCTTTATACCTTAAAAAATATATATTTTACGAAAATTAATATTAGAGAATGATAAAGGTTTGGTTTTATTAGCCTACTAATACAAATGGCAATGTCTGTTTGTGAGATGAGGTCAAAGTTAAATACGAGGTCATAGGGTTGTTTATCTATTAGAATAATTTCAATAATAACTATTAGCTATAAGATAGAAAATAAACATTTATAAAAAGATCTCTATTATATTTGAAAAGCTTTGTTACCGAAAACTTCAAAGAGCTGGCATTTCCAGGCCATAACTCAAGGATATTTTCTCAACTACATTCCCTTCGTGACTTCAACCCGAAGTTCCATTAATTGTGACATTATCACGCTACACCGGGCGAAAGTTGCAAGTTTCGTGTATTTAATTTCCTCAAAGGAAGCACAGAATATGATTACGATTTAAGTTTAGAATATTTTATTTAAATCAAAAGAACGTTAACGGAGAATGTAATAAGAAAATAGTTCAAGACTCCATTTTATATTTTATGTTCGTATCATTTTATAAAATAACGCTTTTACATAAAATAAACGGGAATGAAATAAAAGAACTAAATTGATCATATTGAGTAATGCCTCCATAAACGTTCAAATATATTAGCAAGCATCTTAGAGAAAACGATTGGATCGTACGGCTCGACGAACCGAACGTCAAACAAACAACTTTTTGGCATCGGCGAAGATTTTGGCGAGATTGCTGGCGAGCAATGCGGGTGCTGGATCGATCAGATGCCAGGGGCATTTGTGTTGGGTGAGTCAGTCGAGCTGAGTGGCCAACCCAACAAATCTGCCAACATGTTGGGAAGAAGCCATACATGATCGACATCTGAGCAGTCAGCAGTTCGACCAACTGTTCGAACGTGAATGGAACCGTTTACATTCCCATCAAATCGTTTAATCTTACCTTAAGCTAATGGAAAAACATGATGACAACTCTAAATCATTGAATTAATTACATTATTCATGAAAACATTTTCTTTAATATATTTTTTCATCCAGCTAAATTAAACTTTATGTATTAGCTGAAAGCTTAAACAAAAATTTCACTCTTCTATGGTGATGGATAATGATCACAGTTTTTACAAAAAAACACAGCTGATCAATCAACTTGCTCATCACTTCATTTTAACCCACCTTTATTCTGTGTGTCCCAAAAGTCCCGGACCGGTTTAATATCTTTTAAAGTAAGCCAGATAACAAAACAATATTTTACATACCCTAAAGTAAAAAAAAACTACTTTTTGATGTACATGTCGTTTCTGCCCCTGCCCCCAAAAATGGACCTTGGGGAGGTAGTCCCAAAAATTTAAATGTAAACCCCATCGTGCGATGCTTATTTCAAAGGGCTTGCTAAAAGAAACACAATTCCGCAAACCGGAGGTCGATATCATGCTCCAGTCCAAAATGGCGTCCATTCAAAAGTAAAAAATGTCGTCCGTTAATTAAAATTGAGTATTTTCTGTGTTCGGAAATTCACATTTAAATCGAGTAAGAAACACCAGAACACATTTTAACTACGTAAAAGATACAAAAAAAATTTCTTGTTGTCATCATCAAGGCTCAACCCTCCAAGATTAATTTGGGGGAAGGAGCTGCCCTACTTATTAAAATGAAAACTAATGACGTTTAACCACTCATTATAATTCAATGGTTGCATCAAAATCAATATTTATTGTGGGTAACTATGTAGTGCTTATTATCTAGGTATTTTCTTATATTTTAGTCACCTTTGACCTATCGTTAATTACGACTGGGCGATTACTTGCCTTTTTATGCAGTTCATTTATTTATTACAAGTAAGGAAAGTTTCAAAAAATTTCATAAAAAAATTGTTGGTGTATTTTTTACTCATTCAGCATATTACAATAAGTGATCATACGAAGTGAGTTGATATTGGAGTTGGTTGGACGCTTCCCCCCCTTAAAACAATTTTAGAGGGCCTTGATGATGAAAACAAGAAATTATTATTTTTGTATCACTCCATTTTTTAATATTTGAATGACCGTCATTTTGGACTGGAACATGATATTGACCTCCGGTTTGCGGCATTGTATTTCTTGTAACAAGCCCTTTAAAATAAACAGTCGCACAATGGGGGTTTACATTTGAATTTTTTGGGCTACCCCCCATAATCCAATTTTTGGGCCAGGGCCAGAAATGACATGTACATAAAAAAGTAGTTTTTTTAGTACTAAAAGGTATGCAAAATATCGTTTTAATATCTTGCTTACTTTAAAAGATATTACACCGGTCCGGGAATTTTTGGGACATACAGTATATATACAATGAATGGAAATGTAAGAAAATCTGTGTCTTAAATTATCCAGCTCGAGAGACTTTTAGGCAAACAATAAATGGATCTGATAAAAATGTCAATAAGTAATATAATTCACCAGGTTTTTCTCTTAATTGGTTTAACAGGTTTCACGAGTTTTCGTGTACATACATAACTTCTCGCTAACGTTGCGACTGGATTCATGGAGTGCGGGATTAACACAGTTTTATATGTGTTTAGGGAATCAACTTCCGGCGTTTAATGCTTCATCCGGTGCCTCAGAAACGTCCATCGCAACTAAACAGATATTTAGAGCACATTTAAAAATAAAATGTTTAAATAAGGTAAAGCCCTTACGTAATTATTAACTATGTTTGTTGTCATAATCCAACGAGATAATAAAACGATATTTAGTTAATTTATTTTGCATATAAATTGGATTAATTGAAAGCTCAAAGCCATCGCACATATTTAATAACGTGTAGATGAAGCAATACGAACCAATCTGTTCGTAAACTTGACAGATTGATTGTTAAAATCAATGAAACAAAACTAATGAAGAATGAAAATTAAAATTGATTTTATAACAGTATACTAGTATTCTAAATCGTTTAACAAATTAACGAAATCGGATCACGAAAAGTCAATTAAAGAGAGACTTACAAAACAAAGTCCCACTGAGTCGTGTCTTTATTTTAGTACGAACTAGATAGTTAATCAAAAATAAAGCAAAAATTTAACACATAAAAGCCATAGAACAGCTGTTTTACTCAGATTGTATGACATTTGTTTCTATTTCAAAGTTGAAGCGTAAACAATTGGTTTTTAGATCATCGGGGAAACTTAAAATCCTGTAAAATGCTGATTTTAACACGGAATACACAAAGTTTTTGAAAGTGCGAATTTCATAGTCCTCTACCTTAATAATTCTTGTCCTAGCAACGTAAGCAACTCTAGTTCATTTAATTTTGAAAGTAATGTCTTGAGGTGCTGGTGCTAACATAACGGGGGTATGCGCAATTAGGTTTATTTTTAAGACGGTAAAATTTTTAAAAGGTAATATTCGTTTTAGAAATCCGTCCAATGATTTCGGTTTACGATTAGAATACCTCATTAAGTAAGGCAAAATGATAGCTAAAGCTTGTCCCATATTGTGGGGTGAGATTCCAGATAGTCAGTCTGTTAACACATTCCCGACTATAATCGGTTATCAGATCTACCTTGGTGTGTAATGTGTAATAGTCCATGTGGTGGGATCTGAGTCGAATAAACCGAACTCATCAGCTGAGTACATTCTAGGGTGAGTGGAATGTTAATCTATAGTTACGGTTCGATAATTGTTTAACGTATAGCTTGTCACTCTTTAAATATATTTTTAGGTTTACAGCTTCTGCTCTAAGCTCCCAAATTTAAATTTGCTTCAACGATAAATGTTTTGGATAGCTTATATTCAGTTGCATATTGTGCTTTTCTCTATGACCGTCGGCTAGGGAGATATTGGGTGGTAACAGTTCAATTTCTCCCATAAGAAATACGTTGGAAATTACAATAAATGATGTCAAAGTTTGCCTCGTGTCATTTAAAAGGAGAGAATTAAAATTGAAGATGTTTATATCTCTGAACCGTTTAAAAATTTAAATATAAAAGATTCATTACATAGGTTGCAGAATAAAAAATATACGGAATTCTGTTTTATAAGAAAAAAAGCATTTCTCAGTTTAAGAAAATAGCGGCCATATTTTTAGAATTTGAAAGCATCCTAATAAGCGGTATGTAAAATAAAGGAATTTTCCCAAGTGCAATATTAATTAAGTAATAAATTAAAGAAAATGAGCAATAGCATAATATAAAACTTGATAAGACACTTTTAAAAATAGATTTTCAAACTTTGGTTACACTTAGAAGGAGAAAAGAGTGTCATAGTTTGGTGTCAGGTAGATAAAAACAGCGTTGACAAAAAATAATACTAATTTCTAATTCTATTTCTACAGTTTTCTGTTTTCTACAGAACTTAATATTGTCTGTGGCTTATTTTAATTTCATATTTTTGTAAAATTTACAACTATTAAGCCTACATTTTATACGATGCAACATGTATAACAAAGAAAGTATTTAAGTTGCCGGATGAGTCTAGCAATCCCATAGATTTATAAAATTTTATTATTAGACTATTTAATTTTGTAATTAAATATGCTTTTTTATTCCAACGACGTTAAATGCAATTTCGTTTAAAAATGAAAAGAAAACCCTGTAATAAATTAGAATAAGTTTATTTCCTTCAGAATAACTCTGAATAAAAATAAGTTATAATAGTTCTTAGAATGAGTCTGTGTTTTAAGTATATATTTTAATTAATAAATTAAATTGAAGAAATAATATTTTCCTTGATATAAAATAGGAAAAATAAACTCTAATCCAATATGAAATGAGTTTTGAACGGATTTAAAATTTAAAATATTTATAATTTAGAGTTCGTGGAAGGAAATAAATTTTACTGACAGATAGAAAATGTGTAATTCCAGGTTTATAAGGGAATCGGCGAAACAAGGTTGGTCGTTTGAGTCCAGTCTTTAACATCAACTTGTTTATTGGCTTGCTGCCTGATTCCATCAGGCTAACAAGGTTTACGTTGATACGAAGGGGCTCTCGATCTCGGGTTTACCTTTGAACATCGGATTTTTAGCCACTAACTCTTTGATGCCTCCAGCTTTAGCTTACCAATAAATGTTTATAGTGCAAATCTTTTATGTTAATTTTATATATCTGTTAAATGGATCTATTAAACTTAAATTTTAATTAAGTTTAAATTAAATAAGGCTTAAACCGAAGAAAGTTTGAAAGGGATAAGAAGACAGAAACGGAAGTAGTTTATGATGCAGGCATAAGTAATATAATTTCTCATTATTAAGATTATTCTCAAATAATGTAATTTCTGATAAAGTTTTGATGTTACTTTCCGTTGTGACATTGCTGCCACACCATCAAAACTGTTTTTTTTGTTTTTTTTTTGTAATTAACCGCATTGAAAACGAAAAAGTGACATTGTTACTACGGATTACTAATTAAAAATAATGAAATGAATTAAGGTATTGTGGCTTAAGAAATATGAGTATTTTCAGAAATAAGTTAAATATATACAGGGTCATCGAAAAAAGGTTGTCCCGGTTTAAAGAACAATATCCAAGCAATTAACAGGCTATAAAATTAAATTTGAAAGAATTTCTAAACTTTTTCGCATTTCTAATACGTTTCAATGAGTGCTACATTAGCAGCCTTGCTTCTTTTAACTGATATTTCCCACAAACCATGTTTAATCTTCGCCAGAAGGTTCAAGTTTTGGATTTTAACAATGTGCAAAATGTGTGTTTTTTTAATTACCCTCTCAAAAAGGATTAAGTCTTGTCCTTTTGGAAGTAGTAGAGAATTGTCGAGGCATACCGGCGATGATCAAACGTGTTACATGTTTCGGTGATGTGGACGTAAACCATCGGTTTGACGCATGCAGGGCCACTAACAGAGCACAGATTGAAACTTGTAAAGTATGTAAAAGACAATCAGAATCCCCTTAACATTTTTATAGATAATTTATAATTGTACGTTAATTAATTATTTTTATATGATTTTTTAAAACCACAACAACGTTTTTACGATGATCGCTTATTACGATGTCAGCAGTTAACCGTTATAATGTATAGATCTTGCTATAGATTACATTGTACAACCTTGAATGTAACTAACCCTTCTAAAAACGTGAACTGCTCTTAAAATTCATCCCAAGAATTTTATTTTATTTTGGTATTTATAAATATGTTTATAAAGCACTATTATAATAAGCGTCTAAAGTGAATAGATAGAATTAGTCTCTCTACACGTATATATTAGGGTTGTATAACATGATTTCTTAATTGTTTAATAAATAGTGATGACACATGTTAAATAAATTTCCAACCTATAAGGTGCTGATGAGAGTAAAGGTATTTTATCTGTTATTACGTATAAACTGTTTTACTTGTTGTCTGCTAAGTATGTATTTCCGCATTTCTGCGAAAAAGGCCTGCAGCAAATTCGCCAATTGGGTAATTCAATCTCCGGTTCAATTTACAAGAGCCCCCTAAGTGCTCAGGGTATAATATCGTTGGACTGACTTAATATACGAAACGAGGGAGACAACGCTAAGGGCTCAACGATCTTCGACAAAACTTCTGAAATTTATAGTTGGATTGATGTTTATTGAAAATCAATTGCCCAAAAAATAAAAGTAAACGTTGTGAAATTAATTCTTTATATTTTTGAGCTTAAGTAGAATAATGAGTTGGAATTGGTTCTGTGTATCTGTAATCTTTGATAAAGTGACCATAAGAACCAAAGTTACGTTTGATGAGAAATGGATAAAAAATAAAGTAAGCAGTTTGTTAATTTAAATGTACGATCTTAACAGTTGTTTGTTAGGAATTAAATAACTAAAGGAAAATGCTATTGGCTAGTATATTTATTTGTTAAACTTTCCAAGCTGATTATATTATATGTAATTAACTAGCTTAGTGTTTATTTCGCTCGGGGAGGGGTATGTTTAAAGGACATTAGTTGAGAAGGACTTATCACGCTATTCAAAAAACACAAAATAAATTTTGGGGAACTTAGACTTTGGGTTCGTCTAAGATAAAAATAATTTAAATTAAAATAACATTTTCAAACAGCTTATTGGACTAGTTGATATGAGATCATGATAAACTTCATAATATAAAATACATATTTAAACCACCTGAATTAGGAATAGCCTTAGAATTTTCCACAGACTTGAAGATGTAATATTTATCCTCATTACTCATATTACAAACCAGCCACATAAAGGAAGAGCGCGTAATAAGCCCGTTTACTCCAGAGTTCCTGAGAGCCTCTCGTGTGAGAGTCACTCTCCTTCCCCTGAAGAGCTCCTTCTCTGCTGGCTACGCCTGCTTTGACGGTTTAACCACAAATTTGAAAATTAAACAAAAAAGTCAATTAATCAGTTTGCTTTCAGTAAATATGAACAAAATAATGGATTTTGGCTGTCTCTTCCACTCGATGGTAAAATATCTAAGGGACTGAAAGAAAATATTAGAATTTGCAATTAATTTTACAATATATATGAATATTTAAGAAACAATACCATAACCACAAACAAATAAACACCAAATCGAAAAATATACACATTACGGAACTAATACCAAAAAACGGAACTAATAATTAGATAAATTTCAAGTAGAAATGAAAATTTGAAGATAACTATTCCGTAGCCAATTTATCATCTATTCGTCGTATAAAAATAAAACTCTTCAAATACATCCAAAATTCGGAAGTTGTGGTTCCGACTCCATGTGGCGTGATAATGTCATAATCATCAGAACTTGAATTATAGTCACGAAAGAAATGTAACTGCTGCATAAGTTTCTTTAATTCTTCTTAAAACAGTTGCTGTAAATAAATGTCCTTTGTTTCGTAATAATTTTAATTTTATCAACGTGTAAGAAAAAAATCGTACATGAATTATTTTTCAATTACTTTTACGCAGCCTTATTTATCGGTTCATCGGTATTTTCTACACAGTTATGGTTGCTTAAGACATTTATTATAGACAAAACTCATTTAGCATTTTTCCAATTTTATTAAAAATAGCATAAACTATTTCCTTATTCGAAAAGATAAATACAGAGGAATCTAATATAATGAGATAAATGAAATCCCTACTCATGTCGTGGTTTTCCATAAAATTTGTAACATCATGGAAAGTTATAAATCAAGTCTAGACATTAAAATATTGATTAAGAACTGTAATTTGGGCGTATTTGGGGTATTCTAAATATCTATAACTAAACTAAATACATTCCCACAGTAAGCTATAAAGTGAAGTTATCAATATATATTTAAGAATTACGAATCTATTTTATTTCAAGTAAAGAACAACATGAGCATGTTGTATTATCTATTACTCTGAAAGAATAAAATATGAATGAGATAAGTTAAAAGCGTTCGTAAATCTCACTTAGTGTTCCTTAAAATATTCATCAAATCTCAGTATCGTAGGGGAAACAAGAAACGTTAATTCAAATTTTCTAAGGCTTTTTAGTGATTCAGTTAATTGCTTCAGTAACCTATTTAAAGCTAATTCTAAATACTTTGTCACACGGAAATGCGTTTTCATTTTTTATGTAGCACTTTTTTATAATTTGTATAAGATAAAAATAATGCCACAAAGCTGACTTTAATTAATCGACTTCTGAAGTTAGGGATAAATAATGTTTTACAAGTTATTTCAATAATAACGTCACTCTCACTACATTCACTTTTTATATTAACTGTAAATTTGTAAATAAGCTTAGACCCATGCTACAGGGGTGGTTTGGTGCATAATTATTTGCAATATTTGGTTTTTATTCTCCATCCCTAAATAGGGGTTGTTGGGGTGGTATTTTTTAAATGAAACCAATTGAGAACTATTGAGTGGCATATGAGTTACAGGGAGTCAACTAATGACAAATATTATACCTTTATACTATGACTCGCCTTCGGCTCTCTGGGGGCTCAGCCACCAGGTTCCCTTCTGTGAGAACCTTAGAGAGGGATTTTAAGGTACTTGTGTACTATACGGACCCCACTTATTTTTCCATTAATTTAGTTTGGTTAGGGCCGAAATGACATATATATACAAAAACTACTTAACCTAACTTTATTTTTGATATGTCACACGCCCGAGTAAGTGAGTCCCCGAAACCAACGGAGTTCCCGAGCGCCATAGAGTGTGCTACGCTGGCCAGTGAATGATTCATTGTTGCGGCGCAAAGCGGCCGGCGCGGCGCACAGCTGTTGTGTCACCGCCAGACAGTCAGTGTTGTGGTCGTGTTGCGTCGGTGGTTATGTTATGTCGTTAGGTTATCATAAATATGATAGTAGGACTTACTTAGTTTCGTTACGAATCAAACGGTACCAGATGAGTCATACCTTCGCCCGCCAAATCCCCTCCAAGTAGGCCTAGGTCAGGTTGTTGACGGAGTGTGTGCATCACTTGTGTACAGGATTTGGCGTGCTAAAGTATGACTTATCCGGTATCGTTTGATTTGTAACGAAACTAGGAAAATCCTACTAACATAGTTATGATAACCTAACCTAACATAGCCGCCGCAGCGCGCTGTATAAGGATGGCGAGCTATAATGAGTGACATCGTAGCTTTCTGGGACACCCTGAAGTAAAAGTATGTCGTTTTTTCCTTATATTTGTTCACAATACACTAATGTTCAATAATATTTAGTGTTTCTTTACCCAACCAAACTAAATTAATGGAAAAATAAGTGGGGTCCGTATAGTACACAAGTACTGATTTTAATAATGAAAAGTCACATAGAAAAATTAATTTATTCGTTTACGTACAAAGTCACCAAACCAAGTATCTCCAATCGTGGTCAGGTGAAGGGGTGTTTGGATATTAAAAGTTACAATAAAAAATTAATTAAACAGTTTTCAAATACTTAGGTCAAGATGTCATTAGTAGTTAAAGGGCTCACTTGGTTTTAGTGGTTTTTTGTTGTTGTGGCGGGCTAATTAGCTTTTAAAGGGCGAGTGTTGGTAAGACATGGTGGTTAGGAGAACGGTAAGAACGGTAAAAGTAATGTCAAAGCTATGATATACGTGATAGGGGTTTGTACTAAACACAAAAATCCCTTTCTCTAGTTGAAGGTGGGTAGGCATTTCCAAAATTTCCCAAAAAAGGAGTCTACAGGACTCTTGTAGTACTGATATCGAAGCTTGTTTTAAAATTTACAGCCGTTCAAATTTTATAGGAGAGACCCAACCATTGTGGGTCCCCCAGGTTACAAAACAACAACTTGAACTGAGAGGAAATATTTATTTAACCACAAAAGTGAGGTGTGATGGTGAGCACTGTAACGCTCCGTTTGGGAGAAGTAGGGGAAGGGGGTCACTCATTGTCAAGAGCATCTTGAAGGCACTGTTGCCAACGACCTCATTACCTAGCAGTTTTGTATGTCCGGTTTAGTTGTTTTGTACTAATTAGAGGTAGTAGCTTTTAAAAGTTTAAATTAAATATTAACGATTAGATTTAAACATTTTCTACCAACCAAACTGTTTACGAAATATTCCAAAGAACATCATTCGTGTGTTTGAAAATTACTGCTTATGTTAAGATGCTTATGCAAGTCACAGTAATTTTTTTTAAACAGGCCTTTTTACTTTCTGAATTAAAATGCAAGAGGTTTAATGAAATAAGCAAAGATATTCAGATATAATGTCAGGCAATTGATTCATGAACCTCTGAAACAGGATATTTTTGGCTGATTAACTCGCCAGTAGGATCCTTAGCCCCCAGAGATATTTCAGCAGTAGCTCCCACGGCGGGAGCTATCTATGTACGCAACCTTTGACAATTATTCTATTTGTAGTGGTAGTGGGCATTGGAAAAAACGATTACAACTCAGAATAAGAAACAGA
Source organism: Flexamia atlantica (assembly GCA_035578135.1). Taxonomy (NCBI): domain Eukaryota; kingdom Metazoa; phylum Arthropoda; class Insecta; order Hemiptera; family Cicadellidae; genus Flexamia; species Flexamia atlantica. Next base: position 29,386,134 of record JAQJVK010000012.1, read on the forward strand.
AATAAACCTTCAATTTCGCTGATAACATCAGAAAAATGGTATACGCCAAACAATCATAAATGTTAAATAATACATGACAAACTAAGACAAGCATCAGTAAAATTATTGATATGTGTTTAGATCCCGGAAAAAATGGAAAGTTTGTTTCTTTTTGGATGTACATTGAGTAGTCCGAGAGAATAATTTTGTTTTGTGTGAGAAGCAGTGCATTATACTACCAACTTAGCAAAGTAGTAAGTGCCCTGCAAGTGACCAATTTATAAAAAAAATCCTAATGAGATTCATTTTTATAGACATGGAAATAACGTTATGACAATTAAAACTTAAGTTCCCCTAAAACTTTTAATTATGCCTACCTAAAAAAGATATCACCACACCATGTTTTCCCCAACTACACAATTATAAAAAAAATTCCGTATACTGTAAAACCTTTCTTAAATGGATAAAAAAATAAATCTATCATTAAAACACAAAATATATTGACATTAAAAATAATCAAAATGAAATTATAAGTTGATAACACTATACGATAACTTGTACTGTAACCGATGCTTTGTTTATTACTAAGGAGTTTTTTAATATTGAAATCGATGATTGAAATCCGGGTGTCAGTTTATTTTTAATTATTTGAAAAGAAGACTCTTAAACGACAAGTAACTTAAGAATTAAAATGTATTCTAAACGGGTAACACTTAATTTTTCCACCCTCACACCCACTTCAACCCTCGCCCTTGCTGATTGAGTCACTCCTAACTATATCAATCCCGGCTCACTTAGGGGTCCTTGTAAATTATACCGGTTATTGAGTTACCTAGTTGTCCAATTTTCATTTGGGCAAGTTTTGAATTTTCGGGAGCAAAGTCTGAAGAAAGAATATGTTCCTATAATCTACCTTTTAAACATATTTGTGATTGGTCTGAATTTTCTCTGTGACAATCGTAATTTTTTGTTGTTCGAAAATTATATTATATCTATGCTATATACAATTTAACTATATATAATAAATTAAAACTCAAAATAAAAATATATTATTTAATTTTGATTTTGATTAGATTACAAAAATTCTTGAGAAAACATAAATCGATGAATAAATAAAAATGATACATTTTAGGCTTTGCTATTTTGTATTCGGAACCTCTACACAGGCTTTGCCTTCAGAGGCCCTATTTATTTTCTCTGTTATGTTTTAATATTCTGTTTATTTCTCTTATTGTTTTCTTTAATTTTAGTTCAGTTTTAGTTATAATATAACCTGAGTCAGCCTGACAAGTTAAGATATTTATTTTTTCTGTGCAGTGTTATGGAAAACAAAAGAGGACTGATTGACTGAAATATTATATGCTGTAAAATGATTGTAAAATACTGTGATGAGAGAATAAATACTATTCTATTCTATTCTATTCTATTCTATTTCCTGTCCCTGGAAAACCAACGCAATTTAATGCCCTCGAATATTTCCCATTGAATGTGTTTGTTGTATTTTCATTAATAACAAAGTCAAGATGATATAGCGTGTCCTGGGGAACTCGGAAGATAAATTTTTAATTTATATTTCACATCAAATAAAGTTTTCACAACAATTTTAGGATTCATCACCTCAAAGTAAGCACTCAAAGCGCCCATTTATCATCACAACTTCATTATAAATATAAAATAAACGCAAACATGTTATACTCGTTCAGAATATTTTTACTCCCTGAAATTTATCTGTTGGAGAATTTTCAACGACAAAGTGATACCGGACGTCCAGATTAAGTTTTCCGTTACATTAAGAAGTCCTCTTTAGAAATACATGTTTAATGCCGGTCTGAGTGTTTACTTTCAGCTTTTAACATTGATAAATCTTCTTAATCTCATTTCGTTTTCTTCTCTAAATGATTCAGCCAGTAATAGCACAATTAAAAGGTTTGTAGTAAGTATTATATAATTATAGCACTTATAATGAATTGCATTGTTTGTATTTATAAGTTTAATAGGTATTACAAAAAGACAATTCGAAGGCAATAGTTTTATAGTTCCGTTGTAGTTAATAAGATAATTTGAAATTAGTCTGACAGCCTTTCGGAGTTTTTATTGTAGCAAGACGTTGAAAGTGATCGGCAACACTTTTATAATTTTATAGTCCGGTAGCTTTTCACATTTATAAGTTAAAAACAAGCTGAATACTCAGATTGATTTAAACTTGATTTCTTCCTAGCGGGTAAATAGGAGAGATAAGGAAAGTGATAAGGAAGTCACTATCGTGCGTCACTTTATACAGGAAAACGTCACTAACAAATGTAACTCTTTTGGGAGGATACCAAAACGTCTTATAATTATTTCAGTTTTTAAGACAATAACGTTATTCTTATTCTGTGAATACACAAGTGCAAAGAAAGCTGTGTAGTGTTTACAATAATGTTTCAAGCTATCACTAAAAGGTACTGTACTTTGGAAATATATTTGGTTTGTTTGTTGTTATTTTGAGCATTACTTTTAATATACAAACCATTGACTACAGCTTTCTGCTTTGAGAACTAAATCCCCTAATAAGCTTTATTAATATTTATTCAAAATCTTATTCTAAGAATTCTTAGAATCCAACTGAGCTGAAAAGTAGTATTTTAAGAAACGAAAATTCTAATTCTACTCCTAGTCTTATTTAATATATTAACCTATTTCTGTTATGAAGCATAAGACTTATTAGGTTTCCCTTGTGATATAATTTACAGCTTAACCTTATCAGCTGTCCTCGTATCTAGAGCAGGGCTGTGTTCATTAAGTTAGACTCAACGACATCAACCCCGGCACACACTTGGAGGGCTCTTGTAGATTATACTGGTTATTGAGTTACTCATTCCACCTTTCAAGGGGAGGGGCAAGCTCTCTCGAATTAAGTGTCTTGGAATACTAATTGTTAAATTTTAATGTACGTGTATTTAAGATTATTTATTACATAAAACAAATCATTGTAAAATAAGGTGACGAGCGTTTTATTTGTTAAAATTTACCAAGTGAATTTTATAAAACAATGTTTTTAATTTTGTTATTAAAAATACAGAATAGTTTGAGCGTACAATTAAGTAGGAAAACTGCAAGTATTATAACAAATGATAATTTATTTTTACAGTTTTCGTTAACTCGTAGTTCAACAAGAAGTAGAAATATAGATTTTCCTAAAAAAATAAGTCTTGTTACTAAGCACTATATTATTCCTCTAGGAAAAAACTAAGGAGTCTAGACTTTAATTACAGGTAAACTGAAATAAAACTACTCAGATAAGTTACCTTACGTTATAAAGTCATAATTAATAATATGACAAAATGACAAAATCAAAAACATATATGCCTTTTTTATTTTTTACCATAGAGTTTGTGTTTTTGTTGTTTTTTTTAACAGTTTAGTTTTTTTGGTTTGTGGATCTTAAAAGCTTAAAATGTCAAGAATTATATGGTGCAAAGCAAACAATTATATGCAAAGGCTATGAATAAGCAATGAAATATGTTTTAACTAAACTAAAGCTTTTAAAAACGCAAGAAACGTTTTTGCAGTTGCATATTTAATGTGAAATGTAATGTGATGTTTACTGCGATCTTAATGGGGCGGATTACCTTTGTAATCTAACTGTGTTATGCCATCAACATTTTAACTGACGTACAGTTACATTTTAAATTGGCTGTGATGTAGGGCAGCGAACTCAACCATACAGATTTTGCCAACAGGGATACTCAGTAAGCTCAATCAGAAACATCAGTTTGTAGTCTGACCACTACTTTCAACAATGTATTTAAACACACGTTACAAATTATATATATATATTTTAAGATTCACTATCAAGTTCGTTTTCCAATCTTAAGACCAAATATATATTTCTTAACTGCAATGGCACAGCAATCGAGACTTCTAATTCCCATTTCCTTAAACTTGTTAAGGAATATAAATTAAATACTTTGTTATCTTGTCAAGACCCTAAAATTGTCTTGTATTCGGTGTCCTAATCTTAATCTCAGTTGACGGAACAATTAAAATCAATTTCGTACATCATTTTTGTATTGGTCACCCATAATATACCAATAGATTATTGCCATAATATGTTCAAACACTCAAATGTTTATGTTATTGATTTATATGCCTACCGAGGCTTGAATTCTGTTACGGCAAGGGAGTAAAAGCTTTTCTAGTTTTGTTATTCAGACCACTTCTTTATCTTAGGATTGTTTGTGGCGTTTCAATTATCTGTGCTTCTATTAATATATTTTCTTTCTTTTTTGCAATGTTATTGCAACTAAATGTTTTCTTGTTTATTTCTAATTAAACCCATAGCTCCAATGTTGTGTTGTAGTTAACTTTAATAAAGGCTTTCTAGTTGTGTTGATGAGGTGTTAAACTTAACATTTTTTATTGGAATTAATTTTTGAATGTAGTATTTCGGTTAGGCGAATGCTGTGTTAAAGAGACCTCATTTAGTGTTATACCAGGAAATGTAACAAAAGAGTTAAATTTGGAGAATGGGTTTCTAATGTGCAGTATATAATCTGTAATTCTTAGCCAGTAAGTCACTAAAACGCTCACCATAAAAATTTTGAAGTTCTACTCTTGAATTATGACTAATGGAAGAAAGCGATTCACTGCTTCAAAACATTGAATTTATTCATTAGATTAAGCGAATAAGTGTTTTTTATTTAGTTTTGTTTGTTTTATTGCAATGTTGTTAAATCTATTAAAATGATATTGATTTCAACCAATAATTTAAAACTATAACCTGAAATACAATTTTGTGATGAGTGATCATACCATCCTATTCAGTCGATTATCCGGAATTACCATGTGCTCTCATCACTTTTAAGACTAGAGAGAGGTTCAAGATGATTTACAAGTTTTGTATTTAGATTCTCTTATAAACATAATTAGATTTTTCTTCACATTGTACGGTAATAGATCAATTAACCCATGCGATATCTGTAGATATTTTCATTGCAAACATTGCAACTAGCCTTCTTTGATTACTTTTTATCTACCACTGTTAACTACGGTTGGCTTGAGACTATTTTTCAGGCTGGTAAAATGCTATCGGCGTAGCATCCTCTCTTTTGGTCCATCTGGGCTACGAAACTGTATGCTTTTACCGTGTGAGAAAAAGAAAGACCACTGCTAAACCATGATGGATTTTGGTATTGTGATTAAGAATCAAAATTAAAAAATTCTCATCTGAATTCATATGTGAGTGTGTAAGTGTAAGTGTTCATATGTACCATGTCATCAATATTTGTGGGGCCATGAGTGCCCATTGAACTAGGCTGTGGGGCCATTCGCAATTGTGGGGTCTTACACACGGCCCCACAAGGATTTTTTGTTATTTTTGTGCTAAAAGTCCTATTTTTAGGTTCCAAAAATCCTAAAATGTTAAAGTTAGGTGATTTTAGGTGAGGTTAGGTTAGGTTAGGTTAGTTTAGGTTGTGATTTTGTAGTCCCCACAATTTCAAATGGCCTCACAGTATGATTAATTGCACACTTATGGCCCCACAATCAGGTGTGTGAATACGAGGCCCCAAAAATATTAGCGGACAAGGTTGTGTGTGTTAGTATGTTTTTAAAAAGCGTAGCTTTGCTTACAATAAACGTGGAATACTATATAAATATGTACAGCGTTAATCGAGGAAAACCAAATCTATGACTTTTAAGCATGAAAAAATTAACTTATCAATCTACCTCAGTTGGTTTCCAATAGTAATGTACAAAGATAGACAAAACAATATTTAAGCCCCAAATTTGTAAATTACACTTTTGGGGTTTAGATATGTTATGTCAAATATTATATTCATAATCAACTGTAGAATGTTACGGAGCATTGAGATATTAAATACAGTGTCCATTTATGCTTTACATTAGGGGTAAAATTTAATTTATTTTTAATATAAAATGGGAAACTTAAGTAGCACTGAGAAACGATCCATTGTAACATACTTATTAGCTCTCTGAATCAAAGAGGCTCCTATATCAGAACTATTATACCGGCGTAGTTATGAAATATGTAAACCCAAACAGATTTGTTATCATTAGAGGTATAAATGGTGATGTTAAATACAACATGAGATTAAATACATTGTTTTTACTAGCCTTTATTTCCACCCAATTTAAGTTCGATTATAAAAGTTTATATACTTTTATGCACAGAATATTATTAAAGTTTTCTTGATATTTTTGTAAATCTACACATGACCAGGGAGTTTTAATATTACAATATTACCACAATATTTCTAATGGTCTCACTCTACATTAGCATATAGCTCATTCAATTATTTTTAAGTTTTAGATGTTTGTAGATCTGAATTTGACATTTTTTTGACCTTAGGTACATTACGTGGTAATAGTATGTTTATATTTTCCCAAATAAAATGCCTCCAACTTTTCAATGATTCCCAAGAAACCCTTTAAATTTAAATCCTCTAATAATGCTTAGTCATAAACTGAATGTCTTTCCATTCCCAGAGGCAGTAGTCTCGTCGTCTTGTCATGGTCGCCGTGGACCATCGTCCAGGGGTCAAAGGTTAGGCACATTCTATGGAGAAACTGGCCAATAAGGTTTCACTTGGGATTAAGGTCAGAGTAAGAGCCTGCACTTGACCTCCAGAGAACGGTGGAAAGCATCATATCGAAAATGTCCTAAGTGACCAAACTTGCAAACTAAATGAAAATGCATCTTTCAGCATATTTGACTTTTGTTTGTAAACAATGATACATCCATTCACAAACAATGTCCTCTGAATAAAAGAATATTAATTTTCACTACACTACTATGAAATCGCCCGTTTTCGATATGTGTTCATCACCTACGAAAATTCATCATCACGCGTTGTTTACTGCGAATTAATAATATTTTCTACGGATAAGTAATGTTTACTATGTTTCATTTTCCTGATGTAATTTATCAGCTGACTTCAAAGCAATATAGTAAAAAATGTCGCTCGAAACGCGAGTGATAGTGTTTTTCATATTCTAGACCGTATGATATGTATTTTAAGTACATTTCCCTTTCCACTCTTGTCGGTGTAAAAATTAAATTCATTAAATTTCTGTTTTAAGTTATGATCTCACATTAACAAACGACAGTTAATTGACAAATAGAATATGTCTGGTAACTAATATGAATTAGTATATTAACTATAATTTACAAAGAATTAATACACGTTTCTTTTATAACTCTTGTTTGCCGAAATCGGCTATCACACGAATCTGATTATAAGTAAATATATTTACGCCAAGACAGTACCCCTTCGAAAATGAAAGAATGGTAAAACTGAAATATTTTAAAATCCTTTCTTTTTGTAATTTTATGAGTAATTACGTAAAATAAGTAAAAAATAAAAAAATTCTCATCTGAATTCATATGTGAGTGTGTAAGTACCATGTGACTTTTATGTGTGGTGAAATAGTACCATTTTGAAATTACTGTAGAAATGATACATAGAAATTGTAAATATAACAAGCTGTACTATTTATTAAATGTTTAATGTTGAATTATTGATTTGAAACTAACGGATTATTCAATGATGTTTACATCATTGTTCGGTATGTTTGCTTTTACGATTATAACGTGGGTTCATACCTATGATAAATTTTGAATTATATCTTAAAATAATTCCTGGAAATGAAATGTGTGTAATAGTTGTTTCAGAGCTTTGCTTTAATCGCTTGGATAAGAACAGTTTTATCCCATATATAGATATAATAACGAAACACACCATACACTTCATCTTACACTTTAAATTTTCAACCAGAGAGCAATATATTTTTGTTAGATCACTGTTAAATTTACATTTTGCAATCCTGTTATGTATATTTTCATACCTTCATACTTCATACCTTCATACTTTCATACTATGACTTGTTACACTTTATAAAGCAGTCAAAACATATAACCCCCACCCCTTGTCTTTTTATATAAATTAATAATAAAATAATATCCGATAGTAAAAATAATGCGAATTCAAAAGACATTTTTGTGATTTGTTTTCAAAACCGTTGTATAACAATATTAATACTAACTGATATAACAAAAAGGTATGTTTTAAATAGTGTAATTCCTTAAATAAACTGCTTAGTGAGCAAGTCAAACGCTATTATTGGGCAAGGTAGTTATTGCAGAATATTTTCCTCAGAAGAGTTTTTCTTAATTTCTTTTATAGATGACCCAAACAAAATTAATTCTCTTAATTTAAACGTCTTCGCAATTTATATCATTCATTTAAATATTTCGAATTTATTAATGTTTTAGTTCAATATAAATTGGGATCAATTTTATAAACGTTAAACAGAATCTTTCTTTTTATACTGCACATTATATTCCGTAAAAAAAAGGAAATTTAGACCTTTTATAAATTCAAGCGGATGTATTTACGCTTAATAAGAATTACTTGGAAAACATAAATTAATGGAAAGCATAGATTTTAAAATAAAATATATTTAATAATATAGATAATCAAATATCTTTAGATTAAAAATAAACTATTAATCAAGCAAAAGTTAGCTCACATTTTTAACACTAATACATTTTAATATAATATAGATTAATTTTGCGATTTCTCATACGTTACTATTTGGATTAATCTATACGTTATTTTATGGATAATGTTGAATATAAATTCCAAGCGGCGAAACGAATCATGGCTTTAAACATAATTTTGAATCTTTTATGTTAATGGCAGAATGGCTACAAACAATACAAATATGAATACAGCTCAAAAGCCAAAGAAGCAAACTCATGGATAATTTATGTCAAAAGGGAATATTTACGCTAGCGAGTAATTCAAAGACTATTTTGTAGCTAACTGACAAAAGAAACTTACGTACTGTTCTGTACGTGTTGAAAACCCTTCAGTGGCACAGCTAACTGAAACGTATATTACAAACGTAGCCTAACGAGTTTGTGAACCATTGTTAGATCTTTCGTCTGAGTATTCTTTTAACTGCGATCCCTAACATACCTCCTGAATATTTTTTAATTTAGCAACGGGTTATTTAAATAGTATTCTTTAGAAGTTCCGGCCAAATCATTAGGCGGGTGGCGAAAAATGGAAACTCCAGCTGTATAAGTGACTTGATGTTAAAGACACCTTCGCTCCTCTACACAGGTAAGTAGTTGAACATATTTCCAATAGATAGAAACACATTTACTTGGCTATGTTTGAAGAACTTACTCAGCTGATTTGGAGAATATAAACAAAGAGTATAACTGTCTACAACTTCAAATGGGTAAATGATTGGCCAGAAACCTATTTTGAAGCGCACTCACTCACCCACCTAATGATTTGGCCGGAACTCTAAGAAATATTTAAGTAATATCTTTAAGTAGTTTTATCTTTAAGTAATATTTATTTATTTATTTATTTTTATTTATTTTTTGGTAGCCTACTTTGTCAAATTATATTTCTAGCTCCTAAAGTCTAAGCAAGATTCTGCAGTTATTGCAAACAATAAACTGTATATAATTGTTTGCAATCCTTATCAAACTATCTTAGTCATAAATGTAAAACAGATGTGTAATATTTATTACCTATAACGGCGATAATACTTTCAATAATATTTTCCTTCAAACTTCCCGCTCTTGTTTTCGGTGCCTTTACTGGTATCAGTAATACTCTTACTCTATTACTGATACCAGTAAAGGCACCGAAAACAAGAGCGGGAAGTTTGAAGGAAAATATTAATGAAAGGTCAGTGTAAAAATAAACGCTACGATCCCCTGAACTACTACCTGTTTTTTTGTGTGTACTATGATGATACAGTAGCATATAAAGCATCGTTTCTAAACGAATAACAACTGATTCTTTTGTAAGGGTTATTAACCTAAACTACTAATTTTGGAGCTAAGAAAGCGCAGGCCACCTAGTTATCCTACGAGTAAAATAAACAATGCCGAATAAAATGATCAACACCTCAATGCTCCATCCAATATTAAATATGAAAAACGACTAAGGCGTCACAAGTAAGAAAATTACTTTGAAATTATGTGAAATATTAATAATGAGCTAGTAGGTTTGACTAAATGTGATACAGTTACTGATTGCAAACCCTTCAACACTCATTAATTCGGACCCTACACCGTTAAAAAAATGTAAATATTCATAAGTAACCAACCATTTTAATTACGTTTGCATCTTAAATATAAAGTAAGATTTCATTTATGATTTTATGAAACGTTATTACCAAACCTAACGTACTTAACTTAATCTTTGATTCTAATACTGTTTGGACACCATAGTGCGAAAAAAGATAATTCCTACACAAAATAACGGTTGTAACTTAATAAAAACCATTTTCAACAAACTTTACGAACATAAATTTGGATTAAATTGAGGGGAAAATTTTAATAACTTAAGTTCTTTGGCCAACTCAATTAAAGGTGATTATTTATTCTGCCGAACACGAAGCTGCCTCATTCAAGACTTTCCTGCGATTCTTTTTTCGAAAAATGTTTTTTTATATAAAAATAATGCAACATTTTGGAGAAAATTGAAATCAAATAATCCATTATCAAAGATCTGTGAAACATGAGGTTTAATTACTATAGTTGGTTTATTTTTATTTCTAAGATCCTCATTCCATTAAAATATAAAATGTAATTTTTAAAACTAAAAAGGTACAAATATAAAATAATATTTTACTACAATAGCATTATTGATTATATTGTTCTTATTTCAAAAATATTTGTTTTATTTGATTAAAGGATAAAAAATGTTACATAACTCCAGGCATACATATAAAAATAATATTCTATGCTAAATTAATTTTCTATGAAATAAATTGACATCAACTACTCGTGATTTTTAAAATACTTACCACAAGTAAGATATCATTCTTCGTTGGAAGGTTTCCAATCGGCTCAGGACCAGATCACGTCAGTCAGAATCGAAGCTCCGTGTCTCATAATAATCTTCATTCAAAACTCTATTTGAATTCACAATAACATTTTGTAACAATAAAAATAAAACACCATTAACATTTCTTTGCTTGAATTCCTTTTTGTTGCAAATTCACTGTATCTTAAAATCTTTGCTTCTATTTTGGCAGCTTTTTGATGTAATTATTAGGATAAATTATTTCCTGTAAAGACTTTTTTGTACCGGCCGTTAAAAATGAAATAGTTTATTAATTAGCATTTGTGTGGTCTTTGCATTCACTTCATAAAATAATAGTATATTTCATTACAAGGACCTAAAGTGACGCTTTTCGTACAAGGTCAAGTTTTACAACCGAGGCTGTAAGCCGAGGTTGAAAAATGACCGAGTAACGAAAAGCAGCTTTAGGTCCGTGTGATGAACTATATTTTTCGTTATATTGCTCAATACAATACGTAAACTACTTAAGAAAACCAAAATGTTACAGCTTGTTTACCTTTAAAGATGCCTTCAAAAGATGCCATCGTCCTGTTCTTGCTATTTGAAACAATCAGCTGATTGTTTCATTTGTGTTAGGATAGACTGACAACAATGAACAACTATCGACGTATCGAACGCATGTAATAATCGATTGGTGAAATGAGCGAGTTTCACAAATTGATTAAACTGACAACAATGAATGTTTCGATTATTTGTAATCGAATGAATATTGTTCGATTATTATGACGTACTCGGCACTTTTTGACTTTTATAGTCCTAGGACTAGAAAGAGTCAGCTGGTATCGAGTACATCAGCTTTTAATTCCTAGGAATAAAAAGAGTGTATTTAGGTCCGGAAAACATGCATTAAAATAGTAGTTTATGCAACGATTGTATAATGAATGCCTTTAAGCCACGAGTGAGATGTAAGTTAGAACACGAGCGAAGCGAGTGTTCTAAATATCTCACGAGTGGCTTAAAGGCATAATACAATCGTTGCATACACTATTTTATCTACGACCAACAATATACGACAAAATTTCCCCCGAAGTACAAAACTCATGACTTTTACTAATGATGGAATAGGTCAACTAAAATTTGAGGTTAGGCAAATAAGCAGACTGAACCATGAATCGTTGTGGAACAATCAGCTGATGGGATAAGTAAACTCAAACATGAATCGTAATGCAACAATCAGCTGATGTGCGAATTGCGTAATTGTTATTATGACACTACTTCCGTCAAATGCCGAGCTCTCATTGGTCTAGAACCAGTACTCTAAAGTGACTCCAGTACTCTAAAGTCGTCATTAGAGTACTGCTTGGTTTTTGGTGTTTTAATGTATACCATTATAATGTTTATTGTAATACCATAATTGGTGCTTATTGCAATGGTCGTAGATAAAATCTGTTTTTGAAGCAGTATAACGAAAAAATCATAAAATATCATACCTTAATAAAATTTCTGTATTATAGATGATACCATTATCCGACAAGGAAAGGCAATAACGTAACTTTTTTGTGTCGAACAACCCAAGGAAGTTGCGTCGGGTTGGGTGACATAATTCAATACATTATTATATTATAAATAGTTCGTTTTCAATGATGATTGAATAGTTCATCCATTTATAATTGATACGAAAGTTCGAAGGAACTAATAAGCAATGATGTTTGAAAGACTTAATTATTAAAGAAGAAGGAATTTTGCTAAAGTTGTAAAATTTCATTTTGATGTCAGATTTCATTTTGATGTCAGATTTCAGATTGAAGTTGGATCATGTATCCTAAGGTGTCCACTCTTCACAAATGTTCCTACAATTAAATTGGATTCATAGTTATAGAGGAACAGACCAGCCTTGAAGAATGTAAACTGGGTGGGAAGTTGCCAGTCTTTTACCGTACCGGCAAGACAACATCCAAGTAAGTAATCTATAAACTATATGCTAAATGGCTAAATTCGTTTGTCTAGAACAAAGGAAGACAATCAAATTGATAATATTTAAATAAATCACGTAAATAATATTTAAATGAAATACATAAGATTTCACAAGTATAGCTTAAGAAATCTCTCTCGTTCTTTAAACGTAAACACAAAATAAAATATAATACGGAATATTAACACACAAAAGTTGCGGTGTATGCTTCAAAAGTGGTTGTTTGCGCAGCAATGTAAATCAAAGTTATGAATACATTAATTGAAGCCTTTGATGCCAGTGAGAACTCATATGGATGTAAACACTGAAAGTGAAATTGACGTGGGGAAACTTTGTAAGTCCACCCATAATTGTTATGTTTATTTATTTATTTTTTACTACTCAATAAAGTTTATTTGAAAATCATCATCCAACGTAAACAAAAAATGATGACTTTGGTCGTTATATTCTCTTGTGTTTTTATTACATTTTTTTACCTAAGAACTGAAAATAAATAAACGTAAATATAAGAAAACCCCGTAATATTATGCAAAAAAAAACAAAAAAAACTACGCCTCAATAGCATAATAGCAAAGCTGTTACATTAAGTTGTTTTGATTATATTGAAAAATAAATACTATTTTAAAACGCCACGTTTGTTGCAAAAAAGAAATAAGGAAAAAATAAACTAACAACGTCCGAAGAAAAATATAGTTATACCTTTGAGATAATGACTGAGAAAGTCAAATGAACCAATATGTAATGCAGAATGTAATGTGTAAAATAGTTAATCAATGTATGAATAATGTTAGAATTTATCCTAAAAACAATATAATTAAAATATTATTTTTGAAAGAATTTTACAACTATATCTATTGAAGTAATAATTAATTTAAAATTTTACTAGTTAGTATTTTAAATTTTAACCATACACCTACTATCGCGGATTCTAGTTCCCAAATTATTATGCAACCCTTTTAGAACACCCTGGATAGTGAACTTTAAATTTTGAATATTTGCCAATGGTTGAGGACACTACAGGGATTTAGCTGCAGAGAGATAAACGGTATTGAAATGTCATTTTCAGCGCATCTCAGGAGCTCTTCAGTCGCTTACTTGTGTATATCCAATTATATTGAACAAGTGTTCCATGAAGAGTTTCCGCTTGGAAAGAAAATTAATAAACAGAAGTAACAAGGGTTTACTTAGAGGGTATACTGTCTCAAATATTTTTCCTATGAATAATAAAGTGCGTTATTTTTTTACAAAATTAAAGGATGTAATGTTTCAAATGTGAGAGTTCATAAAGATATCAAAATAATTTGTACATTTTTTCTTCAATGTACAACTCAATTTATTTCCAATGTGATAATGGACATGTTTTATGTAAGGAAAACATGAAACATGGACCCTGTATACGGACATATTAAATGTACAACTATGGATGGAAGGAGTAAAGTAAATATTGAATCTGAACAACTTACCGGTAATCGAAATGTCGAGTCATGATACTCACTTGAGCCTTAAGCTGTATTGTAATATCTGTCACTGAAATACAAGTTTGCCTCAATTTGTGTGTTTGGAAACGCACTATAAAATATACTACAATTTTCTCTTGATTTGAATATAGTTGAAAACACTATACGGTACTTTATTTAAACAAGTAGTAATCTGTAGTGTATTCAGTTAACTATATATTTATTGTGCAATTATTACTTGCTGTAAACAGTATTTGAACTTCATTTTAATCGCCTATAAATTTATCAAAACCACAACAGAATCTAATTTTTATTGATGTGTTCTATTTTCCCAAAGTATTTTCCCGTCTCATTCGTAATCCATCTGGCAAAACTCCGCTTATCTAAAAACCCGTAAATTTCGTGAATAAAATTGCAAAGATACATCGTACAATTTATACATTATAAATTATTTACTGTTTAAAATCTACAACACAGACTGGTATAAAACTAGCCAAACTGAAAATACCGAAGTGGGAAATACAGACATTTGCATTTGTCCAGTTGATATAAATAATATTAAGTCCCTTAACAATTCGCCATCGTAAGGTCCGTATACAATTAACGCTAATCCCTCATAAGGCTGTGTTTATTTATCGCCCTTCCCCTAATCACCACCTCTAATCTGGGATAATGCCTCGTAGCTTATCTTCCCAATGATCACCACTTAATAAGAGGTGTCCCTGTCGATACTTTCTTTTTTATATTTATGCGTCTGGCTTTTTCTAGTAATGAATTGTAAAGCTTTTTTTGTGCTATTAGAAAATGCTTTTGCTACTTCCTTCATGTTTTAGTAATCCGTAGCCATTTTTGTTGTAATTCAGGACATTTAATTAGTTATTTTTACTTTCCTTGTTTTATGAAAGATTCCATAACTCTCAGTTTGAGCAGAGTAATTGAGCGATTTGTTATGATTTCATATTTTAGTAATCCACAGCCATTTCTTTTGGTAGTCAGGACTTCCAATTAGTTATTTTTAATTTCCTTGTTTTATGTAACGGTTCATAACTCTCACTGAGAACGAGCATAGTAATTAAAAAATTTGTTATGATTTGCAATTATAACTGTTGTTAGTGTTTTTTTTTATAACCTTGTTCTATTGCTGATTTAGCTCTTTGGTGTTGGTCTAACCTATAAAAGGATTTTATTTGGTTATTCTTTTAAGAATCTTTATTTTCTGGAAATTTACAGGAATTGACCAGCCATGTAAATTTAACATTTTTAAAATCTGGAAAAAGTCGTAAAAGTAGATTTGAAATTGATTTGAAAGAAAAACAAATATACGGCCTATAGGTTTATCATTAATTTTATGTAAAACCAAAGATACAAAGACACTAACGTAAGCCGTAAAAACGTCATAAAGCACGGGTTATAGACAATTACTCCCAATCCTCTTAATTGGCAGTTCACTGAAAAAGTCTTCCGAATGGCGCCTTGAAGCGTAAAAACCAATTGTGACGTCTTAACTCAATAAAGTTTTCATTTAATTGACTTGACGTGCAATAACGTTGAATTATCCCGATAATTGAAGAAAATGACAGCTACGGCTTAGACTCTGGTTCTAGTTAAAGCTACACGGAAGTGAAAGTTTTTATTACAATAATCAACACGTATACACTAGCCATTCTAAATCTGAAATGTTTTAAAGATCAACAACAATAGTGAAATGTTCAACTGATTGGTGGCGGTTGGTAAAGTTCTAAGTATCAGCTAAAAAAACTATGCATTAAAGACATGATAAGAAAGGGTTACCAATTGACCACTTTATTGTTATAGAAGATAAATTTCCCGACCAATTCTCTGAGGGTCAAGTGTAGGTTGTTACGGCAAAACCTTATTGTCCGGTTCCCCAGCATATCGTCTCTTGACCTTTGCCCTATGATGACGGTTGATGCTTGACCGCAACCACCGCGTTATGACCAGGTAAGAAACGGAGCTTATATTGACCACCGTTGTCGAGAGTAGAATTTTACCGAAACAATTGTAATATATAAGAGGATGTAAACATTTATAGCCCATAAAGCTATTTCGTGAAAACCCAAGATATCGTCTAGGCTCAGAAAGAACCTTCTCCTCGTTCCTTATGTAACAAGTAATGAAAAATGTATTAAAAATATTTATATATATATTTTTAATCACAAAAAGTCATTGCAATAATTCAATATTATCATCAAAGCATTTTTTTTTAATAGTAGCCAACGTTCTTCCCCCATCAGTAAATAATATGACTATATTAACCCAGATTGTGAGTGCTGATGAAAGCTTTGAGCTGTAAGCGATGTCCCTAAATATAACAAAAAACTAATTTCTTTGATGACAACATTTAATTGTTTCAATATTAAAAAAATTCAAAACTGAGTCTATTTAAATAAAAATTTCACTAATTTTTCATCAGTAAAAAGGATCAATGTGTTGCCGAGCGATTAATAAAATACGGTTGCTTTAACCACTTGTATTTCCAAAGCACTATAAAAAGAAAATAAGCAGTTAATTAAAAATAAGTTTATGTTTAAAGAAATAAGGAGTAACTTTGGTGAGTAGCTTCATATTCTGAAACTGTTGGTTATAAAGAACTCCATTAACATCACTGAATTTCACAAAAATCTTAAGTTTCTATAGGAGAAGTTAACATTAAAAACCCCTGTTTTCAATAATGGCCCATGTTTAAGCTTATGTTTGAAATATAATTCATTGATGCGATGAAATAAAGAGAAATCCAATCCTCCCACGACAGTGGCTCCGTTCACTCACTTGTTGATTGCCACGAGCAGATACAATAGGTGCTGAGACGTCACTTACAGATACCGCTTAGGATTTTCAATATTCAAGACCGGATGGTGGGGGAATAGTTTAACAAGTGTTTTTAAGAAGTAATGACATTCTAAGTATTGCTATTTTCAATCTTTGTAAACTGTGATGTGCTAAGTAATATTCAGGAGCAGTCAAACACGGACTATTTGTAATTGAAAGTTTTTAAATGGTAGGTCTAAATGTATTGAGTTTTCAAATACAAAGGTAAACGTATTTAATAGTTTATAGCTTTCCAACATGTTGGTACTGGGTTATACGTGTTTTGGAGAAGTTAATTACAGTTTATCTACGTACAACTTCGTATTTTTTTACAAAATTCATAATTATAATTCAAACTTAGTAAATATTTAAAACAATTTATTTAAAATATTGGCTCACGTTGCGTTGGTTGTGGAGAATACTAGAAACTTTATAAATATCTACGCATTACTTCTCTGAATTGGAGGTGTGATTATGTGATTCAATTTAGTTACAAATATGTAAATATTCATCTTAAGATTTACACGTTTAGCTTTACATATTACTAACTTAAATATTTATTTGTATTGAAAACCTTCTTTGTTTACCTACATATATAGATTAGGATATCACTTTTCTAAAGAATCCAATATTTTTAAGTTTATTGGCCATTGGCCATTGGTCATTGAAAATATATTTTCTTGATTGTGTGAGTGTACATGCCACTAATTTCTAAATTAATAAATTTAAATTAATTTAATAATTGATAAATATATATTTTATTTAGCTCAAAATATTTTGTGTCCTTCAAAGTATCAATCGTTTTTATCAAAGCATCAACTTGCCAATTGGTGATATCAACTTGCCCCGGTATGGGTTATTTCGATATCCATTAAGCTGATATATTAAAATTCAATAAGTTATTAAATAAAGTCTTAAGTAAAATAAAAATAAAGTACATGTAGGCAAAGGTTTAGGCTTTCAACCTAATATATTTATAATAGTAAGGCACGTATGTAAAAGACGTACGTGAATTTTATTTCAGGCTATCGATATATCACATTGCCGTCATTTAATTAAAAAATATTTTTATATTGGTTGTTGTTAAACTATATTTAAATTAAATGATAATATAAGAACATTATCATTTTGGTTAAATAGAAAATGACTTATGCAAATGACGTATCAGTGCAGAAGTTAATGCGATAAGTTTTAAAACTAGGTCAGTACATGGGTAGATCCTAGCTGGTGATATCAAATCCCTTTATAAGCCGATTTCAAGTTAGATGCTCGGCCAATGGCCAACCAGCGATGGAATATTTCTTATCCTTTTCGGGTCGCATACAGTAGTAAGGAATTTCAAATGTTTGATTTTTTATATTTCTTTACAAAAAGAAATAAGGTGTCATGTAGTAGAGGTCTTTACAGCTTGTAAATAATTTGACTTCTACCCAAAACGTATAAATAGGGTAGTATATTTAATGAATGTATATTAATGAATATAATATATTTAATGAATATATGAATAATATATTTTATGTTCAGTGTTATTTAATGAAGCTTTAGTACCGGGTTCCAGTATTTTATAAGTAATGTCGAGTCGAATGATATTATTCTTTTAAACTGTTATTCTTTGCTATCTAAGCTGTTGTATGTAATTGTCTTTTTTTGATGATTATAATTTTAGAACACCCTTAATCTTAAATTGTAAAATAAATCAACAATATTGTTAGATTTTAATTTTTTATTTCGGGAGCATTTTAAAACATTAGTTTATATATATGTACAGATTATAATGCAATGATTCTCATGTTTATGATAAAGACAGGTTTGAGATCTGAAAGTATATTTAACTTATTTAAAACACAGAATTTAATATCTTATATATAAATGAATTATTATTACAATTCCTAAATAAACAGAATACACCGTGAATTTGCGTTGGAAATATACATTAAGTCTATGATCATAGAAAATATTTAATGTGAAAAATCATACATAATAACCCATTCATCCTCTATATGTTACAAAGGCCTCAAAAATGTATAAAATTAATCAAATCTTGGAAGTATTTTTTTGCAATTAAATAGTTTTGCATCCAAAATACTTATAAAATCTCAAACGGAAACCGTTATTGTAATATTCAAGCCCTCCCTTACGTGTCATGTTTCCGAGAATGTTTAAATTGAAATGTAATATGAAACATTCCTTAATGGCCTCAGTGCGATGAAAAAGGAATACAAATTCAGGGACAGCGGGATTCGCATTGCCGCAGACGTTATTGAAGTGTGAGGAGTTTTAAAACCAAATATTCCTGAGTTCTAACAAAATCTAATCTAAAAAATCTAATAAAATCCAATAACATGTAATAATTTATTTTAAGTTTGTAGTTGTGGGCATCTGTGAGATTGCACGGAGTGGATGGACGGTAAACTAGGGTGTTTAAAGTTATAGTGCTGTGAAACATCTGGTAAAGCATTTTTATACATATTATTTTATTAAAATATATTTAATTATAATTTTGATGTATTTGATAATTCACACTATTATATTGTATATGTTATTTACAAACCATTTGAACAATACCTTCATATACTAAAAATCAAAGACAACTAAAACTGTAGCACAATTTTACGAAATCTGCCCTTGTCTTTATTAACGACTTAAATAAGATTGGAACCATTTACCTTTGTCATAGAGAAGTATGGAAATACAGATAAGGAATAACATGCCCTTTCTTTTCGAAGTTTTAATACAAGTTTTCATGAAAATAGTTTCGAGAAGTTTGGTACAAATCACAAAAAAAACCTCTTAGTATGTATTATATGTCTTAGTGTGAATTGTAAACAACTATGAAATTCTAAATGCAAGGGGCAAAGAAAATTACTAGTCTTACTATTCTGGTAAGAAAAACATAGTAGAAAGAACAATTTGTTTTAATGTTCAAAGCTTCTATCTTGAAATTCTACGTATAATAGAAAATTCAAAACCTTTCAGGCAAACTGCAAATTGAAAAGCTAATCGACAGAAATAGGCCTCACCAAGTAAAGATTACCTTCGGAGTGCTTAAAGATATCCGAAACGTCAGGTCTAACGGTGTCTCCGTTCATGCTTAGTGGTCCTGACTCATTTTTAACGCAACGTTAAAATAACAACTATGAAACTTGGAAAATATAATATTATAGTTAATATCTTGTCTAGAGTTGAGAACAATTATTTTTATATACATTAAAAATATAATTTCTAGTTACTTTCAGACATTATTATTATTTTTAGGTTGTTATATAGTTTCACATTACTTCGCTACTAACTGTTATGTACAGGAACCCTCTTTCAAACAGGTTATAAAAAAAGTTAGTTCAACATTTCGTAAAGCTGTGCTACAGTTTTAGCTGTCTTTGATTTTTAGTATGTGAAATATTGTTCAGATGCTTTGTAAATAACATGTAAAAAGCATATAAAAAGTTAGTTTTGAAATGGATACATAACATGATGATTTGCTCAGTTTTCCCGCCAAAAGTATTATTTAAAACTGTACTTTATCTATAGCATATATCTTTTAAATACAAATTAAACACCAATTACAGATGAAACTTGTTTTGTGATTCTTCATCAGCAATGTTTTTAGGCCATACATAAGATAAAAAATCTTGTAAAATCCTGCTTTAACGGAAGGAAATATTACATTTCAATGGAATTCACGTACGGCCCAGATACGTGCGGTATTAAAATTTATTTATCGTTGGATATAAGGAAAGATAATTGAGGTAACAGGGCCGGAACAGATTTTTCATATTTCCAAATAAAAGGATTCATATAACAATAAATTTTAAGATGAATAATAAAATAAAATTCAGTTTCAAAACAGATGAAATAATTTTTTTAAATAATAAGCGGTGGTTAAAAATGTTTTTTTACTATGTTATCCTATTAAATAGACCCTCATTTTAATATAAAACCAATGGTCCTTATTTATTTTTAGAGTTGCACAATTAATAGGCCCCTAAGTAAAAAATTTTTATTTTAGTTGTTTGAGTATAGCTCACATACTATGTAGACCGTAACAATGACCATTACGATCAGCATGACAAATGTGTTTTTACAACAGTAACGCAGCTAATTAGAGTAATTTTATAATTTCTTTGTAATATTTTAAATTTTGATGTTGCCAATTATGCGCTAACATAGATTTTAGCCACTTTTTACAGCTGCTACATCTGTCACCTCGTCATATGTTTCCGCTCTCAACTTGGCGGGAATGCTCTGAGCAGATAACACTCTGGGAGGGGCTGCCCTGAGCGATACGACGTGGTGGCTACCGGACTGGCTTTATAGCCGTCTTGGGACGCCGTGTCGTATTTTTTAGACAGACCCTTACCCCACAGGACCGTGGCGAAGGTTGAAAATACCCACAATATCGTAGGGCCCCCACCCCCTATACGAATATGACAAATATTATGAACTTACTAATTTGGTTAATTAAACAAATTGAAAAATAGCATGTTTCTTTACGTATTGCCTTGCTCTACAAAACTTTGCAACTGTTCAAATGGTGTAAAGGTATTTCGAGGCGATGATCATTGTTGAAATTGAATTAGATTACGTTAATAGTAAAAAAATCATAATTTATTTGTCAAGTCTAAACGACGTACACTTAAATTATTGATGCATGTAAATTAAAATTAACATTTGATTAAACATTAGCCAGTTAAATGTTATTTCAAACATATTCAATAAAAAATTGGATATTTGATGGATTTCAATGAAATGATATTATTTATTACAAAATATTTATTTAAAAGAGGAGTTCACTTTGCTCCTTCTTGTATCCATACCACTATAGTGGTACGGATGGTGACAAGAATAAAAGTAGGAAGTTTAAAAAAATAGTAAAATGAAATTTCCCATTTATGTTTTTAATAGTATAAGTTTTCATCATAAAGAACAAAAGTGGTATTTTTTTGGTAGAATTGTGTTTTTATTTTCTTAATAAGCAAGGCACAGCCGAGCTTTTAAAAACGATAAAGTACCAAGGACTAACTTTTTTCGTATGTAGAGGAACTTTTGTTATCATACTGCGAAAATAACTGTTTGTCGTTGACATTCTTATCATAAGTTAATTTTTGAAGCTACAACGTAATTTACAATATATACATTTCTGTTGTTTCCAAACAACTTTTCAACTTGCAAACAACGACTTAAGCTCAAGGTTGATAAGAAGAGAAATGAATAATAATAGTACTCAGGTTATTTCAGTCAAAAATGTAAACAAATCGTGACGTCTTCAGTAGCCCGGAAAACTAACCTCCAGCTAGGAAAAAAGTTATCAATCTTGAACAATCTGAGGAAGCAATCTAGGAAGCTGGTAGGTTAGCTGTATACAATAATAAAGTGGATTCCTCGTTTACCTGACTATTTATTGGCAATAGCGAACCTGGTATAAGCTTATATGCAGGACGTTCATCACCTCAATTGTTATTTAAAATCATAAAAACTCAATACGATAGCATATAGATGTATTTTCCTAGGCTTGAAAGTTGTATCAAACGTTTATGGTGGTTAGTTTTGCGTTACCTGTATACAATCTGTACTAGTTTATAATTTTATTATTTATGTAATTCTGTAAAACTGTGTGTGAGTTGTAAGCTCACTTTATCTAAAAAATAAACCTAGGACAAACACGTACAATACAATGTTATGCGTATAAAGGCATCGTTTAAATATGTTCAATATGATTAACGTTTATTGTTATTAACACATATTATTATTATTAACGCATATTATTAAAGTGTTTTATGCCACTTCCCGGCAAAAATGTAAACATATTGAATTTAGAATTGAGGAAAATAATAGGTATCGTATTTTTTTTAATACTGTATCATTCCACAGAGCTCCAAGGTGTATAGTAATGTTGGTGGTTATGATTCCAATGAAATGAAATCCCATTTATAATAATTGTGGGCATTAGTTTAGTACGGTTCGTATTCCCAGTGCACTTGTATTAATCATAACAATAATAAATAAATAAACATTTGTTCATCCCATTATTTTGAATAAACATTATCATCAAAACCCCTTTTGGGAGTTTTAATTTTCCCAATCAGTGTGTATTGGTTTAGTTTCTTTATGACTCATTTATTTTATATTTGTTAAAATATTTCTAAAACAATCACGTAACTTTTTTCACTAAAATGTAAAAACTTACTACTATGAAATGTACAATAAAACATTTAACATTATAATATTATAATTTAAAAAAAAACCTATTTGCTGCATTATTGAATCCTATATTTGCAGTGAAATGGTAAACATACACCGAAGATGTATGTAAGGGGTATTTACTTGGAGTTTATAACAGTAAAATCGCGTGTAAATCTCGGCAGATTCCGAGTTTTACGCTACCGTCGAGATTGGATCCAGGCGGCTCAGGTCCATCGCGTTTTATGTGTGTTGGGGGATTCAAGCAGTGTTGTTTTATGCTCCAATCAATGTTCCCCAAAATACAAGACACTCCGTGCAGCTTCGGTAGGGTAGGATCGAAGTGGACATCGCATACATAATGGTAATGTTTCTATTCTATCCTGTTGTTTATCTTTAAATGACGTTTACACATTATTCAGATAAAGTATCCGTAATTTATGACTATAACAAAAACCAAACACTGAGAGAAAAATCACAATCGGTTTTTTATTTTAAATGTATTACAGAGCACAAAAATATATCAATACAAAAAAAAATATTTGCACTAATGAGGAGTATTAAGTTCATCAGAAACATATCATGCACAAAATAAATCGTTGTTACGTTATGATACTCTTTGTGTTTACGATATTGGTAACAATAAATCGCTGCTGGGGATGGTTGGAGCATTGTATAAGGCTCAGAACGCTAAGACGCTGTGCTTCAGGGTATCGGGACAACTGCTGATATATTTCTGATCCCTTCTCCAGTAAGCTCTCGTCCCACGACTGGCGTAGTTTATTGTAAACAAGATTTATATGTTATCACAAAAAATTTTGATGGTTCTTATTGCTGGGATAAATAAGAACTAGAAATGTTGTTAAATTATTGTTAAAAATGATATTGTTCAAACATAAGTTTTCTTCAACTAATCATATTATTTTAGATATTACGCGTTTAATATGATATAAAACAGTTTTATATCATATATATAAATACAGTTCATCACATAATTTCAATGCATTTCTACATTAGATGCTCTGGAACAACCAAAGACTAGTTAAACTGCAACTTTGATGCCCCTGAAAGGATTTCTTTAATTATAATTTCTATACTCAGACACGGGAATACTGACCGAATATAGAATAGTTAGTTTTCGATTTCGGTTTTCAAATTGTTTAATTTTTCAAGAAAGTTCGAAAGAGATACAATTTCTGCACTAGGAGTCACAATAAAAGAATTAGAGAAAATGTACAACGTTGTGGGTGAATATCGTGCTCTACTGTACTACTGTAAAAGTACTGTAATACTCTGATTTTGCACGGGTAAAAAACCTTATACTGGAAACGCGAAATGTACGCAGAACAAAAACTCAGTGTTTTGCCTGCGACGTTACTTTTGCCAGGGTCAGTATCGAAAAAACACAGGACGTCCCAAGACACCCATAAACGGGGATGGACCAGTAGCCCTCCATATCTCACACGACCCTGCGGTGTCTCCCTTTTTCAGCCGAATACTCGCACGAAAAAATACACTTTCTTGTAAAAGCAGGTAATACGGGTGTTATAACAATCAGTGAGTGTGCAGTGCATGTCAAAATAAGTAAATATTTTACTCCGTTGATAAAATATGTCATCTTAAGACTGTGGTATACTACATCAATTGAAAAAAACAATAATAATAATCGAATCACGCTATAACAGAAGAAATAAAGGTTAGATTTACTACAATATGTTTACGTCATTAAAGTGCATTACGGGTAAGTATTGTAAGTAAATTCATGATAATTTCGTAAGGAAAACTAAGAAAAAGTCTTGTCAATGGGGCGAAACCAATAGAACTGAGGGAAGAAAACGTTATAATATGAAACGTTTATCCATCTATTTGTTCCTTACAGAAAATATATTTATATATAAGTTTATAATATTTGTTCTAAAGTATCACCCAGGAGTTTAATATTGAACCAACTAAATCTTTCGATAGTCAAGAATGTGTTTTAGCCGACAAAAAATTTCTTGAAAACTTAAAACAATATAAAGCACAAAATTGTAATATGTATTGTTTTTAGTTTATTTCTTTCAACAATTTTCTATCACATTTTCAGCAACATGCTCTTTAAAAATTTTATTTTTTATATACTTATTTTGAGTAAAGTTTGAAAAAATGAAAAAGATTGATAATTTTGACAAGACGCCTTTCTTTTATTAGAGATAAATGATTTTCGGCAAGATACGTAACAGTCCAGATTTTGGTAATAGCAAATATAACCACACATTAACTTTAATATTTTCTGAATAATATGCTCTAAATAAACCCTTGTATTTAACTACTCAATAACAATGACCTCAGATATTTAAGGTAATCACAGTAAAATGTGTTGATTAGTGTAAACAGTAGAACAAGATACATGATAAACCATGTTATCCTTTTACATATGCGAAGACTACAAAACAGTGTTTTCGAATGTTCATTTGAATAAAATAACATATTCGATACCGAATAAAAGCCAGGATATTGTTTCATGCTTGATTTTACAGTTGTTATGAACTGGTACAATTTTGTTTCAGATAAAAAGAGATACTCAGTGGGCGAAGGCTTATTGAACCGGGATCAGGAACGTATCAGCGACCATATCCTGATATCTCTTGTCAGCACTGCTTCTCAACCACCTCCTGCTTACACAATAACTTGGATTTTGCATTCGGTTGTTTCCACTGAATAAGAATCGTCATGAGTGTTAGTTGTAAATTTATATAATTTTATATCAACAGCAATACTGTTTGATCACTTATATTTTAAGCTATTTTAATTAAAAAATTAGTTTCATGTATTTGAAAGATGTTAGACCTTAGGAGAGAATGCAGATTTTAAATATGATGTCCTTAGAGAAATCCAATATATTCATTACTCGGTCAAGTTATTAGTTCTTACGTTAAGATAATACCATTTCCATCTGAGGTTTTATTTTTATTAGAAAAACACTGTATATTCTACAGTGTATTTAAATTTAAATTTATTGGTGTATTTAAATTCTTATGTTTTAAATGGCATAAGTTAGTTTTTAACTATCCCTCACACTTTTTTGTCAGATATTTTTATACACACCTTTTTTTGCAATACATGTTCTGTGAACATTTACTATTTGTGGCGTTTCTCAATGCTGCTCACAGTCAAATGGCAACTACAACTGATTTCAGATTATAGTATAATATAGCACGTACTACAAAACTTATTTATTTTAGTAAATATGTTGGTAAAAATACTTGTTTGCCAACATTAGCCCAATTTTAGATTACAGAAAGTTCACTATCTATTTATGGTCTAAAAAGTTATATTATCGTTTGATTATTGGTTCATTTGGTTCATTACTAATCAGATTTAGTGGAATAGAACAGTTTTACCGAACATCTTAAGAAATAAATACTGAAGGCAAGAAAACCATGGATCACGGAAGGTAAGGCCGTTCGTTACGGGAAGCACCGGCAGTCAATTGGAGTCACTGGGTGGTTAAATCGCCCATTCGCTTACAACTCGGCCAATTGAATTGGCAGTTAACTAGCATACCTTTTGTCTACTAGACTTTCATTGAATAGAACAATTATTTTAGCTGAAGTTTTAATGGCATTTTGATTGCCGGATTGGAGGCGATATGAATTAATGATTGATTTAACTCAATCCTTAAGAAAAAAAAGCCTGAGGGGATATAAAACTTTTGAAGCCAATGCAACTACGTTGATGGCCATTGATGGTTGGCGTAGGTAGATTATAATAGTAACCTTAAAACCTGTTATAACATGAAAGCCCCGCCTTTTTCTTTGAGATAAATATTTATATAAAGTCGTAAAATTTTTAGGAAGCACAATTTCCTTTATAAAACGTTATAAAAAACATAGTTTTAGTTTAAGATTGAAATTAAAATACATATGCACCGTATGTATACGGCAAGCATGTAGATTGGTAATAGCAAATCTACCCAATAACGGGTGTATGACGTAACGTATGTCGCTCTCATTTGCGAAATATCATAACTTTTTTTTGTAGTTAGCTGTTTTTTCTGATTTAAACAGCTGCTTCTCCCATAGGGACAGTTTATTACCACGACTTTGTTTATTTTGATTACAATTTTACCATCAAGTATCTCATTGGAACCACCTTTCTTTTCCCAAGACTTTTTTCGCATCAAATTATGCATCAGTTTTGTATACATGCGTTTATACTCGATTCCACATTCACCTTTCAGTAAAAGTCATATGGAGTATAGGTAAGGCTAATAGATAATAAATACAGGCATTGCGACCTAAACGTACTTTACTTTGCTATGAGTTAGGTCATGGATTAGGGAATTAGAGCCTTTCCCTAATTTATCTCTGCCCAAAACTATCTAAAAAATGTAGCCTTAATTAAGCCTTTCCCACCGGTCTCTTTATTACGTAAGCTTTCATTGGCCAAGAGCCCTTTTCAGCTTGGCCGGGTGGAGGTTTCAGTATAACATCATATTTTCTGTTGAAATAAAATAAAATTTGATGTAACTGACGACAGCATCCATCGGGTCTCCAGATGATGTCATCCGTTTATTATTTAACCTCCATTATAATTACCTTGGGATTAGTTCAAACTGGCAGTCAATGAGAACGCCTTCGATGTCTTGAAAGCCTTTGAGAACGTCTTCCTCATAGGATTAGCCCCCAGATAAAAGTGGAAATGAAAATGAGAAACTACCACCTGCATTGATGGTGTGATGCATGGTGAGTGCGGCAGATAAGTTCAGCTATTTACCACTGAAGGGTAGATACCCATTATTTTCCTGGCTATATGCCTACCAACTGTTTCTAAGTCTGGTTGATCTTTTTAATCCTTCTGGCTAACCAACCTATGTTTCCTCCCATTTTTGCTTAAACAGAAAGGTTCCATATTGTGTACATCAAAACTTTTTGATCGTTGGTGCGGGTACTCCGATATCAGATATCTGATACTATTAAAAAAATAAGTTGGAAATTAAAAACAAGCCTTTCAACGAAGTACTGAACCCAAAGTCAATATCATAACTTTTATCTCCTTTTGAAAGATTTTTTCCAAAATTTGTATTATAGTCTACATTTTTTACATTTAAAATAGAAGTGTTCCGTTTCTAAGTCTAGCTGGTGTCAGGTAGGGTGGTTTCGCAATGTCGTGTTAACTTACAAACAAGGCCTTAACTGGCTACTTAACTGGCCCAGGTAATGCGAGCGAGACACGAGACCCTACAACCACTTCCTTCGCAGTTTACCTGCAAATTTAACCTTTGAAAGAAGTAAAGGACGGGCTAACCCAAATTCAGCAAAAATAACAATGAAATAAATTCTTGATGAAACGCATTAACAATAAACGATAATATATTTTATTTTGGCCAGGTTTTGCGGCCGTAAAAAATAATCCTCAAACATTTGAAATAAAGTATTTTGCAAACATCTTAACGCTGCAAACATTAAATTATTAGTCACCACCGTGTAAAAAAATAGTTTAAAAATTTTCCCCCGATAAATAAACCATCCCTTACTATTTTTGAGCTAGTCAAGAATACTTAAACTGACTAGTTTATGTCGGTACCAATTCTGTACTGGTGACCAAAAATAATACTCTAATAAATGATAACATAAATTACCGTGATGAAATTACTCTGGAATGAATTAAACACCAATTGTATATTTTACTTTCTTTGCATTGAGTAATTAAAAAGTAAAGGTAACAGTCGTAAAAGGTTTTTATAATTCACAAATCATTTCACGCGTTCTTATGAAGAATCGTTAACAGCACTTCTTCCTCCATGTCTAATTAAAATGATCAAAGAACTGAAACCCTCATCATAAATTTTTGTAGCAGGAAATTCCGACAACAACGAAATATGACTACGGTGAAGTTTGCTTTAGATAAAAATAGAATGTTCCCAACATTTTCTTTTTTGTATGTTTTTATGTTAAAGGTATATTCTCCTTGCGGATCAGTTTCTTCAAACACGAAGGAAGCAGGATGAGTGTCGTAAAAGATAGAGTCGTGCATTTTAGCACCTCAAACCGCCGCCAATAGGTGGACTCATCTCTGCTGTTGACTTTAGATAGAGACGGAAACGTTCCCATGTACAGCGTTTTACACTCTTGTGAACTCACTTTACTACCCTGACTAGGTTTATTTTGATCACGATTTTACCATCTGGCATTTCAATAAATTCACTTCACTTCTTGAAACAAATTTAAAATGTGTAGTAACTTAAATAAATGATTGCAACCGATTAAGAGGTATAGTTTTAAAACTATGGATCAGATGTCCCACAAATCTAAATACTAAGTTAGAAATAGTAAAATGTATTACTTTTTCACTATATTTCTGCAACATAAATTCGATTATTTGGACAGTAATATTTTAATAATACTTTGCTTAGAACAAAAGTTACTTTACGATATATATTTCTCAATGAACATGTATTGAGGCATGTATTCAATGACGCCAATTCTTGAGGCCCAGTGCGGTGATGCGCGGTAGCAAAAACGGCTAGTGCGCATGCGCGGCAACGCGTCGCCAGAGCACTGCACTGTCATTCTGCTCTCAGCCGTCAACAATGGTGTGTCACTACATGTCGTCCTGAAAACATTGACCGACGGAACATTGACTCTTATTTATGATTAAAGTAAAATACAGCATAAGATTTAAGAATAATATTTCATTAGTATTTGTTAAATCGTCTTGATACTCTGAACAACGATTGACAGAGAAGCAGTAAATACGTGCGAGCTGCCGAATGTACCCAGCCAGGCTAGTACACCGTCGGCCGTCGCTGCCACTCCTATTCCCTTCTCCTCCCAGCTTACCCACTCCCCGCCCTATGCGCGGACTGGGCCTCAAGAATTGGCACAAGTTATACTTGGTGAGCTTTTTTGTTTACCTTCAACCAGAAGTAGCCAATCATTTCTGTATACATTCATTTAATGTTGAAAACGTTTAGCTCGTTCAATTCACTAGAGCACTATAATTCATACGTCAATTAAGGCAAGTAAAAATGTACGCTTTACAAAACACACTGGACATCTTTCAAAGTACATGTCTGGAAACCAAATCTCTCAACAAGCACAAGATGTAATTGGATTATAGTGTAGCTTAAATTGTCAACAATCAAATGAATTTTTCTTTTTCATAAAGGGTTTATAAATAGCAATTAAAAATACTCGTGCCACTGTTCTTGTTCCATTCTGAGGGATCTTGTGCCTTCTTTCTCTTTGGAACAAAACTAGTTTTCAAATGGACTGTGGACTACCAAATGATTCAGTCATCTCCCGCGCCCCCGGGATTATCGTGCTACGTCCCAGACACGCGCCCTGGAACCCACGGCTTCCATAACGTACAGACTCCTACAGGCTTGCATAACGTACCGTAACGTACAGACTCCTACAGGCTTGCGGGGGCTGCTGGGAATATCCTACACGACACTTGGTATTGTTTTCGTCTGCCTCTTTGCAACAAGTAAAAGAAAATGACGGGTATTTCCTAATATAGCAGTTTGACTCATTCGGTATCACTTGTTAGAATTTTAGGACAAACCAAGTGATTAAAGTTTATGGCCTAAAGATATTCTGAGAACATCAGCCAAACTTGACTTTTGTAAATTAGGAATTTGAAAAATAGGATTTACAATCATTACAACAATTCTGGTAATCAAAGAATCAAATAGCTCTAACTTGTATACATTGAATCAAATTAATTGCGCGTAAAATAAATACAAAGTCGAGTAATTGAGGTGTCCAACTTCAAACACGTTATAAAGTTTCTGACACATAAGACCTTTATGACTCTTTGTTACCATGCATCATGGAATGCTTAATATCATGTTTAATTACAACCTCACTCAAAGATATCTAAGTAGTCTGGAATAATATTTAACCATGACATATTGTTGTAATGTAATATTTCACTTTATGTAATTTCCATGAATTTGAAATATATATTTAAATTGTAGCAACAGTCAAAGAATATTAAAAGTATTTTAATGAATCATTGCATTTAGTGATAATGTAGTCCTCTTAATATTTCGTCTTACAGTATATACCGGTATAGACTAGACTGGATTTTTATGTAATGAGAACAATAAACTTGGCTTAGCAATAATTATATTATAATAATTCGCTAGCACATTGAATTATACATTTATTTAAAATCACTGATGTTGTTCTAAAACCTACAAAATATTTACTGCCTGATTCAAATAACTAGGCCCAGCTCACCAATAAGAATTATGTAACTTTTAACATTGATCTTGAGGACGGACTGGGCTAAGTTATTTGAACCGGATGGTTCATACGTATATTGCATATAATTCTTACAACCCTGCAATAATCATCAGTATCATATTCGTTTGCGTTGTTAATAGCATGTGTTGGAAATTGAGTGACGTACTCTTATAATTGTTTAAAAGCGGTTCTCGGCAAAGGCTTACAAATATTTCAGTAAATATTAACTCTTATAGAAAAGAGGTTTCTTGTTAGTCTGATAGTAAAGGCAAAATATGTAAAACTGATGGTCCTACAAATTCCCATGTAGTGTTTAAATGGTGTTTTTTTCTAATTTTTTATTAATTTGCTAAGATAAAGCCAATGCAATCACAGCTAGTTATTCGTATTGTTAATTGCTCTTCTCATAATCCTATCAGTTCCAATATTTGTAAAGCAGGTTTTACATTTTTATTTACAAAGCCTTAGTAAAATGTTATATTGCACATGCTCGCTTCGTAAAATGATAGGCACAAGATCGATCCTAAGCAAGATCCCAAGACGTTTTACGTAATAATACAAGGCATTTAACGTTTGGCTGAAACAAATAGGATAAGTTAAAAGCCATAACAAAACACAAACTAAAAAATTACGTAGATAGCTTGTTTTATTAAAAGCTCATTTAGTTATATGCCTTTATTAATCTTGTTCATCTTTATTTTATAGTCTAGCCAATAACCTTAACTATAAAATAACATTGTTACAATTTATTCCCTTAAATTATCGAGTTTTTCAAACCTCAACGGGCTATAAATATTGGGACGAAACATGTGGCTTTGAAGTAAAATCAATCTCTGACTTATGAATTCTTGCAGGGTAATTTTCCACCCTCGCCCCTGACAGAAGTGCTTTAAAAGAGGAAATAATTAATTTAACTTTTAAGAACTGAGACCCTTTTGCACAACTGCTTCAGAATAATTAACCATTAATCACTAAATAATTTCAAATTAATATTTAGATTTGCCAAAAACATATTCCTAGTAAAGGAGTAGATATTAAACTCATTTATATGATACTGAGTGTCACCGTCATGAAGTATTAAACAAGACAATTAAAATACGAAATACCGGGTGTCTCACCTAAAGTGAACCAATAGCTAACTTTTTTATTATAAATCTGACAAAGAACTTCTTATGGGGCACTTCCCTTAATTTTTAACGCGGCTTTTTGGAGTCACTTCGAAAATTAAAAATATGGCCGCCATTTTCCAATATGGCGGACAACTTTGATTTGTCTTATGGAACACCCTATATTTTAGGGCGTTTTTAGATTCTACGCTTAATTTTTGGAACTTTTTATTCTTTATAATTTTTTTCTAAACCCAATGGTTAAGGAGGTATGAACAGTTAAAGTTAGATTTTATCGCCTGTTAAATTGCATTGTGAAATTGTTGGTAGTCTGAATATTGAAAACGGTTGGGTTTGATAAAAGATACCAAAGAATAAAAGTGCTTAAAAATGTTAGTTTTGTTGAGGTTTAGTCATAAAATAATTTTTAGTCGAGATTTAATCATGGAAATGTGTTATTTTCAATATGATTTTAATCCATAAGGAATACATGAGATGGCACAGTTAAATGGACACAATGCATTTTAAATGGGGAAAAATCAAACTTTAACTGGTCATATCTGCTGAACCATTGGGTTTAGGAAAAAATTATAAATTATAAAAAGTTCCTAAAACTAGGCGTAGAATCTAAAAACGCCTTAAAATATAGGGTGTTCCATAAGAAAAATCAAAGTTGTTGGCCATATTGGAAAATGGCGGCCATATTTTTAATTTTCAAAGTGACTCCAAAAAGCAGCGTAAAAACTTAAGGGAAGTGCCCCATAAGAAGTTCTTTGTCAGATTTATAATAAAAAAGTTAGCTATTGGTTCACTTTAGGTGAGACACCCGGTATAATCTTTCGTAAAATTTTGGTTTTATAAATACGAGTTAGTTAGCGTAGCTTTAGTGGAATGTACGAAAAATAACGAAAAACGAATAATATAGTTCACCACACGGGACTGAAGCTGATTTTCGTTACTCGGTCATTTTTCGACCTACGCTCAAGAGCTGCGGTAAAAAAACTTGACCTCGTACGAAAAGCAACACTTTAGTCCCTAGTAAAGAAATATCTATTTCAGGCCTAGGGAGAAAATAATACTCTCGAGCCTTAAAGTACATCGAAACGCATGGTTTGAAATAAACATATTTTAACTCTTTGCCATTATTTATGTTCTTTATTAAATTAGCGGGTTGGATGGTTCTTAAAGATATATACTTTGTGTCGGCAAAAAATACAGGGTGTCTATAAAAGAACTCCGGGATTTCAAAAATTCATATCTTAATAATTGTAGAAGATGGCAAAATATAGTTAATTTCTCTGAAACGAGCAGCTCAATTCAAGTTTTACTCATAGCAATTGGGGGTGTTTTCGTCAAGAGATGGCAGCGCTGCGGAGAATTGATCTTGAAAAAACGTAGTGCGACCATCAGTGCTGTCTGGATTGCCACGCTAAGGCAACGCCGCAACTAAATGCTCAATGTGTCATTTAACTAGATACTAAATATGTTGTTACGGTACAAAGAAACTTTCGAAAATTCGTGATGTTGACTATCTCAGGCAACGATTAATCAATTCTGTGGTAACCGTCCCCAGACTAGGACATGGGAAGAGGTGGAATATCGTTACGATTTATGCCGTGCCATTAAGGGGCTCATATTGGACTTATTAAGGTTGCTAAAAAAACTTGAGAATGCAGCCTTTCGAATCAAGCATTAAACCACTATTCAAGTTTTTACATCATTAAAATATTTTGTCTCAAAACCCCAGAGTTCTTTTATAGACCCTTTCTTACATTAAATACACTATATTGCTCAACTAACTGCACACTGTTATGTGCGTTAAATATAATATTTAGAGCATATTATGACAAACCGTGTTAAAATTACATTGAACGGCCGTAAACGATAGTTTCCTTTCCATATTGGATCGCAGTCCTTGCTGACCACAGAGAGCATTGCGAGCCAGTTAAGACCGAGGGATATTGTACATCGGTGGCTGGCCTTGGGCCAACCATCCGCCTTGGAATCGGCTTATCAAGCGATCCGATATCAGCTCGTCGATCCATCCGTTTTATTTTACTTTTGTAACTTATATTTTACGTTTCACTAGAGGGATAAGCAGCTGAAAATCCAATCTGACAAGTTATATTGTGAACGGTTTTTGGTAGTTAAACCTTCTTTACAACTTATATTAAAACCGAGTACATAGTCTTTGCAACAAAGACGTTTGGGAATCCGAAGAAACACTTGTAATGTCGACTTAAAAAAAACAAACTAATAAACATGGTTTGTTAGTTTGTTTCAAAAGAACGTATTGTGCTTTTTTTTAATAAACCTCCATTGTAAAGAAGTGACTTGGATGGGGCCTTGACAATATGACCTTATTTAGTTCGTAGATATTGTAGGGTTGAATAGGCCGAGTTTAAAACTGAGCTTACTGGGGGGAAGTAATACGTAGGACCATTGACTTTGTATATAGACTTACGGATCAACAGTGCCTATTTCTGTATTAGCGAGAGTATGTAGTGGACATAGTTTGACAATGTGACCAAAATGATTAATTTCAGATATTTATTTATGTCTTCAAAACTTAATATGTCAGAAAACACGATTTATTAACTTCATGATTGCTCCTTAAATACAAAATCATCTAAATAAATTATAATGGAAGCATAATTACTAGTTGAATGCAGCATAACCTGTGGAGAGTATTGTAACTACGCCATCTTTCAAATCCGTGCAACAAAATAGTTACACTTTCTACAATGCCGACGAAAAGTCTCCTTCTGTATTTATAGACAATGGTAAGGTTTTGCCGAAAGCAACACAATCCTTTTCTAGTATTATAGTTCTATCATCAAAATCAGCTGAGTAAGCCAAGACAACAAATTTATGTCAAGCGTTTAATATCAAAATTACCTAGGACTTTTTATTTATTTATTTATTTTTTTGGTTCAACATTTTATTATAAGTGATTTAAAGAGAAAAAAATCTTAGTATTAATCCTAAAAATCTTTTTACCGAAGTATTCAAACCTTTTAATGTGCCTAGTAGAAGAAAAATTAATTAATTGTTAAAACTTTTTGCTGTTTCGCAACATCTGGCCTGGGGAGACACCGAACAAACTTTGAATCTTGATTAACATTTTGTAATTTTTCACACTATTTTTTAGTCATCGTTTTTAAAGTTTCGTTGATTTTGACTAATTTACTCTAGTTATAGTTTGAGCGTCTTCTTCTTAGTGCAAATAAAAAAATCTTACACAATTTGTTCGATTTATATCCATTTTTATTTTCTTATCAAGCCTAATGTGTCTGTATCAATCAAGACCTTATCTTTATTGATTGCATAAAAAAGAAGCAACTGAGCTATCTGATTTGAAACGTAGTTGACGAATACTGTTATGTGATGAGTATTGTTAGAAATACAGCTTAAACTGAAAGTAAATGTTTTTAACTAGTGTAATAATCATATTAACAATGGTTGTTTTATCTGTCCCTGAAATCATACATAATGTATCTAAGGTGCGTAAGTCATTTTTAACCAAGATTATGATTCCTTAGTTGTAGGGTTTTCGATTTTGAATTGGTCTAAATGTATTGATGTCGTTTTCAGAATCTTGAAGCTTCTGACTTCTCGGAAATAGTGCGAAGAAAATACTTTGTAGACAAAACACTCCTGCTTAAGGATCTTCTTATAGAACTAAGGAAAATAAAAAATGATACAAAATGTCACTTTTTGAAAGTTTTATCTCAACCGAAGTA
The DNA here is from genome assembly GCA_035578135.1 of Flexamia atlantica. NCBI lineage: Eukaryota > Metazoa > Arthropoda > Insecta > Hemiptera > Cicadellidae > Flexamia > Flexamia atlantica. The sequence goes on from JAQJVK010000012.1 coordinate 29,422,472, forward strand.
TGGAAAATCAACAAACTTAAACATGATAAAAAGGTTTTTTGGCATTTGCGTTGATGAAAATGGAACTCGTACGGAAGTAAATAAGTCCGACAATTTTTTGATATTTTCTAATAATAGCCTGAACGTATACAAAGACAAGGATTTTTTTCATAATAGTTTTGGAGCATATCCTGTTATATTAATAGACTTCAAGCCTCTCTGTAAAGTGAAAACATTTGAAGACTTACTAAATCACCTTAGAGGGATATTGAAAACAACATTTATAGATCACAGATATCTTTTACGAGCATCAGGTTTGTGGGATCAGCACTTTCATAAAAATAGTTTTCAAGTGTTTTTTGACGACAAAACTTTAAAAAGGCTTCAAGAGTACTCTTTATTTTGTTCATTTTCAATTTTATCAAAAATATTATACAGTTATTTCAAAAAGCGGGTTATTGTTCTTGTAGACGATTTCGATTCTTTTCAAGAGTCAGCTGCTTATAATGATTATTCTTTAAAGAGTGAGAAGAAGAAAATCACCACTTACATGGGGATTCTGTATAGTGATCTTTTGGTGTCAAACAAATTCTTGTACGGTGCTCTATTGTCAGGGTCGTCGAGTCTTGGAAAGTTGTACTTAAAGAAAGTCAGTCACAGTGAGAAGCCTTATACAGATATAACCGATGCGAGTGAGAGCCATAACAACACTTTGTGGAAATATTTTGGCCTTTCAAAAAATGAGCTTAGACTTCTCTTAAGCAGACTAATACATGACCCTAACAAGGTAAAAGATGTGGAATGTTCAATACTACAAGATCATACAAACCATAATACGACTAATAATGTACATATGCCTTTCAGTGTGTGGTCAGTAATGAATTATTTAGAATCATACCAAACTTTTATTAGTTGAAATAAATATCTAAACTGTATACCATACCTTCAAGTTTCCCAGCCAGCAAGAGGATATTTAACCATTTATTTTTGGCTAAGTCGTTACTAAAAAAAGTCTCTTTGTAGGCATTATACGAATAAGTATAATAAGTATATATATCTACTTTATTACTATTTCGGTCTATTTATCAGCTGAATTGTATGGTTTTATGGCGTAATTACATGTCATATACACGGTGTTTTTTTTCAAAAAATTCTTCTTAATTTATTCAAATATTAAAAGAAATTTTAGTGTTCTGTTTGCTGGAAAGGTATACCAAGGCAGGGAGGAGTAAATTTCACATGAAAGATTCACCCCCCCCCCACCATCAACCCAACCCCAAACCCTAACTTAGAAATTTCAAATAACAACATACTTTTGTGACTCATCACGTTAAAGAGAACACGTCACACGTCAAAAACGAAAACTTCTGATGGCAGAAAAATTAAAATCGCTTCACGTGTTCTTGAATAATTAAAACGTCAAAGAAAGGTGATTTTACCATTGTAACCTCTGATAGATCTTTATATATTGAAACAGTGAAAGAAATTCTGGTATTCTTATTGAGGGAAACAACTATCACCATTGGGCCGGAGATTTTCATGACTAAACTTTACACCCTCTCCATGCCCCTACTTACCCCGACCCTAAATTTAACATTTCAAATGGATTGTTACCCTTGTGACATATTAGATTAAGGGGGATGGAAAAAGAAACATTTTTCTTAAAGAAAATTTAAAATCACGTCATATGTTTTCAAGATATTCATAAATTATAGCAAAAATCCTGATAGTTGTTATCAAAGCAATGGACTGACTCACTAAACGCAGTCTGTCAAAAACTATAATGCCTTGGGCTAAACAAATTGGCAAAAACATTATTTCCGGACATTAGTTGTGTACTAAGAGAGGATTTGAAATATTTTATCCCACAAGGTTGAAATAGTACGCATTATAAAATTTGAAATGGTGGCCATTAATTTAGTTTCAAAAGCTTTTGAAGGCTTCTTTGGCCTTGAAACTCGGAACAAATATTCTCTATAGGTTCTCATTCATACTAAGAAAGAATTATAAAATATTTTTTCTCAAAACATTAAGCAAAGGTCAATTTCAAAATGCAAAATTGCGGCAATTTTCACTTTAAAGCTGTGGATGGAGGGCCTGTAGAATAATTTTTAAAGTTGAGAAATAGACCAAAGGCAATTTATAAATAATTATAATATAGGTAATAAACTATTTTGACCAGTTATTATGAATTTGTCTAACACCACTTTGGCTTGCTGTGATTTACGGACTACCCGAAGTACTTGAAGTAGAATAATTAAACTCTGCTTAGTCATTCCATTTAGAGTATAATCTTCCACTAACATATTTTTTTTTAATTAAGAGGGTGAGGTCTTGGGTGAGGTTTAGTTTAATTAATATACCTAAAAAATGGACTATTTCTTCCACAAACTTTCGCCTCAAGCAGCTAAATGAATTATCCTATCTTAAATGTGGTGTAAAAACTGTCTGGGGGATTAGGTTTCCTCATTTTTTGTTAAATATAGTTCACAGTCTATTTTTCTTTCGGGTTTTCTGTATATAAGATAAATGCGTTGAGTGTAGATTTTAAGCTGAGAATCTCCCCTTTACGCTATTTTTCATTTATATTAGTTTAGCATCTTGGGTTGTCTCTCATTATCGTGAGTTAAATTGTCCGGCAATGTTAAAGAAACCACTGTGCGATGAAAGTTCTGAGGTAAACGCTTAAAAGATATTTTTATTCAAACAATTGTGTACTCAATTGAGTGAGAAAAATAAGAAAAAAAGAAGTAAAGAGAAGTGCTTCTTTATTATCTAAACTAATGTAAGCAAATACACCTTTGATTATCAGCCTTAACAGTCTTTTCACAGCACAAACAAGCAATGGTCTCTTAGACCGTCTGTCTGGCTGACACTACTATAATTTTTCTTTCATACTGAAAAAAGATAATTGATTCACAGATATTAAGCTATTAAACACTAAACTATAAAAACAGGACAAAATTGTAAAAAAAGACAAAATTATAAATACCCCCGTTGCAGCATACCAGCATACTCAGCGAATTTCAAGTGCAAAACAACATATTTCGATCCAACATAGCGAGATTTGACATGTTTTTGTAAGCTCCATAAGAATAACATGGGGAATGAGTATGCAGGTTTGCTGCTACAGGTATATTAAAACTGGGTGGTTTTAATTCAATATTTAGTAGATCTGAACTAGAAGAAGCCATTTACCAAGTTTTATCAAGATATGTTTAGAAATAAGCGAGATATAGAATTTTACTTATTTCCCATAAGGTTAACATTGGGACAATGTACTGCGTTTACCACTTTCAATATCTCGGCAACCAATGGACATAGAGCCATGATTCAAAATACTAAATTGTTTGTTTTTTTGGGCTGAATTCAATGGTGCCAATAAAAATTTGAAAAATTTTATTTTTCTATGTAAAAAACTCAAAAAACCCATTTTTGGGGGGGTTTACCCCCCTTTACCCCCCCTTCCGGTGGTCCGATCGGGCTGGTTTACGAACTCGTCCGAATAATTACTACTTTACACGTCTATGCCAAATTTCATTCCGATTGGACCATTTTTGCGCAAGTTATCGTGCTTAAAGACACATATATATATATATAGATATATATATATAGATATATATATATATATATATATATATATATATTTATGAAAGTGAACGAATGGTGTTTTTGGCATCTGAGGACCTCAAAAAGAAAAGTTATGATGGTTTTAGGCTTAGGTCTTACCATGAGACCTACGGTAACAGCTTCTTCCCTATAGGGGAAATTCGCTAAAATAGGATAAAATGTCAATAATTGATAGGCTACGATTATAGGACCGCGCCTAAACTCAGGTAAAATAAAAACCACATCTGAAATCCTGCGTGTCAAAACAACACCGTAATTTTTTATATGGACGCTTCGGCTAGCGATGGGAACAAAAAATACCTAAATACACCTAACATTGTTAATCTACATTTGCCTTCCTGTGTTGCCTCTCATTCTCATGAGTCAAATCGTCCTGAAGGTTTTTAAAGTGTACACGGTGCGGTTAGCGGAGTTAGACACGTAGAAAATGAGACGTTTTTTTATTAAAACGGTACTATAAATTCAACTTTAAACAATTGATCAATTAGGACATTTCAGTATTTTATGACTTTTGTAAAATAAGATTGTGTGGGCAAATGGTTTCCAATTCATACCACTTTCTCATCTAGAGGGAAACAGAAATATCTATAGAGAAAAGTTACACCTTCCCAACCTGTTTCGGGTCACCATCTGCAACCTTAAGGGAGAAATCAAACGCTTAAAAGTTAAATAATATGAAATTCAAAATAACTAGTACTTTTGGTAAATTTATAAAAATTGCACACTTCATTGTAAGATTTAACAAAAAAAAAATAGTGATCCTTTCTTTGGGAAACCGCCAATATCTACTACTTTAATATAATAAACTCATATGCAACTGTTGAGTAAGATAATATAAACCGTACTTTAATTACTCTCCTTGACATTTAATAATGGTACTATTTGAGTCAGCGGCCATTCGTTCTGCAAAAGTTGTTTTTATTAGGTTAAGGTATAAATTAAAATGTTTTTGCAATCATGGAAGGAGTGATTAATGCCACGCTTTACTACTTTAAGCATTCAGGTAGAGCTGCCATTCCCTACTGTCTTGCTTGCACAAAGAATGAAAAAATGAGTAAAACACCTTGTATTTTCTTACCACTCGAATTCAATTATAATTAAAACTAATTGCTAATGAAAAACGTTGGTTTGAGTATATGACACTTTACCTTAATTGTGGTTGTTAAGTGTGAGGTGAAATATTATTAGAGTTCTTATTAGTAACCTTATGAGTAACCTTTTCAGAGGCCTTCCTAGACAATGACGGAAGAAGCTAGGTAGAATTAAGAAAATGCAACTGAACAAATAACTGTTTGTACCCATTATTTTTCCTGATAATTCCATCCTTTTTTTCAGTTGACTCCTTTGCATATTATTTTTTTAGTTATAAAAACATTAAGTTCGTAAATGTTTACGTTTTTTTTCTTATGAAACAGCTGTACATTATTGCCTAAGAAGTTTGTTTGCCAGAAATATATTTACTAGCATTTTAATACAATATTGATAGTTTCTGTAAAGTTGTAAAGAACTATTTTCCTCCCGAGTAATGATGGAACAATCCAATAACCTTGATGAAAACACTAAAACTAATGTTTTCCTAGGTAAAATTTAATTGTAGGACACCTGTTACCTACCTTGAAATGGGAGGAATGCCTATATCGTTGGAAGCCGGGGCAATGAACTAGGGTAATGGGTTTTTGACAGCCCCGTATGAGCTGGGAGGATGAAATACGACGAGAGCCGGAGATAAGCCTGTAGGTGACACGACTTGACCGTCCTGTCTGTAAAACTAACAGTTTCTGGGGATTTTCATCTCTAGGTTCCAAGCGGATGTCATCGCTCTCGTTCGTGAAGAATAATCGTAAACAACAAATTTTATTTATTTTTTTAACAGTGAGTATTGCCTTATGATTAATTTATACTAAGCAATGAGTCCCCAGATACGTTAGCTTTTTAGTATTTTTAATTGTTATTCAGCTACAAGAGACTAACAACTGACAGTCAGTGACGAAGAAGCTCATTGACTCAAATTATTATTTAATATGAACCTTTAGCCAGAGGACTAAAGGTTTTTTGGACTTCCATGAAATTCTGTGGTGACGTTAAGTCTGATGCTTTCGTTCGTATAACTAGCTTAATTCTTTATACTATACGGTTATCACCCAAATAATCTGGGTTATAACTTATAAGTATAACTTATTATAACTTCTTATATTATAACTTATTATAAGTTATACTAATTATAACTTATAATTATTATAAGTGATAATGTAGTCTTTTTTGCATGACCCTCAAGTCAAAGCCACTCTAGCTGGTAGTTTTACAAAGCGTTATAATTTACAATGGTTCGATGACATTATTGAAGTAGGAAATTGTGGCAATCAACGGTGCCCTTGCTCTGACAAATAAAATAAACTATAAAATGTTTCCATTAAGAGTTAACGATTTGTAACCCACAACTGTTTTTCCGTGACCGTTTAACGCCAACGTTATTTAATGTTATTCATATACGTTCATTCTTAAATAAATATCTCTGTGAATAATAAATGGTTTCTAGCGTTTAATTGTTTTTTTTTATTTGAACTGAACAATATAAACGATTCTTCAAATCGAACCCTCATACTCCCTGGACGTATCTCAGGCTGTCCATAATTCTGAGAAAAATGAAAACACTAGAAAATACTAAAAAAATAGTCCTAAAAATTTAAATTAACCGCTTATCATTAGTTTTATTTAACATTAGTCTTATCCACGTCACTTGACTCGGATTGTACGTCCATTTAAATTTTAGAGATTTCTTATTAAAATAAAGATATGTATGACGATGTTTCTATAGGCATAATTCGCAACATTCACTTATTAAATGGTTCCCAATTGGTTCTTTATATTTTATACCTCGGGGAGGGAAGGAAAGAGACTTTACTTTGCAGTTAACTAGCATTAAAGCTCAACTTGAAACTTTAGGATTCCGATGGAAATCAAAATAGTCGTAACTGACTCTTTTACGGGTCGTCATTGATTTTAAACTGCGTTTCATTCCTACTTACGACCTCCTCAACGAGTATTTCATTTTACCAGCCATAGTAATAGAATTCCGGTACATTATTTAACAATTCTTCGGTAATAAATGCGCTGTTTGGCTTTACGAGGATTATATCTTCGACATGATCTCCTTACCCGTTTATTGTGTATATTCAATATAAGACTATCACAAACATGAATATCTAATTAAAATTACCGTTTATTAGCTTTTTATTCACGTAAAAGTAAAATAAAATAGGCTTAAAAGTTAACTTAACTGTATGAAGCCAACTTAACAAAGCGTTGTAGATGATCATAATTAAAGTTCGATTGAACGTGTTTTGGATTTAAGTATAGAACTGACTGATCTCGCCCAGTGTTTTCTGTCTTTATGGTACTTACATTACATTAATTATTTAAATTTGATTTGATGAGTAATTTACTTTTGATTTCATGAGTAACGACAAAAGAAAAACCAAATGTAAGACTTATTTAAAGAGGTCAAGATGAGTAAACTTATATTTCCCTTATCGCACCGCGCCAGAGGGGTTGGCCAAAGCTTGAATCCCCGACTATTTTGAAGAATTATGGCTTGTAGGAGCTAGAGGTGGCGGCGGCGGCGGGCGGCGCGGCGTGTCGGCGACAAGGCTGTCTGAAGATTCGTGACCGAAAATCTGCCGCAGGCCCCGGGCCGCACACGCCACTCCGGAACACGGCCCGTAATGGGCCTTCTTAAAAACTGAAATGTTGTCCGATTGAAGGTCACAATAGCTGGGTGCATGGGTAATACATGCAGGCATCGATTGTAAATGCTGAAGTAAAAAAACCTGGAACGTCGTCCGACTTCAGGCCTTAATAGTTGGGTGCATGGGTAGACGTTCAGGTATTGAAAATCACAACGCACTGATTCTAGATATAAATGTAAAAAAACCAGGAATTTAAGGTTGGAATGGAACACTCCGCATACTGCATGTATATGCTAAATAAAATAAGGACCATTAATGGCGTAAGATAGCTATAGAAGATAGTATAATGAGTAAGATGGCTGTTATAGCGAGCGATCAACCCGCAAAAACCAATTATTTGGTTTTGCGATTAATAATAAGACAATGATGGTTACGTGGAAAGACTTAACAGCTTAATAGCTATTATTTTATATGGCTCATCAAGGCAATAATTACATGTAAGGAATTCCAAAAATTCAACGTTTACTGCTTTCCCGAGGTTTTAGTTGGCTATTAATTTCTTGTATGTCTGTTGTTTTACACAGTGCTTATAACTCTATGTATGATTGCAAACGTTCTGTTTTGCAATTGTATTATACTTCTCAGAACTAATCTCGTGGTGCCACGAAGCAGACTCGGTGGGAATGGCAAGTGACTGTGAGCAAAAACGTCTTTCGGTTTAATGTTGAGTTCAATTTAACAATAAATTCGAATGAAAACCATTATTCATGTGATGGATGCAATTATGTATATCGTAAAATCTGGATTACTAAGGAACTCTAGATCGTAAAAGTTGTGGTTGGACAAGGAGTTTTATTTTAACATAGTAAAAAATTAAGAACCTGAACTAACTTTACAAAACTTGGCAATAAAAATCGATAACCAGGCAGTTCACTCTCACAAGAAACGTCGTCTGCTATAATTGACAACCATCGTATTGGTGCCTATCCAAGTTTTTTTTTAAATGTGGAACAGTTTTTTTGACTGCAGCCGATTTAGGAACTAACCAAGAATTTTTTGTGTAACGCTTTACTTATGGTGACCTACCCAGGTTAGTGTTTAAGGCCGAGTATGACTTAGAAATTAGTGCAGCGTGATTGTGGCGCGATCCTTTATTCTTGTTGGTAACTACTCTAAGCCATTATGCAAAGGATGGCTTAAACAAAAAAATACCTTCAGGGGATTCTCTGATTTTCTGATTTGTGTTATTGAAAGAATTCTAACAATTTATATAAACGTGAATGTAATATATATGTCATGAATTTAAAAATGAATAAATTGAATAAAGATTTCTATAAGGCAATTACTTGTGATGCTAAAAATATTTTACTTGTCAACTTAACCATATAGGTTCTTAGTGTTCATCTTAAGCATGATTTATAATAACAAATCCAAATAAGTTATTTAACTACTTAATAAATTTGAATGCAAATGGCTAGTAGTAACCAATTTCCTAGCACCCACTAGGCATTTATTCTCAACGTTAACAGCCTTTTCAAATCTGTGAACCAGCAATCCTTCGTTCTCATAGCAGGGATAGTAAAGCACCGGGAAACCTGCAGATTCCTCGTCTTCGAGAGAGGTGGCCTCGGCGATCCACGGGCCCACGACCGCTTTATCAGATCCGTTATTTATGTTGTGAAATTGGACCGCAGAGATAATATTTTGGGCGAATACCAACGAGTGAATGGTTAGAACCACGTCACCCAATTTAACAGCTGGGGCGTCACGAGCGTCGTATCTTCGACGTGCATCGCTCTGCGGCTGCATCCGCGGTGCAATTAGACGGGACCTCCGCAGTATGACTGTCCCCTTCATGGTACGACCGGTTACCACGCTGTTGGCTCCAGTACTGGTCCCCTCCACAGTACGACTGTGTACCACGCTGTTGGCTCCAGTACTGGTCCCCTCCACAGTAAGACTGTGTACCACGTTGTTGGCTCCAGTACCGGTCCCCTCCACAGTAAGACTGTGTACCACGTTGTTGGCTCCAGTACCGGTCCCCTCCACAGTACGACTGTATACCACGTTGTTGGCTCCAGTACTGGTCCCCTCCACAGTACGACTGTGTACCACGTTGTTGGCTCCAGTACTGGTCCCCTCCACAGTAAGACTGTGTACCACGTTGTTGGCTCCAGTACCGGTCCCCTCCACAGTACGACTGTATACCACGTTGTTGGCTCCAGTACTGGTCCCCTCCACAGTAAGACTGTGTACCACGTTGTTGGCTCCAGTACTGGTCCCCTCCACAGTACGACTGTGTACCACGCTGTTGGCTCCAGTACTGGTCCCCTCCACAGTAAGACTGTGTACCACGTTGTTGGCTCCAGTACTGGTCCCCTCCACAGTACGACTGTGTACCACGTTCTTGGCCCAGTACTGGTTCCCTCCACAGTAAGACTGTGTACCACGTTGTTGGCTCCAGTACTGGTTCCCTCCACAGTAAGACTGTGTACCACGTTGTTGGCTCCAGTACTGGTCCCCTCCACAGTAAGACTGTGTACCACGTTGTTGGCTCCAGTACCGGTCCCCTCCACAGTACGACTGTATACCACGTTGTTGGCTCCAGTACTGGTCCCCTCCACAGTAAGACTGTGTACCACGTTGTTGGCTCCAGTACTGGTCCCCTCCACAGTACGACTGTGTACCACGCTGTTGGCTCCAGTACTGGTCCCCTCCACAGTAAGACTGTGTACCACGTTGTTGGCTCCAGTACTGGTCCCCTCCACAGTACGACTGTGTACCACGTTCTTGGCCCAGTACTGGTTCCCTCCACAGTAAGACTGTGTACCACGTTGTTGGCTCCAGTACTGGTTCCCTCCACAGTAAGACTGTGTACCACGTTGTTGGCTCCAGTACTGGTTCCCTCCACAGTAAGACTGTGTACCACGTTGTTGGCTCCAGTTCTGGTCCACTCCACAGTAAGACTGTGTACCACATTCTTGGCCCAGTTCTGGTCCACTCCACAGTAAGACTGTGTACCACGTTGTTGGCTCCAGTATTGGTTCCCTCCACAGTAAGATTGTGTACCACGTTCTTGGCCCAGTACTGGTTCCCTCCACAGTAAGACTGTGTACCACGTTGTTAGCTCCAGTACTGGTCCCCTCCACAGTAGGACTGTGTACCACGTTGTTGGCTCCAGTTCTGGTCCACTCCACAGTAAGACTGTGTACCACGTTGTTGGCTCCAGTACTGGTTCCCTCCACAATAAGACTGTGTACCACGTTGTTGGCTCCAGTACTGGTCCCCTCCACAGTAAGACTGTGTACCACGTTGTTGGCTCCAGTTCTGGTCCACTCCACAGTAAGACTGTGTACCACGTTGTTGGCTCCAGTTCTGGTCCACTCCACAGTAAGACTGTGTACCACGTTGTTGGCTCCAGTTCTGGTCCACTCCACAGTAAGACTGTGTACCACGTTGTTGGCTCCAGTTCTGGTCCACTCCACAGTAAGACTGTGTACCACGTTGTTGGCTCCAGTACTGGTTCCCTCCACAGTAAGACTGTGTACCACGTTGTTGGCTCCAGTTCTGGTCCACTCCACAGTAAGACTGTGTACCACGTTGTTGGCTCCAGTACTGGTCCCCTCCACAGTAAGACTGTGTACCACGTTGTTGGCTCCAGTTCTGGTCCACTCCACAGTAAGACTGTGTACCACATTCTTGGCCCAGTACTGGTTCCCTCCACAATAAGACTGTGTACCACGTTGTTGGCTCCAGTTCTGATCCACTCCACAGTAAGACTGTGTACCACGTTCTTGGCCCAGTACTGGTTCCCTCCACAGTAAGACTGTGTACCACGTTGTTGGCTCCAGTACTGGTTCCCTCCACAATAAGACTGTGTACCACGTTGTTGGCTCCAGTTCTGGTCCACTCCACAGTAAGACTGTGTACCACGTTGTTGGCTCCAGTACTGGTCCCCTCCACAGTAGGACTGTGTACCACGTTGTTGGCTCCAGTTCTGGTCCACTCCACAGTAAGACTGTGTACCACATTCTTGGCCCAGTACTGGTTCCCTCCACAATAAGACTGTGTACCACGTTGTTGGCTCCAGTTCTGGTCCACTCCACAGTAAGACTGTGTACCACATTCTTGGCCCAGTACTGGTTCCCTCCACAATAAGACTGTGTACCACGTTGTTGGCCCAGTACTGGTTCCCTCCACAATAAGACTGTGTACCACGTTGTTGGCTCCAGTTCTGGTCCACTCCACAGTAAGACTGTGTACCACATTCTTGGCCCAGTACTGGTTCCCTCCACAATAAGACTGTGTACCACGTTGTTGGCTCCAGTTCTGGTCCACTCCACAGTAAGACTGTGTACCACGTTCTTGGCCCAGTACTGGTTCCCTCCACAGTAAGACTGTGTACCACGTTGTTGGCTACAGTACTGGTTCCCTCCACAATAAGACTGTGTACCACGTTGTTGGCTCCAGTTCTGGTCCACTCCACAGGAAGACTGTGTACCACGTTCTTGGCCCAGTACTGGTTCCCTCCACAGTAAGACTGTGTACCACGTTGTTGGCTCCAGTTCTGGTCCACTCCACAGTAAGACTGTGTACCACGTTATTGGCTCCAGTTCTGGTCCACTCCACAGTAAGAGTGTGTACCACGTTCTTGGCCCAGTACTGGTTCCCTCCACAGTAAGACTGTGTACCACGTTGTTGGCTCCAGTTCTGGTCCACCCCACAGTAAGACTGTGTATCACGTTGTTGGCTCCAGTTCTGGTCCACTCCACAGTAAGACTGTGTACCACGTTCTTGGCCCAGTACTGGTTCCCTCCACAGTAAGACTGTGTACCACGTTCTTGGCCCAGTACTGGTTCCCTCCACAGTAAGACTGTGTACCACGTTGTTGGCTCCAGTACTGGTTCCCTCCACAGTAAGACTGTGTACCACGTTCTTGGCCCAGTACTGGTCCCCTCCACAGTAAGACTGTGTACCACGTTCTTGGCCCAGTACTGGTTCCCTCCACAGTAAGACTGTGTACCACGTTCTTGGCCCAGTACTGGTTCCCTCCACAGTAAGACTGTGTACCACGTTCTTGGCCCAGTACTGGTCCCCTCCACAGTAAGACTGTGTACCACGTTATTGCTCCCAGTACTCGTCCCCTCTACAGTAAGACTGTGTACCACGTTATTGCCCCCAGGACTGGTTCCCTCTACAGTACGACTGTGTACCACGTTTTTATCCCTAGTGCTGCCAGTCCCCTTCAGTAAAAACTGTACCACGTTGTTGGCCCAATACTGGTTAGTACATACCTAAAATTCAGTATGAACCACGATGCAGCAGATTTGCATTATTGGTGAAATTTTCATGCTTAACTTAAACTTGAGCCTGTCATCAATTAATACAGTTGAGTCATAGTGATCGATGACAGTAACTCATGTTAAATAAGGGAAATTCGCAAAACCACACTGTCATGTTTACTTTATAATATTAATCATTCTGTGGAATGTGACCTATTAAAATGAAATAATGTATGAAAAGTAATTAATCCGTAAGCAGCCTGGCATCATTATGTTATTTTATTAGTTTTAAACTTAAAGTTACTGAGATAATTCCAGTGCTCACCTTTCTTTTACGACATGTGTTTCGTTACTAATTTTGTATTTAAGATATTATATGCAATACAATACAAAAAAAACAAAGGTATGCTGTATCGCGAAGTTGAGCAAAAATTAAAATGAATACTAAGTAACGAATTATGTGACCAATGATAGCGATATTTTCAAGTAACAAATATATAAACTAAATTAAATAATAAACATAGGTGTAATCCTTTCATTAAAACATTCTAAACCAATTACTTTCCTAACTCGTTGAAAGGGTTTCCAATATAACTTCATCAGTAGATTTAAAATACTGATTGCAATTCCTGTGTGCACAAGCAATAAACGGTGACGGTTTTCAGTTAGATTTCCTTAAAATGAAATAGGATTTAGTTTATAAAATAAAATACACTTTTAAATTTAAGCGTGCGGAATGAATTTGTGCATCATATTGTCAAACAAATGTTTAATTTAGTGAATTTGTGATCATTAAAAACAAAAATAATGTTACGTTCACATTACTTCCGTTTAAAATTTAATTATAATCACACAAATAGGGAGGTAATTCAACTATTTCAGTTAAGGTATTCAGGAACATCTTTCATTTCATTTATTGAATAATTGTACAATTTGATATTTTGCAAGCATGGCATTGATTGGTCGTGGATAAGAGACAAGTACGTGCGTTTTTATGGTGAGGGTTTTTCATAATTATTCTTGAATAATAGCTTGCTCGTATTTTAGTGTTTTTAACCCGAAATATTCTTGGGAATTGGTCTCGAGTTCAGTTCCTGGAATGCCTACAACACCTTAAAGGATTTAGACAGCTTCCTCTAAAAGCGTTTTGTAGTTCCGTCTTACGTAAAATGTCGGTAAGCCTTGACAAAAAACAACAATAACGTTTATCTTATTATGTAAGTAATATTACGTACGATTCATTAGTGTACAAGTAACCGTACGTTCTATGGTTGGTCTTCGGGCACCACGTACATTACGTAACGTGTCAATGTAATACTTCCTACTTCCGCGGACATGAGAGTCTTTCGTAGAATTCGCCTGTCTATAAAAAGTGCATAAATTATTTGAGTGTGAGTTTAATATATATGATTCGTAAGTACTGAGTATTAGGCAGTTTTTAATTTGTATTTATTTCGTACCTTAAGTGAGTGAGTAATTAATTTCATGAGTCTCGTCAGCTCACGTGAGCATTGCGAACATTGTGCCTCGATACGTGTATTTCGTGGGCGTGCGAGTGGAGCGAGCGGCCATGGCAGCCATCGCGCTTCACTTACTCATTCATTATTTATAATTATAATTCATTCATAACAGTATCCGCTGGATCGGCCTGGTGTACCTGCCACTGCCTCCTGATACGATCGCTTCTAATTGGGTAAATCGTCGACTACTGTAACGTATAACCGGTGACAGTTGAATTTAGGGTAATTGTTTATTTGTGTTAGGCTTCGGTGCATTTTATGAGGTTTAACGGAATGTCCAGGTTGAAGAATCAATATAGTTTTTTATAGTTATTGTTGAATTTCGGATTTGTAGTTTGCTTTAAATGTATTGTTCTCTCGGATAAGCGATAAACACTTTTTCGTTATTCCACTGCGAAAACGGCAGTTTTAATTCCATGTGTTGCGGACCTCAAGCTCTTTTCCACACTAGGGAGAAAAAGAATCAGCTGATGTCGAGGACATCAGCTGTTCGTTTATAATGTAAAATTGCAAACGTGTTTACGTTAGTGTCGATGGTGTGCTATCGATTGCATCGATAGTGGTCATCGGTTATTCTTATAAATTGTAATTTATTGTTGCATTGCTATTAGCTTAACCGATTTGTGAAACTGTTCATTTCACCGTCCGATTGTTCAATACGTTCGATACATCGATAGTTGTTCATTGTTATCAGTCCAACCTAACGCAAATGAAACAGACAATCAGCTGATTTTTTAAACAGGAAGAACAAGATGAAAGACTTTTTGGGAGACTTTTTTATATTTAAAGGTAAAAAATATAACATTTCGGTTTTCTTAAGTAGCTACTGTCTTGTATTATTGAGCGGTATAATGAAAAAATAGCTCATCACAATACCTAAAGCTGCTTTTCGTTACTCGGTCTTTTTCCTCTGTCGTTTTCGTAAAGCTAGACCTCGTACAAAAAGCGTCACTTTAGACCCTAATAATGAAATACACAATTTTAAAGAATAAAATTCACCTTCAGTTTAAATGGTAGAGAAAGAACCCTTATGCAAATAGTTAAATTCTTTTATGTATATTTTCGTTCAGATATTTCCATCTAGGTTGAAACTAAAATACGTTCCTTAAGGGGGTCAAATGGTATTTTATTTAACCTTAATACTACAAAAAAGCTATTTTCTTTCTGTGTCCTGACAAAAATGTATTTTCTATTAATCACTAATCTAATATATATACAACCGCTGGTGTAACTCAGGTATACGAACTGTTTTCCACTTCCCGATGACCTGCAGACTTGAAATTTTGCACGCACTTCCCTTATTGCCTGAACATATGGAGAAAATTATCAGAACTCGCAATTTTTAATTTTAACCCCCTCAAAACAATTAATGAAAAATCGCTAAAAAAGCTTTTTGAAATAAAGTTATTTGGAGCTCCAGTGGCCGAACGGATGGTCCTATCGAAAAACAGACGGCACCATGTGCCACGGATTTTTCACGATCTACAACTTTGGTCCTGTGACTTTTTGCCCTATCTCGTCCCCTTCACCCTTAGATAGCTCTAGAATTTGAAATTTTTGAAGATTTCCCTTGTTTTTCCAGCTCTAGTTGGCTTCATATTAAATGTAGAGGCCTGAAATGTCCTACACATCATCTCTACAGCATTATATGTTACAAATCACCAATAAAATAACTAGTTCTTAGCATGAAAATGCATATAAAGTTAAAAATCTTCGAAATATTCCTATGTTTCCAATTTTGATTCTTTAATCCAGCCATATAGGTTCTCGCTAATCTGCCTTACCATCTTATAGTAGAATCTATAACTTCTGAATCTTCGAACTAAGTCGGTAATACAGTATTAGCAGTTTAGCAATATAGGCATTGTTAAATTAAATACTTTATTATTATACTTTTTGAATTATCCTGCTAAATTTGTATAAAATATATAACCGAAATAATCTAGAACCACAATTCTTTTCATTCTTGCCTTAAAGTGTAGTTTATTCTTATGGAGCTTGCTAAAACATGTCAAATCTCGCTATGTTGGATCCATAGATAAAGAAAATGACGACGGCATGGATGTCGACATACAATTGTTGAACCAAGCTACATGCAACGGTGTTCCTGACCATGTCCTGCGTCTCACAATCGGCTCTGCCTGTCTTGTCATGAGAAACTTAAACATCGACTGCGGACTCGTAAACGGTACTAAAGTCATTGTGACAGCGATCAGTCCCCGCCTGATCACGGTCAGACTTCCTGGACAAATGGAACCTATTTGTATTCCTAGAATATCTTTTACGTTCCCATTTGTCGAGGGTTCGCCACTTCGTGTCCGCCGTCTCCAGTTTCCTCTCATGCTCGCGTATTCCATGACCGGGCATAAGAGTCAAGGCCAGACAATAGATCGTGTTGGTGTAGACCTCCGCACTGACTGTTTCACACACGGTCAGTTTTACGTGTTGCTGAGCAGAGTAAGACACCCCGACGATATAATTGTTCTTGTCCGCCCTGACAGAGTCGTAGGAGAAGTTGATTATACTAAAAATGTAATATTTGAACAACTTCTTCATTAAAACCTATTCTTGACATTAGCAGTAGGCTAGGGGATCTGCTTTATCAAAACTCCTCGTTGGAACTGACATTTTTGTCAGTACGATCAGGGGGTCTGCCTTAACAAAAGTCCCCGTTGCTGTAAATAGTTTGTAATTACTTTTATTTCTGTAGTTGTTAGTTATGGCAGAGGCTAGGGGGCCTGCCTTACCAAACTCCCCATTATATATTAACATTTTAGGTTATACAGCAGAGGCTAGGAGACCTGCTTGAAAAAACTCTCCGGTGTGATACACATTGTTCTTTTGACACTTGCATCGAGGCAGAGGCAAGGGGGCCTGCCTTCAAACAAACTCCCCAATGTTTTAATACAACCTTCCTATTATTATGTTTGTTTCTATTTTTTAGTGTTGTAAATATATGGTTCCTATATTTCTCGGCCTCCCCGTGGCGGAACTGGATACGTCTAGCTACGTCTCACGAAGCTAGGCAAACCAACAGGGAAACGCAATATAGACGAATAATCAACTGAAAATAATTGCGTAAAACATTTCAATTTTAAAATTTTAATTTGTTGAGTTCTTCTTATCTCATTAACCAACAACATAAAATGCAAAAAATACACACTTCGGTAACAAAATTTATGACTAATTCAATTTTCGTTATTTCTTAATATACAATTTATTTGAACATCGTCAAAACACAATCACTATTAACTATCTGCAAATCTACCCTGCAATATAAGAAACCTATTAAAATATAAAATAAAGTTACGCATTCATGTAATTACAATTTACTATTATCAAACTTCAATCATCCAAAAAAAAGGATTTTTGTAATAATCTGGAACACATTTCAACTCTTAACTTTCACGCCATTCTGTAACGATGATTTGCCATATTCTTTTTCTTCAAACACGTTTTTGCTAGCAAAAGTCGATAGAAATGACAAGTTTCCGAGCCCCTTGTGATTAAGTTAGCCTAAAGAGGGCTAGGCCTGTAATTTATGATCAATTCTAATACCTCATTTCTCAAAATCCCCTATATTTATTTAATCATTTAATGTTTGTAAACTGAGTTGTAACTGCTGTAATTACTTAACATTTAATAGACACCATTATTTTCTTATATAGTATTCATACAGGTTCATTTCCGCAAATATATCTTTATGCTACTAATGCCATCAATTTTAAATTATGACGACTGAACACAAAATACTCATATATCTACTTTCAACGTTAATTTTACTTCAGACTTACTATCTAAAAAATAAATGTTATCAACCACTTACAACGCAATGACAATATTAAAACAAATTTTTAAAGACAAATTTAAACCTCTTTCAACCCCTAACTTCGGCCAATACATGAATCAAATTAAGCACTTTTCAGTTGTATGAAAATGTCATTTTCCTACTTTTTCCTTACCCCGTGGCCCCACCGATTCCTTTTTCCCCTTCAATTAATCAACCCCCAAACTAACAACTCACTCCCCACCAACTACCCCACCTTGGAACACGATCAAAAATACCTTGTACGAAGATTTTTTTACCTAATTTTTTTTGTGATTCATCTATACCCAACCCCTTCCAAAAAGGGATACAACATCGGGGGCCTGGGGGCGGAGCCCCCAGCGAGCCGTAAGGCGAGTAAATATGTATGCGCAAACAAAACGTGACAGAAATGTTCTGAATGGGCTTGTAGCTCAATAATAAATAAATTCATTTCGACTTTTGCGAAATGGAATATGTAAGTGATGGTTATTGAACGTAATGGTCCATACGTTTAATCTATGGACTAATGGGCTTTGTCTAAAAGCTGTATTTAATGGTCGGTTTAATGAAGTAGAGTTTAATGCACTCTCATGTTAAAAGCTTGCAGATAAATTACCCTGCATGGATTGTTGTCCCGAGGGCTTAACTTCCAATTTTGCCCATCGGACCAAAAACCTTTTTAAACTTATAAATTGCTTTTAGTTTAAACACCTTTCATCTGGATTTAAATTAAACTCTGTGATGCATAGTTAAATTAATAAAAACGATTACTTGAATTTTAGCTAAGGATAGTTATAATCCTAACAGATTACTGAATATATTCTATCTTGAATAAAACCTATTTACTAATCTTGAGTCAATGAAGACAACATAAGTAGGGTATATTCTATTTACATAAATATTTTAAGTTCTATTCAAATTCTGAGAGCAATTGCACATTATGTAGTAAGAAATATAAATCAATTGATTAATAAAGTTAATGTGTACAATCAATATGATCCATATTTGTAATGGAATGTGTCCAGATAATACCACTCTTGCTAAGTTTAATGTCGTAGGCCTAAGTGAGCATTGCAGAGGATTCTTAATTAACGTTGATGAATCCAGTTATATTATAAATGTATAAGTTAGTCATATCCTTATTATTATGAGGTCTAACAGCCTAAATATTATTATTAACCAATGAAACGGATCAGTCCATTCGAAATCGCCAACGTCTATAAAGAAAAGGAAAAGTTTATCATGAACAAAAGGTTTTAGTTTAATAAACATACCTTGAGAAATAGATCTCTTAAGAGAAAGAATTTAGATAAGAAAAATAGATCGAACAAAGCAAATTCACGATAGACTTAGCAAGAAAGATTTTTATGAAAATTCGATACGAAGAATAACATAAAGTAGTCACGGCCCATCGCACGCCCTACTGCCGGAACCCTGGCTGGGATAAATAACTTTTGCTTTTGAACGGTTTCTTCCGTGCGCAGTAGGAAATGAAAAAAAACCTACGTTATTTTAATATTAATTGATGTTTTATTATGTTAAATACATAGAACTAAAACACTGGCTTTCTCATTTTAGGAGTTAAATTATTAAAATAACGTCTTTCAAATAAATAGCCAACAATAATTTTAGGAATATATTAAACTGAAAAAAATTCGATGGACCGAGAATTTAATATTTTGATTACGTTTTTAACACTTTGAAAAATAATTTTATAAAGAATCCAGTCATGATCAGTAGAATCATTTTACAGTATTAAATATAACTTTTTGATGATCATACCGTACGTGTGTTTAAAATAGCACACACTGTTACGGCACCATTTTACGTCAAAACAACAATGTACAACACAACTGAGTGGTTACATGTTTCAACTGTCTATGCAGTCATCTTCGGACCAACTTTGATATCATGAAATATAAAAAAATAATCCGATAATTCATAATTGGATTCACTAGATCATATTGTTTTATAAGATTGTTCGACGTAGTAATAACATAATTAAACAAAGTAATATTTTATTGGTCTTATTTAATCTTATGTATTTATTACCAAAATCATGGCTTATTTACTCATGAATTATATGGTAAGTTTTGCGATTTGATTACATAAACCCTGTGGATAAAAAGATTTATAGAGTAAAATATGCTCTCCGATTTTAAACGGTGAAAATACATTCCTAATCATAAAATGGATTTAAATTAAAAAAATAACAAAAGGGAGAAGCAGTAGCTCTACTGTAGTGGACTGAACAGTGCCCGTGTATTGGCTGTATTCAATGTCCCAACGAACAATGTCGCTTCTGCTCTATAAATAAATGTAACAGCCAGTTGGCCGCTTTCAACATAGCGTACCGCTCTTCATTTTTTCTCTAAGTAATTTTATTTGAAAAATATTTATAACATTTTTGTTTAAAGTTTGTTTTGTTTTAATTCATTATTGTACCATAAGTAATGGAAATGTGTACTATTAAGGGTTTTACTGGAAAAAAACAATGATTATTTATTCTCAGCTTTAAAGTAGATGATTTGGTTAAATCTGTAAAATGTCCTTAGTACTCAGAATATTAATGATATACTGTACTAGAGTATTGGTTATGATTATGATTACAGTCATGATGAAATAGTAATTTTCCACCCAAATTCCATAGACCACATCAACAATAAGTAAAATATTAGGAGATTAACTAGATTAATTAACAGTTGAATATAGGTCTAAAACATTGTGCAATTTTACAGGCTCACGTTTATAAAGTACACTTGAAATAACAATTTTATCAATCAAAGCTGTAACAATAAGTTCGTTTTTGAATGACAGGAAGTTAGCCAATCCCTTACCGGCTAAAAATAAACGGCAAGTCTCTGAACTGCTCATCTTAGTTTAACTGTGATAACTTTGATCTAAATTATTTTGATAGCAAAGAACACAAACATAATTTTTTAGGAAGTAAGGAAATCTACAACTCAAAATTGTCGATCAAAAAGTCTCTTCGGATGTAGGCCTATTCTCTTAGGGAATATTTTACTAGAGCAACTGTGATTCAACAAAGATTTTGTATTTTTTTTGATGAGATGAATTAACTATTAATATTATTTTCTAATGTAGTATGAATTGCATGCCAAATTTAAATGAGTTTGTGATTTAATACCGTGTAAAACACAGTCGTGTACATATATATTTTTTTAATTTAAGCTTGGTAAATATGTTATTATCCATAACATTTTTATTAAAACCTGTTAAGTAATACTTATTCCCACTATTTTTTCACTGTGTATTTCTTTAGTTTCATTATTTGGACTTTAAAATAGGTAGGCCCAATACAGTGAACAACTAAAATATTTGTTTCGAAAATTTGAAATATTATGAAAAAACATAAACTTGTAAATAAGAGAAAAGTATACATCAAGAAAAAGAATCAATATTGAAATGACAAATAAAAAATATAATTGACGAAAAGAGGATCAGACTGAGATCGAAAATAAATGTAAGATGGAGTCCGAATGTGGGGCGATACGTCGACGGAAGAGTAGGACAATCGGTGGACTATTACTCATTGTTGCCGTCTCATATCCCACTTTCCTCTCTATCGCTGCCACCTGCTGGTGATATTAGATATCACCTATCATGAGGTTGGTGACTGTATTTTTGAAACTTTCACTACTCCTCCGTTTGAAATTCATTGTTGTTGCTGGTGAGTTAATGTTTTGATTTTGATTTTTGATTTGCGATGACTGATTAGTATAACTCACTGCTTATGTTGTTAACGTATTTATTTACATGAACATTTTTGCTTGACCTAAATTTAGTGGTCTCACAAAAATAGGTACAGTATCTGATTTCTCAGCACTGAGCTTAGATATTTAGAATTTAATATTTACTGAATAGCTGGTTTTTTAATTTTATAAGATTTTTAGGAAAATAATCTACCACTTGTTTTTACTAGCAATCTACAGTAAATGGTTCTTATAACAAACTGTTGTTTGACATAAGACAAAACAAAAATATTTTTAGGTTGTTTTTTCGAGCCACTCACGTTTTGTTTTGGTGAATGAATTGATGTTGAGATTAAAACTGAAAAGATTTTTAGAAATAAAAAAACTCTTTTTAAAATTACGGTTTGATTAGTTTATAACGGTGTTTGACATTTTCCAACCCTCAGGTAGTGTTGCGAGCCAATCAAATCCCAATCATTACGCTTCGCCTATTACAATGACCTTTAAACCGGTAGAAAGACATTGCAGCATCGCATCAATTAACATTTAATAACTGCGATCTCAGGTAACTGTCGCGAATCTGGAAACGCTCCGGAACCGCATTCCATCTCGTTCACAACGCCGCGCCGCCGCCGGCCGCGGACACCCGTCCCTGGCTGTTTGGACACGTGCGCTACACCCGATTATATCTGACTTGTCGGGTAAATAGGGCGATTGCAGCCTAGGCGCGAATAGAAGCAATCGCCCGGGGCCGAAGATGTATCCGCAAACAAAGGCCCTATCAGGCTGTGTTGACTCGGCCGGCCACAATGACCATGTATATGTATTTGTGCAGCGGAGCAGCCAGGGCTGTATGAGGTAGTCTTGTGCTAAACACCGCACCCTCAGGTCTGATATGGCAGTAATGTTTGTATAATCTAGCAATATAATCCTGAAACTAATTGGTTCGTGAGTGTAATCTGGTTTCATGCTATTTTGGATGTATTCATTCTACTTACTTGTGTTTGTGGACCTCAGATATACAGTGGTGGAATTATGTTTTATTACTTTCGTTATATACGCGTAGCGTACGTGGTTAAATAATTTAATTAAACTTGAAGAGGAAGTTATATGACATGAAGCTCGCTAAAATTAATAATTAAACAGTGGAATTATCTACATATTTAGAAATGATGCAACAATCCACCGCAGTAAGAGCTATTTTGTCTGTTCTAAAAACAATTATACTACAAAACGTGCCCCTTTGATTTTTTTCTGGTAACATTTGATGTTTTGTAGAAATTTTAATTTTAATTTCAGTTTTAATGGCAATTTAACAGTTACCCCAACGAAACAAAATTAAATAGTAACTTAGAACGAAAAGTAAATGTGTCGTCGATCAACATAATAGAACACATGAAATCCAAGAAATTTGCACTAGAAACTTGAAATAGTATATTACGTTTTTAGTCCGGAAAGTACGGTAAAACTTTCATAACGTAGTCATAGTTCTTGTATAAACCAAAACGTTTCTCAATCCTTCAAACCTAACCTATAACAAACAGAACAAACATTTGCTAATGCTCCAGTGCTACAACTACATTCCTCTAAAAAGTAACCAATAAACCATCATTAAACTTCGGTTTGCTGCAAATCAGCTGATTGTTTACTTCCGTTGTCCCGGCCTAGTATGGGAAAAAGTTTTTCCCGGACTAGGACGGTAATGGGTAACTATCGAGCCAACAAAAAGGAACAGAAAACAGATGTTTCTGAGTCAGTATGATGAAAATACATTAAAAATATTGCATTTATATCAGTTTACCTTTTAGTTTCTTGTTAGTAATTTCATAAATATACTAGTTTTGCGAATTAAAAATCGCTAAACAAAACCAATGAGCGTTTTTTTAGCTTTATTCTATGGAGCAATACCATTTTCAACTAAATGAAAAAGAATGATTACTCAAGAATGAAATCTATTGAAAAAGAGTGCACTTAAAGTCCATCTGCGATGGCATTGGACATTGCAACACCCAATACATTAGCCTCTCTTGTACAGTTACTGTCACTGATGTTCTTTTGTTATTCTGTATTACTTTGTTACTCTGTGCAATGGATACCATCCAATGTTTTTAATTTTAATTGCATTAAATTCTTCTACTGGTGTAATACTTTTATATTGAATGTTATTAATTCAATTATATGTAAATAAGTTGTAGAAGATTATGTTTAGTGTATTTTTGATTCACTATGCTTCCATTATGTATCCTGCTTAAAAACAACAGTTTTCGTTTTAGTAATGCAATTTGAGACACAAGAACAACAAAATAAATGTAAAGTATTACTAAAACCTTCGATTGACAATATTGATTTTAATAAATTAATTAAAAGTTGAAGCTGGAAATTCGTACTCAGTCTACTTTATCCCACACCAAGTTTAGATTTTATTTCCAGAAATATTATAGCATATATATCTCTAAAAATGTATAGGGGAAATTAACTAACGAAAATTATATGATAATTTACGCTATCACCTACTTATATCTTAATAAGTAAAATTCATTATAGCTATTTAATGTGTCGAAGTGCATTGTTTTAATTTACGTATCTTTTTAACAATCCTTAACATCTTGGCAGCAAAGAGAAAAAATGTAAATGTTATGTTGTAGTATAAAATAACCACATTGTTACAACTAAGGCTCAATTCTATGATTAACATTGACCACTGACCAAGAGGTTTCTCATCATTGGGATTTCCCAAACAATTTGCTGAAGAATGAGTGCTTAAGAGGAAATTTGGTAGTTCCGCTACATGACCCTCTCAGAAGTCAAGTCTTCCTTGCACTACAAACACGCAAAGCATAAGTTAACATTCCCCAATCCCCTAACGACGAATATTTATTTAATTTTTAAAATTTCATCATCTTCAAGCTTTTTTTTATCTGAGAGAATCAAGAACCAAGTACAAATACATTTGTCTTCATAACAATCAGTTAGATTTGAAACCATCTTTAAATATTTTATTAGGTGTATAACATAAAACATAACATAAAATAATTTAAAATTATTGGTTTAAACCATAAAGTTGGTCCATCTATAAACTACATCAAATTTGAAAGCAAATTAAATCATATCTAGTTTATATGGATTAATTTGATCTGAGTTAATTCGATTTACTCTAGGTGTTTGCAGTTACAACATTAGATTTTGTACACAGCAATTTAGAATAAAAAACAACTGTTGAGAATTCTCAAATATAATCGGCTTTTATGTTCAATCAATATGTAAGTTCAGCAAATAAAATATAGTGGGTGAAACACAATTTTAAAATTCATAAGAAATACCTAAAACTATTTTTTACATAGTTTTCAAAAGGTTTTACTGGTATATTCTCCAATCTCACGACTAAATCTCTCCCGAAATAGGAGAGGGCGATGATCGGCACATCAAAGGCGCCGTTTCCTAACGCGTTTACGCCAATAAACAAACTGACTCTCGCCAGATAAACCTAATACAACTCTGATCAGTTCTAGAACTTCATTAAACTAAGAAACTCTCTTACGTAGCTTCTGATTCCCCGCTGTACCATTTTTCAACATGTTTAGTTAATTTATCACTGGAATGAAATTTGTGTATATTTTTCTTGACATTTAATTCATATATAAAGACGTCAGACTTATATATATGACGTTTTTGGTTTAAGGTTTGTTGAGGAACAATTGTTTGAATCTTGACTAACAGAACTAAAACCTCACTAAAATAGCTTGTCTTGAGGTGGCTTAGCCCTTTCCAAATTAAAATTTAATTTGTGAATGCGTAAGCCTTACTTAACTAGCATATTAAAGTTTAACAACACTTTTCTTTATGGACTTTTCTCGTTTATGTAGCTTTTTACTACTTTAATATACATTTGCTCTTTATTTTCTAAAGGGCTATTATTAATTACTGTTAGTACTTACTACTTATTCAAACTTATTCCAATAAATCAGTTTTAGTCCTGATTTTAACGCTTAATGGCTCCTAACGTGCGATACCAATCATAAAAAACAGCATCGTTGAAAATACAAAAAATTATACTAACATATGATTCCCTTATAACTATTAATTGCAACCGTCTTATAACACTTCAAAGCCTATTAACCACCTATACCACCTTCGTGAAGCAATAATTGAGAAGCATTAGCCTTTAGAGAATGGTCAGGTATCAACACTCCACACGAACGTTCTAGCCTGAAGAAAGTTCTTCACGTACATTTCCGTTGCTGAATTCAAGCATCGATAAAAACCGTTCCGCCCGGTGATCCTTTTAAGTATTTCATAAAGTTGTCTGGCCCAGTGGATGCTCTATGATCGGAACGAATGCCGGTTATTAAACAGCCGCCCGCTCTTCGCCGCCCACCCTGCCCGCTGCGTAAATATTGGTTTTGCGAAACTTTTCTTGCCACAGACAGTCTGTAGCTTACACGTTTGTAAACATCTTCATATTTGTAAAGTTATTCACTAATTTGTAGTATGTGTTTCCTAATTTATGACTTCTGAGATTTCTCCTTAAAAACAACGTTTACGTTTTTCTTTTCAGGTTTTGATTGTAATGTAGAAACTTGAAATGGTTTAACTTTGATAACTTTTTGTAGTACAATAATTTTCTACAACCGCTAAGTATGAAACTTAAAACAATCACTAAAATTATAGTTTTGGAAGAAATAAACTTTTGTTCCCTGAATTTAAAACGATTTAAATTTATAAAAAAATTACTCATTCAGGCTCTAAAAGATATTTAAGCTGATGCGTGAAAGTTGCAATATGTCTTGACCTTTCATATAAATTATCACTACCAACACGCTTCACTGTGACTTTGTGTTTTGGGTAAAACATAAATGAATAAATTTGTAGACTTCAATATTACCCCAGTTTTCAACAAACCTTTATTGCTTTCAATTTGATTTAAGCATCAGGTACCTACTTAAAACAATTATAATTTAAAACTATTTTTTAATCTAACTAGCTCAACAATGCAACAGGGGAAGGTCTCACAAAAACGGCTGAAGTAGTAGAAAGGATCTCGGAGTAAAACAATCACGACGAACCTAACAGGCCAATCGCCAATCACGGTCTTCAGTGAACCGTGGCGGTTTATGAAACACTTAAAATGTCCGTTCTGAAATACCCTTACCACCCCAGGAGGTTCCATGAAAGTCCATGAAAAGTAGGCTAACTGCAATCCAGTTCAAGCTACAAAACATTGTAAACATTACAGTTACGATTAAAAATGACAAGAGTAATACTGTACGTCAGTGAAGTTTGTAATTTTACGGTGGATGGCGCAAATCTCCTGGTATAAAGGGTTATATATTTTCCAATAAATCTGATACAACAGTTCAAAAGCAAGTGAGTTGTGAATTTTAATTATATTAAAAGTTGTATCCCCTGTTATTAATGCTTGTAATTTCGTTGGAAAGGGGTGTTTGATTATTTCATTTGTAAGATCTTTATAGGCTAGGGGCCTATACTTATAAACAAGTCATCTTTTTTGTTTTAAATATTTCACTTAGTTTTTTTTTGTAATGTGTTTGATTTTTTAAGTCAATCCAGTCACTAGATTGGGGAAAAACTGTTTTGTTACTATCAAAATATTTCCATGAACGGAAATATAACGTTTATATAATAATAATTAATTAGGGTGCTAAAGTTGTGATGCATACCAAAGAGTCATGTTATTAAATATTTTTAGTTTAACTGAGAATTTTGCGTATTTATGGGTTTTAGTATAGGGTACGATACTTAGGCCATGTCAAAAACTGTATTTTACTTTTAAAACTGGATGATAAAGCGTTCTCTGCCTAAATTGCACTCGTTCCTAAATAAAGAAAGAAATATTTATCATAAAACTGTTATGTTTTTATATACGTTCAAAAATTTAATGCACAGTTCGGTTCTGTAAAAGGGCTAAACATAGAAGTTTCTATACGAATAAATGAGTGACTGATTTTGAAACCAAACCTTGATATGAAACAATTTTATTCCTAAATTTTGGTAGTGAAAAAATTATGTCATTTAGTATCAACCTTGTATCTATGTAGAAAAGGTAATACAAATTAAATCCCTTGTTAAATTGAGAGAGTGCAGTTAAAGAGAGGGCATCCAATAGGTCGCTGCCCAGTGAATGTGAACCTTTCAGTACCAATTGTTACAACTGAGCAAACCTCACAATAGAGGTATTTGTTATTTACAAATAGAATTGTTGTTGATTTCCCTACACTCACAAGTGTTGTCCCAGGCTTATTCTGTTGTCTCTCCATCTGGTCGTTTGTTTGTATGATACGTTTTACATAATATGCATTCCCTCTTATCGGTTATTATCTAACATTTTAACTTGAAATAATACTTTTTTGTCCAAATTACAGTCATAACTATAAAATAGCCCTGCCAGTTATCTATTTTATGTTTATTGCTTATGTTCAGTGATCTTTGTCATGTGAACACTCTGAACTTATTCTTTAGCTCAATCTGACTGGATAATATAATGTAATATAATCGAGAAATCAACACAGTCGTTTAGTGTATTACCATCTCAACATTGTTTATTTAAATGACTGTGTTTGGAAGAGCTACTAAAATACTACACAATAGACAATGGCTTTAATTTTTAGAGCTTGGTTGAAATAATAATTTCTTAACAAAATCAATTGAAATCTAGACAAATTTATTTTCAAACACCACTTCAAGGTTACTGGCCTTCTACAATTGATATTTTCACCTGTATGCTTCATAGCAATAGTACATCTAACCTATATCAAACCGATGCGTTCCAATTCTCTCCATCGGAGCACTTTTGAGATGCAACTACCTTGGGCGCCTAAACCGAAATTGAATCCATCGTCTTCATTAAAGGTTTATATGGCATGTGTTGTTCCAAAGAAGAAAACTAATTTTACAACTGGTTCATGTTACAACATACAACCACAATATGATGCTATACTTCCTACAGAGATTTTTAAAAAAGGTTTATGAGTTGAAAATGGGAAATAAACTGTATCCTCATCTACTATATATTTGTCAAATACCACTCACCAGTAATCTTACAGCTCAAACTACTTGACTAAGTTGAGTAAATTTGAGGCTGTGAAAGTGAAAACTTATGATTGCGCAAAAACTGATCATTGGAACAATTTTGTACTCGTTACTGCACTTATTAAATACTTTAAATTTAACAATGATTTTTGTTGAGTGCATCAAAGACAATTTGTAATAGAATAAACTGCCTCGTCTATTTTCATTAGTCATATTTAGTAAATAACTTATTTAGTTTAGAGAATGACGGTTTAATGTCACCGAATTCTGAGGTATTAAACCGATTGACTTGCAATTTAGGAAACAGTTTTGGAATGTCTTAAGATTAAAAAGTTATATGTCTCCAATGTGCTCTTTTCTCCTGGGGTTGAAAACGTTCCTTAATTCGGAGTGCGTGGTAAAATATGTTCAATATAGTGCGGCAGGCAAATGGAATGTTTACTCCTAGCCCCGCTGTGTTGTATTAATTTTTGTTCTTTACATGTTAAATTTGGGTGTGTCGACCATACACCATTAGGTTTTTTTTGGCTTTTATTACGTGTGACTACTGCCAACTTGCAAAATGGCGTAAAGTGTATGTATTAAAGTGTAATCTTTTATTTCAAACTATATTGTTAAATATCACATAGTTCAGAGTAATGCAAATCGCATTGAAATGCTCCCAAATATTATATTTTAAGTATAAACTTCGTGTTTAAGGTTAAATGTTTTTTAAATAAATTAATAGTTATAGAAAAATAGGGGACTTCCCTGTTTAAGTGAACTTAGTGCCCAAATTATCATATGGCATTAATACTCAACATATAAGTTGCTGGCACTAAATTTGTTGTTAAATACTGCTATTACGTATTTTGCATAATCAAGGGAAATACCTTAAAAAATAATACTTGATATTAATCTTTTATAATTCTTTTTTACTTTATGGTTAAAATTATAATATTTATATTTTTTGTACAAATTCACATATCTATAACAAATATCTTCTGTAATGTATTTTACAACAGAGCAAATTTCGCTAATTATTCAATGAAACGTAAAGATTTGGCAAATGAAGATCTTTTAGGAGATAAATCCAGAAAGCCGCTGGAGTGATTGGCTCATCTGTTCAGTTTATTAACAGCAACAGATTGATGAGACAACCACCCTTTGATGTTGGCTAATGGTTCTAATCTCTCTGGTTTCACAAAAACCTCGATACTCTGCCTTTTTTGGGTTCTGTTTAAAATAACAGATAACTTTGATACAATCACGAGTTAAAACTTCAATTACAGTCAAAGGCTTCCTTAGAAGAGTCGAGCTAGCAGTTAGTCATGTGGTCCATTGCAAAATTATATTGGGGTATTTCGTAACTCTTAAGAAGAAAAACTTAGCGTAGAAAAATTGAGTGTCAAATGTATTAATAAAACTGTTTTAAGATACTTTATTTAATAATAAAAAATATATCAATATTCTGATGAAGTACGATGATTGGTAGATCTATGTTGAAAATTATATTTTCAGTCCTTAGAACTCTTTTACACCAAGTTTAAAACATATATTAGAATTTCTAATAATAATTTATCTCAACTATTGTTCACAAATCTTTATTAGGCTACCTTGAAACCAAATAATAAGTCTATACTTTAATTATATTAGTGTTAGTTTTAGAATTACAAGTTTATATTCAGCAACACTAAACGAGCGACATATCAAGACCATTAGCTGATAGTTATCTACATTAGAACATTGTAAATTTTACGTGGGTAAACTTTTAATTAAATTTAATAGCTGACGTTAACGTTGTCCATAAAACGGTCGAAGCTGTAAGATCAAGTGTTTCTGGTCTTAAGTTATTTACAGAGCGCCGACACAGAATTTATGGTTACGGCACGCAGAATAAAATATTTTATGTTATTCGGGTCCACGCAATTTACTTCTGGCTTATGTTAGTTTTATGTCTCACGTAAAGTGTTTTAGGGCGCGCATTTTCTGGGATGTACGGTTAAGTTACCACAGCTTGATGTAATTGGTGATCATAAAATAGAGTAAACGACACCTACATAGGTGCACCTAAGTGGGTTTAAACTGAGTGAAAACTTATTTATATACAATTAATAGACTAATAAAATGCTTATTATATAACACGTGTTTCACTATAACAGAAGATTTACCGCACCCAAGAAGGGCATATATTCTGTTTAGGGGACTTCAGTTACGAGATAGGAGGCATTCCTCGTTACTCGACCAGTATTCCTTATGAAATATTATTACCAATGAATCAGTTCAAAGCACATGTCTTCTCTAATGCAATTTTCCATCGGAAATATTTGGCTTTGCCATAATTTAAAAGAGAAAAATATTATGTAATATCCCAATAAGACTAGGAGGTAGTACATTTATAGCACAGCTCAGGGGCTAAAATATGGATAGTAAACATTTTATATGCAAATACCTAATGGCTAAGTACGCATTGAAACATAACCTACTAACTATTTAAACAACAGGTTTTACTACGCTCACTCGTAAACATAACCTTTTTTTTGTTTTGGACGACTGTTTAAGTAAGTCACTGTTGAGTTAAAATAATTTTGATAACCCAATTCTCGTCAGATTGATCGAAAAATATTTAATGGTTATGAAAAGAAACATTTATTAAAGAATGTAATGGAGCAATGAAATATTTTTAGAATATTTATTTTTTGAATATTTAATTTTATTTTATTTTTGTCCTGTCGTAATAAGACCTCAATGTCAATTATGTTGCAAAATAAGGCACCACGGATGGCAGCCAAAAAACTGGACAAGGTATAGGGTTTAAAAAATGTTGACACCATTGTTCATGCTACTAATTTAAAAACATTACATAGTTGTTAAAGCTTATATTCAAGCTATGGGAACTGTATATTCTATCTTTTATATGGCAACTAATTTTATGAAGGATACCCATAAACAATTATTTTAATTTCAAAGCAACTTGTGTGCAACAAAAGTATCTTACTGAAAACGTTTACATAAAGCAAAGAATAGGCCCGAAGTGGTAAAAGCTAGGCGAATTATATTAGTTGCACAGACTTAAGGTCAGAAATGAAATGAATGAAAAGGGTTGCTAATGAGTTCGTAAATAAAATATAACTTGTGTTGTCACTTTATAGTAACAGTTATTTTGATAGTCTATAACTGTTAATTGCTGTATTTCTATCAATGCGACTCCCCAGCATACAATTAACGTCATTTTTTATTTCAAAACTTTAATAACTATATAAAAAAACAGCAGTGAAACCCAAAATGTTTATCTCCTTCCGATGTTACTGCATACAAAAACTTTTTACCCCTGGGAAACAGGATGAAATTAAAACATCTAACAAGATGAGACGAGCGCCAGCGCGGTTGAGACGTTCGGAAAGAGAGGTTGGACAAAAACCGCGACAGCGGCGCCGCCGACGACGAAGGCGATGTCGGATTAACGGAGTCTCCGCCAGAGCGCGTCATGGCTGCCGGGCGGCTGGCGCGCGGAAACGGCGGCCGCGTCATCTTCCATTGACTGATCCGGTTGTTTCCTGATCCGGTTGTTTCCCCGTCAGCTGTTCAGCTACGTGTGAATTTCGCGCCAAAGCAATCACGGGACGGTCCGATCGTCGATCAGCTGTCATTCGAGCGAACGGTGCGAGCCTCGCTGTCATGTTGGGTTTGCATCGGCAACTGCGATGGTATAGAGTTGGATTGCCTCATTTTCCGTCCAAAAAAAGAACGGGTAGGAATTTCGAAAAAAATCGTTAAATTCCTATGCTATGTGTCTGTAAAAAATATACCATAATGTATATGTTGGTGGTGGTTTGAATTAAACTGGGCAAGTATTGGTAACACACGTGTAATTCATGGGGATTGGTTTCAAATTTCAAAAGCAGATAAAATGTAGCTAAGCAAGCTAGAAATATGATAGTATTATATTGTTTTAAAAAACATTTAATGACATGGTTTTAATGTCTTGTCCGAAATTCTTATTGTCAAAATTTAAGATTGAGCTTGTAAGGGATTTAAGCAGAGAAAATACGTTTTGAAAACATTTTATCAATATAATGAATATGTAAAAAAATCAATTGGTCACATAATTTGAAAAATTATCAACATAAGTGTTGACTGTCACAGATTTCGTTAAGTCTTGACCATATTTACGGGAATCATCAATGTACGACTGTAGAAAATCAAAGATTCCTGGCTTTCCTACCAAACACTATATCCACCCAGCCACTCTCGTAGTCCTCCAGAACTTCCTCGTCATCTAAGATTATGCAGTGACCACTGTTAATCACTCACGGCAACTGTGTTTCAATCTGAAAAATAGAGTTAGACGGCGACACGGACAACCTCTCGACAAGGAAAACCACACCGTCGGACAAAGAGGAGAGCAAAAACAAACAGACTAAACGCGCAAGAATCCGAAATAGTTCTTTGTGAAGGCGACGGTCGCGGATCAATTACCGGCGGGACTGGATTCTCCGGGTTTTGTTTGCTTCTCATTTCATACATATTTCCGGCGGCGCGGTGGCCCTGGAGTACCCCAATTACCGTTTGTAGAATGTTTCAATCGCCAATCGTCGGAACCGTCGCCATTGTTTTGATTAATTGCAGCGGTAAGCATTGTCATAAAGGGCGATGCACATACCGCAGCCCCTGGGCGCGGACGGTAAGATTCGAGGTAAAAAGTTGGGACCTTTTTAATTAGATACAAGTTAAATTTTTGTTGAAGGGTACTTGTTCAAACTATAAGGTGCCCATAGAAAATTAAAATAATTTCAATAAACTTGAGTAATTTAGTCGTAAAAAGGACGTGTGAATGAGAATAAGAAAAAGACTGATCAATTTTAGCATGTCTCTTTTTGTTTAGTTTAAAAGTCAATTAACGTAGTTTGCCCTTCCAAATGGAGAAAACCCCTATTTTCTTCAGCACTATTATTGAATCACCAAACCAATAATTAATTGTACATAAAACACCAGTTATTGTCTAACGCTGAGTGCCAAACAACTACTGCTTTAACTCTTACGAGCCTCCATGTATTGATTTGTAAGCAGGTGACCAACAACTTTACCTCCAAAACGGAGGTTGTCGTCGATAACTTGATCCACGCCGCTACCAAGAACTACCATGTTTGAAAAGACAGTTCGCCTGAGCAAATTCATTGTTGAGTAGCCCACTTCGATCAACCAGGCGGCCTCTTCGTCCAGGTGGCGTTTCTACCGTCCTATGTTTATTTTACAGTAATCATCGCCCGAGAGGGCGAGCGATGGCGTCATTTAATCGCTGATTTCCGTCGGCTACCGCGGCTGACGCTTCTGCCAAATCATTTTCCGCACAAGTATAATCTGCGGGGTAATTATTATAATCACTGCGGCCAAGTGTGACCTGCGATGCGAACTGGTTTTGCGGCCCGAGCGCCCACATTACCTTGTATAAATATTAATAGACCATCTCCATATTTCCAAGCGGGTCACCGACAACACTCCCACCGCCGTAAATATCAGCTTCCGTTAGCCGGGGAGGTTCGAGCCTCGGCGGAGTGTTGAGGAGTTAGTCGCAGGTAAACCCATGGTCCGTAGCCCACTGAGCGAACGTATATTTACATACCTTAGGTCAAGAGAGATTCTATACATTTTTAACTCGTGTCTCTAGTGCCTAGTTTATTTCTGGTTGTATAAGTTTGCCACAAGATTTCAAATGCATTTCGAACTTCTTAAAATTACAGTTTTTTATAGGCTGTGCCAAAATCAACAGGGTATACTTTAGGTAGATATATCGTATTTATACTGTCATGATTTTAAATGGGATTTGTAACGGAAAAATATAAGAAAAAAACATAGCATTTAGGATTTTTTTGTTTTAAAAGGATTTAAAACAAGAACTATTGAGATTAGACTATATGTATATGATATATTTGAAACAATATCTATCATCAAGAGATTTTATAGCTAACAATACTTCAAAGTAATTTCCGGTATCAGCCTTTATTTCGATTCACAAATTCCTTTAATTTTAATTAAAATCAATTATCGTAGGCCAATGTCAGAATTTAGGAGAGAGCTTAAACTGTAAACTTTCATGTTGGTAAGACTTGACGTTTTCTGTACATTGTCATAATTGATCTCTGAAGAATACTATTATATTACGATTACATCTTTATGATTATTGTAGTTCAAATTAATAAAAATGCTTTTTCTCTAGGCAATATAATTGGGGAAATATTTTATTGTACTGTAGTAATACTTTAACATTTGAATTGATCAAAACAAAGCCTAAATTTAATTTTTCATAGTATTTTAAGTTAATACATGGTTTTGAAACAAAATTAAATTGTAGACTATTGTATTTTGTACAAGTATATTTGAACATTACTTTGCAGTAATCAGGATCAATGGATATTTCAACTGCTTTTTCATTAACACAATATTCTTTTCAAGTTGGATGAAGGCAATGTGCCCCCGCATATTTATACTTACTTAACTTTTTCCTCTTAAGCAAACTTCCCTGAGCCTGGCGAGCATTAAAAACAATTTAAGGAGGATTAGCGGAGTCTATTTAGCAACCTTTCTCCCTCAGTCGGTGGGAGGTCTCCATAATACTAATAGCATCCGAATGTACGAAGGGCATTAAAGCCACAAAACATCAACGGAATAAAAACAGGCACATGGCTTTAATACCCTCACACTGGTTATAATCCTTAAACAGAATATCCGGTCACGTCATCTACACGAAGGACGATCAACTGGTTTTTGACCAGTTTTATCCTTGTGCGAGGATTATGATTCAATTCAGATAAAAATGGAAGTTGCCTTTAACTAATGGTCTCATATAAACGAACAATCATTAAAGAAATATGTAACCGAGATTCATAATTTCAAAAATCAAATTAAATAGTAATCACATTTATTTACAAAATTCGAAAAACAGTAAAAAATACACTTCTGTGAAAGGGAAATTCTCACATGCTTTTTAATCAACCTGTGAACGAGAAACAAACATCACATGCTAAATATCCGTTTCGTAATCCACTACAAAGGTGAATGACATTAAAAGTACTTAAAATATAACAGCTGTATTGAAAGTAAACGGATAGGGAGGTGGATAAAAAGTTCTGAAAATTGTTTACATAATTAGGAATAAGACACAGTATTAAGATAACCACCATTTTTATCAAAGCAATAATTTTATAGATAGCTTTGATTGAATAAGAAGAAAGGAATTTTGCAAAACATAGTGGAAAAATCACCTGTGATATAACATTTAAAACTTGAGCCCTAGTAAGACGGTAAGAGCTCTTTGGTGACAGCCGAATTTTGAGATATTGTGACTGAGAGCCTCCGAAAATTTTGCCAAGCCGAAGATCTGCTGAGAAAGTGTAATTAAAGATCGTCGCCGTGCAGTCGGAGCCTACGTGACGTCAGAAGGCAGGGCTATACCGAGATAGCAACCGTTGGCAACATGAATCACCAGAGCTGCCTCAGGCTGCCAACACTCTCGACATAAATATCCGTAAAACAATATGCTTAAAATTTGTAATTTTTAACGAATTTTATATGATAAAAACAGGTACTTACTTTATCCACTCCGACTTCTGATGCACCTCATTTTTAGGTTTTACTCTGGTGAATCGGGCATGATTCAAAAAGTAAGAAAATAACAGTATACAATCCATAATTCAATTATTGTTTGTTAAAGACATTCTGTATTAAAAGTGCCCCTTGTCTGTCAAATAATCCTTGTCAGAATGATCTGGTGATTAGTGTGTTTTTCTGTTGGACATAAAATGAATTTGATAATTATATCGCATTGCTGTTTTCATATGCTTTGTATATGTATAATATATTTGCTACTTCAGAAATTAATTACATTAAAAAAATTACTGTAAAATAAATATGTCAAACATAAGTAACCAAATTGATCCAATGTATATATTTAATGTACTAATATATCCACGAGATCACGCCACTTTTACCAAGGACCAAGGATTTAAGAATTTAAATCCTATCTGTGATGATACTTATCTCCCTTCGCACGGCCCAAGAATAATCTTTTTACTCTTATTAAATGAGCCTTGAGAGAACAATTTTCTCATTACGGTATCTACAACGTCTGACATGGCGGCCAAACTTTCAAGCAGTTTCTAACTTTTAATGAGCTTATTTAGCCATAAGCCAACGGCTAACAACTCAGAGTGCTTTGACTTCGAAAGTCTTCAATATTCGGTTGATTTGAAAGCAATGTTTTCATATCAAGGCAAATCCAAACATTTATTACGTAGATGTTCACTGGCCACGTTCAGCCTTCACTTTTTAAATCTAAATTTCAAAATGTTAAACACTCTGTCTCTTTAAGTGCAATTATCTTTAATCTGGTCTACAAAAAGCTGCTAGAAAAAATCTCTACAAAACAGATGTTTGGAAAATGGCATATTCAAAATCGTATCATTATATATAAAACTTATAATTGGGAAAATTTTTAGTTGGCATTGTGGGATTTACTCTAACCTACATTCTTTGTAAATCTTCCCATAACTAATACATTAATGTAACATAGGATGGTCATTTTTGGGTGAGAACACTTTTAACATAGGCCTATTACCTTGCAGATAAGTCCATTAAAGGTTTTCAGAGTTGAGCAGGCTCGCATGTAACTAATGGAGGAAATGGTGTAGCAGATTTTTGACTGAGAACAAAGCAAGGGAGCCCTTTAGCTCTGGAGTTCGAAATTTCCCGGAAAAAACATTTAAATTGACGTTTCAAAAGCTATAATACAAAAAGTATTAGTTTTCTACATCCACAGTACGTCAACATTCCGTAATACTGTTGCCTTCTTTTGTTTATTGGATATAAATAAAAAATAACGTCTTACAACACGTAACAAGTGTTGTAAGCCGTTTTTATTTATATCCAGTAAATACAACAATTCGTGTCATGCTAATCAAGCAATTATTTTTTATTTGTCCCAAAATTCTTAAATAAAAACCTTTTTTAAATGTAAGATTTTTGTATTTGAAGTCATTATTCGCGTATATTTGACGAATAGAATAGTAAGAAACCGACAAAGTATATTACATTGATCGGTCCTAAACATTACAAAAGGTAGAACTCAACCCCTTGAACGTCTAAGATACAATCTAGTAACGGTTAAATCTCGATCGCCAGCATATTCCAGTTATTTGAAGGGCCTCATTTCATAAAAAATAAAATAAAACATTTAATGAAATCATACACAAGCCATTGACATATCTTTACTTTTTATCCTCAATATCTTAAGAAGATCCTATCGATAGTCCCCTAACGCATTACTACATGGCCTCCAGAGATTACAGTCACACATTTCTGCGGGACGGCTTTTTTAGGGGTCAAAAACTCATATTTTTATAAGTGGGTTAGTATTTTAATAAAATCAATCAAACAATTATTCTCATCTGCCACCTGAAAGTTATTTTTTCCAAAATTCTTTACAATCTAATCAGCAAGACCAGTCGGTGCCAGCGGCTGGTGCTGGTGCGGCGCGGACTGGGGCGATTAGAAGCAAGGTAATGGGGGGTAATGGCCAGGCCCTGATATCTCAGACAGCTTCTGTTCATTATGATTGATCATTCGGCTCAATGGACCCTTTTAGAAACCCATTACCGGCCCAAACCGGTGTTCATTACTTCCTAATAGTAATTCCGTTAAAACTCGCCCGGCGAACGGGAATCGACGGAAATGCGGGCTAAAGAATAAACGAAGGCGGCGTATTAAATGTAATGTGAAAGGTTAAGTATTTATCACAGATTATGCATGTATAATAGAGGAACCCCTATAATCTCTGAGAACGAAGGCTGTTGTATATTCGTTTATGTAAGATTGCATTGTCATTTGGGCTAATATTATAAAAAAAATATTGAAATATCTGTATATACAATTACGCGAGGGAAATATTTGCGCCGAAATTGTGGGTGAATGGCAAAACGCAGGATGATGGGAGAGGACTCAAATTGAAGTTGTTTATTCGAGGTACTCGGGAAAAATACTGAAATGACTTCAAACTTATTATAAAAAGAGAAATAACGTAAAATATCTGCCTTTTTAAAAAACATTAAAATCTAAAAACGTCTGCTTTGTGTTCATTAAAACATGTGTTGATATTGCCTTCATACATCGTATTTTAGGTATTCCTGTATGGTGGATTTAAAAGCCAGTTTCCTATAAGGGTATTTTATACTATGAAAAACAAAGGTTGTTTTGATTTAAATTTTCCCTTATTATGATTAAGGGCTTTAAACCTTTTGAAGCCACTAGTTATTGAACACCAAACACTGCAAGCATTTTTTACCATGTCTTGAGTGAGTGAATGGTTTTAGGTTTTTCAGTGATGTCGACTGCTTGATTAGATATTAATTAATTAAAACTTTATTTTGAAACAAAAACGAAATCATAAAGTACATACCTCCTGTACAAAACCATGAGAATAAAAGGATATTTTTCCTAGCCTTAATTCCAATTTACTCCCCATACGTGTTCTCATCCACAGCAAGTTATATTAAAAATAACAAATCTAAAACAATAAAAAAAAGTAAACCCCAAGATTTACCCGCATCACACATCACATCACACAAGTCAGCAAAACCAAATCTCACATTCTCAGGTAAGCTGGTATCTAGAAATCTATACCGATGATTAAGGTATGTAGAAGGAATCCTTGCCAAGACCCATAATGGATTCAGGGCCGATATCTCGGATCGACGCGAAGAGTCCGGATACCTCGCCGCCTCTAAAGATAACAGCGGCCATCGATAAGTGCTTTGTACGCAGGAATGCCGGGGAATGACGGTCCGATCCGAAATGTCAAGAGCTATTTAAATACCGGTCATCATCTGGAAACTTCAATTCCTGCGGATTTACAGGCTGGACTGGCCTTGCAAAGATGTAGCAGCGAAAAAAGGATTGGGTTGTCAAGCAACTTAGGTTTATCCTCCCAATTGTAGCTAGTACTTAAGTTTTTGCAAAAATTGTACTCGCATTTTGGGTTTGGTTAGTTTGAATATTTGATTTGTTTGCACTAAGCAGTGTATTTAAAGTATTGAAATATTAAAGTATAACACGAATTTACTAAGTACCTTTTGACTGGTAGAAAGGGTGATATAGTCGATGAAAAAGTGAAAATATTTATCAAGCATATAACTAAAATGAAAAATTATACACATTGACTCTATAATTATCTCAACGCAAAGTGCGGTTTGCTATAATCAATCTACCATATATTATTTATTTTATTGTTTTAGTAATTGAAAGTATTACTAAACCAAAGACAGATATAAAATTACCTGGTATACTACTGAGTGATAGTAATTGGTATACACTAGGCAGTATACCAAGTAATGTTATACCATTATTTGGCTGTATATCAGAGATTCGGAGGCTATTCCATAATGAATTACCAAAGATTCCAAAGACAATTCGAATTTAATTGAGAATTCTCAGGCCGTCTAGGAATAAATTCAAACGCCACTACCTCTTAAACACATAGCCATAAAACACCACCAATAAAACCAATGGAAGTCTAAACCGCATTAATAGCGCAATTTACAGCTATAGCTGGATGGAGGCATAATGGTTGATCATTTGACGGCTAAGGCAGCAGGGAAATAAAAGGGATTGTTTACCCTTTAACGATCCATAAGAATAACGACACAACAGTTAAGTGGAAGTGGCTGCCTCAACTATATGACGACATGTAAACGTTCCTTTAACTGATACTTTGACATAGACCACGGTTTACCGTTGTGTTACGACGTATACTCTGGCGTATCTTAGGTTAACCCTCATAAACGTCAAAATGTACATTGTTTTAATGTTTGCTGATTAAGGAAATCAGTGCCTTGCTCCATAAAAGGTCATTACAGCACTACTTAGTTTCAGTACCACTATAAAATTCGAAAAGAGTCAAAAATTTAATTAATAGTGATTTTTTATCAACGGTAAAAGAATTACTTTCAATCAGAAACTTGTTAATATCTTTAAAAATATTTATAACGATAAATCCACTACCCTTATAAAATTTCTAATAAATAAATTATAAACATATAGTAGCTACAGGTACACAGTCCCCCTTGAAGTTAATTAGAATAATAATTTAAGCTTTTACTTGTGAAAGGTTTCGTTTTCGAAGACACAACTTTGTTGACCCTAAAAACTTCTTTGAATCTACTTATCGAGAAATTACTCAAAATCAACTTTTTTAAACTTGTTAGGATAAAAAAAATAGTGAAAGGAAATTTTAAATTGATTGTAGTTAAAACTAATACGAGAATAAACAATATATTTGTTTTTAAACAATTACATATGACAAATAAAAGTAATTTAAAATAAGTAGGGATGAACCGGATTTTACACAGCTATAAAGAGAAACTCTTTTACCTTATCTGAATTATTTGTATCGATATTTCCCTGTTTTAATTCTAAACCATTATCACTGTTTGCGACACTAATATTGATGATCCCACTTTGCTTTTCGGCAATTGCAGTTAGAGCATGTCTACTAATAACATAGATATGTATTCTTCTAATCAAGTCAGTATCAATCTTTGGTCCCCCCAAACGACGAACGACGAAAAATATATGAGGAAAACATTTATACAGTATACGTTTAAAAAAAAAAAGGAAATAAGGAGCTTTTTGAAATATTTTAACTAAAACAATCTTAAATTTTAAAGTAAAACATGAAATAAATAAAAAATCTTTACATAAATTGATAAGATAAACCAATATTATAATGACATATATACTGCAAGCCATCTGCATTGTGCCCCAGTCACTCCGGTTCTGCCGTGTTATCTCTGTGCCATCAACCTTCTTTGCCTTCTCCTCGCCGATCACTTTCTCCTTTCACTCATCCTGTGAATTACTATTGAAAGGTCGTCACACTTTCTTTCCTATGAAATTTAAATAATGATTGCCATCTAGTCCTCCGTGATTTCCAATTTTCTAGTGATGTCATTATAACCGAGGTCACATGTTTGTGAAATCTTTAGTGCAAAACATTGTGAAGATAATTCGTTGGTTGTAAACATCCGATCCATATAATATCTATGATATCTATTTCAACTAAGAGTAAAAAATTATTCTTATAACAACGTAGGCCTTAAGAAATTCTACAATAATATATCAACGTTTACTTAATTTTAAAACAATAAACTCCGTATAATAAATCAACCCCGGTGATCTTGCTGTCTTAAAGATTGTATATAATAGAAGTGACAGTTTTATATTCGTGCACTTACCCACACAATAATTACATCAGTGGAATTATTATGTACGATTACATAGTTTAGCATGTTGATTTTAACCAGTTAATATCGTTATTATAACAACATTTGATACTGGTTTGGTAATAAATATCGAAGAAATATCACCGTTAAGGATAATTAAGAGAGCGATAGAGAAGCGTTAGAACCATCGGCCATATTTTCCGGAACGCATGCACGTAGCTGGTAGCACGTCACTGGCAATTTATCGATTACAAGTAGGAGACAAGTAGAGCATTAAAGGCGAACGCGCGTTCTAACAGGTGTAAATCAAATCTGGGCCTGAGGAGTAGACATCTCAGCAGCCCATACATGGGTTCGCCTTGAGTAAATAAATTATGTTCGGAAGTTCGTACACAAGTCGTTAGCAAGAGTTTTTAGAGTGATCGATTAGTCTTGGTGATTAAGTTTGATTGTGCAAACAAATAATGTTTAACCATGCAAATAATATTCAGAGCAATAATATATAATACAAAAATATAAAATAAACTAGGTAAACGAGCTATTCATTACGCACGACGATATTTTCTCACTATAATTTTGATTTTAAGTGTTCTATCAGGGTTTTTTTTTTAATTGTAAGCATAACAAATACGTTTTTCAACTGCGTCCGATATTAACGGTTCGTGTAATATGGTGTTTTTTCTGTAAGTAAATTGTGATTGGTTAAGCATCTGATTTGGAAGCAATGAAACAATCTGAATGAAACGATAAAACTGGCATGTGTAAACTGTTGAGCATACTGAGTAATGAGTAATTTCTATTCTCTTCTAAGTTTAGTAATTATTGAAGCCCATGTTTAAAAAGTAGAACGTCTATCGTAGAATATCCAACAAAACTGAAAAATTTAATTATTTTGCTTGCATCTAATTTTTATATTAACTCAACTAAAAGAAATTTATAAAATATTTTAAAAACTATTATCTATGTATTTGCTCCCCATCACACAGATTTACTTTCACAATTAATTAATTTTAAGCAAGGAGAACTTTTAAATTTCTTGGACACTGCTACAATATTCTGAATTATCTAGTCAAATTAGTTAGTAGATGAGAGAAGTTGTATTCGGGACCAGCATTATAATGACCAGCGGAGAACAAGACAAGAGCTTGCCGAAAGACAACTCTGCTGAGATATTGCACGACTTGACGAGTAAACTTAGCCTTTGTGAGTAGTCAGCGGGCTAGAATAGGGAGTACTCAGAACTAAAGATCTCATGCACAAGTTTGTATCACTCGGAACAATTTAAGACAAATTCCAAATTTGTTTGTAGTGCGAACCGTTGAATTAGCTATTCTCACAGGCTTCGTCCTATAACTCACAAATATCAGTTGATGAAATGGGCCATTCTGCTGTGAATAA
Source organism: Flexamia atlantica (assembly GCA_035578135.1). Classification (NCBI taxonomy): domain Eukaryota; kingdom Metazoa; phylum Arthropoda; class Insecta; order Hemiptera; family Cicadellidae; genus Flexamia; species Flexamia atlantica. Next base: position 29,465,785 of record JAQJVK010000012.1, read on the forward strand.
CTTATTTTTTACCTCGAAAACTTATAGTTAAAATCAGATAAAGTCTTAAAAAAATTACATTCATTAAAATGATACCGTACTATTAAATAAAGAAGTAAGTAGAATGACATTTACAAAGTTTTTACTATATTTGATCCGTCAATTACCAGTGAGAATCGACTGCTCAAAATAGATCTTAAGGATTTAGGTAATGCTAGATTATATCTCGATGATTTCATACACTTCAATATTCAATATAAGGTCAGATTTTTGTCAGCCGTTAATGTGATATTGGGCATTATGTTATTTGATACAAACTGCAACATGAGTTTGAATAATCTAGGGTTGTTTACGATTAGAAAAATGATTTATACTTGGCCTCATACAGTTTATTTTGAAGGAATAGCGAAGAGTATCTCTCTATGGCGTACCACATGATGATCCCCTCAACCATATCCTCTATACAACTTCTCCAATCAACAGCCAATTCTACCATTCAACAGCCTACAGCCATACTACTACTATCTTCCATGTGAGTGTTCTTGCATCATTAAAAAATCATATTTGTATTATAAAAATATAATTGATCCAACATATGTTATTAAAATTGCCAATATGTTATGTTGACAGAATGGTAATTCAAATTAAAAATTTAAAAATATTTAGAACATGTATTAATATGAATTGATAAGAGGTTTGGTATCATTGAAATTCCTCCTTTGGATCGGGTTTGCGAATCATTATAATATTTAGTTCATAGTTCGACTGCTATTTACCTTCGGGTATTTAGTGTTAATAGAGTTTGTCCAAGTTTGTGCACAGGTTTGTTGAACAAATTCTGATTATTACTTATTAACATAATTTAAAACTCAAGAAAACACAAACATAAATGCAACAATCATTTATACCACAGAATCTGTACCTGATGGTGGTTTCGAAAAAGAAAACGTTTATATTGTATATGTTTCTAAATCATCCGGTGTATTATTACGGCTTAAGTTTATGGTGTTGTTTATCTTGTTTGTGTTCGTGTTCTCATGTGTCTTTATACCAAATACGATTTGTTTTACCAAATCGTCGCAAACGATTGGGCAAATACCGTCTACCTGAAGATTTAGTGGTCATCAAATATTTTAATACGAGTGTTTTGAAAAGTTAGTTTTACATTAAACAAGGGGTTTTAAAAACTCTTGCAGATTTTGAGCAAGATCCAGGTAAGAAAGGCTTTAATCGTTTTGAATATGTAAATATTGGAAGCAATGAGCGTCTAAGGCATGTTTCCCAAATGAAAATTGTTTTAGATGATATCATATATATTCAAAAAATCTGGAAATGCATAAAGTATTTTTTAAAGATTAATCATTAACGTCTTAAAGAAAGTTAAAAAATTGTTAATTGGTTCTTTTAGCTCAAAATAAAAATAAAGGTTATCTTCATTTGTGGTAAGTAACTGTAGGATGAATATTGTTTAAGAATCTTTAAACCTGTAGATAAAACATAATTATAAAATCGTAACGGTATAAATTGAAGTAAACCTCAATTCGATTATGTTTATAATTTTTAGATTTTTAAATATTTGTGCTCATCCAAAAAGTGATATCTCATGATACACGTTTTATATTACGCAGAAGCTCTTTAACGTAAAGTGCAATAAAAGTTACAAACACCTACATTTTAGACAAAGGAGAAATTCACTGAAATATTAATTTAGTGGCAGAGCTCTACAAGACCACTCATTGTTATAGTTTTCCCCACAAATTGCACAGCTTGTACTGATGTTAGTAGGGCAAAGGGCGGATGACCAGTTATTGCCAAGAGTCAAGTTGTAATGAACAAACTTGTACGAACAGAAGAGTAATTATCTGGAAATTGAAATCTCAATAGTTTTTTACTTTAATAAACTCTCAAAATTTAAAAAACCTTGGTAAAAAATGAATAATTCGGCGTATTTCCTAAGTATATCAAACTAATTTTCTGTAATAATAAAGAGTTTAAATATACATATATATATATAGATTGGTGTATATTGTATAAAAATTAACTTTCCTGCTTAAATAAATTCAATATTATAATTCTAATGACCACAAATAATTGTACTTATTCTACTATACAATCCATTTAGTAAGAAGTATGTAGTGAAAATACGAGAAGATATCTTTTAAAACAAACTTTAAACAATGCGCGGAATCTGACGCTTATACATATAATAATAAGTACATATTAACAATTATATATACTTAATTTGGATCTTTTCCGTTATACGTATACCACCATTCCAAATTTACCCTTCAAGCTTGATACTTGACAGAGCACCATAAACTAGGTCAAATAATTGTCATTAATCTTTTTAAAGTGGAAATTCCTTCAAAGAATATTTTACCTGCGGTTTCGTTATCTTATCAACTCTTATCTTATCTCTCTGCTTAGACACGAGAAGCCAGCGTCTGCTTGTCTAGCGGTCCCACTTCCAGTTTCCTAGGTTAGGTTAGGTAAGGTTACGTTAGGTTAGGTTAGGCTAGGCTAGGTTACATTACCTAACCTAACTTATCCCAACCAAACTTACCACCTACCTTTTACCTTGTACCTATTGATGCCTCCGTCTGGCCGCTGCGGCGTTGGAGTTGTCAAGTGCCCGGTGCAACCGGGACACTATGTTTATGATTTGATGATTGGTGGTTGATGGTAGAATTGATGGAATCCGGTTGTTAGTGGTGGTTGACATGTTACCAAAATCAAACTTGAAAAATAAACCTAAAACAGTGACGTATAACGGAAAAGATCCCTTAATTTTACTTGCTGCAAACGTTAAAATGGTCAATTTAATTTTGTAGCAACCAGTCCTGCAGATATGGACGATCGGGGAAGATATAGATTAAAAAATCTATTCGTCATCTAATAAACTGGACGAGGCGAAACATTTTTCACAATTGCGGCGCCCAGGTGCGATTGCGGCGCGGCGCATATGAGCACGCATCAGTTGTTTAAAGTCTCTGTGACGTAGCACAATAATGATTTCACTCTCCTCCCTCCCAACCCTCCGCTTTTCATTATGACTGTCATCAATTCTTGCCATTTCCATTTTATTTAGTGCAAACGTTCGAATTTCTAACAACTTGATCAACAATTTTTAAGTTATCAATTTGAGAACTTGGTATAAAGATTCGTGACTTTTGAACTTGTTAATAATTTATTATTTATTACATTTATTTATTAACTATTATATTATTAATACAATTAATATAATTTAGTTATTATTCAAGTGAATAATTGATTTAATTAGTGCATTTACATAATAGTTTTTAATGACTTAAAAATCTAAAAAAAAGAAGATAAATATTTTACCCTTTACAATACTGTATTGATTTTTATATTGGATATAATTTAAGTTACCTATCATCTACCTATATAAGTAACGTATATAACATTTAGATCCCTATATATTCTGAATCTGAATTTTTACAGATATGCGAGTAGTGACATTTTGTTAGCGTCTGTAAACCATTAAATAAACACAAAAATAGTTTGTGCCGTTATTCAAGACATCTAAATTCTTCTCGTATTTTAGTGGTGTACAAAACTTAACAATTAAAAATAGAAAACCCAGGATATGTCTCAATTGGTACCTCCGTACCAAGTTCCATCAAAACACTCTATTAGTTTTGTCTCTATTTACATATGCACACGGACGGATAGACATCAGTCCAAAAACCATATTTTTGTACTCAACAAGTATATGCCATACTAACAAATTTTAACATGGTGACGAAATCAATAATTTCGCCTTAAATGTATGAGGAAGTTAAAAATTACTCTATAAAACAATGTATTACCTGGTTGGATCTGAATTTATGTTCAGGAGTTAGAAAAAAAACTTCTTAACAAGGTTTTGCAAGAGAGCCGACAGCACAAAAGTGAATTCTACAGTTAGTTGAGCTCTTGCAACAGACGGCGATTACGAAATGACAGCTGCCAATCTAAGAGCAGAAATGCAAATCGGGTATCACAAAGGACCATGATAATTAAAATGTGTTAAACAATGAACCTAGCGTCAATTACCGTTGATGTGGCCAATTTGACTAGGAGGCGTTGAGGACTGAAGAATGTTGGTTCTTTTGTTCTTCAGGGACGTTCTGCTGTCACCGAGTGAGAGGAGCTGTAGCTACGACCTCGCAATACCAACCTCTATATGTATTACCAACAAAACAGCCTGGAAGTGATATTTTTGTTTGGTTTTAACAAACAGTACAGTAGTATTCAAAGCTATTCCTTAAAAGAAGAAAGGGTCTTCTTCATTCCTTTTTTGGGAAGAGGGAAATATGAAAAAAACGTGTCTAAAACTTTACAGAATCATTCAATGTTTTTATTCAGTATTTCCTAGTTGAAAAGACTCAAATAAATATATTTTTTTGATATTTATTTAATATTTTTAGGATATTAGGGTTGTTTGCGTTATTTACATCCATACACTGTATCTCAACTGCATTTAACAATGAGATACCAAACGCTTTAATACTTAAGTTGATAATGTACCTATTTGTATTTTTCTAGGTTTCTGAATTTGTAGTAATTTGCATAAAAACTTAATTACTTTCTTACTTACTTTTCACCAGTGCTTGTGAGCAAATTATTGTCATAATTAATTTATGGTATACATGATATGCATTTGTACGATCGAAACAAAAATAATAACTTATATGTACAGAATAACTTACATATCTATTAAACTTAAAGCTTATATAAAATACGTAATGCTTTGTTTAAGCGTCGCACTTAGATGTCTCGTTTCTAGATTCTAAGGTGATGAAATATTTCAATGGTGATCCAAAGGAATTCATGTATTTTTTTCAAAATCCTAATGGTAGATTTTATTTTAGTCGCTGTAGAGGACAATGTCAGTCAACGTGATCAATATTGTGGATTATCTTCTTTGTACTATGAGATTTTAAACCATATTCACCTGTTAAGTTACGAGAGCTATAATTTTCCTCTTCAAAAATATTATAACTTTATTATCATCTCGTGGTGGCGGATACATTCACGTTTGGAATCCTTACAGCTCAAACACCTCCCAAACTATGATCTCTTTAACTGTTCAGTTTTCTTAAATTGTAACTTTTTTAATTTTGAGTAAAGTAACTTTCTAAGTTCGATTTAGTTTCCAAGTTATATCAATAAAACTAAATTGAAAAAAACTGCGTGTATTTATGGTTGTCTGATCTCTTAATAATAATAATAATAATTCTCATAATCCGAATACTCATAGAACTAGCCCAATGACAGAATACAAGTTGTTCTCGGGGTTGTTTGAGCTTGTCAAAACTCGGTAGAAGACTGAATGCTTAACTTAGCTAATCCTAGTTATGGTTTCAAAGCGCAAGTTTATTCATCACAACTTTGCTGCTGTACAATACCAACCAGGTTGTCCATCTGGTAACACTGCTGAGGTCAGTGGCCTCTCCAATGTGGTTATTACGTCTGCCACGAGAACTTTGCCCATCACCGTTATGAGGTCACCTCAAGTAATATCGACAATACTATATTAAATAGGTGGAAATATTCATAAAAAATCCCTCTTTTGAATTTGAAAATCGTAAATGGAAGTGTAAATCGACGTGGGTGAGCACACCAATAAACATATAAGTACACCAATTAATTGTAAAAAAAGATAATATGAGCAATTAACGATACCATTGGTGAGTGTACTACATTTATTACCCCATGTGTCTAATAGTAAAAATTATCTACATTTTTTCCTAAGTGTGTAATGATTCATAAAATTTTACCTAGCTTAGTTGATGTTTTACTAACATTTAAAATAGTTAAGTAAGTTGTTTGACTTTATGTTAATTTTCTTAAAACCTACCATTTTTTTTTTAATCATAACACCTAGCTTTTATTTTTGTGAAATTAAAAGGATTACCCCAGCCTGTATTCAACTAACACGAAGAACAATTGAACGCAAAAAAAATAATTAGGGAGACTCAAGCCCGTTATTACGGTGTAGTAGCAGTAGGAATAAGACGAGTCGAAGGTATATAAATCAGGTGAGAAGACGGGAACCCTAGCTATTCCAATTATTAACGATGATCTATACAACAGATGTCAGAAAGGGATGGTCTGTACGCTGCCAATTTCCTGCACGTTTGATATATTTCCTGCTCTGTTCAGAATCAATTCAGGGTCTGCGCTGAGACGTTTCTCTCTCCCTCGTCTCAGTCGAATTACAGTTATATTTAGGGCCCAAGTAAATAAAACTTTACTCTTTTTTATGACATGTACGGCATGTGTTACACTATAGTAGCTATATATATATAGCTTGGTAAAATAAATATTTCAGATTGCAGATCTCGACATGTCGCCTTGTCGTCAAACTTGTTTTTTACCAACTAGTGGCGGAGAATATCCGCAAAAAATAAAACCCGAAAATATTTCACTCATAAATTGTGTTTTTAATTGTACAAATCAAACAAATTCAATTTTATAGATGGTCAACTCCAATAATTTAGAATTCCACCTCTCGTTTAATGTTTCGCATACTTAAAAAAGTTATAGAAAAATTAAATATTTAATAAACCTCGAATAGTTAAATTTAAACTTTAATTTTAATGGAAGAAAGTAAATTTACTCATTCTTAAAAAATAAAATATTGTTTGAAACATGCGTTGATAACAAACGCATAAACTAAGGAGGTTGTAACAATATAAATATTTCTCTACATTAAAGAAAGAATTTTTTGCTTATTCCAAGTGTATTGTTTGATGATTTTTTTTCTGTTCTAGAAAATTAAACATGAAGTTATTTTTTTTTTAACTACTCCGCACTCAGTAAAGTGTCGGAAATTTGAAGTACGACTCAACTGCAGGACATTTAGTCCACCGGTAAATATTTATTTTAATCGGCTACGACAGTCGTGGATACATATTTCTTAAATTATTTTTTATATTTGATCGCAAGAGAGAACCGACCCAAGTGGAGATTGTTCGGAATTATCCAGGATATAGAAGCCCTCACATCCAAGATGGAGGTTGATCTGTTTCAACAACCCAATTACGTCTAGTCTCGTTGTTTGAAAGCCTTATACAAATTCGCTGGAAAAATAACAAAATCATTATTTTTTTAAACATATAAACATTAAGTTTGATCTATTATTGTATCTATTCCCATTAATGTTTTGGTATACGCATAATGGAAAGTAGGATGTGACAAAATAAAGGTGTACGTGTCTTTTCATAGAATTATTAAGAGTTGGTGAACGCTAAAACTTATTTTTCTTACATAATTAATATTGAGCTTGGACATAAATGAAGGAGGTGTGGAGGTCATGACGTTTCGTTTTAATTAGACTTCCTAAACGAGTTATTTTATAACTGTATTACCCAAGATTACCACGGAATTTCCCCATAGTTAGCACACTGCTCACTCCACTATTACCATACGATATTTCCGCAATTAAGATAAGTAGGAATCTATGTCGGACGAGACAGGCCACTGAATAAAACATAGCGCAGCCGAGAGATAGCAAGCTAACCAAATTAGACGAGAGAAGAGTGGGAGAAACGAATTAACAGAGGCACTGTCTGAAACATAACAGGTAGAGGTAGAGATAAGCCGGGATCCGATAGCCGGAGGACCAGTCAAAACAATATGTGAGAAAAGCTGAACTGTGGGGGGAGGGGGAGGGGGAGCCTCGGGCGGCGGGAGTGGCGGCAATTACCAAGACTCGACACTTGACAAGAGATGTTCAGATACAACCGGACACCGGCTTTAATTAATGCGACTCTCCTTATCCCGAGTTTCGATTGGGACGATGATAACGCCTATCGACCGATACCTCGCTCGCAATTTGGTACGCTGTGAAACGTGTAATTTTCATACGGAGGCACACGATGACGGCGGGACCTCGGGGTAGCATTGTTCTGGGCTCCTGTGCCAACAATGGACCGGCTACTGCCGCCCTCGCCGGGCTGCACTCCCAACTGGTGCTCGTTCACCGGGAGTGTGGTTGGTCCTAGGAGCACGTCACGTTGGTACAGTAGTGGTTCTGTTTTAGTGCATGGTAGAGAGACACACACTTCGGAGTTGCACTGTTCTTGGGTTCTGTGATAGAAGAGATGCACGTCACATTGATATATCAGTTTTCTTTTAATACATGTTACAGAGACGCACACACCTCGGGGTAGCACTCTTCCGGGATGATCCCCCAGCTAAGGCGTTTCCTTAGCTAGGACACATTTTTCGCTTTGTGACCAGAAGTGCTTCTGGGTCTCCTGGAAGTCATATATTAATTTTTATTTTCTGTTCCTCCAGGACAAAATAAGTATTTTTCTGAAGGTAAATTGTACGAAGACACTTTGGTAACGAAGATTGGAGATAGCGTTGTTATGTTACAAACAATAAGTAGGATATTACAGAATATGCCTCCTTGATGAATATAAAAAATAGAAATATTAAAGGTGAGCAAATCAATATATTATTATGACCATATTTTTCCTCGGAAGTTAGGTTCTTTGTTGGGAAAAGGAGAAAACAGGATTCCGTTAAAAAATTTAACATAGCAATCTTATAATAATTGTTTAAATTACTAAAAAATTTCTAAAAACAAGAAGTAATAGCGTCAGACATCTTTGTTCATTCGTTCAATGAGTTCTTTTGAACGACATAGTCATCCACAAAGACCGTCCTCACGATTAAACCAGTTCGTAACGGGATCCGTGCATTTGACCGATTCGGCGTTTGACCAACTGGCCCGACTGGGGTTCCCCATCACGGCGTGATCTATCGCCCTTAGACGCTAGTACAGAGCATTTGGCCAACAGGCTCTCTCCATCACTGTGACGCAGCGCTTGACCAATCAGAGCACACCGCTCGACACTATCGTCGAACGTCGAACGCTATTGGTTGTTTAATTCATTCATTCGACACCGATAAACAAACTCACTCACGACGTTGCTGTTGCCAACTCGATGTCAGAATAGAATTGACACGATGGAAACCTTCAATTCGGCTTATATAAATCCAAGTTTATTTCTAATAAAATGTTATGTTTCGTAATCCAAATTTTTGTTCAATAAAATGTTTTAAAATTCGGAGAATCGTTAGAAAAGATAGCTAATTATTGAAATAGTCGGCGTATCTGTAAACTTATAATTCTGGTATTTTGTATCTTGCTGTAGTAGTTCTGTTTAAATACGCATCCCCGAGCTACGTCTCGGTCTGAAAGGCATTTGTAGGCACTCTGAACCATAATAAGCCATGTAGACTTTGGTTTTGAAGAATGATGTAAATGAATGCCTTAATACTATCAATCCATTTAAGTTAGGCTCACCGGGTTTTTGGCGATGAATGATAACAACACTTTGACTTAGGCCTATAATTATTAACGTTATAATCAATAGATAAATGTTTTGAATTAGGGTAACTGAGATTTTCGAAGGCAATAAGGAATCTGTATTCGGTTAAGTTAACGGTTACCTAATCAATATATGCTCTTGAAAAATATTTCTTTGCTAATAAAATTACCAAAATATTACTTAGATTTAGTTGTTTTATGTACAAGGGTTTACTGAATTAATAAGATAATATAAGGCCTACAGTTTTTCTTGATGCCTGAAGTTAATGGATGTTTTAAATTCTTAATTAGGCCTACCGCCTTTTCAGCGTTCACTTACTCAAATCGTACGACTTCAATAATGTAGCTTTGAAATTCATTTATGGAATTTTAATGTAATAATTAGTTGATAAATTAATTGAAAGAAGGAAAGTAAAAATTAGAGGCTTCAACGAATCTAAATAAGATTGAAATTTAAGTTCAATTTAATGTATTGTGGAGTCATTTACTTACACCCAAAAAAATTCTTTGTGCCGATTACTATGTAAAAATGTCGTAGCCAAGCGGGAATCGATCCCGGGACCTCGGAGTGAGTGGCCACATGCGTTGACCATACTAAGCCACCGCATTTTCGTATAATTAGCAAGATTTCAACCTTAGTGCGGAAACAAGATTTTTGAATTTTCACAGCTTCGATTTGTTTATATTGACATAAAAGCATATCATAGGATGTTTTTTATAGTATTTTTTGGTGGATTAACCTTTTGTTCATTAAATTTTCACTTTAACCTAAAACAATAACTGTTTCCAGTGAAACATTGCAATCAAATGTGTTCCTTGACCATAAGAACACATCTAAAATTGCCCCTCAGCTGACAACATCAAATCTACCACTTCACTACCTTCGATAAAAATAAAAATGGAAAATAAATAATTCTCCTATAAAATAAATATGGAATGCAAAGTTTGTAATATTTTGCTCTTTCCGTCGCTATCTTCTTTTTTGTGATCATTAATCCCTTGTTTCCCCTTTTTTCTACACAACTTTAAATTTTAAAATAATCATTAGGCCCTAAATAACGATAGTAAGATCATCAGATAAGATCATAGTTTTTTATTACTGTAATTGTATCTTTTTCGAATTAAATATTAACATCAAGCCGCTTAAACCATAACATTATCATTCAGAAAATAGAAAAATTATTATTCATGAATATTCTGATGAGGTTGGCACACCTGCTGCTGTTCAGTCCATAAGTCTCCCGTGTGCCCTGCCGGACATCATAGCGATCCGCAAGTCTCCCGTGTGCCCCGCCGGCCGGAGCCTGTCTGACAGCTGTGATCAAACGGCGTCTATGGAGATAGCCGTCCCTACGTGATGGGGAACCCAGTTGGTCAAATGCCGAGTTGGTCATTTGTCTTGTCCCCTTCGTAACTTATTGGGGAAATAGCGATTCGGATTCCATATTAAACTGTAGGTCCCCTACTTGAGTGCCTTTGGTTGTTGGTTATTAACAGCCCAGTCTTAGAAATTTGTCGGCCTTAGTATGACTTCAAGATAGATCTGAAAGTCATTCCACAATCATCTTTCATTCCCACTTGGCCTAAAAAACATAATCTGGGTAGGTCACCATTTCAAAGTAAAGTAAAGTATGAAGCAAGTAAAACAGTATGATTTATATTACGTGTTTATAACATAAAAATATTCGATTTTGAAGTTGGTTTCTAATAAGAGTTCGTATTTACGTACAATATTGTATACCATTTTGTGGTAAATTTTGTTGTTATTGCACTTTGTTTTATTATCATGTTTCAGCTTTAGAACATCAGCTACGTTCAAAAGAAGTAGGTTAGTTTGTTAGATGATTTATAATTAATCCTCGTAACCTTTCAAAATGAGTTAAAATTTATTAAACTCTTTTTTCTGAGTTGCTTTAGGACGAATCCTGTCTCATCCTTATCCTTTATTTTTTTTCTCTTCATTATTATCAGGCCTAGACCTATTTATATCCATATGACTTGAAAGTTGAAATGTGGAGTTAATTTTATTATTGAATTGGCTAGAAAGTCTACATATACAATAAGTTTTATATTACTTTTAAATCATTGACAATATTTTATTGAATTTTTTAAATGCAAAAGAATGGGTTTACCAAAATATTTATAATATTGCTTTTTAATTTAATTTGTATTTGAACTATTTCTAAATTTTATACAAATTACATATACGATTAAATACAGCCAGTACTTATAATACGGAAATAAATAATAAGTTAATTGAATAGTTACTAAAAATAATCATTTAAATTAGTTAAAAAATCACTTAATTTGCAATGATTTCTTGCAATAATTCGTTATAAAAAGAGCTTTCCATAAATTATTATCATCCAAGCTGAAACGAATTGGACGAACACCAAGCAAATGAGCATACCAATATTACGCAACGAACAAATTGCCTGTTCCTAGAAGGGGTTCTTTGTTTCTACAATGAGCGGATATTAAAAATTCCATTTTGTTCATTAGGTCCGCATTTACTTTCGTCTAAAACTGTCAAAAGAATATTTATGAATTTCATCATCGTGAAGAGGGTCCGGGCCAGGTACGAGCCCGCGGCGGTCCCCATAAATATTAAAGCCATATCGTCGCTGAAATTCCCAGATTCCACAATTAAGGTGGCCATTATCTCGGACTTCGTTATAAGCGCTCCAGCCGCCGGCTCTGACGAAGGCCGAGGTGGGGGACTTCGTTGTAAATATCTGACCGAAAACAAACACTCACGATAAAAATGCGTTATAGTCTCGCCGCTAAAATAGAGCTGTAAACTCTGCTAAAAGCTAACTATAAAGAGGGTAATTGGCTGCTATTTCGCGATAAGGTTTTAATTATCCGGTCTATTATGGAGGCCGGAGCGCTCAGGGGAGACTTCGGACTTGATCCGTCAGAGGGCTCTGGAATGAGCCTTCAGGATTAATGGCACAAAATAAAACATAAAAATAGCGATTCTGTTATAGAATTTAATTATTTTAGCGAAAAATAAAAGATAAGATGACAATTAGTGCAGGGTAACATAACTCTCATTAGTTTATCGAATTATTTTGATTTATCATGATTAAGCTATTTAGTCAATAGTTTAACAAACATATTGTTACTGTATAATTGTTGATGACTGTTAGTAATCAGTAATATTGTTCTCCTTTTATCATGAAGTCAAAGGCATTTAAAGGTTCTTTCCAGTTGAATGGCTTTTGCGGATTTTAAAAGCTTGCAAAAGAGGGATTAAAAAATCTCAAAAGTTTTTCTTCCTTATCAATAGCAATTGTATAGTATTTAAGTTTTAGATAAATGTATTTTTATAAACAAAAAAAACTATTTTAGTAAAAATGTCTTTTTAATTGAAATTTGTCTTCGAAGACGCAGCATATAAAAACGCATTGAGTGCTAAATGAGGTATATACTATAATACAATCATTTAAACCAACTAAAATACAGTTCTAAAAGTTCTACAGTTGTACCTCAAATAATCATGCTCAAGTAATTTACCGTAATGCACTAGAGATAGCGGGAGAATTAAGGTATTCGCGGGTGAAGGTGAGTATTTTATGTATGTGTCGTAAAGTTTGTCCCGCGAGAGTCGAGTTCTTGGGCCGTTACTGCTATACACTCTCTCCATCAAAGCGTGACTTCTCACAAAATACACTCGCATATCACTTCTTTAACATAAAAGGGAGTAAATATTTGATACTTTTTTAAAACTGATAAAAAAGTAGTGGATTGAAAAATCTAACCCATTTTGTTGTAAAACGCTTGCACTGAGATAATGGGTTGAAGGGCGTTTAAGTTATGTTGTATTCGCAAAACAAACATGTGTTCATTGGAGCCAATGAAATTTCAATTTAGAAGCGTTTTTATTTATACGCATGCACTAGATAAAGTAGGAGTATACCAGCCAGCTTTTCATTTCAGACTCTCTAGTCTCAACGCACCGATATAAGCCAAAGAACATTACTTATGCAGACAAATGAGGTCTTTAGGCTATATTCTGTAGAATTTAACCTCATCCCGTCATCATTCCAGGGCTCATTACCCTGATGAATGTTTTCTCGAGGCGTATCAACAATGCCACAGAGACACTCAGGTGACATCACGGGGCGCATTTCCGTTTCCTGCCGAGGTGCTGGGAGCCCCACAGTTATGAACTCTAATGATAGAGCGAGCCCCCATAAAACATATGTCAGGACCATTACCGGTGTTTAGGCGCTAGGTAGCGATTACCGCCGAGGGGCGTGTTTGTTATACGTAGCTGACGAGACGCGGACCTTAGGCCAATTTACCACCGGGCCCTTTCGGTCCCCTGATGACGGTAATGCTTAATTTTCTTGGCTCATAATACCCGTCAAATTGGGGTGCCTTTCGGGAAACACGCTATTTTACTGCGGTCGCAATTTGTCTGCCCTCTGTTAGGGCGAATCTGCCGACAGGAAGGGATTCGCCAGGTTTGGCGGAATCGGCATTAAACTTTGTGATCAAATGGGAAAGAAATTTGATGATTGTTATCAGATTTCAACGAAGAAAACCCCAACAGAATCAATGCCCCCACACTAAACCGAACAAGACGATTATAGAATCTGATTTGCTTTCGAACAATGTTCCAACAAATTCATGTTTTTTTTATTTATCCTCCTTCGATAATTTGGGGGTTTTCCTTCACAATAGTTGAGTGCCTGGTGGATTCAGCCTTGCTCAGTGTTATTTCATGTTTAGCAGTTCATCCAATTATTATAAAATATTTCAATGACATAAAATTGGTAAGTAGAAACAGTTTTTTTTGTTCCATAAACTCTTCATCCACTCGTGTTTCCTTGATGGCTGTAGATTCCACACAGATTATGTGATAACTTAATTGTTTTACACTTTCCTTGTTTATTTCGTTGCTATTATGGCAGCTCATAAGGCCAGTGTTAAAATTTTACAGCTTTAAAATTCGTTTTATTACGTTATTTGAATTTCTCTGGCCAAGTAATTTGCATAGAACACGTTTTTGAGTCACAAATTCACTATTTCCAGACTTTGACGGAAATCCTCGGAGCCGTTTTTGAGATGATTGTGCAAACAATTAAACAAACAAGCAAGAAAACACGCACGCACGCAAGATAACATTGCTCATATAAGAGTATAGGATTCAGGTACCCCTAATGACACATTTTTAAAACTCATAGTCATTCAAGACAGCGTCATAGCTAAAACCCCGGTAATCCAGCCTGGAGACGTCTTACTTTTAATGAAAATCAAGGCTGAAATGGTTTTGCTGACAATTTAAAACGAACCAGAGTTGTCAATATATTTACATATTTACATTTTACTAAGATATTTTATAGACTTTTAATGGATTTCTAACAGGCAGAGGGTAAACGTTATTCCCAACATAAAGAAAAACACATAATTCCTTCAAATATTCCCATTATCAAATGAGCGTTGAAACACGCTTTCATCGAACAATTCACAAATCAATTCCCAACCAGCTCCCAAAAACGTCCACCTAAAATACAACCCGCTTCTAACAACACCAGACGTTTACAACCCCATAAACGTATCACGTCCTCGAACAAGATTTACAATACGACGGATGTTAGGCAATATTACGCCGATTTGAATAAAACTGGGTCGAGTCGGCCCTTATTTGCAGAATTCTTTAAATGAATTCGCTAAAGAGCCGGGGACACGATTGGCCACGGAGGCGACAACCGGTCAATTCGAGACCGGCATTGTGTGTGGATTTACAGCGGGCACGGCGTGGGGCCTTGTGCCGCGCCGCCCGCGCCGTGTGAAGCTTAAACTAAACTGTTTTTTGCCCCAAGTGTCACTCATGTCTGCCATTGTTCGCTTTTTGCACTGTGTCAATCACGATACCCATTGTTGTACAAAGATTGTATTTATTTAGCGTGAAGGGTAATTGACAGATTTATTGCCGTCGAGATTGTTGTTTTGCTTGTGTTTTTGCCGAGGCGAAATCAAGAGTGGACCAGATATTTACACGCGTAACTACTCTCTGATTCCGAGGAAAGAGAAATTAATTGGATGTGATTTTGATCGGCTCGTAATTAATTTTAATTTTAGAAAGAATAATATGTTGTAACAGTTGGAAGTTGTTTTCTGTCATATGAGTTATGCTCGTAATTTGAAAAATCTAAACCTAAAAGAAAATATAAGCAAAATCAGGTTTAACTGACATTTACCTTCACGGGTATTATTCGACTAATAAAACCTACGTAATCCGATGGTTAATCAGATCTTAACCCTTTGAGGTTTTAATTAATGCATCTGCTGGTTGTATTCTTTAGTTGCATTTCTAGTATTTGGATCTGCAGAACATCTTTCTGGCTTAAAGTAATTGTTCAAGGTAAAGTTTATTAAGTTAAACTAAGTTATGTTTAGCATTTATAAAAATGACTAATTAGAATGGCAATAGCAAAGCTTTAATGAAATTTAATTTAAGCCAGCGAATTTAAATTTAAGAATGCGAAGTAAATCAATAAACAAATCAAATTACATCTAATGTGAAATAATGTGACTTATAATATCAGATATGTAGGTATATTCATGGCACTCATTGGTTTTTGACAGGAATAAAAAAACAATTTTCAAGGACCATTAGCATCTTAGAACAATGCAACGAATAAGAGGATTGATCCTGGAAAGGTTTAACATCGTTAAACGGCAGAAATCGAAATCTAAGAGAGAAAAGCTCGTGTTTAGAAAATAAGCATATTTTCGTAAGAACGAAATAATACTCCTTGAAGAGTTTCTTATGAAAACAGCACTGAGGATTCTACGAATGAAAAGGGATAGCTGAAAACACACTCAACTGGATTCTATTTGCATTTTATATCAATGCATTTTAAACGAAAGTATTCAGTACTTATTGATATTCTTCCACGCGCGCTCCTAATATTTAGGATGTATCTTTGATAGCCCATTTGTTAGTGAAAAGTCAGCCAATTATTTTATTTTCAAAAACTATACCACGTGACCAAAAATAAATACTTTTTAAAGATTAACTTTCTGTCTTAGCTGAGGTTATCGATAGTTGTGGCAAGTCGTTGACTCGTTGCGCTGCAGTCACTTTTATCCAGCACAGTATGTTGATATTCTGTAAATAAGAAAAAGAAGATGAATAAATAATGACACATCCTTTATAATACTTAAACCAATATTAAGCTTCCATTTTAGAACATTGGCTCAGAAAATATGCCTACGATTAGCTTGTTAAATTAGTTCTTACGCTCTTATCAGCATACTTAAAATGTACTAAAGCACAGTGCATGTTGATAGTCTTTTAATAAGAAATGTAAGATAAATATTTAATGAACCGTGGTTTAAAACTACTTAAATATCGAGGAATACTTAATAACAAAAGTTCAACTGTACACAAAAGTTCATTGAGGTTATGTTTGTTTATTCTATTGGAACGAACCAGAAGATTTAGAGCAAGGCAACTAGAATTTAGAATACGGTGCGAGTGTCATGGGATTTCTGACCAATAGTAACTGGTCTTTGGTGTTTGACGTCATAGTTATCTATCTTGTGTGCCACCTTAACCTTATGAGTAACTCTGATTAGCGAGCGGGAATGAAATGAAAGCGGAAATGAACCGTTTTGCGTACTGTTTACAGGTGTGTCAATGTGATTATTTCCATGCAGTGGTAGGAAAATAACTTAACAGAGTTATATTTGCCAACTGCTCAATGTTTGGATGAAACAGTTGTTCACAAGTATTGCAAAAATCTTTAAAATGCAAATAATCTAAGATGCCGACGTTTAACGTCATTAACGTTAACTATTTATGTATTAAACAGAAGCGATAAGAACACAAAGGATATCTCCAAATCTTTTTTTTCCACTTACCAATAAAATTTGGAAATCAAAGTCCTTAGCAAACTAAGAGAAGAGAAGCTAGTTATCTCTAACCATTATCACTTGCATGATGTCCTCCGTAACCGCTATAGGCAATCCCACCTATGTCGTTTTTAAATCTAAAGAATCTTTGGCTTCCTACCACCAAGTTAATATTGCCCATGTAACTCCATATTTGACTAAACAGGTCTCTGTCACAACATACCTACCACAACTAGCAGCGTATTCTGCTACTGCACTACCGTGTATGCTACACCAACAATTGGTCCCCAGCATCGTGAGATGCTCTGGTGGTCGCACCTCGTCACAACATACCTACCACTACTAGCAAGGTATTCTGCTACTGCACTACCGTGTATGCTACACCAACAATTGGTCCCCAGCATCGCGAGATGCTCGGGTGGTCGCACCTTGTCACAACATACCTACCACTACTAGCAAGGTATTCTGCTACTGCACTACCGTGTATGCTACACCATCAATCGGTCCCCAGCATCGCGAGATGCTCGGGTGGTCGCACCTCGTCACAACATACCTACCACAACTAGCAAGGTATTCTGCTACTGCACTACCGTGTATGCTACACCAACAATCGGTCCCCAGCATCGCGAGATGCTCGGGTGGTCGCACCTCGTCACAACATACCTACCACTACTAGCAAGGTAGTCTGCTACCACACCACCGTGTATGCTACACCAACAGTCGGTCCCAGCATCGCGATGCTCGGGTGGTCGCACCTTGTCACAACATACCTACCCCTACTAGCAAGGTATTCTGCTACCACATCACCGTGTATGCTACACCAACAGTTGGTCCCAGCATCGCGATGCTCGGGTGGTCGCACCTCACCACAACATACCTACCCATACTAGCAAGGTATTCTGCTACCACACCACCGTGTATGCTACACCACCAGTCGGTTCCAGCATCGCGATGCTCGGGTGGTCGCACCTCGTCACAACATACCTGCCCCTACTAGCAAGGTATTCTGCTACCACACCACCGTGTATGCTACACCACCAGTCGGTCCCAGCATCGCGATGCTCGGGTGGTCGCACCTCGTCACAACATACCTACCACTACTAGCAAGGTAGTCTGCTACCACACCACCGTGTATGCTACACCACCAGTCGGTCCCAGCATCGCGATGCTCGGATGGTCGCACCTCGTCACAACATACCTACCACTACTAGCAAGGTAGTCTGCTACCACACCACCGTGTATGCTACACCACCAGTCGGTCCCAGCATCGCGATGCTCGGATGGTCGCACCTCGTCACAACATACCTACCACTACTAGCAAGGTATTCTGCTACCACACCACCGTGTATGCTACACCACCAGTCGGTCCCAGCATCGCGATGCTCGGATGGTCGCACCTCGTCACAACATACCTACCACTACTAGCAAGGTATTCTGCTACCACACCACCGTGTATGCTACACCACCAGTCGGTCCCAGCATCGCGATGCTCGGGTGGTCGCACCTCGTCACAACATACCTGCACAACTAGCAAGGTAGTCCGCTACCATGCCACCGTGTATGCTACACCACCAGTCGGTCCCAGCATCGCGATGCTCGGGTGGTCGCACCTCGTCACAACATACCTACCACTACTAGCAAGGTAGTCTGCTACCACACCACCGTGTATGCTACACCACCAGTCTGTCCCAGCATCGCGATGCTCGGATGGTCGCACCTCGTCACAACATACCTGCACAACTAGCAAGGTAGTCTGCTACCATGCCACCGTGTATGCTACACCACCAGTCGGTCCCAGCATCGCGATGCTCGGATGGTCGCACCTCGTCACAACATACCTGCACAACTAGCAAGGTATTCTGCTACCACACCACCGTGTATGCTACACCACCAGTCGGTCCCAGCATCGCGATGCTCGGGTGGTCGCACCTCGTCACAACATACCTACCACTACTAGCAAGGTAGTCTGCTACCACACCACCGTGTATGCTACACCACCAGTCGGTCCCAGCATCGCGATGCTCGGGTGGTCGCACCTCGTCACAACATACCTGCACAACTAGCAAGGTAGTCCGCTACCATGCCACCGTGTATGCTACACCACCAGTCGGTCCCAGCATCGCGATGATCGGGTGGTCGCACCTCGTCACAACATACCTGCACAACTAGCAAGGTAGTCTGCTACCATGCCACCGTGTATGCTACACCACCAGTCGTTCCCAGCATCGCGATGATCGGGTGGTCGCACCTCGTCACAACATACCTACCACTACTAGCAAGGTAGTCTGCTACCACACCACCGTGTATGCTACACCACCAGTCGGTCCCAGCATCGCGATGCTCGGATGGTCGCACCTCGTCACAACATACCTACCACTACTAGCAAGGTAGTCTGCTACCATGCCACCGTGTATGCTACACCACCAGTCGGTCCCAGCATCGCGATGCTCGGATGGTCGCACCTCGTCACAACATACCTACCACTACTAGCAAGGTAGTCTGCTACCACACCACCGTGTATGCTACACCACCAGTCGGTCCCAGCATCGCGATGCTCGGGTGGTCGCACCTCGTCACAACATACCTGCACAACTAGCAAGGTAGTCTGCTACCACACCACCGTGTATGCTACACCACCAGTCGGTCCCAGCATCGCGATGCTCGGGTGGTCGCACCTCGTCACAACATACCTGCACAACTAGCAAGGTAGTCCGCTACCATGCCACCGTGTATGCTACACCACCAGTCGGTCCCAGCATCGCGATGCTCGGGTGGTCGCACCTCTTAATCACTTAATCACTTTAATAAGACAGGTACCTCATGGAGGACGATACCCTGAATATGAGTGAAGGATGAGTGTGATGATCGTGATGATAGTGGCACGATCTTGTAGCCTTGTTACTGACTAAGGTTGACATGTTCCTTAGGCAGGATTGTTAATTAATAGCCCAACAATCAATGGCAGCTGGCTCCAGAAACAACCCTTCAAAAAGCTACTAACTTTTCTCGGGATCGATATACCTCGTCACAACATACCTGCACAACTAGCAAGGTATTCTGCTACCATGCCACCGTGTATGCTACACCACCAGTCGGTCCCAGCATCGCGATGCTCGGGTGGTCGCACCTCGTCCGCTGGACCGGTTTAATCTGACCGGGTAATTATTTTTCCTTATCTATATTATGAATATGATTTAGACTTTACAATAAGGCGCCCATTCGTTTAAATGACCCTGTAATTAACAAGTGCATACTATTCGTCACCACATAATTGGCTTAATGGCCTTGGAAACCCTCAACAATTTCCATACAAATTAAAAGTCGACATATTTATGCAATTAAACGTGCACCGGGCCCGCGAGATGAGTGCTATTCGTCATGCCCGCCCACAGACGCGCCGGCGCAAAACCGACACCCGTTTATGGCGCATGTGCAAAATCTGTCCGTGCTGCTCTATGTTATATTACATTTTCAATAGGTCATTTATATTTTATTTCACTCAATCTTGACGATTAAGATTTTTTTATTCATATGTTGCGATGTTTTTGAAACATCTTTGAATCATAACTTTGCGGGGGTTGATTTCAGCGGAACTAATCAGCGTATGATGTAAATTTTGATTCCATTACGGAGAAGAAAAACAAATGCCTCCACTGACTATCTGTTTCGTAACTTGTGACTGCAAAATATTTTTAGAAACTTACAGTTTGAACTATATCTTACTCCAAGAAACGTAAATAAGAGATGACATCCTTAGAAACATTTTGAGACAAAAAGAACATTATTATATAGTTACGATAAACCTCCTTCTTACTACACAATGCGTTTATGTTGGGTTGCCGCGATGGTTTGCCTACTTAATCTCTTAGCGGCCATCCCCCTTCTGTGAGGATGTAATTTTACCATTTTCATTCAAGAGGATTTGAAAATGAAGCTTTTGCTATGAATGTGTTTTACTGAGTACACTTTTTAATATTTATTTAAAGTGTTTTCGTCATACTGCTTCAAAAATAGCTGCTTTTGACCCATACGTTGGGATTCAAAAATTGTTCTTGTTAGTCCTTGGATAATTACATATGATTTCATTATTATTATTGTTGTATTTCATCCTAGGATAAAAAGTTTATGATACTTTTGATTCGTGGTAAATAAACGAACAATTTCATTCGATTACAAATAATCGAAACATTAATAAGCGTATGATTAAAGGTTATAAATATCGAAATATCGAATTTTTTTAAGAACAACCGATTGATTCAAACAACAATGATCGGTTTGAAGTTATCGAGTCAACAGTCGATAGTTAGGAATGAACCTGCGCATGCGCAATAGCTGATCTGATTGTTTCAAGTTCAAGAGACAAGTAGAAAGAAACATACGGGCTATGAAGGTACAGTACGTAAATTTTACTTTTGTTGTTTGATTTAAAACTTAAGGATTCTTGCAGTATGACGAAAAATGTAGTTCGTCACTAAGATCAAAAGAGTCTTTTCAATACTCGTTCATTTCCCGACTGGAGCTCGTATTGAAAAGGTTTACTTTTGATCCTAGATAGGAAAATATACTATTCTCGTGCAACAGCCTTCACTCAGGAACCAAATAAAATAATGGGCATAGCTTCTGAAAAAAATTAATAAATTATAAGATAGTATAAGCTGAAGTAAGTCTTAAAATATAATTTTTTCGAATGACATTGTTATACCTAATCTTTGTACTTAATAGCTGACTCAAAACCATTAAAACATACTCATACATTTCATTACAAGGTAAGTACATTGCATGAGCGAGGTAAGTCGACACACAACTGTTATAAAACCACAGCTAAGAGAACTCGAAACCCGCGTACGCGCCTCGGTGTAATCGCGGAGCCGGTCCCGCGCACCCGGAGATATAAAAATCACTTTTTACACCGGATTTCTCGGCCGGGAGCTGGGAAGGCGAAGGTACGAGCGGCATGGAAGGCAGAGATGATTAGACGAACGTTTAAATGTGAGCAACAAAAGAGACGGGAAGAATATAGGCGACCCGTCACGAAACCGGTTTTGTGGCTGAGTTTAAACGATTCATTTATTATACGGGAGAGTGGGTGGCGGTCCGGCCTGCGATTGTATTGATCACCTCTCTTCATCTACCGAATATCGTCACACTAGTTCCAGCGACCGTGATAATCCCCCGATGATACAGATGTGGGGATTTACATGAAACAATTCGGCGGACGGCGTGGCGGAGTCAGGTCTAGCGCCAGCGCTTGTTGAAAGGCCCCGCGCCTTTGAAGGAAAATGAGCCGAGGGTAACTATTTACCAGAAATTTGTTACATAACAAGGTTTTCTTGCAAGTGATGTTTACTTTTTGTTTATGCTTTGGTGTGATGTTGGTTTGCCCAACTGTAAGGTAGGAGCTAGGTATTTTATATAATTAAAAAAAAGTCCCTCATAACATTTTTGATGATTTAATGTTCATGCTGTAAACTGAAGAGTACTTTTTTAAATTATGATCAAAATCCTAAAAAAGTAATGGTTTCATTCTTTGCTAGTAATGTAACAATAACAAAACTTCTTATAAATTTACTGAAAAACATACAATTTTTTAAAATTTGATATTAATTTTAAAAACCGTATAAACACTCGGATTTTTAATCATACTGGATCATTTTTTATAGCTGCCAATGGAAAAATGCCAAGTAATAAACGGGCATTTCATAAACTTAATAAGTACATTTTAAAAATTAAACAACGACTCCGAATCTTGTAAAAACAAATTAGAAAAATAAGAGGGAGTAAAACAGAAAGCAAAATTCCCAGGAAAACAATTGGAATATAAACAAGCGGAGATTTAAAAATAATTAACTCTTTATCATGTGAAAGTATTCGTGTTTTGTTTTAATTAACAGTCGCGCGACAAACAAATAAAGCCGAGCGTGCATGTATTATTCTTTTTTTTATCTGAAGTGTCGTTACCCTTTTGTTGTTTTGAAAGGTCGTATCATCTTTCATCTGATATAGAGTATGTGTACTCACAATATTTTTGTTTTCTTTGGCTGCAGCATTCCGTTATTAATTTGCATTAAATGTATTCTTCCTCGTTGACATATTAGCCATTAAAATATATAAAAAAATATATCGGTTTGAGTTAACTTGAATATTGTAGAATATTGTTTGGGTTTATAACACAAGCGGATTAAAACTGAATTTATATAATAGAATTAATACCAGACATATTAGAAAGAGTGATGAATTAACTTAGATTTTAATTATGCACAACACACAGATATTGAAAACTCCACGGACCATCTAAAATGTTTACCATAATCGTATATTAGCGTTGTCACCTTTTAATTTTACTCAAGTTAGGCTATACTAGAGAAGGGAAAATAAAAAAAAACTTTTTTTCTCCGTGGAAATAAATTATTTAAAACTAGTTTTGCACCTGTCTTTTCGGGTCAGAATTAATCACCATAGAATTTAACAAATTCTATGGAGATTTGTGTTTTCATCTAATATAAAATATTCGTAGCTGAATGCAGCTTTTAAGTTTCTGTTCAATTGAAAGTTGTTCCCGGCCACTCCACTTTGTTTATTTGTATATCTTAAAACATGGATACTCCGAAACCTAAGGAATGAAGGGCTATGGGATTTAGAGGCATACAGTGTTTTAGATAGAAATAAAGATATTTAAATAAACTTCCCCTGGCATTTACAGTATATAATAACTTCATAAAGAATCTTGGCAGTCGGCAAGAGGGTCTGGAAATGAATTAAAAACAAACAAATGGCATTCTACAGAAATACATATTTGATGATGTATGACATTACTTATTAAGTTTTACCTATAAAAATAGCATTTAGTTTTATATGTTGGGACAAGTAAGGAGATTACACAACGGAATTTAACACTTCACATAGTACTAAAAGCCATGTGATTTGATAGTTTATAATTTTCAATTAGTTTGTTTCCTAAAATATTTAAAATTTTGGCCCTATAAGTAAAAACTGATTTATCGACAGTTTCCATGATAAGTAAGAATAATCATGGTATCCATATTTTATGACACTAATTTTTGGTTGCGTGTTGGTACTAAAAATAACGAATAATGTTCCGTTGATTAGTTATTTAATTATATTTTACGAAGAACAGCTCCTGATGTCGAGTTGATTTAGCCAAGTTTCAAGCTGCATGTTTAAATTTCCAAAATCGTTATGCTACTTTACTATCACTCTGCTGTTCCCTGTACAATACAATTTCTTTGTTGGGAGAAAGTGACTCAACAGTTCCAATCCCTGATCGGTCCAACTAATGACCTTGACCTACAAAAGTCACGTGGGAGATATTGTCACTCGCTCCGCAGGAAATTAGAAACGGTCCCGATACAAATGTGAGCGTTTACGCGACCGATTGGATTTCTTCCCGCACTTATCGCACAATGCCGGTCCATTCCGACTCCGGTCCGCTCCTAATCGGAGCCAATTCGAGTGATGCCGCTCATTTCTCTCGTCGTCGGCGGAATGGGGACGGCGATCGCCCGATAGAAGGTCGAGTTATTACTTATCGGTCGTGGAACACGCCGCCTTTGTACGTCTGCCGGGCCGGTCGTGCCGGCGTCCCTTGTTTATGGGCGGAGGAGAAATCGTTAAAACGTTAATTATGTTTTTGTAGTTTGTAGAGTACTCGGGGAAATTCGAATAGTCTCTTTGTGGTATCTCGTATGCATAGGGCATTCCTGCAGGCGTTTGAACAGATTCCCAGTTGTTTTTCAGTAGTTTATAATAATTAATCGTTTTGAAAATACTTTCAATAAAGTTGAAAAACTAATTTTAGGAAACAGTATTGACCAATGATTAGTAAGGTTCAGCGAAGTATTCATATAAATCAAAGAGTCATCACATTGCAATCCACATCCACACTCCCTTAAAATCGTACACATGTAATGCCACCTACACCTTTCATTACCACATTGTCCCCGCCTAGTCTCATGCGTCAGGCGGATCTCCCACATCAAAACCGTGTTTAGCGCTAGGCAGCGGCGACACCGAGCTGTAGCTCGTTAGCCCTCGTGGGAATAGCGCCTTGGGCCGCGGCCGCACCACCGTGACAAAATGGCGGCACCGATTGACAAGAGCGACCTTGCCGTGTTTAATATGCGGGCCTGTCGCCTTCATCGGGTACGCTCGTTATCACGTGACCCCAAGTTGCGCAACTTGTCCGCAGTGGTGCTTCGTTCAAAACACCCTTCATTGTATGGAAACAGCAAAATTGTTGTAAGTTAATATATATCACTGATTTCTAACAAATTAAACAACGTGCTATTGTTACGTCTTACGTTTTACATACCTTAGTATCCGTGGTTCCCTTCTCCATAATAGTATCAGGGAAATTAGATTTGTCAGGGTGATCATCAAAGTAGGTCACAAGCAAAGAATTTAAGGATCATTAATAAAAAAAGAAAAAAAGAAAAACCCTGCCGGAAAACTGGATTTAGCTACTATTGTTTTCTATGTTTAATGGGCTAGAAGAAATGTTAGGATAACTGAAATAGGCTTATTTGTCAGTAATTTGTCTATTTTTTTTATTTTAATAAAATATAAAATAGAAGGTATAGTAGGAATAGGGAGGAGCACGAGTCAAGAGCTAGAACGCCCATATTTATGAATGCTTTGGTTAAAGTCTAGTGAGTATAGTGCAATGTCGCAACGCATTAATTCAAATTAAAAAGCTTGTATTCTTCTAATTACAACGACACATACCTTTCCAAACTTTCATACTTGGAAATATTTGGCTCGTACTATGTAGTAGTTTAAAAATTGCCTTAATTTATCAAATTTCAGTGCTTGAACACATCAGATTGCGAACGAAAAACAACAATTATTTATAGGACTCAAAAGAAAGAACGTTTAAAATTTAATCATAAATGCAATGTAGAATTATAAATGAAAAATAGTTTATGATACAAAGCGTAAGGTTATAATATATTTTATTTTGAAATTGAACTAGTTGATAAGAGAGAGATCTAGACCCCGTTAAAAGCGAAAAAATCTACCATCGTTCGATGCTCTGATTCACCATGAATATTTAAACCGGTAAGATGGTGTACATAACAGGATGTCCCGGGACGTGGAATATCGCATATCGGCGCTTGTTAAATATTACTGTCTTCATATCCGGGCTAGCAACGGCGGATACATCAAGCGCAGCATGGTCGCAGAGATGTTACCGTCGCTACGTATCCGAATACCCCACCCTATCTGACGGCTCAGGGCAGTAATGGTCAATAATGGCTTGCACCACCAGTGAAAGTAATTTAGACTATTCCTATATTATAGTACTTAGTTAGTTATGTCCGTAAAAACGCATTTCTTATGTAAAAAGATATGGACCCTAATGGAGCTTATTTCCAATGGGATTATTTAATTCTAAAAGTCATTATCTTAACATTTATAAAATAAATCTTAAAAAATATTCAACTTCTTTATTCAGTATTAAAATGAATGGCAAACTCAGTTTAAAAGAAAGAAATCACCCATCAAACTAATCACTAACATAACTAACTAATTACATCAAAATAATTTGCATCCCTTAAAGAAACTTGGAACTTTAATAAAATTATACTGTAGAATCGTAGATGATGAATAATTTTTATTTATGATTAATTATAGTAATTTGTATAGTTAACATAATTATACAAAATTAATGATTCTACCATTTTGTTCTATCGTTTATCCAACTAAAATTAATTATTAATTAATTAATTATTATTATTATTATTTATTAATTATGTTTTCAACTTATTAATGACATCCGAACATAAATAAGAAAAACAAGAATGGTTATTCTTGTGGAACTTCACTGATAACAAAGCAATAATGTCCTTGAATTTAAAACAATACCTTGACGTTGCAACTTTATTTGTATGACGCTGCTTTGTTGATGAAACCAAAACACGAGCACCATCAGATGATAAAGTATTTAATTATTTTTGTTCCTTATTGTTTGTGTGTAAAGATTTTCACTGCGGGCTGTCATTCTAGCTTTGTTGTTGGATATTTTCAGATAAGGCAGGTTGTTTTATCTCGCTAATTGGTATTTAGAGCTACCAAAACCAATTCAATTATTTTACACTGTTTTATTTTGAAATAAAATAATAGTTTTAAGCACCAGAGAAAAAGTTATATTGGATTAACTGTGGTAATCAATTTTAAATTAATTTAATTTGCTAGGACTAAATAAAATTAAAATAATAAACAAAATTAAACCTTGAGATAATATTATGACATCAAGTTACATGTTATAATATTATCTCAAATTACATCGATAAGGCAAAATAATTGTAGTAATATTATATTTTTGGGCATTGAAATCCACATCACCTAAGCAAACCATTCAACATTTTTATTTTCGAATCTCCGTTCTAGTGGATATACACTCGAAATGAAATGTCCATACTGAGTTTTAAGATAATAGATTGAGTACTTATTTAATTACTAGACGGACAACCTATTTAAAAAAGTGGGAATACATTATAGTACTTTGGGAGGGTCGTCCAATCCAAGCAGTTTAAGATGAATTTGACAAATATATTAGGAGGACGTAATAGATTTGTACGCTTTATTCTTTTAGTAGATTGAATCTCGTTCCTTTTCCATCCCCTGAAAATTTTTTAAAGGCCTCCTCCCATCCTTAGTTTTAAAAACTGAAATAGCCCCCATTTTAAATTGTATACTCTATTCTAGTGCCTGAGAGTGAATAATTTTAAAACCTTTCTTTTTTGCATCTTAAGCCTGTAAAGAATACGTACGCCAAGTTTCATGGCCCAAAATATTGTAGTTTTTAAGAAATAAAGCTTTGAAAGCTGAAAACAAATGCCATTTTGAATTTTATAATATAACAGATTCAGTCCTTTTGATAGAAAATATTGCAAAATCCTTTCTTAGTACAAATCTAGAGCCTGAAAATATTTTAGCCAAATTTCATGGCTCCAAGCCTAGCATGTACTTTACATGTAAAGTCAATGCTTATAGTCTGAGAAACTGTGATCAGTCAGTCAGTCAGTCAACCGTTTTTGGCTTTTATATTGTCGTATATTTAATTTCGTAAGGCGATTCTTTGCGTCGAAATTGAGGACGTCTGGCAAGTCGTAGAAACATGAAAGAGGGCTCAAATTAAAGGTCTCTATTCTTTGATGGTGGGAAAAATGCTGGAATTGCTTGAAATTCTTCAGAAAACGAGAAATAACTTAAAATATCTGCAATTTAAATAACATTTGGGTCTTTCCATGATCATGTGATGCTGATACTTGATTAAAAACCACGCGCTTGATATTAACACATGGTAGATCTGAAAGCCAGTTTGCTATGGTAATTTGCACTAAAATAAATTAGGATCGTTAGAATTTTCCTTTATTAGAAGCCTTTAGCCCCTTCAAGCCACTAGTAGATTAAAAACTGTCAATCTTGTGGTAAACATTTTATTACAAACGATTGACAAATTATATTTTGAGGATAACGTGCTTACATATTAATGATGTTTCGCAGAAGGTCAAACTGCAATCAGTAGTTCAAAGAATAAAATATAGAGTTTGTCTGAATGTTTGTTTCCAAGTCAGCAATGACGGACAACACATGCAATTGATGCGATAAAAACATTTTTCATTTCCTTGACACATTAACACAATACAATGTAATATAATATGGATAACTAGCAAGGGCTATGACGAACCAAAATAAAACGTCTATTGTACAAGCATTCTTTCTCCATAAATGCAGTTAAGTCTGATGTTTCATCAAACTTAGGCTATTAAGAAGTCATATATTTAATTTCGTAAGGCGATTCTTTGCGTCAAAATTGGGCGTCTGGCAAGTCGTAGAAAGATAGGAGAGGGCTCAAATTAAAGGTCTCTATTCCGTGATGGTGGTAAAAATACTGAAATTGCTTAAAATT
The DNA here is from genome assembly GCA_035578135.1 of Flexamia atlantica. Taxonomy (NCBI): domain Eukaryota; kingdom Metazoa; phylum Arthropoda; class Insecta; order Hemiptera; family Cicadellidae; genus Flexamia; species Flexamia atlantica. Next base: position 29,494,917 of record JAQJVK010000012.1, read on the forward strand.
CTTAGAAAACGAGAAATAACGTAAAATATCTGTCATTTGAACAGCAATGGGATTTAAAAAAACGTCTGCTTTGATTACATTAAACATGTGATCCTCATACTTGGCTTAAAACCAAATGATCGATGTTGATATGTAATATTGAATTTCCTCATTTTATAATTTAGGGGTTTTAACATACTCACTATTTAAAAAATATTAAGAACTACATTACTAGTTGTAGATGCTGATTTAAAGCCAAGTAATTTGGAATATTAACACAATCGATAAGCGCAGACAACAGGTATAGAGATACTTAGCATTTTTAAGGCCTATAGCTCTGCCAGTTTTATGTGAGGTCGGAAATGGTCATACTTTTGTGTGATCATACAAGAGTGTGCTGCAGAAACAGCAATTGAGTGCAGTGCGGCCTTGATTGAGTGCAACATCAACTTTCAATTTGGCCAATAAAAGTACATTGAATCGTGAATACACTAACACAAAGCAGCATTTACTCCCGGGCAATCATGAAAACGTGTGTGACGTAAGGTAGAATCCCCCGTATGGGGTGGAGCCAGAGGCTCTAACGAGGAGCATGATGGAATCGTCAATGAGAGACCATTTTCTGATTTCGTCCTTACCTATAAGCCTATTGAGTAAAAAATGTAGCTTTAATTGGAAGTTTCCATAAGAAGTACCCTTTAACCGTCCAATACATACATTTGAACAGCTAGAGGCTACATACGAGCTTGATGACGATCTTTTGATGACGCTACAATTTGTTTGCATTTTTTTGTTCAATCTCATGACTTTCCTGGGGATATAAATTAAGTGCTACAATCTGTGGTTAACATTTAGAAGTTCTTAAAACCATTTTCATGTTTAATTAAAACAAAGTGAACTGGGTTTGTTTTTAGATCGACGGATAGTGCCACTTTTCCAGGGATTCAGTCCTTTACTATACTGATGTTATATCCTTTCTTAAAAGTTTGAATCGTACTAGCAAATGTCAAAATACCTTTATCATTACGCATCAAACGTAAATACTACAAATTATTAAACATCTTACATAAAATATTCAGCACTGATTTATTTTTTTATTTTTAGGGGCTTTTGCTCCTACAAGCCACTAGTATTATAAGAGTGAGCGTTAAATATGTTTACATTATCCTCTGTTACAATAAAGTTAATGGTTAACGTATAATGGTTCCTTTTTACAATTACAAAAAAAAGATGAACATGTTATCTTGGTCCATTAAATGACACCACAGAGTGACAATACAGTATCTTTGATAACGATTGGCCCTCTTTTGTTTTCAATGTAAACGTGATATGGGCCGTTAGTGGCTTTGTTTCTCTTGTCACATCTACGTTAATTAAAACAACACAAGAGCTGTCAAACGATAAAGAATAGTCACTTTGTGACTCATATTTTGGTGTCGTACTCTTTGTTTTGGTTTGTTTGATATCGAAGATGATAAGCATTGTATGGTAAAGAAAGGTATGTATTGATCATTTATGAAAACATTTTCCTGGCTTTTGATAAACAAACACCTTTTGTAGTTTAAATAAGTGAAATTTTAAAACCATATTCTAGATAGACTTTCAGAAAATTTCAATCAATTTTGACGTGCATTTCTTAAAGTTTTCATTTTTTTACATCAATTAGGTAGATATTAAGCTAAAAAATGTTGTATAGTTTAAATGTGTCACGCTGTACTCAGATTCAAGAGAAAGAAATGTTTAGCGATGAAACAACAAGAAACTTTTATACATGTATTATTAAGCCGTAGAAATAATAGAATAGCTTAATAAAAATAAAACAGTCAAAATATATTAGGGAATATCCCCTATAGGAAGAAGCTATTACCATAAGTCTCATGGTAAGACCTAAGCCCGGGACCACTATAACTTTTCATTTTGGGGTCACCAGAAGCCAAAAACACCATTCGTTAAAATTTATTGTATATTTACATATACATATATATATATTCATTTTTACGGTTGGGGTAAATTATGTCGGACGGTTTTTGTCAGACTCATAATTAGTAATGAATTATGTCGGTAGTTTGTTTCTGTTGGTGGGGAATCCAAACTTTTTAACGCGGGTAAGTAATAACGTGCATGCAACTAGTATTCGGAATAGTTCGAAAACCATCCCGATCGGACCATCGGAAGGGGGGATAAAGGGGGGAGAATTTTTTTTTCTAGTGTTTTACATAGAAAAATAAAAATAATCCAATTTTTACTTACACCATTGAATTCAGTTCGAAAAAAACAAATTATTTAGTGTTTTGAGTCATTCCTCTATGTTAATTGATCACCAAGATACTGAAAGTGGTAAACACAGTACGCTGTCCCAATGTTGACCTTATGGGAAATAAGTAAAATTGTATATCTCGCTTATTTCTCAGCATATATTAATAAAACTGAATTAGTGGCTTCATCTAGATGAAATTTAATGCATGTTAGTCTAAAATCAGCGCTATTTCCATTTTGGGGGGAGCAAACCTGCATACTCACTCCCCATGTTATCCTTATGGAAAATAAAAAATCTAAATTTCCCTTATTTATTGACAGATCTTGATAAAACTTTGTGCATGGCTTCTTTTAGTTAAGATGTACTAAATATTAAATTGATACCACCCAGTTTTAACATACTTGTTGCAGCAAACCTGCATACTCATTCCCCATGTTATTCTTATAAAGCTTAAATAGACATAACAAATCTCGCTATATTGGATTGAAATATGTTCTTTTGCATTCGAAATTCGCTTAGTGTGCAGGTCAGCTGCAAAGTGTGTATTACATTTTCAATATTGTCCTATTTTATTTACATATTTAATATGACCCAATCAGTAACAACAGTTGAACCACTGGAACTTACGTTCAAGTAAATTTAATCAGTGAATTAGTCGTCAGAAAAAGGGTTTATTATATCCAGTGGGCTTTTGATAAATAATGAGGATAATGATAAATAGAAGCTTGGTTCAGTCTTAACATTCTTTTGATTGTCTCATACATACTTATACATAAAATTAGTATTATTCCGTTTGAAGTCTTCATTCAATAGCTTCAAAACCAGCCTGCCGAACATCAGAATAAAGTCCTGAAATTACCCAATTTCAACAATTACTCTGATAGTCAATTTATTATTTTTAATGCCAAAATTGCAAATGCATACCGAGAAAGCCATCTCAGTTTTATTCTATTACCACTATGAGTTAAATGTTATGTTAAATACTTTCTAGTAGGCCTATTACTACATCTCACAGACCAACTATTTATTTGATAACAAATCATCATAGCACAACTATGAGCATATTACCCACACAGTGGTCATGCTTTATTAAAATGCCGTTTGGGCAAAAAGACAACAACAAGGGGCATCTCATGCATATGTAGAGTGAAACATTATATCTGGTGTATTGGTTAATTAGACCTTGCCCGCCAGAGTGCGTAACGGACGGTTTTTGTCAGACTCACAATTAGTAATGAATTATGTCGGTAGTTTGTTTCTGTTAGTGGGGAATCTACACTTTTTAACGCGGGTAAGTAATAACGCGCATGCAGCTATTTGTTTCCATTGTTTCATAGAGGATGCGGTGTTACTTGCGCGAGGCCAGGTGCTCTTGCGCCGTACAAATTCATTTTCTCTCTTTTGTTCCCGGCAACTGCAAACAAAGAGGGAAAACGACCGAAATTGTTTTGTTCTCTTTTTAAGTACGTTGGACACGGCCCGTTTTAGTTTTAGTCGCATGTGTTCCTTGCTGGGCGCTGGTAAAATGTCAAGCTTAATTTTCATTCGGTTAAATATAGGAACGTGTTTTTGCCTTCACAATGTGGTCAGGTTTGAAGAATGTTATTTATTTATTAATAAAAATCGTTAAGACCGTCTGAAATTTGTAAACGTCGGATACCAAACTTATATGATTATATTATAACAAATATCTGATTAAGTCATTGCAAATATAAATTACAGTATATATACATTAGTCTGTACTGTAAATGTTAGTTAAATGTATTATATTGTTCTTTTGAAAATTACTAACAATATGTTGTAATTATAAACAGGGTGATCAACTTAATTGCGCCACGATTAGCATCTCAGCAAATTTTTGATTTCAAGGAAATGTTAAATAGCGGACTTAACCTTCTTTTTTTAAGATAATCAATTATACGATTTCCAATTTATTCTAAATGACCGCCATTTTCCAATGTGGAGGACAGATTTTGTTTTTATTATGGATCTCCCATTTGACGTCTCTCATTTGAAGTTTTCTCTAAACCTAATATTTTCCGATATAACGATGGAACAGTTATATTGGAAAACCTATACAATGCATGTTCTCAGAATCATTACTACATAAAACTACATCGAACTACATAAGTTTTATAGACATTCATTTCTTAGACCGTTCTGAAAGCTGTTTAACTAATACTAAGGTAAATAGTAACAGCCTTTAGTTACACATATAATCCAACGAGACGCGTTTCGCTAAACACGGCTTCAACATTAATCAGAAAATGCGTGATCTTATAAAGATATCATAATAAGAAATACCAATAAGAATGATCTAATAATTAATTTATATTTTGAAGATTGAATTTTAAGAAAGTACAAATAAGAAAGTTATTTCGTAAACTTAAAATGTTGCGTTATATTATAAACATTGTTAGACCCGAAATTTCGCTCTCCATCAGACCATAACATTCGTCTTCTGGGTGAATTCAGTTGACGGCAAGACATTATATAACTTTTCGGAAGAGTAGAAGAGGCCAGTAATTATTCCACGCAAACGGGCGGCTGCACATTCTGAGCAGAGGAAAGATCAATATCATATCTAAGTTGATCAGCACGAAGAACTTCTTCCTGTTTCCAAACGTGTATTCACATTAGAGTTTTTTGCAAGTGAGGTATTTCTGAGTGTTTAAAAATGGACTTTTAATTGGTTATGATGGATGGACTTGAAATACGCCTAATGGGACTAGACACAATACGCTGACTGCAGGTCGTTGGAATGTTTAAATATCATCAAACAAAGCCTAATGTGATTAAATCATAATAATTTATTCAGCTTCTACCAGCCACACGAATGGCGTTGAGTGGCTGGTAGATATATACTTTGGAAATATTTAGTGGAATTATTTATTTAAAAACATTTTTTTGTATTTGTTTACATTCTAAATTTTTTAAATTTTCGTTATGGTAAAAAAATGCTGAAAATTCCCATAGGAAATTAAAGCTCAGATTTTTACAGCCTCTCCTTCCTTATGTCCGTATAATTAAATGGGAATACCGCACCAACTGTGTACAGTTATAAACAGTGTAATAGAATTACAATTCACATATATGGATGTAGTTCTATATAACGAAACTCCATTAGGCATGAAATGTAACATATTCCACTTCCCAATAAGGTTATTACTATATATACATGTGGCAATAAGTAAATATAATAACCAGGGAAATATTATTCCGGTAGAAGTCAATTAATTACAAAGCTTTGTTTGCCTGCTTGTGTCGTACTATAGGTAATTAAAGCCAAACATTAAACTAACCGGAGCGTGTTTGTGATTCAAGGGATTATTTTGCGGTAATTCCACATAACAGGATTGTGTCCTACAGGCCTGCAAACTTGGATAAACAGTTAAGTGGTCTCAAATTAACCATAAATTGGATTATAACAGAAAATAATTACTTTTTTGATTACAGGTTTTGCCGTAGGTTATTACTAACTTTACAACTAATTTTTAGAGAATACTTTGATTTTTCCAAAGTTTGACTTAGATTTTTTGCATGGCATGTTAATGTGCGTGTAAATGCCAATTTAGTACGCAAATAACTATGAAGGTCCATAAACATTTGTGGTTTATTATATCATATTTACTGATGTATTCGTTCTAAAATGAAATGTTGACGAAAAAATTAATTGTTGTCAGGAATATTAATAGTATATTTCGCAACAAGGGCCGAAAATGAGGTCGAGATCGTATTTCAAATTCGAGACGAAGTCGAGAATTTGAAACGATCGAGAGCTGCAAAACCCTTTCGGCCGAGGTCCGAACGATATTTTTCACCACACTACACAATCTAATATACCCTAAATAATTTAAAAACGGATTATTATTTGACTTAGTTAGAAACAAACCTTTAAGGTTATAAGTGACGATACAACTTCATTAGATGATTCAAACAAACAACTATAACTGTGAAAATCATACGATCGCAACCATCCTGACGTTGGAACCTACTGAATGACGCATAATTATGTGAAGTTCTGACGTTTCAAGCAAATAAACGATCAGCTGACTTTCGGCCCTAGGGCCCCAAACGTTGTCGGTCCTGTGGCGGCAAACAGTGTGTTTCGGTCCGTGTTTGACGTTTGTAAAACAGGTGATTTCGTCGTAGTGTGGTGAAAACAATATTCCTACACAAGCTGCACAACAATCCCTATTCAACATAAATTTAATTTTTTTTTAATACTTGCCTTTGATTATATCCAGATTGCGATTGATTTTCTAAAGGCATAAACCCTTCCCACACCGATAGCAAAATTTAACCTTTAATACAAGATAAAGCCATTATCCCATATTCTCTCTATTTCATTAACTTAACACATACAACATTTACTGCTTAAAAAATCAACAAAACCTTACTGATTTCGGAGATCAAAGGACACAGTACATCCAACACTTTAATACCTTAAATAAGTGTCTGATGAGCGAAGCATCGCTCGGTAATTTTGTTTATTTTTGTTAGTTCATGCTATAGCTTTGTAAAAATCAGTGTCCATAATTTTATATAGTTTTTTTTTTCAATATTCCATGCAGTATTCATTAACCTGCTGAAATAGCATCACTCTTGACGGCTGATTCTAGCAGCTGGTATGTTTTTCTTTGTTTATACTATCGTTATTTTTCGCCGATGCAATGACAATAAGGCACAATAATAAAATTGTACAGCTTTAACACTCACTTTTTCACTTAATTCCATTTTTACTGTCAATGGGAACAATTTTTTATCCATAGGCTAAATAAGTTATTCCAGCACTTAAAGGATACTCTTGAAGCAGTTTTGTAGATAATTGTGCGATCAAAGAAGCACGCATTGCTTGTATAAGAATATAACACTACTTCTAATCTATAAAACCTCTAATACCATAACCATATCGTTTGGTAACAAATAGCCAATTGTAGGCTAACGCAGATAGTTGTAGCCCTGACACCCGCTAACAGCCCATCGACAGCGACAGAGGCGGTATATCTCGGTACTCGATGTGCGGTATTATTTATCCCCATTGTCCCAGTGACCGCCAGGACCTCCCGGTGCCCAGGAGCTCGCCTACTCACTCGATTAATTACCGTTACTGCCAATCTTCGGCGATTTCCTCCTCGAGTGCGTTCGCGGCACGGTGTAATCGACAGAACCGTTCTGATGATAGAGATAAAGCAGCTGCGATTTCACTAAAAGTGGTGTGATTTTTTCCTGCTTCTGTCAAAGTGATGATAGAGTGGTTTCAGTAGCTGGGTGTTGATTTACTGTAACCCCGACTGGTATAATAAATTATCGGCTGAATTTGTTTCACTCGGATTTTTTTATTATATGGCTATTTTCATCGGGGAGAAAGCGAAAGAAACTTTTAAGGAATCTTTTAGAGGGTATAAATAAATTTACTACTTTTTTTTTTGGTCGCAACAGAGAGAAACAAAGCAGATAAGTTTCTTGTTAAATATGTTGCATAAACTCATCGTTTTATAATGCCAATAATCAAGAAGCAATTTTTCAAAGGCTGTATGACTTAGTATATTTCCGATATAATTTTTATATGTATTTTTATAGTTTTAATCAAATTACGATTGCTAACCTCAAGCTATGATGCTTGAGTGCATGGCCCTACATATTCGATACCCAATGATTAGTGTTCTAAACAATCTCAAGATAATGTCCTCAAGGAACTTAACCAATTGAACAATTCGGAGGGAGATTGAAAGATCTACCATATTTTCTCTCTTCTGCCTCCAGCGAAAATCGAGGGATCCGTAAGGCTTGCTTCGCGAATCCGACGAACACATTAAAATAATTATAGCTCCTCTCAGCTGCATATGTCACAAGTCTTGCAGAACAAAAAGGTAAAAATATTATTAAATCTCGCATTCAACCCACTAGACCTTTTAATCAAGCCCTTTCTTCCCTGCCCACGGTAGCCGCGACGGCCCACGCGCACAGGTCCATCACCGTTACCGACCGTCTGCGTCTCCGGCGACCCTCGACCGAGCGGGAAGCGGGACGTAATCGGCGAATCCGCTCGTCGAGTCGGCGAGCTCGCCGAGTTATCGGGCGATCGTAAGTCGTAGCTCGTTTAAATATAATTAACCTATCCTAGAGTGGAGCAGGGGTCTAATGGCGGGAGCGTGAGGGCTGGACGGGTTTATTGAAAGTCTCGAAGAGCATGAGCGCTCCGCAGATTTACTGGGCTCTGTTCTTCATTCCCGGCTAATTATGATATTGTAGTGCCGAGCGAGTGGTAACCGGCCTGACTTATGCTCTTCCCTGTCGTATATACTGCCTAATTTATCTGGGGCCCTAAATTACGCGGTTCCCAAGCCCCGGAGTCTACGGCTTGCTCCAGTTTCTGAGTGGATCGGGTCTGTGGAGCGGAAGAGCTTCCTCCGTTGTTGTTCTTTGTCTAATAGGTATTACATATTGTTTCTAGATGTATCATTTTCCCCGCCATAAACCTGGCGTTTATATTTTACCTTCAGGTGCTCGTATAAGTCTGCACCCTCAAAATATCACGATAAAGACTTATTTATTCTCATAGGAGGGCATTGATTTCTTCCCCAAAATGAATGTTTTGGGGATTACATTTTTTAAACATAAACCTTTTCTTTTGATACCAATTTCTACTACTTTGTAAAATACATTAAAACAATAGCATTTATTTAGACGAGAAGTCTAAATAAATGCAAAGTTATAACAAATGAAAATTTAAATCTTAATAAGCATGATGATGCCTGATATTTACTTCCCATCCCATATGATTATTGTTTTCTCTTTAATAATTCTCATAAGATTTGGTTATGTTATTACATTTTTATTTTGAAAGAGACATTTGTTGAAACCACAAAGTTTTTTTTTAATTTTGAACTATTGGATGTTTGTTTGCAAAATAATAAGACAATAATTATCAATGATGTTGAATCCAATTGATTTATAATTTATCTGTTTTACAACGTTTATAAATAGAGGTTAAAAACTACTCTTGGTGAACAAATGATAATGATAATGATAGTGTTTGCATATTTACTGTAATAATTTATTAAGGGGATATTTACCAAGCAATCAAAATGGTATTGAGGACCAGTTCGAAAACGAGATTGCTTTAGATAATTGGAATGACTACGGAGAATAGAAATGTGTAATTAATTATATTGACATTGACATGGTGGCCGAGTAACAAACTTTTGCTATAAGCACCAAGTAAATTTGAGTGCAGGACATTTCCAATTAACTGTCAGGGGAACCGTCGGTGACGTAATGTAAGTGACGCGGTGTGAAATTGGTCCGAGGTTTGGCTGGCCACAGGGGTGCTACCTGGTAAAAACCTTACAGCGAGAAAACATTTTAATAAACAACAATATACCATGACAGTTTGAAACACTGATGTTCGCTTGCATTACTGTATATTTGGCTGTATTCACGTGGCACTTAAATCATAAAATTAGGAAAGATACCTCCAGTTTTTTTAACCGTCACAAAGTTGATCCGAACATTATAATTACCATCCATTTTTTTCATATAAATGTATCCACAGGTAAATGAAGTTTATCCTCAGTTCTGAAAGAAGTATGAACAGCGTATAAAAAATATAGATATAGTTTTAATAGTAAACAGAGATAAGAGATAAACACAGTTATAACAGTAAATAACGACAGAGCACTACCATAGTATACAGACCCTCGTTTTTAATTTGTTATTGAAAAGTATTTATTATTGGACCGATTCCGTCCCAATACTACTTTTATTTCCACGACGAAACCTGAAGTGGGTAAATAATTAGGTAAACAAACACATATTCTTGAACATCAACCAGCCAACTCTAATCTTAACCCCAATTCCACATCACACCCCTCCCGTCACAACAAAGAAACACGCTTAGCGTTCTCATAATTAATTAATTGACGTGTAAGAGACAGAGAGCGGGAGAGGCGCCCGGTCCGCCCACGCTGCCTGGAGCATCCTCGAGCAAACAAAACAGAAGAGCCACCCGAGCCCTCGAGCCGGGGACGGGGGTTACCGAGTAATTATGCTCTTGGAGCACCGGATGACGCGGCATCCACTGTTTACCTGCAGTGTTTGACCTTCACTCGACATCTAATCTATGCCGAAGACAATCAATCAAACAGCGCTTACCATTGTCGAGTCGAGTGCAGTGATTATTTCGACGACAAACTTCACCTTGCGTGATTGGAAACCCGCTAATGTGTTGGTACAAGAACTACGGAGGGGTGATGAATGAATTAGTTCATTGTTGTCGGCTGATTGGAGCGTTCAGGTGGGAGGGTGGATAATGGGGAAATCGGGGGTTTTATATTAACATGTTTACTGGTCATTATGTCATCACACTAATTGTCCAAACACTAATTAAAGAATTGAAGTGGTTTTGGAAATTATATTTTAATCTTAACTTATGATAAAATTGTAATGTTGATATAAAATGATAAATCTGTAAAAACCTTATAACTGATTTACTTTTAACAACTTTTTGGCAGATAAAAATGAATGTTAACGGAACAGGTTTTATTATTCTTTTTGTCCGTAGCCTTTAAAACATGTATAATATAAAACGGTTATGCATTGTGTACGTTGTATCGTTTTCATAGAAATATTTTTTCGCTATACCAGCATTGCGAAAACAGAGTTTTCATTCGTTTTCGTTCGTTGTGTTCGGAGTTTTCATGTGTTACGTACGGGCCTAAAAATCTCTTTTCGCCCTAGGGAGAAAAAAATCAGCTGATGTCGAGGACGTCAGATGTTTGTTTATAACTGTAAACGTGTGTATGGCAGCGACGATGGTGAGCTATCGGTGGCATCGAGACTGGTTATCGTTTATTATTATCAATTGCAATTCATTGTTGCATTGTTGTCGATTTGATCGATTTGTAAAACTGGCTCATTTCCCCAATCAATAGTTCAATGTGTTCGACGCATCGATATTTGTTTATTGTTGCCGGTCTAACCTAACACAAATGAAACAGAGTACAAGCTTGAGCATCAGATTGTTTTAAATAGCAAGAACAAAATGAAAGCCTCTTTGGGAGGTGTTTTTAAAGGTAAACAAGGTAAAATTTAAAGGTAAAATTTTGGTTTTACTAAGTATACTTAACGTGTTTCATTGAGCAATATAACGAAAAATATAGTTTAACACACGGGTCTAAACCTGCTTTTCGTAGCTATAAGTAATTTAACACGCGCCTTATATAATTCAAGAATAAAGATCTGGCTTAGGCAAAATGTACAAACTAATAAATACTTGCAACCTAGTATTATTATTTGTTGCACCTCTGAAGGAGGGAAGAAGAAAGTATGTCTGGGTCATTTGAAATGTTGCATATTAGGTAATTGCCTTCATACAATTCATTTGAATTACGACTAAATCGGCTCCTAAACTCTATAATATCAGAAATGATGCGGTGTTTAAAATAAAGACCATTTGGTGTAACCACCAACCTATTATTCTTTCAAGGCATTCCTCAAAGCAGGTGAAAGTACGTTCAGGTCACGTCTTCATCCCGTAATAGTTTCTTATAACCAGCTCGGCCCACCTCGCAAGTGCTGAACGTGCCTGCCTACCGCATCCACAAGTGTTCTGCCCACGTCTATGAGCATGAGTTGTCAATTAGCTTATCTCATTAAATTGAAAAGCTACACGTTAATCCTGCCTTAGTTGTCCAAGAAAATGGCTATTTATGTATCGCGTAAGTATTCAATTGACTGGCTTTCACCTAGTTTCGATATTTCACTTCGTTTTTAACTCATTTTAATGCGATAGAAGTATTTAAACTGTAGAAGTACTCATGTTTAAAAATCAAAGAAAGACTATAACTTATTATAACCTTTGCTCGGAGAGCCTGACCCTTAGTCAAAGAAACGCGAATCTTTTGATCTAAAAAATTGGTTTATATATAGTTTATATCATTATATACTAACTATTTTATAAGTAATTTACAAATACTTCATGGATTGTATCTTGAAACCAATAGTAAATATCTAAATAGTGACTCTGATATTATAACAAAAATGGTTTGTGTATTATATACCTGATATTGTACTGCTATAACATTAACTGCTATAAAGCCTTCTGTACTGTGTCAGAATCCATGTGTTCAGACTTTAGTAAGAAATTAGCAGCCATATTTCTCTTTAACCGGAGGTATGTAGTGAGTTTTTATTGTTTGTTTCGTGTTTGTTTTGCAAATATATCTGACGCAATTAATCCCTTACCGGACAAAAGATTAAGACGGTAGCTGGTTAGCTAACTAATATTCGTGAAAAGTAAAACCAGAATGGAAATGAAACCAGAGTAAATTGTTTTACGACAATGAAAGTAAGCTTCAAAAACTGCGGTTTGTTAGAATCATCTTATTATTTTAGGATTGAAATAAAAAACCTTTCTACCCATACCTCTAATTTAAGGTCTTACAGCATCCTATCTCCTATGAAGCCTGTCCTTGGGAGGCAGTTCAAGGCTGTCGTCTGCATGTTACCTGCGGTCCATCCATGCTAACAAGCTCGTCAGACGCTTAATGACTCCTACTTTCCGCTCATAATGAGGTTAAAACAAATGATAATCAGGGTGGCGGTCATTAAACTGTATTGAGTCATCAATTTCAGATTACTGCAGTGCGGCCGGTGCTTTTGGCAATGACACATTAGCGGACGTGCGTGTTCATGACCATTAACACGGGTCGGCCCAACGCTCAGATTTCAATTTGTTATGTTGGTAATTGTCTTGCAGTGTTTTTGTCGGTTGGTACACAGGATGCTGGCTGGTGTTGTGACATCCTGTGGACAGTCGCGCAGCGGGAGTCGCTCTGGGAATCACTATTGTCCAGTGTCCCACTGACCCCGTGTCGAACTGCATTTGCGACATCGAAACAACCCAATTTTACAGCGAAATTTTATTAAATGTAGCTTTATTTTTAATATTGCTTTTGGATAGTGGTAACCATTTCAATTGCAAAGTAATTAATCGAGGACTAATAAATTTTATTTATTTTACGAATACCATGCTTACCACTAATGGCGAATTGATAGGTTTGCATAATAAGAATAAGGTTAGGTAAATAAAGTAATAAGAGGTAGTAAATTAATATTACATAAAAAAATGTTAACTCCAAACTTCTCAATTATACGTTCTAAAAATTTGTCAGAGAATTGGAGTGTAAATACTTCGTCACTAATAACTATTAAACGGCCAAGTTAAATATGAATTAGGAATTGCCCTTTGAGTCATTTCTCTAAATAATCTAGCCAATCAACCAAAATTATTTAATTACACCTTTGTTGCGATAGTTGCAGACAAGATCCGTGACTAGTGGGCCTGTCAAAACCAAAAGCAGCCCACGCGGCGCGTTTGACACCGTTTTTGAGTGGGAGTGTGACAGTTTAATTGAATGCCTGTCAAAGACCTTTCATCTTCAAAATAAGTCAGTGTTTTCCTTTTAATTCGTCCCCTCATCTTGAGAAACGGAATGGAGATGCAGAGATAGACCAACTGCCTAGCCTTACATTGAGTCAGAAGAAGAGAGAACAGAATGAGAAATGTGGCTGAGTTGTATGAGGTAGAACTAATCTGTAAAACAATGAGAGAAAACGATCATTGAATATCTAGGGTATGAAGGGTAAAATTTTACGTTTCGTGTTTGTAATAAAGACCGATGATTAAAAGTATGATAGCAAAGAATAAACTATGTTCGGTATGTAATCATTGGGATACTGCAGTTATATTTGTATTAAGTGGCCAAATCATTCCAAAATTGTATCTTGTTTAATTTTTTTTTGCAAATGAATTATTTATTCATAGCCTGTTCATAGGCCTGTTCATTATTAGCCAAATAATAAATTTAATATACAGTATATTAAGGGATACTTATTCGACTAATCTATATAAACAAAATTATTTGACTTAAAAGAAGAAATAAATGATTAACAAAGAGTAAATTTGCACTCAATTACGAGAATGGTAGACACAAATCACGAGTAGAAAGAAAGAGAATTGTTTTGGGGATAGTGGCGATTGGTTTATTATATTAGAACGTGTGGTCCCTTTGGACCCAGTTAGGGCGCCGTTTACAATACCGTTTGTTTTGATTGTTGTCTCAATTGTAGTGCGAACCTTTTGTTCTTTTAATCAAAATTGTTGATAGATGTTCGTGATCCGTTAATCGGATTAACGCTTTATTGAATGCTTTGTGCTCTCAGTTTTCAGTCACATCAGCCAACATTGTACATACAATTCAAAATAATCAGTAACATAGTTCTAATCTAGTTAGTTCTAATAGTTCTAATCTAATCGTGTTATTTATCACGGTACATATATTTATGGGATTTTCCGACGTATTGCTTGATTTTAGGTAGAGCTACAGCAAAGATAAAGCAAATTTCTTCAATTAATCTCCTTAGAAAAGGTTAAAAAAGTAATTAAAAAGTAAGTAGTTTTATAAGAATCAAACAGTACTCAATATTTATAATTATAAGTAATTGGTTTTATTTTTCGACTGAGAGTTTTGCTTTGATTTCTTATAATATCATTTTAAAACTACCTAGGCCCTAAATAGTTACATACACTAGGACGCAACCATACATAAATAATACGAATTAGAACCTACATAGTTAAATTCTAACTACACTTGTTCAGCTCCTTTGCTATTAAATAGTGTTACTTAATTAATGAAAACGTCCTCAATCACGAATTTGCATAAACGTTTGATCCAACGTAAAACGTAAGCGTTTTCAATCAATTACAGCATTAACACAACTATCAAATACATCCTTGTTTTGAATTTATCGTTGGTGATGAGTTTACCATAGCAGTCGTGAACCTTGTTTTTACCAATTAGTGATGACAAGTGACCGCAAAATTCTAATACATTAGGATTAGGATTAGGATTTTGCGGACATCGATATATTTATTTCGATTACAAAAAACCTTAAATACAGCCTAGAAGTGAAATTCTTGAGGATAAGTAACATTTTCAAATGTAATTTTAATAATTATATCACAACTGATGAGTTCAGAGAAGCCAAAGAATGTTTCTACGATGTATTTTTTACATAAAAAGGTCAGTACCTTTTCTTGCCTAGCAGGCTAATTATACGTTGATTATAAACTCCTCCAATAATCCACTTCGGCCGTAGAACCTTGGCGGAAGACAAAGCACCTTTCCGTCCAGGTTCGGCAGACGTCATAATTTCAGCAGCCAATTTGTGAATATTTCTGTCGGGAGTGACGATAATTTTCGGAAAGCAGTTTGAACTGACAAGCGTGGCGATAAATTCTCCGTTTCTTAATTAACATTGGATTCCCTCTCCCGGGGTTGGCCATATCAATTTCTTACATAATTATTTGAAGCTCTTCCCGCATTAATGACAACACATAAAATACGGGATTATTATGATTATCGCCCGTAATAAAAATAATCGAATGGCTACCCCTTCTAGACTCGTGTTATAGTTTGAATATATTATCTCAGGCCTAATCTCGGCTCCCGACCACTCGAGGGCGCCCAAACTGGTTGTCAGCGAAGGTGACGTCATTCATTGTTTTGACTAAAAATAAGCAAATGGGCAAGTGTTGTTGGTGTCAGTCGTGGTGTGTGACGTAATCTAATGTATCTAATGTACCGGTATCTTACATACAACGGTAATGTTTCTATTCTTGTGCCTAATAATTATTTCCAAACGTGTAAATTTAGATATCCGAATACTTTCTCAAAAACGTTACGAATGATAAAAATTGGACTAATTGTATTTTGAACTCAGATGATTTTGGTAGGTTTATTGAGCTCTGCCGTAATCAAGAATATATAAGGTTAATAAAAGCAAATCGAAAAGCCAGTTTGCCTGGAAAAGACTATAATAAAAGTTTGAATAAGTTGGCTCTAGAACGAAGAACACATTGTCAAAGAATGATATGTCCTCCATGAGTTAATGATTTAGACTTTAATTTATATATGGTGATTGATATGAGAATGACCAAGAAAAGCTAACTTAAGTAATAATTCAGAAAAATAAATAACTGGTAAGGAACATATTCTTTGTTAATAATGCTCTACTTTAGTACAGGTCAAGTAATAAAAAGTAATGCAAAATAGTTCAGCTAACTTAATCATTTATTCGATTTACTAAAATAATATAGAAAATGCTACGTGGTCCTGAAACAAACTAAGTTTGAAGGACGAAAAACTCTTAAACTTTTAAAAGTTTGAAATGGTTTCAAACCCAAATTGTGTATGTATAAAGTTGAAGCAACGACACGATGTCCTTTCGACATTTTAAGTGAATTATGGTAATGTAAGGGTTAGATGGAGTTGAAAGGAAAGTTTTTGTATTTGGGGAATTGTTTTCAGTCTGAGAAGTAAAGTGCAGACGAGTCAGATGCAGGCGTATCAAATTTTCCCTTACGTTGGCAGAGTCCGTTACCTCCGACGACGCTGAGTCCATTAAAGAAAATTGGCCTTATTTCCAATAGCTGAAAGTAGTAGTAATTGAAAAGACGTGATCGATTTCTTAAACTGGAATCGGAAAAAGAATCTCAACGCGTTTGACGTATTGTGATAGATGGAAACTTCTGTAAAATATGTATTTTGGTATTTTATTTTCACTGAAGTTTCACTGAATTAAGTTGTGTTAATTTCCATGCACTACGTTTAATCGATTCATTGTACGTTAGAAGCCAAGAATATTGGCTGAAATCGCATAAAACATGTCTAATATAATATTAATATGTGCACTTGTTTACTTTATTTTATTTGGTTTTAATCAAAATGATATTAAATTTAATACTTAAACTTAAACCACCCTTAATCTCATGTTCATTACTTGAAATATATTTCAACAACGGTTCAGCAATGGAGTGATATACGAATAGTTCCGAAAAACATACCACTGCTAGCTCCTATGAACCTTTACACCAAATAGCTAAAAAATCTGAAAAACGTCAATATTAAGCAGGAATAAACGAACACTCTATCGTTTATGTGATTTATTTGATTGGTTTTAAAATATTTTTCGAAACTTCGGTTATCACAGTGAAAAGTCTGTATTAAATTTTAATTATGAGGCTATCATGTAAAATTCATTTTAGTGATATAAAATAATTGAATTACACTACATACGTAAATATCATCGTAAATGGGGCTTATAAAAATAAATGTGCTTTCTTACAATCATCATGCTTTTTTACAGGCACGATGTGCTTTGATACATTTTTTATTCTAAAACAGTATATATAAACTTCAGGTCATGCTTTTTATTCAGTTGCCTCAAAACTATCGACAAAGTGTAGAGATATGCATTTTTATTTTTGAGGCGCCAGAAAACCTCCATGTCATGCTGACTGGCATCAAAGCGATGTTTTTAAGAGGGTACAAGAGGTTTAAGAAAAACACCGTCTCCACCCCAGCGCGTCCCTCCCACGCATGTTTGGGGACTTGAGGCCGCCCCTCGTCTTCTACAGACCCTCATCGTCCTGTTGCAACTGTTTACCTGATATTTTATTGTATCTTCTTAATATCCTTCATTTCTCGAATTTTTATAAAAAAGTAAGGTCAAATTTAAATTTGAAAAATCGTTATTGTATACTTACATAGTTATCAACGAAAATAATGGTTATATTTATAACTTTACAAACATTTTAGTGTGTAATTCTATAGGTGAATAAATATCAAATAAAAATGATAAATGTTGTGAATTCCTAAAACAAAATTCTACTCTTTGGGTATTTTTACTCTCTCCTCCTTATACATTGTATATGTAGAAAAGATTGTTTTCGTTAAAATGTTAGAATTTGAGATGCTAATTTTCTTTTTTGAGCTCCCCGAATTCGAATCGGCAAGATGCTATTTTAAACTATATTTATTTGTTACTATCTTTAAAATAAAGGAAACGAATGTACAGTTTTATCAATGAATAAGTGTTATCCAAATAACATTATTTATAAGGGCTCCATACTTTAGTATGCATTAAAACGTGCAAAGCATTCGCGAGTGAAGAAAATTAACTGTTTTTAATGTGTCGGTGTATTTTGCTGTTCTTTATATCTTTATAGTTAGGACTGGGTGGGTACATGTCATTCAACCCATAAAATGGGGCCCGTAAATACTGTTTATTGAACAAGTTGATGGGGTATGAAATTAGTTGCTTATTTATACAAAAAAGAAAACCTACGCAAAGACTCGTTTATAGCCTCTTGATGTCGAGAAGAGATGGATGTAACCCGTTGTTTCAATATTGTCGTAAGCCATATTGAATTTTGCTGCTAATGAGCGGGGAGAAGAGAAGGGAAGGAGAAAGCTTTAAAGTTTTAATACAGCTTGGCAGGAGTTACAGAATCAATTGAAAACTTTGACACTTGGATCAATTTGAATGCAGTTTGTCAACTATTGGCCGCTTTCTAGATTCGGTTCATTGGTTTCAATATTGTCTTCAAACTGACTTCTGTTCGCCGCAATCTTAATTGAGTTTGTTTTACTGTTGAGTTGGTAATCCTGTTAAACGCTGAAGTTGGTCCTACAAAAATAACAATTTGCACTATTATTTTAATTTTAAACTAATGTTTGAGATGAGGGTGTTGTTTGTTAAACAATGTACAGGTACTGCATATATTGTTAATAACAATGGCAATAACCGTGAATTATAATATTTCAACTCTTTTTAAATTTTATGATACTATTCTGTGGTACTATTGGCATTATTGCATTAATGATAAGATGTATATGAAAGAAATAATAAACAAATTATTGTGATTAATTTGTTTTTATGACGTACAATAAAACCTTTAGAATGGAATACCTATTTGCTTTGTATCTCAAATGTAAAATAAAGTTTATTTTGTATTACTTTAAAATATTAAAACTTTTAAATTACTTTTTTTTACATTAACTGTATTCTTTAACCTGTTATCAAATAATGAAATGTTGTATACCTAGCAATCAAATCTATAAGCTTTACCAAAGGTTTTTAGTTTTCCACTTTCATCTACCAAGTTTAAATCAAGAAGAGAGGTATAGGGGCACGGGGCCAGGGGCAAGTTTAATTATTGGCCAATTCGAGTACAGTTGTCAAACTATTGATTCTTGTTCAATACGCTGTCCCAACTCAATTATAGCCCTCAAACTTGCTCGCCGTTTTAATTTGATTCTCGGTATGAAAGTTATAAAGGGGTTTTTTATATACATTTTGCAAATATTTATTTTTTATTTCTTTAATGACTCGGAAAATATAGTTCATTACAGCCATTTCATATATGTACTAGTTATATAAAGCAATTCAATATTGAGTGGGTTTACTCAATCATATACTTTCCAGTGTTATCCCAAGCTAGCGGTGATAATATTTAGTGTATGTAACTCCCGCATACCTGCATTACACTTCTGTAAGGAGAATAGACCAAGAATGTATTTATACCCCAGAAAATAAACATCCAACTATATTAAAGGTTACCGGTAAATTTCCTCTGAATCACAGCCTTCAAACTTTCTCACCGTTTTAATTTTATTCTCATATGAAAGTTATAAAGGTTTTATTAAATATACACTTTGCAACTATTTAATTTATTCTCTTTATGACATGGAAAATATTGCTCATTACAACCGTTTTATTTCTGTGCTGATTACCTCCCGTATACCTACATTACACTTCTGTAAAGAGAGTAGACCAAGAATGTATTTATAGCCCAGAAATTAAATATCCAAGTTTATAAAAAGCTA
Source organism: Flexamia atlantica (assembly GCA_035578135.1). NCBI lineage: Eukaryota > Metazoa > Arthropoda > Insecta > Hemiptera > Cicadellidae > Flexamia > Flexamia atlantica. The sequence continues at coordinate 29,514,888 of JAQJVK010000012.1, forward strand.
CTGGACAATTTTCACTGAATTTCTCCTAAACTAGTTTTAATACCCATTCAATTTATAAATGTTGTATAGCTATTTATCTGTAAAAGTTTTTGAGTTAGTTAAATTTATGCTGCAAACTATTATTAGAAAAAAGTAGTAAAAACCAATTTACTCACTTCAACAATACAATATCACGTGACGTATTGTTGAGACGTGACGGGCAAATTAATCCCAGTCGGACAGGCAGGTGACTCGGAGCAAAGGCCCGTGTCAACAGGAGCTAGTTATAAATCATATTTTGGACTTGTTAGAGAACAAAGAGACGTAGGACAGCGGCCGCCGTCATTGTGTATGTGGGTCATTGTGATGGAACTAGGCCCTATTAGCTAAGGCCCTACCGCTAATTGTACTACGTAATGACACCGAGGGAATAACACACGAACACTTTTAGTGGAGCTATTCAATGTCAGATGGAACGGAAATAGGACTGTCATTAGATAACCCTTCTCTGTCCCCACCCACCCCAATCCGGCGTCTTTGATCCAGGCTGAATTGAAACGGGCGTTAAACAAAACTGACCAGGTGCGTCCCGGCCGTAATTTGGGGTAAACGTAATACCTCCAGGGTTTGGTCGCTGTACTGTTTTCATTCGTAAAGTCTCAGTAAATGAAAATTTTAAATGCCATTCCGAGAACTACTATAAAAAAACTGGGCTGAATCAAATTTTAGTGCTGATGAAATAGCAAAATAACACCAAACAAATTAAGTTTTTAATGTTTATGGAACCTTTTTTGTTATTTTAAATATGGAGGAAAATAATATAATTGTTAAACTATTGTTACATATTGTTTAGCCTTATATGAAAAATATTTGAACAAATCCGCATTTTTGTTTTGGCCACCTTTTAGGATGACCTGAAAATAGATCACATGTCAAAAAAGTCTGGTTTTAAAATTTACCAATAACCGAACAGACGAGTCTTTCATTTGCTTGGATTATATACCTTAAGATATGCCACTATCAAATGACAAAAATCCAAAAACCCAAAGAAATTAAAAATATGAAAGTTAAAAATGAAAGCGGGTCTTAATGATGAGGGAAATGATAAATGAAAACTTAATCCTTAATAACTGTCGTAAGCAGATTCATACTTTAGCCGGTTGAATTCAAGAGTTTAGTAATCATAAATTTCTCCATAATACATATTTCACCTACGAAAAACAAGCGTTAAATCCGCAGTGGAAAGTTGGAGTGGTAGCGGCGCTCACCTGAGGCTCAACCTATAATTAATCGCTTCCGCTGGGCCGAAGTTGGAAACATAATGCCCCGAGTTTTGGAGCGCGTTCGGTGCACGCGTTAAATGCCTTTTGGGCAAAATTATCCTTTTATTTTGAAAAGTCAACACGATCCAATTTTATAGGCGAAATTGCAAGTATGTGGAACCAGCCTCGATCATTTTACGTTAATGTTTTGCAACTTTACTTTTGGTATTAGCTGTTAACCTTCACTTAAATGCTGGTGTTTGTTCTTGAAAAAAGTATGAACATGTATTAAGAGTCAAACACACCCACAGATTGGACAAAATAGTTAAACGCACCCACAGAACTGCAAGATTAATTGTTGTATTATGTCTTACAGTAGTGAATGCTCTAACGCAGTAGTTAGCTCTAACGCTATCGACACGACTTTTTATAGATGAATGTATAGAGTTAAGGAACACTAGTTGATGTGCGTGATTGCTAATATTGTACTAAAAATATTAAATTTAATTTGGTATTGTTATATTTGATTTATCGGTAACATTTCATTTTTAGGACAAATTGTAATTAGATAATTTTTATTTACAAACTATATAAAAAAAACTTAAACAGCCTTTGTGTTCTTCCTCACCAAGTTACCTTTTAAACCTTGAACATAGGTCCATAACTTGCCTTTATGATATAAAGCTGTCACTTATCCACTTATTCACTTAGCTTTATTTCCTGCTCTCACTTATAAATAATTACTGTATATTCATTGTAATCCAAGAGACCCTAGAACTAAAAATGTTTCTAGAAAATGTAAAAAATATCTTATGTACAATGTTTTTATTTTTGCCTTAATATCAGCAATTTTTTCCTTAAAAGGCAAAAGCCATCAATTAATTATTCAATGAAAACCCTATTTTTATTTCAACGCTGAAAATGGTGTAAAATAACTTAATACCCAATTGGGAACCATAATAGGATAAAAATGTTGTGGGATATATTGAAATGGTTCCTCAGCGTTTTGAAAGGATAGGTACTCGCTTGAAATTCACTATAGTATAACAAACTCTATTAGTTTTTTCAAAACTTCCAGACCACAAATTCTCTTAATTTACCACAGCTACCAGTGGTACCCTCCACTATCTCCACTATCTTCTACATTATCATAAGAATACGTGCGTGTGAGCCTGTCAGCTACCGGAGCGGTTATTAGTTCTGCTAACTACCACTGTAATCATCTGGCGCTGGCGTCTGCCGGTTAGACATAGAATCTAATGTCAGGTCTAACAAGCACGAGTCATCGCATGACCAATCGGTCATATTTAGTTCTCTCCTGAGGGTCAAAAACAAACTAGTTTAGAAGAAATCTTTATAATAAATCAAAAGAAGCCACGTGGCTTGAACGAACAGTTAGTTAAGATGCTTATTAAAAAAACTATGATACTTATCAAATATGACTTTACATTTAGTTGAATGAAATTATGCCTTTCAATAATATCTAATAAAATAAATAAATAAATAAAAAACTATCAACCATATGCTAATAAGCATCAATGATATTACCTAACTGACACGATATTTTATAGGGTCAGTTTAATACATGTTAAAAATTGTGATTATGTAATAACACTAATTATAAAGCTTTGGGTTAGTACATCATTTTAAGTACATTATTCAAGTATTACATCTTTTATATAAATTTTATTTTATTAAATTGAAGATTATGCATTATAAACGCTAAATTTCTGTACATGTAATACAAGGATAAATTATAGTGTTTTACACGCTGATCTCGTCCTCATACAGAATGAATAATTAAATATAAATCAGATGGATACAATGTTAAATGTTTAAATACATTTATAATTTACCCCTAATTGCACGCGATGGGCCGCAAGAGCAATACCATGACAGATGAGGTTTGAGATTTCAACAATCATTAAACTGAATTATATTAGCTAAACAAAAAGCGAGTTCAGCAGATTAAATAACGTAGGGTCGACGTGTCAGTGACATTCTGGAATATTTTAGAAGAATAATGTGACCTATGAGACATTGCCGCAATGATAGATTAGTCCAACGGGCTTCAAAATGTCGTTTCATGATGAATAATTCAAAGCCATCGATCTAAAGGAACATTAGATTTATGCCCCTTTGTGGGTTTGCGTTTGCTACATAAACATAACCTACTGATGAGTCTGTAGCTCAATATACTTTGTTACACTTAGGACGAATAGAAGTTAAACTTTCCAACTAATTTGGGGAGAAGTAGGTACAATGGTACAGAAATGGTTTACTTATACTAATACACCGAATAAAAGTAATACTTTTACACTTATTCAAAAGATTTTTAGGTACGTATTAAATAAAGACGACAAATAATTAAATATTTTTCAAAACACATTTGTTAATTTATGAATTTAAATAATACCAGGAAACCCATCTAAAATCCCTAAATTGCTTTGATAAGTACTGTCCCGAGTGGCAGTGGTCCTTCATTTTCTTTTGAAACTATTCCTTTTGAGGTATGTTCTTGAGTATTACCTTTGGAATAATTCTTTCGGAACTGAAATGTTTTTTAACTATGCCGTTCAAAGCTGTGCATTTACTTTACCTGAACTGTAAATACATTTTAAATTTATGACTTCCTGAACAATGACAATGACGGTATAAAATACCTGCAACATATACAATACACAATACACGAAAGAAGACTCCACCCCTATGCAAACAAGGGTTTAAAAAGGTCCAAATCAACAACTTACACTTTATTAAATAATATATAGCCAAGTAGAGGAGAACGTGGGCAGCGCGTTGGCAGATTGCTGCTTGAGAACTGGCAACGCTGGACCCTTTATTATGCATATCATACAGATGCCGGGGACGATGAAATTACATGGTCCAGATGTCTGTCCGTCCATTACAGCGATGTCGTGGGCCCGGGGCTCCTCGCTGCTACCAGGACCTACACGCAACTCATCTTCCCCGCACTCCCAGGTAGACACGTCTTGTCCTCAAGGTTACACTCGCTGTTGGTATCCTAGAAAAATTGTTATTATAAGTGTAAGACCATATCCTTTCGATATATGATTTTTTTTATCAAATTAGTCTTTGTTTGAAATTTATTGTTGGTGATGGTGAGTTCTTGTTTTGATTTTGGTTGTTTCCAGACACTTGTCATCATTGATCAGTAAAAACAAGCTTCACGAGGTTTAAGGATCTGGAATCTGATCTCGTCTTTAGGTGGAAAAGAACTTAGAACATTAAACGAGATAAGTAATACACAGCCAGAGAACCAGAACAAAAACATTGCTATGTAGAGAACTGTAAAAGCAGCTTCGAAATACTAATGCTGAAAACAAAACAAGTACACAATTTATAGCACCGAAATCATACACATCATCAGTTTGAACAGAGTGCCTCCACACCCAATCAGATCAGAGTAAAGATTGCTATGAACAGAGTCTTTGCTCAGAGCAGTGTTTTTTTTTTAATTAGATTGCTCTAATTTGATTATATATATTCTCAGATTAAACGATTAAAACAATTAAAAACGTCATAAGATATTGTTCTTCACTTTTTATAGCCCTGTCGTTCAGTTTGTTGATTTTACTGCCGCTAAACACACATAGTTTTAGTGGCCATAAGAAAGCAAACTCTGAACCTAAAACCGTATAATTTATCTCGCCAATAAAAGGATATCACCGACAGTAAAAAATATTACGAGGTAAAATAGCCTATAGTATTGTATATTAAGGATCTGGACCAATAAAATAAGAAAGTTGCTTCAGAAATGAGACTAACAAGTGGGGACAGGAGACGACGTAATCAGCTCGTAAAAAGGAACATGGATATCGCATTAGCGCTAGTACGTGCGGTATCCGCAGCGCGGCGCTCCGGTCGTGGTCACCAACCTCCAGAGATTTCGTTTTCTACAAACAAAAACGAACTTAGAATGTTATTATATAAAGTCAAACACGGTCTATTTTAGGGTTAATTGAACATATTGATTTAGTTCTACTTATGTAAAAGTTTTGAAGTTTTCTATCATTGTCTTTTATTTGTTCTTATTTGCAAACAAATTTGAAAACTCTTGTGGCTCCTATGTATTTCTTCTCAATATTGTAAAAAGAATAAAGAATTTTGACTTGATTGGTTTTCAAATTTACTCAGTAGCTATGTTATGATCCACTGAATGAAGATCTTTTTAGTATATATATTGAAGCTCGAAGCTCCAAAGGAATATACTCCAAATCTCAAAATTGAAATTCTCACGTGATTCCATTTTTTGACCGCCACTGGGTCACAGCTGCCCTTTAAGCTCAAAACGCTTCTTATCACACAACATTACTTAGTTTGCACCAACGTATAATCAAACTATATAGGCTCCAAAGGAAGAGATGAAGCATATTCCCAGTCCGGACAACCTCATGTTCTAGTATTTCCATATTCGTAAATTGCACAGTATGGGAGATTTCAGTGTCCTTGATCCTCTTGCCCATAGTCCTTGAGCCATTGAAGTTAGCATAGAAATTAATTAATTTTGTAAGAAGTACGGGGACTTCAAAATAATAATAATCGGACAATAATAGGGAAGAAACTAATACATACTTTATTAATGGACCCATATACTAAGCTCTTAAAAAGATTATGTGAGAAAAAAAGCAAACACCCCATATATACAGTGTAGTAAGTGTCACAGTAGCGTAGATAATTCTGTTCTAAATGCCGGCCCTCAAATAAATTGAAAAAAGTTCCGATGTATCAGTCCCAAACTGTGGTTTATTTGTGGTTTCAACTGATCAAATTGTGTTTTTCAAGTCCAATAATGTTTTCGAGCGCTGGTCTATAAAACATGAATTATAATACGAATTTCCACTCATACTGAATTGCTACTTTACAAACAGAATGTTTTTCAACAATGTTTAACCAAAAACTCTCTGAAATGTCAAAATACTTTGTTCACAGTTACTACTACTGCCTCGTTATAACTGTTCAACAATATAACTCTGGAGTACTTTTGTTCTTCTCTTGTTTGTTTTTAACTTTTTCTACGAATTTTATATTGCCACGACAATATTATGTTGACATGTTTTGAGTGGATATTCATTTTGGTTCATTTCTCGAGCAAAGTTTAATTGGAGTAATTTGAATTATATTTTGTTTGTTTTATAGCTTGATCTTGTTATTGGCAATTTCATTCTAAAAAGTATTGTTTATAGTTAGTTAAAATGAAATAAGCATGAAAACAGTCAACGTAGCATTAAAATTGTTTTTTTTAAATACACTAATTAAGCTTTATGGCTCCCAGCTTTATTCTAATTCTTGATCTAATTCATGTAACTGTATATATATATATATATATATATATATATATATATATATATATATATGTCTGTCAACACGATAGTGGCCGAAATATGGTCCGATCTTAATGAAATTTGGTACAGACGTGTTAAGTGGTAATCACTCGGACGAGTTCGTGAACCAGCCCGATCGGACCACTGGAAGGGGGGTAAACCAAAAATGGGGTTTTTGAGTTTTTCACATAGAAAAATAATATTTATCAAATTTTTGTTGGCACCATTGAATTCAACTCGAAAAAACAAACAATTTAGTATCTTGAATCTCTGCTCTGTGTCCATTGGTTACCGAGATATTGAAAGTGGTAAACACAGTACGTTGTCTCAATGTTAACCTTATGGGAAATAAGTAAAATTCTATATCTCGCTTATTTCTCAACATATCTGGATAAAACTTGGTTTTTGGCTTCACCTAGATGAGATGTAATGTTTAATAATCTAAAATCACCAATATTTCCTTTTTTCGTGGCAGCAAACCTGCATACTCATTCCCCACGTTATTCTTATGGAGCTTACAAAAACATGTCAAATCTTGCTATGTTGGATTGAAATATGTTGTTTTGCACTTGAAATTCGCTGAGTATGCAGGTCTGCTGCAACGGGGGTATTTGTATTACTAGTTGCTGTACCATTCCATATTCGCGTCAGGAGCTATTTTTCAGGAAAAGTTCAATTTCAAATACCAAAGATGAACTATAGTTATGTGTGTTTTAAGGGAGTAAAATGCAAGATTTTCTCTCAAGGGAAATATAGTTGGCAAAAATTTTCCTGAGGAGAAGAATCAACTTCACTCCCGTAACACACAACTCTCCCCCCTCCCCCCCTTAAATGATTATGTGAATACAAATACTTGAATAAGTATTGGATTTTGCACGAAAAATACGATTGTAACAAACACAAGTTTATTGTATCGTATTAAATCATACAGCTCAAAATCCTATATTTTCGTAAGGAATCAGCAGTTCCTGTTTTGCTGTTGTTTGCTGGTTGTCACTAATCAGCTATTAGCACCCATGAGCCGTTGAGCTGCAACATAGCTGGATGTCTGCTTGGAAATTTGAAGTCGGTCAATTATTAAATTGTTGTTTTTAAAGTTAGTATATTGGGTTTATTTTATTCCCGAAGGAGCTTATTCTGTGTAAATACCTATCAAGTTTTGCCATTTTGTATTTAATGAAGACAATTAATTCTTTATGGATGCTAGTAAGATTTTACTTTGTCTTATGACAACCGATCCTTAAACTAAATTCCATTATTATTTTAAGATATTCACTATACAATTTTAGGTTATATTAATTAATTTATATTTGTATTGTTGATCGGAGTGATTTCTTATACGATTTATGAAACGTATCAAAATAAAGTTTACACAAAATCCATCAAAGGAACGTGTGAAGACGAATTGTTAATCTTCTTTCCAAGTGTCACCAGGCCACAGATGTTCTCCTAAACGAAATTGATAATTTTCCCATTCCAAGAATTGACGGGAAGCCTGAAATATTTGCAAACATAATTTGTTCGACTGTCAACTCTTTCACCAGATTTTCAGCTGAAGCTCGTGAGAAATTGGAACGCCTTGGTGGAACCCAGCTGGACATATTTTCCAATCTTCCTTCTCTCTTGCACTTTTTATTGGGTCATTCAACTTACTTTATAGCTTTCCTATTATTATTTAAATGTTCATTGTATTTTCAGTCGGTTGTTTGTCACAAGTAAGAGGAGGTAATAACACTATACAGTATTTTTAAAATTCAAGATAGCGAAAGATTTGTTATTACTTTGAATCATTTGGAGTTTTCCATTCGGTTCTATGTTTAAACTACACTACGCTTCAGGAGGCAAGGAATCTCCTCCCATAATCAAGTGACGCTATACATAAAATTACATTTATTTATCCTACTTATTAATAACTAAACCTATATTTTTTGGTGATTTTTGAATTTTTGAAACACAACATTTACATTCATCCACACATTGAATCCATACTACATAGTGTTTATCATGTGTTAGTGTTAGCAATGTCTCTTCATGGTATGTCTGTAGTTAATTTAGTATGAATGAGATTTTCATGGTTTTTTAATGTATGGGTAAATGTAACTGTTGTGTTTAAAAAAAGGTTTAATTTGTAATAATTAATATAAATGCAATTTCAGATAGGGTTATTTGATAACGGGTTCCCGTGTTGGGCCGGGACAGAATGTCCAACAGTATCCCCTGCTTGTCGTAAGAGCCGACTAAAAGGGGAGGGGGGCGCACTGGTCCTTTTTCGCGTCTCCTTTTCATAACTCCATTCTCCGGTTCATTTCAATAGCCCGGTTGTTTTTTCTAAATCATTCCGGCCTATTTGCCGGGGTGACTCTGTGTTCTTCAGCCTCCATTGCGCTGGAGGTCTAGGACGAGCAGAGGGTACAGCTTAAAAACTGGGTTCTGCACCTCCCAGGCTGCCGGATAGTACAGGGGCCCGGGTCAGCTCAGCCAGCTGACCTGGCTGCCCTATCAGCCGGCGAAAATCCCCTTGGCCGTGGCGGTGCCGGTTGGCGACCGGATAGGGCCCTGCTGCGGTCACGGGGGGGCTCTGCCGAGGCCACTGCTCGTCTAGGACCGCCGGTGTTTTGGAGGCAGTCGAACATCGATGTAGTTGCTCTGGTGATGGGTCGGTTTGACAATCACATTGGGGCACTGTTTTGGGGGGTTACAAACGCCCAGTCTTGGGGGCTAATCCAGACACCATGGCTAGTTCACAAGATATAACGATTCAAAAGGTGCAAGAATCTTCCCGGGGTACCCTAACCCCAACATCAACAAGGGACATCAACAAGGCCGTGCGGGATGGGCAATTTCCAGAGTTGCCTGCCCCCACTAAGAGCCCTTTCGAAAGGAGTAGCAAGGTGTTGAGGTCCCCCGAGCCAAAAACGAGGGGTCAAACCTCTTCTCCTGCGGTCGCGCCGGGTTCCTCGGGTCCACCGGACCCAAAGACTCCGAGGCCAAGTTCGCAGCCAGATCCTGTACTCTCACCGGACGAAAAGAATGCTGCAATGGCTCAAGAAAAGGTTGAGGAGGAACTGAAGAGGATGAGGAACACTCTCCTCGACATGTCCGCCGCAACCGAGAGGCAGAAGAACGTGTCGATGGGCATCAAGAATGGGATAATCTCCCTGGACGCATCACTTGATGTCCTCGACTCGATGCTTGGTCTCTGGAAGGCATCGCTAAGGCGGCTCAAGCTTCTTGAGGAGAAGCAGCAAGCTCAACGTCCACCTTTGGAGCTTGCAGCGCCTGGCGTTGGTGCTAAGAGACCGGCGAGCAGCCCTCCGGCGCGTCCGACGGAGAAGAGGCAGAACACCAAGGCCCAAACTCCGCCGGCTGTTCCTATTGAGGAGACCAGAGAGGGAGCTCCTACTGTACCTGCTGATGGGGAGGGTTTTATCCAGGCCCTTTCCAAGAAGCAGAAGAGGAGGCTCCGGGCAGAGGCCAATGCCCAGAGGAAGCGGGAAGAGGCGAAAAACGCGCCTTCCCAGGCTCCCAGCCAGAAGGAGAAGAAGCCCAAAAATAAGGCCCGGCCTAGGAAGACCAGGAACCAGGTGGTCCTGATCAAGCCGAGCACCGGTAAGACCTACTCTGAGATCCTCGGATTGATGAAGAGGGAGGTCACGCCAGAGGATTCCGGTACTGTTTTCAAGCAGATCCGGAAGACGGCGGCCGGTGGTGTCCTCCTCGAGCTCTCGAAGTGCGACGATCGGGGGAAACTCCAAGAAGCACTTCGGAAAGCGGTAGGGGACAAGGGCGAGGTCCGTTCCATCATCCCGAAGCTGAGGTTAGAGATTCTTGATCTCGACACCCTGACTTCGGAGGCCGATGTTACCACGGCTTTAAAAAGAGACCTTCCGACAATCTCCGGCGAGCCTAGGGTCACCCTGTTCACGCCGAATAAGCGGGAACAGAGGAAGGCCGTCGTTGAGATGGAAGAGAAAGACGGGCAATTTTTCCTTCGGGCTGGGAAGATTAAGATCGGCTGGGTCGTCTGCCGCATTCGGCAGCGCCTCGAGGTGGAACGCTGTTTCCGGTGCCTCGGGTACGGCCACACACGCCGGAGTTGCTCTGGTCCCGACCGCAGCAATAATTGCTGGAAGTGCGGTAGTGGCGATCACAAGGCCACTGCTTGCACTGCGGCAGCTTCTTGCGTCCTCTGTGCCGGTACACCCGGAGTGTCTTCGGATCACTACCCGGGCTCAGGTGCATGCGGGGTTTTCAGAAAAGCCCTGGACGCCAAGAAGGCTCGATCTGCCGCGAAATGATCCGTTTTGTCCAGGCCAATCTGCAGCGGAGTCAAGCGGCTGACGCCATTCTGGAACAGCTTGCTTGCGAGGTCAAAGCCCAGATCGCGATCGTCAGCGAACCCTACCGGATCAAAACCAGTTCATCTTGGTTTTATGACCGGCTTGGTACCGCGGCTCTCTGGATTGCAGACAGTCGCGGGATCCAGGTGTTGGGTCACGGATCCGGTGACGGTTACGTCTGGGTGAGACTTCGGCGCGTCACCGTCTACAGCGTCTACCTATCTCCCAACTATTCCGCCCAGGAGTACCGGGAGAGGTTGGAGGCGCTGGAAGACGATCTTCAAGATGTCTCGGGGGGCGTAATAGTGGCCGGGGACCTCAACGCGCGTGCCGTTGAGTGGGGCATGCCCGTCACTAACGCCCGTGGGAGACAAATCCTGGAGATGGCCTCGAGGCTCGACCTGGAAGTTGCGAACAGAGGGAACACGCCGACTTACCGAAGACCTGGTTTCGGCGATTCCATACCAGACGTCACGCTGGTATTGGCAGGGTTGTTTCCTCTGCTAGCAGAGTGGGGGGTGATGGACGTGTACACTGCCAGTGACCACGACTTCATCTCCTTTCACCTGGAAGAAATCGGGTCGTCTCGTCAGTCCAGTACCCGAAATCCAGTTGGCTGGAACTCGGCCAAACTGGACAGGGGAAAGTTCGTCGAGCGGCTCAGTCGCAGCCCCGAGGCCTGTCAGACGGATCGCTTCGACTCCACTGACCGACAGCAGGTCGAGACTCTGGTTGGCTCCACCATGCAGCTGATCGAGCGTGCATGCGACTCGTCGATGCCTCGGAAAAAACCTGTCCGGGGTCGTCGCCAAGTCTACTGGTGGACGGACGAGATCGCGGAGCTCAGGAGAACGGCGCTGATGCTTCGCAGAAGAGCGCAGAGAGCTCGAAACCGACCGGAGGCTTTAGCCAGGTCGGCAGAGCATAAGGCTGCGAAGAAAGCTCTGGCCAGCGCCATTCGCCTGAGTAAGGCTCGCTGCTGGAAGGAGCTGTGCCGGGAGGTTGACTCCGATCCGTGGGGTAGGGGGTACCAGCTCGTCACGAAGAAGCTCGGGGGAATGGGGGCCAGCAGCGCGACTATGTCTGCAGGAACGGTCACGGCCATCGTCGACGCTCTTTTCCCAAGTCACCCAGTGAGGCGGGAGGAGAGAGTTGTGAGGCCGGTTCCTGATGTTCCTTTGTTCACGGAACAGGAGCTCGTGGCAGCATCGTCTGCCATGCACAACAACAGAGCTCCAGGCCCAGATGGCATCCCGGTTGAGGCTCTGAAGGTTGTGGTGGAAAGTCACCCACACCTGCTGCTACGCATGTTCAACGCGTGTTTGGCGGCGGGTGTGTTTCCGTCACGCTGGAAGATAGCTAGACTGGCGCTCATCAGTAAAGGCAAAGGTGATCCAGAGTCTCCGTCGGCGTACAGACCTCTCTGTATGCTGGACACGGCGGGTAAACTCTTTGAGAGGTTGCTGAAACCCAGGTTGAGGTCGGCCGTCGAAGCCGCCGGGGACTTGTCCCCTCGGCAACACGGCTTTCGGAAAGGCCACTCAACCCTGAATGCCGTAACTGAAGTCCTGGGCGCCGTCCAGCAGGCTGACACAACCTGCCATCTGGCCAGGCCGATCGTGCTGCTGGTCACCCTGGACGTGAGGAACGCGTTCAATTCTGCCCGTTGGGTGGATATGCTCGAGGCGCTGCAGCGTGACTTCAGGGTACCCGACTACCTCTTGGTCGTGGTACAGGACTACCTGAAGGATCGCAAGCTGGTGTACAGCACTGAAGCAGGAGTCCGTTCCAAAGTGGTCACAGCCGGCGCGGCACAAGGGTCGATCCTCGGCCCTGACCTTTGGAATGTGGCATACGACGGGTTGCTTCGCCTCGAGATGCCACCAGGAGTTTTTCTTGTGGGCTACGCAGACGATGTAGCCGCAGTCATCACGGCTCGGGATCCGGAGTTGGCCCAGCTTCGCCTCAACCAGGTGATGTTTCGGGTCAACAGATGGATGAGCGGTCATGGACTTGAGCTGGCGGTCGCCAAGACCGAGATCGTCATGCTCACTCGACGGAGGATCCGCACAGTAATCCCCATGACTGTCGGCGACGTCGAGGTCCAGACGAAGACTGCGGCGAAGTATCTGGGAGTTGTGCTCGACTGCCGTCTCACGTGGTGGGAGCACATCCAGACTGTCTGCGACAAGGCGGCGAGGGTTGTTCTGTCGCTCAGTAGATTGATGGGGAACATCGGAGGTCCGAGGGCTAGCAAGAGGCGACTCCTCATGTCCACCGTCAACGCCATTCTTCTCTACGGCGCAGAAGTGTGGGCGGGTGCCATGGGAGTCAAGAAACACAGCAAGAGAATTCTCTCTGTTCAACGCAGGGCTGCGCTCAGGATCGCCTGCGCGTATCGCACCGTGTCTGGACTGGCTGTCATGGTTGTGGCTGGAGTGATTCCCCTCGATTTGCTCGCCGTTGAGAGGCAGAACATCTTTCGCCGCGCTCCGGATCTCGGCAGAGACCAAGCTGCTGAGGAGGCGAGACTCGTCACTCTGCGGGCCTGGCAGGAGCGGTGGAACGACGGACCAGAAGGGCGATGGACATTTCGTCTCATTCGAGACATCAGCCCGTGGTTGAGCCGTACCTTTGGGGAAATTGATTTCTTCTTGTGTCAATTCCTGACGGGTCATGGCTACTTCAGGGATTACCTTTTTCGCATGGGAAAGGTGAGGTCACCTCAGTGTAGGTACTGCCCGGAGGAGGTGGATGATGCTCATCATACCTTTTTCCGGTGCAGACGTTTCGCTGAAGATAGGAGGAGGCTTGTTTCTGCAGTCGGCGATCTATCCCCGGACGTCGTTGTGGGAGCAATGCTTCGCAACGAAGAATCCTGGAGAGCGATTGCGCTTTTCGTGCAATCCGTACTTCGGCGGAAGCGAGATGATGGATGCTTAGGTGACCTCTAAGTATCCTGTAACAGTGACTTGACCCGTCAGGGCGCAAGACACGCGGACCAGTGCTGAAGTTGTCCGATAAGGGTTCCGGCCTGGTTTTCCCCGCGGCTCCGTAGGAGGTTTAGTGGGTACACCTCGACCAACATCTGAGAGGGAGTCCCACACTGTTCCTTGGGTTCGCGCATAAAGCGTTCCTCCTACGTAAAAAAAAAAAAAAAAAAAAAAATTTGATAACGGGATGAGTTTCCTAAACTCCCGAAACGAAGTGTAAATATAAACACTGGAAGCGAATGGAAAAGCTAAAATAATTTAAAATATTAACAACTTAAGAAAATAAATGGGTCAGTCCAAAACCCTTGGAGTAAAGCACCAGTATTCAATAATGTGAGACGCTTATAATTATGTTAGGAGACGCTTATAAAATTTTTGACGCTATCACAAAAAAGCTTTTAACGCATTACTTCAGCCACTCTAGACTTCTACCTGTGTCCTCTCTCACCTCTCCATATTCAGCACCCAGTGCGGGAATCCCACTTTTGATAGGGACAAATCTTTCGATCCGAGGGGATCCGGCGTCCGAGACGTTCGTCTGACAATAAACCATTAAAATAATCTCCCCTACCGGGATGGGTCTAGCACGCTCGACCGCCTATGTAATTGGGAAGTTATTACGGGAAATGACTCCGAAGGACATCTGTCCGTGGTCGTATAATAACAATGATCCGGCCAAATTACGGCGGGTAATAGCGGTCTGCGCTGCTCAAAACTGAGGCTAAACGGCGCGAGCCTCCGCGGGAGTCGCCGCGCCGTGGCTTATGGCCGCTCCGTGCTCTCTTTCCTCAACTGTTTTGATCCTATTGAAAACCGAAGCGAAAATCTAAATATTTAAGACTAAAATATTAAATATTTAACTGAAATTTAAAGTGGGTTGTTTAATACAGTATGTGGCAAAATATCAGGTGCTTAAAGAATATTTTGACTTTTTATTCTGAATGATGTGGAAGAAAACGAATTTAAAATAATAGGGGTATGCATGGTGATTGTGTTAAAATATTTGTTTTGAGCTCTAAATTTACATTTTGGCTTATATAAAATAAATCCAAAACTTTAAATACTTTTCCATCGAGAAGAATGTTATTGCACTGGAATATTTAAAATGGATTCTGTTAAATGTATTTTCGTGAGTGATTCAATAAAGATGCCGACAAAGGTAATGTTATTTGTTGTTGGCAGAAATAATTAATTCTGCTTTATATTATCCACCTGCTTCATATTTATCCATTAGTGATTTAATAACGATGCAGTCCAAATTAACCTAAAATAATAACGGATAAAAAAAACAACCAATATAATATATTTACACTTGTACAGTATTCACATACATGGAAAAATATACATAACAGCTGGAAAATCGCGATCGATTTCGATTGGTTACACCAATCATCTTCAGGCCCAAAGGGAGACTCCCGATGAAGCCAATGACAGTCAACGAGTAAATGTGTCATCTAATAAAAGGACCTCATTGGACCTGCTGTTAGTTGGTGTGTCCAATTGAAATCGACATCTTTAATTTATATCCAGTATCTAGAACAACACGTATCAAGCTGATTAAAAATCTTATACATATATTGTTTTATATAATATTGCCTTTGGAGGCAATAATATAAGAATTTTTACCAGAGGGCTTATTATTAAATGAACCTCGAAGTTTTTAACACTAACCGAACAAGAATTGATCTCTTGTTATTTTTAAATTTTAAAAATAACTACTGTTCTTAATTGAAATGAAACCGGGAACGATGGGGAGAGAGAGTGAGAGAAAGCTTACGTCAGACAATGACTTCCCTGCGGACTGTGTGCCTCCGATCGACCGCGTCATTTCCCAAAAGACCCAACTTGGCTGCTCCATTATGCCAAACTGTTTTTCGATGATTCCGAACTACAGTATTTTGTAAAGTTGTTAGCCTTCGCCGGGACAGCACGGTCGGCCACCATTGAATAAATTTGACTGCGATTTTGTTTGCCTCCCATATGCCGAACTGTATTTATTCTACGACAGCTTTTAGTGGACTCGTGCTTCAGATAGGTTGTTTCATATAGCAGCGCTCATTTAAAACAACAACTTTAAACATTTTTGTAGAAAATAATTTAACAACTGATTATTATCAAATCCAGGAAACATTAGAAATGCTGGCGTCCACATGTTCAGAATAAACATTAACATTTTTAGTCAAGGTTTTTTGTTGAACAAGTTGAAAAAAATTGTTTTGAAAATTGAATTCGAAAATTGGGTTGAAAAGTAATGAAGGTGTTTTACGACATCTCAAAAGTTAAACATTTTATAATTAATATAATTAGTACAATGGTATTGAGGGGAAACGATTTCCTACACAAGAATAATTTTAAAACGTTGACATTTTCATTTCAACAATTGATTAAACAAACAGATTTCATCACATTCTTCTTGGTTGATCGTATTTCCTATTTTTATTTTCATGGGAAAATACATTAATAGTGCTGCCACACACTTTCTTCAAAAGGGTCAGAAGAACGACTTAGTGACTTTGGCATATTGAGCTTCTGGAAAAGGTTAAATATAAAACTAAAGTTTTAAAAACACCAACGAATTAAATCAATTAATACTGTTGCCAAATATATGCACCGTCTATTTGCATTAAATATTCATTACACATTAGTATTTTTCTTATCTTGGGGCATAAACTTTTTTGTTTTCAAAGGGATTTCATCAAATATTTCAGATTCAATCCTTTTTTGGCCTATGACTGAAGACAAAGAACAGCCCCAGTAGCAGACCTGCATACTCAGCGAATTTAAATGCTTAAATAATTTATTTGAATGGTGCCTCAAATCAAGTATAATCAACTTACATCCTAAAATGAGCATATAACAATTTTCTCCATACAAAAAACATGGGACATGAGTGACATTTATAGTTACTGCTATGAAAATGTGAAATTGAGAGTTGCTTGCAATAGTACAGAAGATCTCAACTGGATGAAGACGCATACAGAGTTTTATTCGGATTCGTTAAAAAAAAACTAGGTAGAGAATTTGATTTATTTCCCATAAGGTTTAACATGAAGACAACATACTGTGTTTACCACTAGCGATGCTTTTGTAGCCAATAGACACAGAATAATGATTAAAAATACTAAATTATTTGTTTTTTCCAAGCTGAATTCAATGGTTCAAATTATAATCTGATATTGTTCTATCTAAAAAAACAACAAAAAACCGCCCTATCACCCTTCTGATGTTTCGATCGGGCTGCTTCTTGAACTGGACAACTAGTACTCTAAATGCTGTGCCGAATTTTATTCAGATCGGACCATTTTTATGTGAGTTATCGTGCTTAAAGATACATACGTATGGAAATGAACGATTGGTATTTTGGCATCTACGGACCTCAAAACGAAAAGTTACGATGGTTTCGGGCTTAAGTCTTACCATGAGACCTACCGTAACAGCTTCTTCCCTACAAACGAAATTCGCTAAAACGAGTCTCACCCCGACAAAGCACTACCGATCGTGACAACACCATATACATGCGACTTTACCAGTTCCTGCCGCCCTCTCACGCCGGCGCCGGTCCAGAGCCTCTCCGCTCCCAGCCCCACACGCCAGCGCTCGGCCGGTCATACCCCATTACCGACCGGGACAGGGAGACACGTGAAGAAACCTCGGTTTACGAGCGGCTAACTAGTTTTTGTCGTGAGCCTCGTTAGCCGGCGAGGTCGCTAGCGATGAGCCCGCGGTGTCGCTAGTGAGCCCACGGTGTCGCTAGCGATGAGCCCGCGGTGTCGCTAGCGATGAGCCCGCGGTGTTGTTGATAGTGTTGAGCCTGCGGTATCGCTAGCGATGAGCCCTTGGTTTCGCTAGCGATGAGCCCGCGGTGTCGCTAGCGATGAGCCCGCGGTGTCGCTAGCGATGAGCCCGCGGTGTTGTTGATAGTGTTGAGCCTGCGGTGTCGCTAGCGATGAGCCCTTGGTTTCGCTAGCGATGAGTCCGCGGTGTTGCTAGCGATGAGCCCTTGGTTTCGCTAGCGATGAGCCCGCGGTGTCGCTAACGTTGAGCCAGCAATGTCGTTAGCAATGAGTCCGCGGTGTCGCTAGCGATGAGCCCGCGGTGTTGCTAGCTTTGAGCCCGCGGTGTCGCTAGCGATGAGCCTGCGTTGTCGCTAGCGATGAGGCCGCGGTGTCGCTAGCGTTCGCCAGAGGCTAGGAGACGCCCCAGGCCCTTTACTTATTTTTAATTCGTTATCGGCCATCTGGGCCATCTGCCGGGATTATCGCGGAGCCGCCTCTTGACTCTCACAGAAGCCGGTCAATTAGGGCCGGTTTGTGTTAGCTAAGTGATATGAGGAGGTTCTTTATCGGCTGATCGAGTGGGGTGATCGAACTCTCACTTTTAGACTGGTCGTGTGGTTTATGTTTGGGTAGTCATTTATAAAAGTAGTAAATGTTAGCGGTTATTTTTGTTTATGCTCATTGTAGGATAATATAGGGTCAATACTTACTATTTATTTAATTACAAACTGTTCTATTGCCTTTGGACAGAGTGGTAAACATATATTTTATGGATACTAGTGCACTGAGCGAATAGTAATTCGAAAAGTACCATCGCGAAGGTATCAAATTGAAATAGTAGTTTTATAAATTAATTCTCTACGTTATATTTACGAGAGGTCACTCTTAACACTCTCGCAGAGATGAATGCTTATTTATCTTTATGGTTACCCTTTGAATAATTTGGTCTAATGTAGTTTTTAATTAAATTGGTTATCTTTCTTATTTTCCACTAATATAGCCTAAGTTATTATGCCAACACAGATAAAAACGAATTCAAAATATCAATTCAAGAGTTTGAACATTTTTAAGACGCATATCCTGTTGCAAAACCCTTTCCACACCTTCCCCACGGTCGCGGCCCCGATCCGATCGCGTCTGCGGTGATATTCAAATTAACCCACACCTCAAGTGACCGCGATCCCTGGAACAATAGTAAATAAAGCAAGACCCAATCTCTGGCATCTGGCCCGCAGAATGAATCAACCGTCGGTGACGGGATAAATGAATATTTCAGGAAAAGTATCGCTAATAACAGTAACTAATGAGGGGAAGGCCCGCCCACTTTCGTATGTCCCGCCCTCTGCTATTAGCCCGTTTGTCAAAGCCCTACCTGCGCTACCAGCGTACGCGGGAGGTGTCGGTGGCGGCCGAGTAATGGGGAGTAATTAGTGGTTCCTCTCGGCCGAGATGTGGTGAGGACTGGTGGCGATTGGAGGGTGGTGTGTGAGGAAGTCATGAGGAGGTGGTTCAAACTATAGGTGCATGAAATGTTTGGATATTGCAGTCACGTACATAAGGATATTGAGTAAAGGTTTCCTACAGCTGTGCGACTGTGCTTAAAAATAACATTACCTGAGCAAATTTTACTTAATTTAAATGTAGAGGTAACAGTTTAAAAACTGACCAGCTTGATTGTTTTTGTGTTGTTTGTTTTTTTTTAACAGAATCACGTATATTTAGAGAACCATTCAAAATCTAGTAAGCGATAGATTGTGAAAAGCAACAATCTGTACACGTCTAGGGATAGTTTGGGGGCAGACTCAACAAACAAGTGTAAAGTCTTAGATAGGGCTGAGTCCTACCCGAATAAAAAAGTTCACGCATGAATTTTTAAGAGCTGAGCACGTGAAAACATATTTATTCATGTAAAAATATTAAGATAGCTAAAACTGTTTAATGTTTACTTTGTGGATATTAAATCTTTAACCTACGACCTATTTTCGTAGAAATAATCAAATTCATACATATTTAGTCGTTGACATACTTCGACAAAATTTTAGTTTGTCTGTAAAAAGGTAATACCACTGAGGTTAAAATATATCTGAAAATCGTTTGACAAAAACCGAGTTTACTACAAAAAGTAACTGAAACGGCAAAAATCAGATATCGACAACACGAAAGTAAATGACAGAGAGACGATAGAGAGCACAAAGACGCTCTTATCGTGGAAATGCCAACAACAGAGGTAGGGGGTTACGTGGCGCTAAACCTGTTGGTGGAAAGCGAGTGACAATTCCAGTGCAGAAATCGATATTACGAAATAACATCTTAGTATGGGTAGGATACTAAGAAAAGCAGTATTTGAATACTATAACTGTTACGTATTTGAAAAACGTCCTCTAAGTAATCGAGAACTAACAGCTTCTATTTATATAACTTTAAAAACCATTTATTCTAGTTATACGGTGAACAATATTATCCTGGATGTCCATGCTTAAAAATATGGTCTACGTTTACGATAAGAAAAAATTTCAAACCTACTTTTTCCCAATTTGCTTGTTGAACACATTTGCATTGCAGAATGACATTAGAGTTATAAAACAATATGTCACAAACAGCAACCGATTTTGGGTAAAGGTATAACTGAAAATAGTCATATGATGCAATGCTAGTGTTCAGTATAGTTTTGTTTGTACTTAAAACAATTAAGGTCTACTTTATTGGATCGATCACACAAAAGTATATTCTTTATTAACATTATTAATTAATATTGTTTTGATTAATTGATGCTAATGTTTATAATTGTTAAGGGCAATTTATTTCTCTACTTAAGATACAGTACTGCTGTTGTACAATAGGAACACTATGGTCTGTTATAAATGTTGACTACAGGGTGTTCCGTAGTATTTCATGGTTGCGTGCCGGCCGCTCCGATATTCATGGGGCGGTCTGTCCCGGTGTTTGCATCGGGGGAGGGGCCTTTCAAATATTTACAAGTTGACCTAGTAACTCACATTTCGCATTCACAGATTGCTCCTGCTATTACAAACGTGATATTTAAGGTATCCGCAAAGCAAGGAAAACTTATACTTAATACATGGTACGGGAAATATACCGGGCGTGTATCCTAAATTGTTTCGCTGTTATATTTTACCAGAATGAAAAAAATTGTTTTCCTAAAACCAATGTAATTTTTTCTGCCATGAGAAACATTACATAATAACTATACTATGCTAGAGACAAAGATTGGTTCTAATGCTATTTAAACCCTAACTAACTTCATATCCTTACCGCTGGTTTTACGCCATATTAAAAAATGGGTGGCCATATTTTACAATTTTCAAATTACCTTCTCCATCCAAAAAACCAGAACAATAAACAACATATTATATAAAATAGAGTCCCCAATAAGAATTTCATTGAGTTCATTGTTTGATTTATATTTTAAAACGTCGCTATTGGATCACTTTGGTAAGACACCCATTATAAGCAATTACACTTTTGGACAAATTAAATACTGTAGTAATTTTTCCTAAAGTGGTTTAAACTTGGTGTGATAACTTAAATTCAAATAAATTGTGTTAATCAATCAGATTTATTGAATTAGATACAACCATCGATGAAGACTGATTAAATGCCGATCTCTAGAACTATTAGGTCGTTAGGAATATTAGTATTTAAAGTGAATGTGATCATTATGATTGAAGTATGATGGTTTATCATTAAATATACTTTTTTTGACAATTAGTCTAATTATACTAATTGTCCTATTTGTTTCAAGCCCCCATTCAAAAAAAAAAATTAAAATGGGAAGTATTTGCCTTTAAAAATAAATTATGTTTTTCCTAATGATTGTAAAAAACCGGATGTACGTATATAAAAAGTTGTATAGCAAGATTGTAAAATAAATGTACTAGACGCCCATTAAAACAATTTCCTAATAAATAACAAAACAGCTTCCAAAACTGAGGATAAGATACATTCATTTGAGTCCCAGAGGTTTTAAGTCAATGTTATTTTATTGAGTGAAATTGCGATCCATGATGATTCGAGACGAAGAACCAATGAGAGAATTGAAGAATCTCAGCATGAGTGGGTCTTCAGCAGGTCTCCAGCAGCCATACAACACGCTGAATGGTCTCTCACGCACGCCGCGCGCCGGTGACGTAGTAGACGAATCTGGAACACAAATAAAATCGTATTATTTAACAGTTTCTTTGGTATAGCTTTGTTTCATTTAATTTATCAGAAAATATAAAGATAACATAGTGAGATGTTCTTTCTCTTTACATTTTTATGAATCATCTGTTGTATGAAGCAATTGACAGATTTTAAAAATTGAATATAAATATCCAATGCAAACTATTGTAATATAATTGGGAATTTTATGATAAAACACTATTAAACCAAAAAAAGTTAAAAAATGTTTATGTATATTTTTTAAACAAATATTTGTTTAAAGTAAACAATTCTTGTTCGTCAGATTAAAACAATGGACTATTATGACTACGATGATTGAGATAAATACCGAGAAAAATATAAGTCAACCAGATATGACTCCACTAGACCCAAATCCTCAAAGGATAAGATGTTTTGCACTTATGCTCTTAAGGATAAGATGTTTGTTTGTAAAAAACCATAAAACTGTACCTAAATCTATGAAATATGCATCGTAAACATTCATTGGCCATGGCCATGGTACTAGTTTGATTTTGCTCAATTAATTTCCTAAACCTAACGAATTAATTTTATGCAAATATGCGTTAAGTGTTATAATGGGTTTCTCAAAAGGGCTCGAACGGTCCAGATTGAAATTTAGATTAAACCCAAGGCTGGGCGCAGGTAATAGACTGTATGGGCGAATCTTTCACGGAGCTACAGCTCAATTATGTCTTAGCAGGGTCCGATGCCCGCATAAATAATGTAAGTTATTAACAGAAAGTTTCGTCTGGAGGCATCCATAGCCATTCGTGTCGCTCATGTGCCCGTAATGAACTACAAGATTTATCGCTCCCAATACATGATTTATGTGTCGGCCTGCAACTCGCACCGAAAGCTCTTTTCCTTTTTCAAAAACACCTCTAATGGAGTAATAAATGTAAGTCGGCTGGTTTTTATGAGATTTTAACAGAATCATTTCCTTTCGCGGGGTTAAGCGGCTCGTTTAACGTCTGGAGGTTTTGCTCGGTTTATTGTGACCTTCGTACTTGAATATGTAAGACAACCGACCCATGAGTCGTTATGATTTTAAGTATGGCTGGTGTTAAAAATTTAAATAAATGAAATATCGCCGGTCTCAGATTTGAACATTTATTGCTCTTTTAGGGCTGCTTGAGTATTTTAATGCCATGCTTCGATTCTGTTAAAATTGTTGTTGCTGCTAACCTACGTATTACATGTGTTCTCGAATTATTTCTATAAAATAGCAGTTTTATTAATTTTTGTAAATACTGACTGAAAATCAATGAAAGTGTGCTAGTAATTGTATGATTACTTCAGGATATTTTGCCTGTTAAGACTAAAAAAGCTTACTTCTAAACGCGATATTAATACGCGGCGAGCGAAGGCAGAAAATATTTTTCATCCGTGAATTTTCATTAAATGGGTCTTTGCAGTTTTCTTTTTATTTGATTACACAGCAATGGCTTTCATAAAGCAAAATTAATTTAAGAAAGAAAAGAATAAATATTCATGAATGAAGTCGCGTTTACTTTAGAGATGGCAGCAGCGTTTGCAGATCTTTACATTGACGTTCTCGCTTCTTTTTCATCTTAATTTCCTAATCAACTTTTAATAGGGATTTTAACAAATTTTAAGTTATTGGAATTGTAGCATGGATGGGTAGTGCTTTGAGCATAGAGGGTACATTTTTAGTAATTTAGGATTCTAGTTTCATTATTTGGTGCAACACATTCGTACACAGCACCGTATTTCACTAGGAACACTGAACAAGTCCCTGTCCGTTGTCAAGAAATCTATGAATTATGTGTAATTAAATCATAATATTCTAAATTATGGGCTCTTAAAGAATTTTTATCATAGAATATTTCAACGGTTATATTTCAGTTAAGCTGACTCAAACTCCAGAAAAAAGTGTTCTTAATTTGACTGAAAATATTAAACTGTATTTAATGGAATAGTAAGGAAAACCCCTTTTAGAACATTGCAGAAAGATCTCCTCAAAAACAGTTCCGACGTAAGAATTCCTGCAACACTTATGTTACCCAACAGTTCGTGGGCTGGGTATCGGTCGTGTATCGAGAGTAACAGTGAAAGTGTTGAGACGTGATTTTGCACGAGTTGATTCACGGATCACGCGTCTTCCTGGCCGGCCGATATATCATGATCCGGCGTCGGTTCCGTAACCGAAACTGATGTAATGTAACGTGTCTACGTGCTACATGCTGTTGCATGCATCATTTAACTACTGTTTCTAGTGGGTTGGCGGTGTTTGGGGGTTTTAAGGTGTGAAAAGACCTATTGCCATGATCTCTTTCAGTCCAGCGTTGTTAAAATAAAAAAAATTTTTTGTTAGAAATAGATAATTTTAAGTTAGTAAAATTTGAATAACCACCCAATTTTATATGTTACTACTACAGCTGAATCTGAATGTTTATTATCAGTATGCTGTGTAAGAATCCTAATATAAAACAATACTGTGCAGAAGTAAAATTTGAAATAAACATCGGCGTAAAACATCAAAATATATAGCTGCAAATTTATAGAGAAGTGACTATAATAATAAGTTAAATTACTGTTTTTTAAAACGTTAACCCCTAATTCTCAAAATTTCCATCAGTTTCATTATATATAAGTTTTAAATTTAAATTAAAACCCCCATAAATATTCCTTTATCATCTATTTGAATATTTAAAACAAACTGATGTGAATTATTAAATAAAGGCATATACACATTTTGAACAAAGAAAGTATTTATTAATAGTAAACAAAGGTATGCAGACATAAAAGAAATCTCGAATATTAGGAATATCCAATAAGCCAGATTCCAACGTAAGATTATTATGAATTATTGGCAATCGTTTTCTTTACAAAGAATTTCATCAAAGACGTTCCGAATTCTTCTGAAGCTAAAAGTCGCTATCTTATAGCTTTGATGTGCTTCTTTAACGTTTTCGTTTTATAAAGGAAATATTCATTTAAAACATCAAGGATATATAAGCAAAGTGAACCTCCTAAATTATATAGTGTCAAATCCTTAGTTGTTTAGTTAATAATATAGAGACAGTTTTAAATAGAGTGGTTCCACATACAACCGATATGATTCATAACAATCCATAATATTCTACGAGTGAGTTAGTAAGATGGTTTTACAATCTACAAGCGTACTTTAATATTTGTCATAATTTTCTTTAATATTCAACGCACGTAAATGAAACTTTTTACAGAGGAACTCTTACAAATAAAATTAAAAATAATAAGTCCCTAACCTAAAACAAATCATATTACTAAGTTTTTAAGAAGCAACTTTTTATGCACTCTTCGCTTTTAAAAGAAACTCTATGTTTATCTTTGTATTTTATCAGTTAATGAACTTGAGATGAGGAGGTGTCGTCTTCTATTTGTGCACAATCTATCAGAAATAACTTCTCTAATTAATTAATAACTTGCCGGAGATCTACTGGGAAATGAATCTACTCGAATTTATTATCCGTCCCTAAAAGTTAATAAGTTAATTCTTTACAAGATAATTCTTCGATTTGTGTTATCCATCTTGTTTAAAGTTTTAAACATTGCAAAAATAAATTCTAATTGTAAAACTACGTTACCCTTTTTATACTGTTTCATGTTTGAAATTAATATCAGGTATGGTTTTGTATTAGTATATAGATTCGATTGATCTATATGATACAAAATTGTTCCCACAAATTAATTCACAAAAAGAAATCATCATTGTCTCTATGATTAATAAATATATACTATAATATGTTACTGATTTGTTCTAAAGACTTTTGTTGTTTGTTATATAGATTTCATTAATCTATATAAAAAACTAATTTTCTACAAAACAAACCGTCATTATCTCTATATTTAATAACTATTTATATGTGTTATACTTTCCTTAAACGTATAACCCAACCAAATCTGAAACCTTTACACACTCCTTTCATGGAATACCTATTGCAGTATTCAGGTTTCAATAAAGCCAGTCTTGTCTGGTAGTATTAAATCGCCCTTCCTGTCAACTGACTCGGCCTCAATACGCGCGTCAAGCTCCATCTGACTCCGCATCTCAAATTTATGAATAGCTCTTTCAATCTAATTCTACTCTATTCAGATTATACGTCATAGTGTCTCTTCATCATGCTCTTCATAATAATTTGAATTGTTCAATCTAGGAAGGATGGATGTTTGGGTGGAATATCAACGTTTTAGTAAGGAACTACTATTAACTGTAAGAGCCACTATTAACTATTTTTAAAATTAAAAATAGAAAATAATTAGAGCTTTGCTTTGAAACAATCTGATGTTTCATATATAATATCTGTTTACTGCAGTTTCTAGTCAATTAGTTTTCATCTCATCATTAATAAATCTTTTTTGGAATATATTATTAGATTTCAACCCTTCTTGCATTATCTTACTTTACAACTAAAGGTTGCGTCAGTTATTATTTTCAGGAAAAAGAAAAGTAAAGTGTACCAGAAACAAAATGAAACATCCATTTTTCCAATCACCTTTATGGACTAGGTTTTTTTTGTAAACTTTGACCACTAAATTGAATTCATTCTCAGAATGTTTTGTGGCATTGTACACATATTAATACTTTAACCCTATAAACCCTTGAAGCTACAGGGTAACTGTTTATTAATTGTTACGTTAGGGCTAAAGTATAACTGATTATGTCCCAGACCGCCTCATCTCCCAGCTCCAAGGTTATCCCGGGACACGCAGGTGACGGGCTTTGTCCGTCCCTGCCTATTGACCACGATGCCAAGTCCACGGTCTTTACACCATTGTCACCGCAGCCGCAGATATATTATCTTCACGGTAAATATACGGACAATTGTGTCACAACAGAGGGGCGCTCGGCCGCTTTGGCGGTGCCAGCTGGGTTCCTCCTGCTCTAATCAGCTTAGTTTTCCCGCCGAAAACACCGCCTCTGTGAGTGACGTGTGTCCGCTCCACGTGGGAGCGACACCAGGCTGGAGGCGCCGAGGCCGAGGTGTCCTCGACACCCCAGGATTATTGTCCTGGTGATAGGAGAGAGGTTTATTGTAAAGAAGGATTTATTAAAAATTTGTTATAATTTGACTTGGAAAATTTTTACAAAAAGGAGTGGAATTTATTAAATAGCACACAGTGATTACTAAGTGGTGGTAAATTTCAAAAAAAGGAATGAAAAACTCTTATTTTAAAGTATTCATGATAAGGCATTTTTAAATAATCACTGTTCCAGGATAAATTAAACTGATACAAGCCACATAGCCTCGTGGTAATGACTTAACTACCGGCGTCTTCTATGAAAAAACATTAATTGATTGTAGCTCACAGGACCTAAATTAATATTGCGTTTGTTCTTTCAAAACCGCAAACACTCCTCCATAGATACTATACACACAAAATTATACATATATGAACTGTACATGGTTAGTACAATAGATTATTAAAATTATTCTGCTGAACTTTTATGTATTTGCAGCTATATATGTACATATTGTATTTTGTGTAAATAACCAATCTAAAGATGTTTTTTTCTTTTAACTTTTATAAAAGGTATATGGTTTAAAGTAGCCACCAGAAAAGAAAACGTGTATTTTAGATTATAGAAAGATTAAAAAATGGTTTTTAACGCATAGTGTATAACCTATACTCTCGACAATGTGTAGTAATTAACGAACATTGTTTTATTTTGTTTCTGACTATGTTTCTTAACAAACACAGAATACGATAATAATTGAAAAAAGAGCAATGTGATTTTGATTGAAACTGATTAACTAATTTGATGAAATATATTTACTCCCTATTTGAACTTAGCATTCGAGTTCAATAATTTAACTGTAATTTGATTTTTAAAAACCTTAACCATAGTACCCACTCAATCTATAATGGGATGCCATAATTTATCAAATCCATTTAGTAATTATTGTTTCACCCTCCCTAACCACTTCCTCACTTTAGATATTTCGCAGAGGGAAAACTATCCAACCGAGCGAAATAATCCTTCACCACTTTGTCTCCCGAGTTGTTTGGCTTACTCGGGGTCGGTAATTACAAGCGATTTGTCGAGCATCCGACTGTCTCTCTGTTGATCGTGGGAAGCACAAATCACCGGCGATGATGAATAGTTCGCTATAAATGTAATGAATGAATTAGCAGCGTCGGCGGCGGAAGCCGGACGATTGTTCTGTCTGTGCAGCGATTCGTTACGCCGCGGTTTGTAATTATTTAAGGAGCACTTTTGCAAGGAGTCGTCGGGGGAAAAACAATAGAGTCCGTACGTCGTTGATGATAGTGTTTGAGTCTTGCAGGTTTATGTTGCTCTTCCAAGCTCGTATTGATTTAACTGCTCTCCTCCGGCCGCTGTTTGTCCAATCGTGGTCGTCCCTTTCTTGTTTCTCGGCAGTTTTCCTTTAATGGAGGACATTCGGCGTATAGTCCGGTGTTCGGGAAATTGCCCGGCAGGTTTATTGGACATTGTTGCATCTAACCTACATTCTTCATGAGCAGTTTCAAGTCGGTTTACTGTTCGTCTTTTTGCCTTGAGAATTTCTAATTGGAGAAACTTGTTGTTACGAACAGGAATGAAATTATTATTTTAAGGTCAATGCGCTACCATGACAATAATAGCTATAATAGTTTTACTATAAACATTATATGATACATTTTGTGTTGTTGCTATACTGGTTTCCTAGTTTGATTATTTTTAATAATTTACTTTTCATTATACTCATTTCACAATGGTCATACCTTAAATAAATTGCTTAGTTCCAGTTAAACCAAATTTAGCATTACTGCAATACACGGGATATCAAAATCCTCCTAAACAATAATATTTAATAAGCATTCCGAATAGTTTAACTCAATAAATATTTGTCCTTAAAGCAAATTGCAGTGTAGTCACCCGTCTGGAGGGAATGTCGTAATTTATGTAGAGATCCCTTGTGATGTCTCGGCTTGCTCTATTAACTGATGAATATTTAAGACAGAGCTGAATTCTTGGTAGCGCGTGGCTATGCGTGCTCCCTTCTGGAAATCACTTCACCTGTTTTAATTGCTTGGTTAACGACCGATCATGAGTAAATCATCCTTCTCCCACTTCGTCGTGTCTGCATTTTAATTGGTACTGTTCTTGATTATACTGAGGTTCCGGGTAACGTATTACTCCTGGGAGCCTTGTACGTTGATAAATCACAGAGACGTAAATGATGCGTCTTTGTGTTCCTGGTATGAATGATGGAGAACTGATTTCTATTAAAAACTTTTTGTGACGCTATTAAAATGACGAACACAAAACTACAACTACAAGTAGTTTTTTTTTTGGATCGGCATTTTGTAAATACAACAGAAGCAGAAAGACGACGGGAAAATTCAACGTGAAATGATGCAACTCACAGCAGAAATCCATCCTCAACATAGACGTTCTTAAAAGTGAGACTTCACCGAAGCCATTTCGTGGTATACAGTTGTTGAAAAAATCGAGCCATTAGAATGATGCGCAAGGTTGATGCGAACCTAACACAGCACAACATTAACCATAAACCTATTAGTTTCATCATTACGGAACAAAACCTAAGGGCCAAACAAAGGCTCCCGACCAAAAATAGCCACAAGGTCGAGAGAGCAGTGCGCTATTTACATATATATTCGGTTGCGGCCGGAGCCGGGGGCCCTAAGTTCTCAGACGACTCCGAATTCGCTACGCTCTCCTGATGGATGGGCGCAACACGAAAAAACGTGTTAGACAGTTTTAATTATTTCGGCGGTCGGACCGTAATAGCTTGTAACTGCGGACCTTCGGGCGGTGTCTTGTTGCCCCGTGTAATGACCGAGGCCAGGTAATGTAATGAAGATGGTAATAGGTAATGTAGACAGGGAGCCGTGCATTATTAAAACGTGTCAGTTTTGGAAGCGGGTTTCGCCCTGTAATGAAGCTTCTTTGTTATAATGTTGCCGCTTGCGCCGGTGTTGTGTGAACCTTGAAACATATGATGCTGGGGGTTCAAAGTCTAGAAAATAAGATGAATCCCTCAGTTTTACTTACATATAGTACTATTTAAATAAAAACATGGGCTAAACTATTTTTGTAATAAAATAATTTCCTATTTAAAATATATTACTTTAGAAACCTTATAATTACAGATTAACTTAGAACAGTTTTCTTTAAAGAAGTCTAATTTCGTACGAATTAAATAATTAACTAGAAACGCAATTGCAAAGTTATCCTTTAACGCTATCAAGTTGTTTGGCACTAAACAAAGTGAAGCTCTCAAGCTCTGACGGCTTCTAATATGATAATTCAACACAAGGAAAACAGTCTCCAAAACGCCAGTGGAAGAATGGATCATTTTTACCTTATTATAAATTAACCCTATTAATTTTGTATTTCTTTTACTTCGATCAAATAAGAACCCCTTTCTCTAGTTATAGAGTCATTTCTAAAATTAAATTAGTGAAATATACTTTTATCATACTAATATCACGTCCTGTTAATTAACTAATAGTTATTCACTCGACCTCTTGGATTTAAATTTTCCCAAATGCACTGGTCTGTTGGCCTACCCCTAGTTCTTTCTTAAGCAAAACAACATATATTTAAATAATTTGCATACGTTAACATTTACAACAAAAAAATAGATCACGTTTATTAAGTCTGCAGACAACGCAAACCTCCGAAACAATAAAAGCCACCCCATGTCTCGGGGGCGTCACCGTCGTATCCATTTACATTCGCAGCCCATTACAGCGGTGGCCACTGGATCTGTCAGGGGTATCGTATACGACAGCGGTTGTCGTCTACGAGCTGATCGTATACGACGGGATGACGGCGCCCGCTGCGGCGAACGCTCGACATGACTCCCAGTGTTCCTGGCTACAGGACCGTCTGTCCCGTCCGCTTACACGGTCCGACGCACACACTGTCCCTTAGGTCCAGTTACACCGGCACAAAGACATACCTGGAACCGGTATTGCTGCGTTTTGAGTTGATGCGTTTTGAGGGTGGAGGCAGTTTTAGGTTTTTGTAAGACTTGTTGCATTCTTTGGTTTCCTGTAATTTGCCGTTTAATTTATGAAAAACAAGGTTGGTTTAGTTTTATTATTGAAATATTGTAGTTTACAGGCATCAGGCTTATTTGTGTAATATTGGCCGGTTTATATCTGTCCAGTCACTCGGCCGAGTCAATTAGCCCGGGTCGCTAGGATCAGCTGATTTCCATTGTTTAGAATCGGTAACTCGCCCACCACTCGACTCTTCCGTTTGGCCCATTTTGTGTAAGTCAGTTTACACTAGGCGAGGTGATGATCAAGTGCTAACTCCCCTTTGTACTTGTCCTCCAACCAATGAAAACCAGCCTTAAACTGTCTCAGATTCTAATTTATATGGCTGGCAAAAAATCTGTTATGTATTTAACGAATTTACTGGGAATTTAACATTTTAAAATTTATCTTATTGACGTAATAAATAAATTGTTTTAAGGAAACCACAACAAAATAGACTTTCAGTGTAATCTAAAAGGTTTTGATGAAAACTATACAATGCAATTCTTATTTTTTCTTGAAACTAAAAGTGAAATAATTGTGAAAGTTGTTCAGGTACGCAGTAGTACCCCACACTTCCATTACACAAAGTGAAATACGTTAGTTTCAGATGGATATAAAGCGTAAAAGCATACTCTGGTACAAGTTCGTTTACAAACAGTTTTCCAGAAAGCATTCTATTCAATTTGTGTAAAAGATGGAACGAGCTCTAAGTAAAACAACTGAAATTGATGTTAAACATTCTTTGTTTTCCACAACACAAGCTTGTGGTAGTGTCAAAGTCTTACTTCCATTTTAATTTCATACAGAGTTCAAGGAACATTGGGTTGTTTTACTATACAGTATGTATTGCCTCAAATTCGGGTCGCCGATTCCACTTTTTATTAGAAAGTTTTTACGAATCGGTAGTTAATGGTGATAAAACGCCTTTTTAAATTAATTTTGTTTTAAATACCGATAACTCATACTTGTCAACCCATCCCAATACACTATATTACAAAAATATTTAGGCTAGCATTAGTATTTGTTCCGTTGCTGAGGTCTTCATAGTAATTATTTGATTACAAACCATGAACATTTCAACAAACACTTTCCAATGTAAATGAAAATTCTCACAGTTGCAGAGCCAAAATTGACCTAACCTGATTGCTAAATTTCAGTTGTAAAGATAAGCGGAATGCTAGAAAAAGCAAACCTAAAAATCGCAAAACTAAAAATCTGTAACCAAGTTCTTGTCTGCATCCCAATACATCTCTTATAGAGTCCTCACACCATATGTTCCCAGTCTAAACCCTGAAGTCTCCCAACCTCGCAGGCACCTCCTAGGGCTTAATCTTACCATTTTGATTTTGTACAGAGTACGAGTAATTCTCTGGACTATCATACTCTATGTATTGCCTACGGTTCCGGATCGGAGATTCAATTCTTTATACTTTACCTAATACCTAAATTGCATTTAAAGGAAAGGCACAAGAAAAGTTCGAATGCTAGATAGAGATGGGGTAAACTGGATAAAAATAAAAATCTGCAGCCCAGTTCTTGTCTGTATCCAAATACATCTTTTATAGCGTCATCACACCATATGTTCCCAGTCTAGACCCTGAGGAGCCCCGACCTCGCATGCACTAGGGCGTCCGAGGGCGCTGGACATCTGGGCGCGGTAATGTTTCAGATTTTGGGCGGCGGGGTCATCAGGGTGGGTGTCGAGTGTCGGCGTCTGCCGCCCCGCACGCCATACACGCCATCGTGTCACGCAAAAAACGACCCAGATTTGACTGGACCTGTTGATAGTTGGTGGAACACCGGGCGGCAGGTGTGTGGACGGGGTGGACCACCGAGGGTCAGGTGGAGGTGCAATGGTCTGAAAAATGGAGAGGGTGGTATAAGTCTATATCGTAATATTATTGGTTGTATTTTAATAATATCATTTATTTCATTTTACTTGTGGATAGCCTCCAGATTACTGTGAAATATATAATTGGTTTAGATCAACTAGTTTCGCCTTCTACTTATGAAGGCATCATCGGGCGACAGCCAAGGACTTATTAGTTAAATTCATAAGTATATAGAAGGCGAAACTACTTGCGTCTTCAGCGAATGGATTACTAGGAGCAGGTTTAAACCAATTATAAATTTCACTTAGTAAACGATTAAATACAGCCTTATGAAGTGCGAAACCTGAAACAGATTTCCCGCCTTACTTTGTTTATCGTATTTTCATGCGAGATTTTTCGTTCAGTAATAATATCAGAAGTTAAATCCTTCCTTTAACCTATTAGGTTTTCATTACTTACGGTTCCTTTTTGAAAATTTGTAAAACTGATTAACATGCAGTGAGCTGGAGTGTGTTATTGCCATCCGTTGTTTCTAAAACGAGTTATAGTTATCAATGCAGCATCAATATCATTTGGTAATATATATAGGTGGCCCTAAATGGTATTTAATGGCTATGATACAACTAATGAATGGTTTAAACAGGGAATGTCAAGTTCATTATTTGTTTAAGCAACAGAATTAGTTGGTCATCAAAATATGTACTGTAATACAATTCGAACTGTTTCCGAAGTCGTTTTACGACGATACTAGTTCTCTTATATAGCCAAGACTTGCTGTTACTTTAGTCGTAGGCCTATTCCTTGTACAAAGAAAAGTAAACAATATTGTATATAGTAGCGTAAAAAATATATCTCATAATGAAACTTTATGAGATATATTTTTCTTTATGAGATATATTCATCTTGAAGGTTAGATGTTTATTTCCCATTCAACAAATGTATACTATTAAACGGGAATGCGGATCATTAAATGCACCTCCCCACATCGAGGCATATGGGTTTGACACATTTCATTGTCGAAGTCGTTACTCCCTTATATTGCAGGTAATGAGCTAGTAACCACCGATCGTTGCAAAAACGTAGTAATTTATTCCATGCATAGTGATACGCACCATGTTAAACTTCCAATCGAGTCTGAATTACATAACATACCGGCTATAAGGACAATATCACCGTGTTGGGTTGTTAAAAAAGAATTAGCTTTTTAAAAATCTTTCGTAAGAATTTATAATTCTGAACAACCGAAAAACTCTACTTTCGAGTTTCATCTATTGATTTTGTTTTACAGCATAAATAGTCCTTGAAATAACAAAAGATAAGTTAATTCTGAAAGTTATTGCACATTACAAGAGTCTAATGCCATACAATAATGATAGAAGTAAAACTTGTACCCAATCATAGTTCTAACTAAAGATGATAATACATTATAACTTGTTGCATTTCACCTAGAGTACATTATTATGAGCCGACAGAGACAAAGCACTTAACAACGTTTACGTGGAACCGCGTTTTTGTTGGTTTCTATGTGTGTTCGTAGATTTTTATTTCGTTTTTATATGGTTGTGTTGTTTGTGTCGCTGCTGATTGATTGATGGATTTAGGATCAATTAAGTTTACATTACGTTTCATCTAAATATCCTTTAGATCTGTAGATTTTGTGACGTCAAAAAGTAAAAAATAACAACAAAACATATTGGAACATATTGGAATAATAAAAACTAATTGCTTAAGTATTTATTGTACGTAGCGTGGTAGTATGGAAATACAGTAACGGCACATGAATCAATTAAAATTATTATGATCATATCTGTGATAGAAATGAAGATGTCCCTGTGTTAAAGCGGCAAACAACAAGTTGCTGGCTTTGTCCGAATGTCTGTGACAAAATGTTTTAGACTCTTTAATGCTGTGTTTTGTATCCTTAGGCTTAAAAAAAGTTTAGGTGTTTTTATTGAGGTAATTTAATTTTTTTTTTAATAAGGTAGACTTTATCGATACGATGTCCAAGGGTAATTTGATAGAGATGCATTAAGCTTTAAAAAACCGAATATAGAATTAAATAAATAGGGGTGTGGGATCACTCGAGCATTGACCTTTTTTCGAGCCGAGTATAAACTCTGCTTGACTCGACTCAAACCTCTTGCTAAATACTCAAGAGTTCGAGGCGATTCGTTACTCCCGCCGTTTACCCGACACTGTTACAATCAATTGAGTTTTACGGCATTTTTTACTTAGTATCCCTCCTTATCTACCCACCATCATTAAAACTTTATTGTTTCACTTTGATTAAAGATTTTTTATGAGTTATTAATATCAATATATGTGGTTCAGCCACGTAATTCCTAAATAAAATTATATTTTTTTAGGCCTTGTCATGATTAATGAGACTAATTTTTCTTATTTTCAAACCTGTGAAAATATGTTACCATGACTAAATT
Organism: Flexamia atlantica; assembly: GCA_035578135.1. Classification (NCBI taxonomy): domain Eukaryota; kingdom Metazoa; phylum Arthropoda; class Insecta; order Hemiptera; family Cicadellidae; genus Flexamia; species Flexamia atlantica. The sequence goes on from JAQJVK010000012.1 coordinate 29,550,056, forward strand.
TGTTACTGTTGTACAAATACAAATTTAACTGGGAGTGTAACTCCTTAGGCTTAGATTTTAACGAAATATTGAGTAGGAATATAAAGTTATGATAAATATTACCTGAATTATCGTTACTGGATGCATGCGATGTCATATGTTTTTCCAATTTGAAAACAGGTTTGCTCTGAACTCAGGAGCGCTTCCACGTAAAAACATTACATTGCATTTTATCAATAATCATTATTTTTATGTGATTATTATGTAGAATTATTAACTTATAAAAAATACATGATTCAAAAAATGCTCGAAACTCGCAAGTGCTTTTTAAAACTCGACTCGACTCGACTTAGAAAATCACTACTCGCACACCCTTAGAATTAACACAAGTGTACTACCTAATATTTCATATAACATATCAAACTTTTCATACAAAGTAATCAAAGTTGGTTGCAATTTTTGACAAGGAAATTACGTGAAATAATAGGACGAAGTGACGACAAAGCGGTTGCGACGTACTCCGTACAACGTCGCCTCGCTCTGTAATTATGGGAGAGGTTAGATTGCAATTCCGATTACTCCAGACGACTGAGGCCTACTTCTACTTCAATCCTGCACTAATGTACATCTTACAATGACTCTCTTCCTTGGAACATTCTCAGGGGACAATAGATAAAAGAAATTTCTGAGTATGTGTAAAAGTCTGTAGGGCAGGTTCGTACAAATGGAGGCTAACATTTTAAGGTATTTTTTCGTTTTGTTTTCCGTCAAAATTAACTTTTTCTCATACATTGCTTGATGATTAAAAGTTCAGTTTTATCAAAACATTACTTAATGAGGTAATTTATTTGTAGCTGAAGTAAGAATTTGAAGGGCCATGTGGCTCTAGCTTTGCCTGGCTAAATAATCATTTTTCGTATAATTTAAAATTAAATTTAATCCATAAAAATTTGCATTTACACATAACCAAAAGCATGATCTTTGCAAACAAATATTGATAAAATGCCTAAAGCAGTCTGCACATTATAAAAACTACTATCCAACTCAAATAACCTAGTTTTGTGCCCACGTACCTTTTTTGTTAAAATAAACTTTCTTCCTTTAAGAGCCTACAAGTGTTTTTTTTATTTAGCTGAAATCGCATTGACGGAAAAAGTTTTCATATCATGTACACTTTGATTTAAGATTTATATTAAGATAACACAAGCTACTAATACACAAGAAAAAAATGAACGTCATACGAGTTTGGTACGTGATTTAACTTATTGCTTGTTCATTAAAAATAATTAAGTGACTATGTTGGCAATATTGACGGGTTGAAATAAATAGTCACTGAATTGAATGACGGATGCCCGTTGGATGACAATATGCAGTGTAAATCTAATAACCTGTCAATGAAATACCCAATATAATTTTCCGTCTGGTAGAAATTTCCCCTTCACATATTACGGCTGACTTGTACATTTTTCTTCAGGCAGACAATGCACCTTCTTCTGGGGTTCGTTTAATGTTCCCTCCCTAAACAAGGGAAGATGTAATTGAACTACGTGATTCCAATACAACACAGGATGTTTTGCGGGAAGGGAAATCTAATTATGGTCAGACTGGAAAATGGAAATTTCGCTATAAATTCCTCCAGGGCACTCGAGGGGAACTTTGAGCTTGTATAAATTCTGATCCGATAAAGGTAGACCTCCTTGGAGTAATAATTCAAAGAATTATATTATTTCGAGTTATATATTATTTCCAAAGAATTTGGCATGTTGAAATAAGTTTGTTTCTGATTAACTGTTCAATGGTCATGTAAGACTTGAAGAAAATCTGTTATAAGGATATCAAGATGAACACCATCATCTAATAAATTGTTTTTGGAGATTGAATGTTTTTAAAAGAAATATTGTTATGAATAAAGTACAAGCAACGTATTTTTTTTCTAACGAAAACTTATAATTAGTTTTCTTTAATATATTTTTCAACTCTAATCACACTAAAACAAGTACGTAAAAAAACAAAGAGACCTCCCAGCAGCGTAGCTCGTAAATTTATCGCACAGGAAGCGTAAATAACTAGCTTGACAAATGTTCGTGAAAAGTAAATAAATAAAGTCAATTTAGAGAGTAGAGCCAGTGATTTTTCATATCTTCCCAGAGGAGATTTTCAGGAGTTAACAAGGCAGTGGCCGCCACCGCCGCCGCTGGATCCCCGAAAGTCCGGACGATGCGTGATATAATAAAAGCCCGAGGACACTCCGCATAGTTAGATAACTTAAGAAATGCATTTTTTATTCGGTCGAGACCGCTGACGGTTATAGCCATACGGAGGCTAATTAACCAGAACGACCTGCCACTACTGCTCGCTTCTGATTTAGTTCCTGAAGCTGCTGCTCGATCCTGGTTTAGTTCCTGATGCTGCTAATGCTAATGCACTCCTTGTGTAGTTCCTGTAGCTTCTGCGCGCTTCTGAGAGCTGCCACTCGCTACGGGTTTAGTCCCTGACTACTGCCCTTTCCTAGTTCAGTTCCTGAAGCTACCCCTCACATCTGGTTTAGTTCCTGAATCTTTCAATCACTCCAGGCTCAGTTCCTGATGTTTCCGCTCACTCCTGGTTCTGTTTCTGACGTTGCTGTTTGCTCCGAGAATAGCTTTTTAAAACTGCCAACTCCATTCTATCAACAGACCATCTGAAAAAAATAACTAAACGGAAAATTAAAAGCTAGTAGGTAGAACGTTACTGAGTTAAGTCCATTTCCTGAATGTTATAATTATACTGTCATAAAATTTCTAAAAAGTAGTATCCTCTGATTCAAAAATTGTTATGGTTACTTACTAACCAGATGTGTATAATAGTCTTTCCTGTAAATGTGTGGGCAAAGTGAATTTGTTCAGTGTCGTTTTTGCTCTATTATCTTATATACATATTCAAATTAATACGTCAATCGTTCTAAACACTTTTCGTCTTTTTTCCCCAAGTTCGATGAATACTAAATGTAGATTTTTTATGTAAAAATGAAGTACACTTCCAAATTCTTTTGGCACACCGGTAGCCAGGCTACATTCCACAATCTTGTCACTTTAGCCCCAACCCCGTTATCAATTCCATTATCAGCCTCTCACGTCTTCATCAATCACATTAGCTTGTCTCAGATCTCGCCGTGTTCTCACGACCCAATCACCCCTTGTATCTTTCCTCCCTTCCCATCAGTGACTTCCCCTTCCCCTCGCTTCGCTCTGCATTTCAATTTATTACCATCCTCGCCGCCTTTCATCAGTCACTCTCCTCCTCCTTCTCTCCGCCAACATCTCTTTCAATAATTCACTTCTCCCCCTTTTCTTATTTGCTTATCATTTGTTTCCGTGGATCATTATGACATCGTTTTTTCATTGTCCGATTTAATAATATTCATGAGGGACGCGGACGGTTTACCATTTGTAATACTGTGAATCGTTGTCGGCGAGCTAAGTCAAAATTATTTCAATTTCAAGTTTTTTAGTAAACCGCATTCCGCTAATTAAAATTTTTGAAGTTTTATCATGTAGTTCTTTTGTTTAATTATTTTTTGAAATTTCAACTTTTTGGTCTTCGTTATTGTTTAAACCAATGTGCATTCGGAGGTTATATTACTTTATAAATTTAGCGAGAAGGTCGTCCTACTTAAAATGAAGATCCAACTATTGCGGTAGTACTTTTAGTCCGTTTATTTAGTTGACATACAATAAATAAATAAAAAATAGATTGATATACTTTACGTTTACTTAATCAAAATATAAACACGAATTTTCTGGGCATACATGCATGCAATTTTCGTATCTATTTGATTAGACAGTTGTAAAATATAATGAAAGGAAATGTTCTTTAAATGTAAGAGGAATAAGTAAAATTTTCCTAAGAAACGAGCTCATGATGAAGCAGCGAACTTCCCTCCTTCAAAATAACTTTATTTCACAACTTCAAGATCTCTCAACTGAAACTTTACGATAACGGGAGTGAAATGTAATAATCTGTTTTGAAATGGAGACAAAGGGATTTTAAACTTGCTTCGGAATCTTTTTAGGTAACCTTCATGTTAAATAAATTTGCTTTAAGATTTTTAAAAACAAACAACTTGCTGGACAATAGTGATGATGAAATTCTTTAGTTTACATATGTTTATAAATATGCATTCTTAAGTAATGTTTATGCATCTTATACATGAAAGAAGACCATATTAAATGAAATAAAATGTATGAATAACTCGAACAGTTCAGTGATTATGGATAATTATAATTTATCCTCGACAATATGACGATTCCGATATGTTCGTGTATGCTTTAAAGCTTTGGTACAATTTCCGTTTCTTGTAACAGTGTGTAAAGTCCCTGATCATGATCAATCTGTACTTATACATCCTATTCATTCCTCTTTACTGTATATTAGAACAGAAATAGTAAAAAGGGCTTTCTGTAAGAGAATATTTAAACAACTGCTTCATAAATGAGCTTTTAGAAGTTCTGGGTTGCTTTTATTGACATACCCTTTGACTGTTTGAATCCAACTCTCACTTATTTTAGCCACACGTTTTTCGTTCTCTCGTACGGTTCGTACTCTTAAATGCTGTTTAATTTAGAAAGTTAAGTGATTTGTAAAGTATATCTTTTGTGCTTCGATCAGGTGTTAATTGATATAACCTGCTCATTTCATTTCATTTCATCTTAATTTTCTCGTTTGTAACACTTTTTCACGTATTTGAAACAGTAAGTAATTGTAACTGAAAATGTCTAGGCAAGAAAAAAATCATTGGATACAGAACACTTCTATATTCTGAGTTAATTCTGTACTGAACGAGAAATAAATGTTATTTTAGTCATTATTCATTAAACAGTTGTAACCTCTTGCCACATTTCAAGTACAAAATATTATTATAAAATGAGTAGGAAACATTACATTTGATTTAATTGACATAATTGGCTAAAGCAAATACATAAAACGCATGAAAAATTCAGAAATATTGTACAGTATAATAAGAGCTCCTGAAATTAAATAACAAATACTAGGTAATTAATATTACTGAGAGAGACAAAATCCTTCAATAATAATCACTCTAAACGTTCCAATAATCCCCCCCAGGTTTTCCAGGAATGCTAAATGTTTAAACAAACTTTGCTTTACAAAGTGTTGCATCGAAATGCGATTCAAGGAACTATTTAACGAGATAGATCGAAAAGTATTTGAAGTTGTGACAAATTACATCTGAGATCGAAAAAGGTAGATACGATTTAACTTAACTCTACTGTTGTACTTCCAAAGTAAGTCCCTTAACCACCTCTTTCACAATCTTCTTTAAGCTGCTCAAAAAGCTTTCATCACTTTTTCTCTTGCATACGCAAATAAATTTAAAGTCAACCAGTGTACTCACATTATAAAAGTCTCCAATTTAATCCTTAACTCCCACTTAATCAACCACCTGGGGAATTTCTAAGTTAACGACGACTTCAATGTTGAGGACAATGAATATTGAAATTAACAGGTAGGGAGGGTCCTGAACAATAGTGGGACACATATTGTCTACCTCAAGCGACTGTCTCTAACAGTGTTCCCAGCAGCTTGTAGCGCCGTATGACAACTGACGCGTTTGTACTTCTGTTGTAAAACCACAACAGGTGGCAACTTCCGAGTTCTGAACGATCATTAAATACTAAATCAGTTTAGCTTCAGAGAGAATAATTATTTCGTTTATTCATGGTTAATTCTAATTAATATTGTTACTTTTATACTTAATTCTCAGTACACATAGAACTGAAAAGATTACTGACCAAAGGGATAGTCATTTTTCATGAGAGTTTAATGGACATTGTCCTATATATCTTATTTTCCTATGAGGGCTATAAATAGATTGCTTTATTTTTTACAGCTAATTTATTTGAATTATAACCTGAAAAATAATGCCAAACATTGTTAAGAATGTATTATGCTCTGTCTGAAAAATAGTGATAAAAGATTTATAAAGTGACGTTATTTTCAAACATTTTTGGTTTTAAAACATCAAAATTTCAACTTTTTGATGATGATAATTTATTTTAGTACTGAAATGAGTAAAAAAATGTATTGTTGGATTTATAAAATGATTTAAAAATTTGAAATCGTCCTCATGACATAGGAAACGCTTAAAATGTCAATATTTAATAAATTACTAAAATATTTTAAAATAAATTCTGACTTCTAGTTGTCAAACAAAGCCTCAAAAGGGTGCGCGTTGAAACACTAATGCAGCTCGGTCAGCAACTTGAATAATTTACTCTTATCTTTGGGTAAATTCCTCTTTAGCCATTCCCTTCAATTCGTCTCTTATCTTGATGAGCTGCTTTTGTTTGTGCTGGTTAAATGATGGCTATTTAACACGCGCCTTGAATCTGTCGCACTATTTGTTCTGCAGGAAAGAAATACTCAACACAGTTTCATGAGGTTAAACAAGTTTTGGCATTTTCATTATATAATTTAAAATATATTTTAAGTACTTTTATATTTGGGGTCGCTGTACCTGTCACATTTTCTGAAAGTACTTTATTCATGCTATACACCTATACCTACTTCAGTTTGGATATAATGTTTCCATTATCAGTCAGGTAAATCAAGGCCCTAAAACAATATAAAGGTGCAAAACTTTGTCAAGTTGTCATGACATAAAACCATTAGGGTTTTGATTTGGATTTTTGCGGACATTTCCCATCACTGATTAGTAAAAAACAAGTTTCACGACGTTTCAGGATCCCGAAACGTCGTGAAACTTGTTTTTTACTAATCAGTGATGGCAAATGTCCGCAAAAATCCAAATCAAAACATAAAATCATCATCACCAACAATGAATTTCAAACAAAGAACCACTAGGGTGGCATCATTACCCGATCGGTGTAATAGGCCATATTACTTTATTCAAGAGGCTTTACACAATATATCATGAAGTTAGTTTTAAATAGTGTTTGACTATTACCTATACAGTTTTAATATCCTGGCTGTTTTTGTACAAAAAACACAAAAACCTGTATTTTTATAATTTGTTTTAAATAATGATATTTACATATGATCAGTCTCGAATGATTAAGAGACACATTTTGAATGTCCAAAAAAAAACACTAATTCAATATCACTTAAAATGTAGCATGATGTAAAGATGTATATAATAAAAATTAAACGTTTAATTTCAACTTAGGATGGTTTACTTTCCAAACCTACATAAACATTCGTAATATAAATTATGCTAATATATTTTTTTTCCATTTTAAAGAACAATATACGGTGGCTTTTTGCTATTTCTAACCAATTAAACCACCTTATTGTGTAATTTCGTAACTGATGACGGAACGGAAGATAAGGCCTTTCTTAAGCAAAACTTGAGGATGAGTAACCAATGTCGAAAGTAAAGGAATTTCTTCATATTTATATATATAAAAACAACTACCCTAGAGCCCATTACGTCACGCCGTCACTCCAGTGACAGCCTGACGTCCAGAGACGGTCTCCAAGCATTAAGAGTATTATGAACGTCGACCCTTTTCATTTCTGTGACACCCCCGACTCCTCTCCCCAAAGATACCAAGTTCCCCACTTATTTTGTAGTCTATTTTCATATTTCCTTTTAATAATATCACTTTAGGATCCCTTTTAAATTTTAAATTATACGAAAGAGAAGTGAAAATGAAGTTAATATTTTGATGAAATGTTTTAATGTCAAAATAAAAATATACAAGTTACTTATTTAAATAATATTTTGAGACATCTAGTTTTTACCTTTTACCATTTTAGTTTAATCCTTTTACCATTTCTGATTAAGCTCTATTTTTTTTATCTAATTCTACAACAACAAAAATAATTTAAAAAAAGTTTGTTTTGTGTACTAGGCCTGTACGTTGCAATATATCCTGAATTCTTTTCTTCTGAACTTCTACATTAATACAAAAGAAATTTTAAATTTGTATTTGGTAACTTACGGAACTACATACAAAATTGTATCCGAAGAAAATTATGAGGTAAATTATAAGAATATTCTATTTCCTCTAAAACCTAACATTTTCTTCTTCAAACATAACATTTATCTTTTACATCCCAGTTTAATTCTCTGGGACAAAGAATTTATGAATATTTAAGTAATAGACGGTTTATTCATTCACACAATAAAAATTATAAGGTTTATTTTGTTATTTTTTTGGTTAATAATATATTTTAATACTTAGCGTAGTAAACGTCAACTTATTTTTCTCCCCATTTGGCGTATAAGCCATACGTCAAGCTGTCAAAATAGACTTCAAATTTCCACAAAAAATATTATCATAACAGGGGCGAGATGCATTAACTGCCTAATAGCACGTGGTGAAGTTTAAAGACCTTCCCGTGTTCGAAAGGGGAGCAAAAGTCGCAGTATCGATAGCTTTTAGAGTTAAAACGATACGGACGATATAAAAAGGGGAGGGCGTACGCATGCCGTTATAGGGGCGGAAAACTTCTTTAAAACAAAACAGGGTCGTCTGCAGGCGGCACGCAAGAGGGTTGCTGCATTAAGGAGTCGCCACCCTACACCGCCTCAGGGCCCTAGACTGGCCTGGTAAAAAGATTCCCTTTCTTCTCATCAGGAGAGCTATGAATTATTGAGCAGCCCCTACAAAAGAATCTTTATTAGATGTTCGGTTTTGTTATTATTCAGTTTTACAAGCCTGAGGCATTCATAATTTTTGAAATCTCGTTAAAGCACAATGTTGAGATTTTATATTTTATCGGTTTTAAAGTATTTTTCATGAGAATGAGATATGTTTTAGTGTTGTCGGGGATAAAAATCAAAACTAATACAACTTTTAGTATTCAAACTTAATTTGATCGCATGTTTTACAATTCTCTGCGTGATGATATTGCTTGGTTTTAATATAGGGATTAGAGACAAACCACTATAAAGAATATCTCATTCCCTGTCATTCCATAGTACTGATGGAAAAAAGAGGAAGATTTAACTATGGTAGTTATTTTAATTGGAGTCTATTAGTGATGTAATTAAAATGTTGTACATTACGGTCAAATTTGAAGAACTTTGATAAAAAAATATATAGGCTGTTTTGTTTCAATAAAAATAAAGAGCCTATTAATTTCTTCAAAGTTTGTTTCTTTTGGTTGGAAAATGACTGAGCTCTAAAATAGAAATGATTAGTATACATCACCCAACGAATTGAAATACGTTTGCTAAAGTAACGTGTAACGAATACGGTTTAAGTTGAATAACTCATTTTAAAGTCAAGTGACCTGATCCTGTTATAATAAATCTTTTATTAATTTTGGTCCATTTAAAAATCACAACAAATTAGCAAGCTGGAACTAATGGATGGAGATCACCAGGATCCCAGATATAAAAGCAGAGCTATCAATCCAGCTGGATTCGTCCGAGATAAAACGGTAGTTTCACTAATGAATGCCTACTCACGCTATCATGATTGTGTCTACCTTATTAGGGGACAAATTACTGCTGGTTTCCTTAATGTATTCCCATGAGTGTAGAAAATGTTGTGAAATAAAGCAAATTCCACTTCGAGATAAGCCCAAGGGTAACCTCATCTGGGTGATTGCGTTTAAAAAGTTTCTGTGTCGTTTTGCAGGCTCTCTACCTAGAGAAAAAGTGGTTGTCTGAAACATTTTGGTAACAGAATCAGGGCAGAAATACAGATTTTTTAAGGTGCAAATCTTGATGCAGCGATTGATTAAAAGTTGAACTCTAAATCAATAGGTTCAATCTATATAAGCTAATTTTAGTTGGGTTGAAGAGGTAACCAATTTCAATAGCTACATCCACAATTTGAAGGAGTACGTACAGTACAACACCTATAAACATATTTATCACTATACCACTATGAAAACGGCTGCTCTTATGACATTTCTTGTGGGGCTAAAGAAACTGTTTTTCTCTCTAGGGATAAAAAGAATCAACTGAAGTCGAGGATGATAGCTGTTCGTTCTTGGCTGTAGTAAACCAGCAAGGTCTGTAGAAAAGAAGAAAGCAGTAATATAAGGTTACCTATTTCCCATGAGGCCTCTGATACCAAAGCTTGTGACGTCAATGAAGGACCTTTTCCCGGTTTCATACCAGCTCTAATAGCTTATTGGGTAAAATATAGCCTCAGTCGAGGTGTCAGTAATATGTTCCCTCTGATTGTCCAAGATAAATATTGGTCCCAGCTACTGTCAGTCTTTCCTACACACAGATAACTTAATCAGCTGATTTTTTAAAATAGGAAGAAGAAGAAGAGAGCCACGTTAGGAGGAATTTTTAAATGTAAACAAGTTGTAACTTTTAAAAGTTATTTACGGGATATATTCAGCGGCATAACAAAAAATATAGTTTATCCCACGGAACTAAAGTTGCTTTTAGTTTCTCGATAATTTTACGACCTCGGCTCAAGAGCCTCGTCTTAAAACTTGACCTCATACGAAAAACGTCACTTAAGTCTCAAGCTATGAAATATACTATTGATCCTTAACCAATTAAGGTGACTTTTAGCGATGTTGAAGTAACAAAAAAATTATTAGTACCCTTAAGTTAAATTTGTTAAATAACTAACATTTCTTTCCATTTCAAATTATAATCACAATATCCTAAAAAATAATACATTTTGTTTAAAATCATAATCAAGTTCAGTAAGAGACCCCGTTATCATGACATTGAGATGAGTCACGCGTCAGTCATAAACAATTAAATGCTATTTAGTTAAGTTTTTCAATTATTGTTCTGATAATAACAATAATTATTAAAATGAGATTTATTCCAACTGAATAGTAGGCTAACTAATGAATTTACTTACTTCGGTTCTTATACTACTTTTATAAATTAAATCAATTAGCTTAAAGTAAAACTGTTTATGAAATACTGTTTGACACTATTACTTCATTAGACGTTGCAAAAATTTTTTTCTTTTAATCTCGATTAATGAATAAAGAAACGATTTAATAACTACTACAACTTTTGAATAAATGTATTAGGAATAAAGCTTTAAGTTTGTAAACATTGCGTGAATCTCCATTCTACACACTTTATCTCCAATGAGAGAGGTGACGAGTTAACGTATAATAAAAATCACACACAGAAATACTTTTAATTATGTTATAGAAGATATGTCCCCTAACGTTACTTGCCTCTAACTGTACGGGATTTTGGGCCGAATGCACCACTTACCGTAAACCTTAACCCCACAGCAACCTCAGGCTAAACGTAATTAACTAATGGGGGTTGGCTGGAAGTAACTATTTCCAAGAGAGTGTGAGGCTCACCGTTAAATAAAACCGGCCTTTGAGGCAGAGGCTGTTTGATAAAAATCAAGCAGAGGAAGAGGAAAGACAGAAAATGTTTCTGTTTTGTTCATTGGGTCTTAAAATCAATCGGGCCATTCTTAAAACATATTTCAAAATTGATATCAGTGTTTAGAGTTTGTTTTAAAAGGTACATAACACGCTTCCAGCGGATCAGCGTAAAATTTTTAAGACACAAAAAAGTGTTGTAATTTTGCAATAATATTACTTATTTTGATTAAATTAGAGTGGATTTAGTAATCTCTCGCTAATCCTAATTCTTCAGGAACGGTGGTTATTTACTTAGGTGTTTTTCAAAACAATAAAAGCAATGAATAACTTCACGACATACAAACGGGAAATGAGCATTGCTTTTATTTTTACCGTGTTATATAGATAAAGCTAAAAATAAATCTAAGGCGTTTTATAACTTTCTTAATCGCTTATCAGTTCTTGAAATACTAATTATGCAAAGCAACGTTTTAGACATAATTAACAACACTATTTTAAACCTTTTGTTGAATAACTGATACTTGGAAAAATCCTAATGGTAAAACTATACAAATAGATATAACAAAAATAAAAAGAGGATTTTATAAATTATAAGCTTGACATCTAGCCACATTAGTATCACTTAACGTCATCAATTAACCTTTAATTTTTTATTTAACAAGCAATGAAAATGTAATACACTATGCACAACCTTTGAATAGTAACCATATTTAGGCGGTAGGAAATTAGTTCGAGTAAAACTTCACTTTAAATAACGTTAAAGTGTAATTTCCTCAACTAACAATCACACTTTGAAAGCATGTTAAGTATAGGAACCTAGAAAAGGAGTGGACCGGACACAAACATTGTCTTTGAAGTTGTTTGACCCTCAGTGTACAAGGCAGAACACCTGAGGTTTTCTCATTTGCGCTGTGCAATTACATTAGGCTAAGGGGTTACTCCAATTCGGATTAAAGGGATTGGTACATTCCAGTTAAGGAACGTTCGTAATTAGAAGGGGAACTCTTTATTAGTTCCTTAACGTTACGGCGGGCCTGATACGCCGCCGGGAAACTTTTCTACATGCAAGGCAGAGCTTTTTGCTGAACCAAATATAAACTGAGGAAAATTATAATTTTCTCTGCTAAATTAGTGATTTAGTTTAGGTGGTTTCAAAAATAATTTATAAATTCGACTAATTGATTTACAGATTCCATTTGTAAGCCAACGAACACTTAGAGATAAACCAATCAAGTTACAATTGCTATCTTTTAGTACTAAAATGTTTTCATAAAATCATTTTATCTATGATATTCTGTATTGATTTAATTAGGTACTATTGTTAGTGTTTTAAATTGCATTGGGTTATTGTTGGTAGTCCGTATATCGAAAACCGTAGTGTTTATTAAAAGATACCCAAAAATAATAGTGCCTAAAAATGTGAGTTTAGATGAGATTTATTCACAAAATAATTTTAAGTCGAGGTTCACTCGTGGAAATGTATTATTTTGAATATGCTTTTCATCCGTAAGGAATACATGGGATGGCACAGTTAAATGTACACAATACATTTTAAATGGGGAAAAATCAAACTCCAGAACCATTGAGTTAAGAAAAAAATAAAAGTTCAATTAAGCGTAAAATCCAAAAACGCCATAAAATATAGGGTGTTCTATTATAAAAATCAAAGTTACCCGAAATATTGGAATATGGCGGCCAAATTTTTAAGTTACGAAGTGGCTCCAAAAACCACTGAAAAAATAAAGGGAAGGTCCCCCATAAGATGTTCTTTGTCAGGTTTATAATAATAAGTTAACTTTTGGTTCCCTTTAGGTGAGACACACAGTATACTATGTATAGGAAGAAGAAATTGTAACCGGTCGTTCTGTAAGCATATTTTCAGATGGGTTTTTAAGGTGGTTTAATTTTGGCAACCCGTTTGATGAAATATTCATTCAATCTTAAGATAAAACAAGTAATCTTCATAAGTTTAAGAAACTTCTTTATATTTGGGTACGAATAGATACGGATTGCGGAACTTCAAACAACCCCTCCAATAAGGTAATGATGGATCTCAATACTACATATTTAAAAGAATATTATTTGCATTCAATATGGCAAGTCCATGGTGCAGTCAATGGTATATCTGTCAAACTTTGTAAATAAAACAAAATTTAAGAAAAATGATCAGTTTCACAGTGTTACCTTATGGCTCACTGTTATTTATTAGCAAAGTAATGCTAATATAGGTATATATACGGCATGAATTTTTGAAACCTGTTATTAAAATTAAAATTTTGATCCGTCACAACTTTGCATAAGGGCATCATAGAGACATGTACTTTTCGCTATTATACTTCCTATATTAAAGATCTTCAGAAAAATGTGTCACACGGTGGGTTTACTCTTTGACATCCACGACACCCCACTTTAGGAGGAAGGGTTGGAAATTTATACGCATAATCCATTTATGGCCATTTAAAGGTTCCCGCAAGTTGATCCAGTAAATATCATTAATGAAAAAAATTAAATATGGACATAAAAGAACGACGGTATGGATACTATAGAAAATAATAGTTTTATTTTAAGAACACAAAAGCGTGTATAGTTCAAAAATAAGGATTTTAAACGTTTACTTGCAAACAATATAAGTTATAATAAACAAATCCTAATAGTTACACCAACAATCGCACAAGTTTAGTAATAATGATCGTGTCATTTGAAATGAGTGGGCGTTTCCTGTTGACAAAAAGGCGGGACCTTCATCAATAAATCATGGAGTATATGCGACTCGCACGCAGTCTGGTTGTCAAGCGTCACAATTCGCGGCTGTTGCACACTAAACATATTGTGAGCGTGCGAAGACTACGATGCGAGCATTTCACACGTCTGCACAATCGTCGAACGATTACAGACGCCAATCAATGTATTGTACATCAGAATGGTGTTTTCATACTTGACCACGGGTTATGCCAGAATATGATTTCCATGAAGATTGATATACTCGTAGTTTGCTTTAGAGTCTGTATGACAAGCCAATGATAAATAAGCAAAAGCTTCACTACGCTATAATATGGTAGCTATTAAATTGTTTTTAACAGATTACCTATGCACGAGGAAACATTTGTTAGGATATTCGTTGCAAGGATGATTGTTAAAAGTTTTAAACTTTGTTTGCAACACTGAAATTTAAAATTCCCATAGATATTGGCATTTTTATCATCCGAACGTGATGTAATATTTATTTTATGCATAAATTACATGTCAATCGTATGATACAATTAATTACAAAATAAGTATGATTAATGTAAAATCATGAACATAGTAACCTAACTTTTTATTTGTGATATAAACACGCTTTCTGTGCGTGCACATAAGAGATAGAGTCATTGTGGGGATATAACTTCCAAGTGACTTTAGGAAGATTAAATTTTGTAACAAAAAATATTAACACGGTCCTCAGTTTTTCAAAACCTCAGAATTTACAGTTTAAGAGCAAATAAGGTAGATAAGGTAAATCATCTTTAAAGGTTTATAAAACCAAAGTTTTCTGAAGATAAAATTATTTCCTCTTAGTAATTGAAAAGTAATTTCTTTTAAAGCTCAAGACAATCCTATAAAAAATCCCAATTATTTTTAATTATATCCTTCACTAAAATGTATTGAGTGGCAAACATTCCTTGGCTAGTTCATTAACAAATTTACTAGGAACAAACCAACATGTTTCAACTTTAAAAATCTCCTTTCTTTTACAATACTTCCTAATAGTTCGTGGGGCTAAAACCGTTATTATAAAGACTGGCAAAGC
The DNA here is from genome assembly GCA_035578135.1 of Flexamia atlantica. Taxonomy (NCBI): domain Eukaryota; kingdom Metazoa; phylum Arthropoda; class Insecta; order Hemiptera; family Cicadellidae; genus Flexamia; species Flexamia atlantica. The sequence goes on from JAQJVK010000012.1 coordinate 29,565,126, forward strand.
AAAAAAGGTTTTGTTATGAATAGTCCCTAATATAATTGAAAGTTGAAGTGTAGATGGATCGATTTTATTGAAAAAATAAATATTACATAGACTTGTATAATATTATTGATTATAAGACTGTAATATACTTCTCGCTAACTTTTAGAGTTACTATAGCATTAAGTAGCGTTTTAAGTATCATCAATTACTTTCTTTAAAAAAGAATACATCTAAAAATACTGTATTTGATTAAATGAAATCAAGTGAGAGGAAAGCTAAAAACTGACGTCTTTTTAAGCTAACACATCAAAGTGAAACCTTTAGACCTAAGCATTTTTCTTACCTTTCATCGATACAAGTTTTCTTGTTTGATGTTTCAGCAGCTATCTAATTTTATTTCGGTTTTCTTTAAATCGAAAACTGCAAATTTCTGCAGCATAAACATTATGTTACACAATTTTAATTCAAATATGCTTTAGTTTTCAAACAGAATTTCGATTTTTTGCTTTGTATGGTCTTAAATATTAAAAGACCGAAACAAAAAAAAAGCTTATGTTCTGAGAATCGGCAGGTTATTATTCACGACAGTCAAAAACTTAACCTGAAGAGCGTCCCATGCGTCGAAACATTTTGAGTCATTCTTATCTTAACGACATCAATGGAAATAAAAGGGTAATTAATTATAATTCAAAGGGTATAAGTAATTACAATGGTAATTATTAAATATAAAAAAGTAAGCACACTAATTATCAAAAGTTAATTTATCAACAAAATGTATCGTATGAGAAAACATGCTGAACATCGCTTGCAGTGTTTGTTCGTATTCCTTTCATTACATAGACGTTCACTTTAGGTATTTACTTCTTGAGAGCTGTTCGAATGATATAAGAAAAAGGTAAAAACAAATTACGATACATTTTAGAAACACTGTACTCATATAAGTGCATAAGGTCATACAGTAGTAAGAGGCCAGACCAACAATGCCTAAATTCAATTATTTTTATCATGGCTTAGCCATAAACACAAACATTTACGCCTCCCACGGCTTAATATAAGATAATCAACGTTCATTAATGAAGGGTGGATTTGTATTAAAATAAATGACCGAATCTCAGTGCCTGTGCAATTAAAAGAAGCAGTTGGGGGTAAAACACTGAAGGGGAGCCCTTCTAAACTTGGGGAGAAAGGAAATTAAGCACAGATAAGATAATACATCACCGGGCTACAACTGGCCAGCGATTTCCGTGAAGAATTAACAAGAAAAGTAAAAAGGCAAATCCTTTTGAATTTGGCAATGGAACGCTGATCATACTTTAAAAATAGAGATTGAGTTTTTTAGAGGGTATTAAAAGTATGTGTGCTATAATATAGCCATGGTCAAAACTTTAGGCTGTAAGGGAATGATATAATTTTGATTCAACGATCTACAGACTTCTGCTTTTCATTATCATATTTACAGGAATACATTACTATTAAGCATCGGTTGTTTTCATAACATAAACAGTTTGACAACATTATAACTTAATATGATAGGGAACGGAACCATTACATGTATCTTCGGGTAAAAATACATGTAATGGTGAAAAAAATAATTCAGCCGTTATAAACTACACCCTTTTGTAAATATGACTAAACATTATTTGCTCTATTACGACCTCAAATCATGCAGCCATTACTTGTAGCCATAAACAGGTACCAAAACCGTTAAAGAAAGCAGTTAATTTTCTTTGATATTTTAACAAAGGCAAGAGAAAATGAGTGAATGTGAAAATTATTTGTCATTGTGTAGGAGTTAAAAGCTCCATTGTAAGGGCGCGACGTCGAACGAGCGGTTTCCCGGCAGACTTCTTACTTTGTTACGTCACGCTTGCCGTTTTATTTTACAAGTCAAAAACGTAAACAAATGGTATCAATCATGAGAACCTAATTTTTCCTTCTTCTATTTATTAGAGGAGTTTTTTTTGGGGTTCCTTGTTATAAGGCAAAAAAGTAATTCCTTGGAAAAAATTAAAATTTATAGTTAAAGGGAAACTTTTTCCCATAAATATTTTACAATTAAAACCTATCTTTCCTTTTATATGCAAACAATTTCCAATTAAAAAGGAGTGAGTATTAAAATAAACTACAAAACTTCATTTTTCTCTAAAACAAACTGGTTTTAAAAATAGTCCTTTAAGCAATAATTTTTTTCCCAAGCTTTATACCTAAAATATTTGTTCTTGCTAAATTTTTCACGCGTTAAAAATTCAAATTAAGACAATATAAAACAACTTTTATACTAGAATAAACTATTTCCGGTCATGAAGAGGTATCAGAAAACATTAGGTTGAAAGCATGATTTATTTCTCTCTAGCGTTGGCCTAATTTCCGGTTGCAACAAAGAGAACTCTTTTACTATGTACTCACGGGTACTAATGTCTTTGATAAGCAGATTTCTTTATTATAGCGATAATAAGAACAATAGGTTGACCTTTTTCTGGTACACAATGAAATGCAGATTGCATTACATTTGTTTTATACAGAGAGATTTATATACTTTTGAAAATATATGTATGTAGGTTTTACGTTATTGTCAAAAAATTACTTAACAGCAATAAATATATTTTTTTATATTTATAAAATATAAACCATGCCAAACTACACTTCAAATAAAATTATCTAATTCTATTTAGCATGAGACAGTAGCGTAGCTAAAGAATTTTCTAAAATACTAATATGTTAATGACATGCTCAATATAGTGTTGTATAAGATATTACCTTAGCTCTCCTAGTGATTCAAAATATCACAGCTTAAATTAAATGATGTAACTATTGAAAAATTTATAACGTCAATAACCATTTTGGGTTACTTGTTCCTACTAGAAATAACCTCATCAATTTTTCATGACTAATTTATAAATAGTGTGCTATAAATTATTAGGGTTTTAGGCTAATCGATTTATTTCGGTGCTAAATTGTGTTATTACTGTTTCCTAAACTAACATTGAAATAAAAAAAAATCATAATAAAAATTGGAAAAATTCTCATATAAAACCTCTGTTTATATCAAGCAGTGTAACGAATTTGCTAACAATTAATGATTTTTAAATATATTAAATCGCTCATTTTAATCTTGAAAGAATTTATGAGAAGGTAAAAGGCTATTCAAAAACCCATGTGATCCAGAACATCCCGAACATATCAACCCTAATTTTTTACATAAAAATTAAACTAAATCACATTCCAATGACACTACTAGATTGATTGCATTTTTGTTTCTGATAAACTTAGTAGAGACATGAACCACACAGTTTCCTTACATTTATAGAAGTGCTGTGAGCTCCGGAGGGGACTGAGCGCTATCAAGCTGTTGCTGGGGCAACTCACTTTTCTTCCTTTTGGAAAACCCATCGAAAATGTATAGGTTCCTTAGTTTAAAAAATTATGTTATGTATTATTGATCAACAAACAAAGCTGGTGATTTTTCACTTTGTTCATTAATCTTAACGTTAAATGGAGACTTTTTAAAATATCACTCCATCGGATAGACCGAACTTGCACAACAATGTTCTGCGAGTTCTCAAAGTAACAGCGTGAAAACAGTATACAAATAAATTAATAATATCACATTTTTAATTAAATAGGCTGAGATTTAAGCTTTCTCTCAGGGATTTCCGCTTACACAGTGCAATCCTATAGATGATAAAGATTTAATTTCAGTATAAATTATACAACCAAATCCACATTGTCATGTGTTTATCAAATGTTTTATTTTATGGAGTGCCTTCACAATCCATGCATATAATTTTGATGGAATTATTAAGATATTGGAAATTGTTTTGTAAACCCTTAAGTTTCTTTGAAACATAATATAACAATTTCTTTAATATTCACATCAAATGTTGGTATACCCAGTATGAATTGGATTTTTTTAAACGCCAGTTTAATTAAATTTAACAGTGTAGCCATCTTTTCCAATATGTAGACATATATCACGTTTTCTCTTTTCCAAGTAGGTTTAGACATTCTACTCGACTGAGTTTCATAATTTATGTCTTAAATTGAACGTATGCACGTAGCAATTTGTCATCAATAATAACCACACATTTATCTACCGTCTTACTTGACGTATTCAAGAATGATTTTTCTCTGAACATATCTTAAGGATGGTTCAAATCATCAAATAACCTAAGACCAGATTTATACATCTCCAGATTGAACTTTTGCAAGATAAAGGCCGTCGACGAAAATTTTAATGTTAACTGATTTGTTTTCGATAGCAAACCATAACTGCTATTTCTCTTATGTATTTGTTATCTGGAATTGAGTTAATACACAAATAATGATCTAGTTTCAAATTAGCTATATTAATTACTTAAATCAGTTTATAATTTAATCGAGATTTATATCCAATTAGTCAAGATCCTGACCAAAGTTCAAAATACACTAAAAGCACGTCAATTTAATATTACGTACATATTAAAAAAAAACGTCGTAAATTTAGTTACTAAATTAATTAAAGCACTCTGCTATTTCATGTTCATCTTAACATATTTACGGTAGTAGTAAAACTTGCTCTCCGCAGATGGTGAAGCTTAAGTAATCATCAGTCATGAAATGGTTTACAGTGTTATGACTGAGGCTGGAACGCACGCCTTGTGCCAGCGTGCTGTTGATGTCAAGAACCGGATAATTCGAACGGTTGTTTGGCCAGAAGTCACGTACGGTTTTACCACTCCGTTTTCAATTTCATACACGGCTGTATCATGTTTTTTATTGCTTTTAAGTGAACATGGAAAATGCCATAAATATTGTCTGCAATGTAAAACAATCACACTATTGTTATTATTATTATTTAAATACATTGCACAACTAATGAAATACCTTCTATTCCCCATAATCAGAAATATCAGTTGATTTGTTAATTAGTTTGTTGCTGTTTGTTTGTATATTTATTTCCTTAATATAGTTCACCTATATTTGTTTTTTAGGCGAAGTGTTTACTTATGTTTGAACACAACACTGAAATGTTGTTTTAAAATTCCAATATTACTTGTTATTCATGTTATTACATCTACTATGTATCGTTTAACCGATTTTTGCGATTAATTAGTAAACGATTTTTTGTTGTATAGGGTTGCTGTAGAGTCTGGAAACGGCTGAATGAATTTTTATCCTTCGAATTTCTAAATTTCGCTTATACATTTTTGAGTTAAAACCTATTTTTTTACAACATACTACACAGAAACATCAGCACTATGTGTCCTACACTTGGCTGGAAAATTTACTCTTTGCCGATAACTGCACGGTACCGTGCAGTGCACAGTAAATTTACCGTGCATTAGGGAATGGAAACAACGGAAGTGAACAATCAAAACACTTAGCTGTTTGCAGCAAACCGAAGTTTAATGTATGTTTTGATAGGATACTTTAGAAGAATGAAGTGGCAGCACTGTGATAGTAGCAAATTTTGTTTATTGTAGGCTGGGTTTGAAAGTAGAGAAACGTCATGGCTTATGAAAAAAAGGTATGATTAAATATTTTTTCTGAGTAGTTTTATGTAAAGTATTGTACGTCACACGCCCGGTAAATTTTACCGAACTCCCATGAAAATTCCGCTCTCACCTGTGACTCGTGCGGGAGCAAACAAGCTCGTCCGGTAATGGAGTACTTACCGATCTAGTAAAGTAATGTACTGTGAAGATACTTAATCAACAATTCTTGACTCCTTGAGGTCGGACCAGAAGTAGTTGACCAACAATCCTAAATGTAAGTAACTTGTGTGTTGATGAGATCAAAAATTGAGTATCTATCTCTTTAAGCAGAGTTTGATACTATAAACCCGAACTCAAACGGACAACCGAGTAAAGAGAGCATCCGATAACATTTACGATACATTTATTTTGCTAACTTTAATTGTTATTGAGAGGGTTTTAGCTTTCCGTTTGAGAAGCGAGTTGAATACCTTTAACATCGTATGCAGTTTGGCCTATGCTTACCTTGTGGCATAATACACATTCCTCATGAACATCATGTAACGAATGTCGTCTGTGGACAATGGAGGGCATGAGTCAAACTGTAGCCCTATACCTTTTCACGAATCATGACGTTTAATCATCGCCACAAACAATACCTGAAAAGGACTTAATTAACGCTGACAATAACAATATGAAGTTCGACAAATGTTAAATTTATGAAAGGTTTGGTCACCAGTTTTCTATACTCGGTTCTCCGTTTGAGTTTGGGTTTGCGGCATTATGTTATATTTATATCATGCCCCCATTATAAGCATTATAAGGTATTTATAAGCATGCACCCATGCTTACTTTCAAGATAGTAAAATGCCTCCTCCTGGGACAACCCCCAATGGAAGTAAAAAATTAAAAACTGCCTCAAAAATAAGTTTAGCTTTTAATGTGGTTTGTACAACTTTTGAGTATTTGAACTAATTAAGTCAAAAATATATCAAGCCGTTTCCAGAGTCTTCAGCACTCAGCAGCCTTGTATGAATGTAACAGGTACAAAAAACACAACACTAAGACACTCGCTCTTACAAACTAAAAAAAGGATATCTGAAGAAATCAAATGTTGGGAAAACGAACAAAAATATATATCTAGAATAAATTAAACTTGTATGTAATAGAACTTATCATAAAAGTATAGTAAAATAAAGGAAAATAAAGTGTAAATCATGCACGTCATTTAATGGGATAATTTTTACCACTTCGGTATTAAAACGAATACAAACTACTCTAGTGGGAAGTTATTTTCCTCTTTTCTTTTCTCTTTTTTCCTTTTTCTTTTCTCTTTTTTTTTTTTATTTTTTTCTCTTTCTTTTTCAAGGGAGCGATTCGTTTTCTTCCCTCACCACGAGTGGCGTCGAGTTTCCAAACAGCTGTTTTTGTGGATGTGTTGGTCCGTCGTTAATTAGTTATTTCTACGCTCTTCACGTAGGGTAGTTGTGGTATCCATCCGTTTGAAATTATTTAGATTAAGATCTCCATCGTGAGAATCGTAAAAATATAAGTAATGATATGGTTTCTATTTTTATTGTTTTATATTGTATAATTTGTGTTTTCTGTACAGAGATTTTTAGAGGAATTAAACTAGGAGTACGCTCCTATGTCGCGTATAGGTCGAACGAAGTGTGGTAAAATTAAAGGAAGGCTATTAACTAAAAAATAAATATTTGAACGTACAATTAACTACTCATTTATAGATTAAAACAGTCTTCGGGGTATAAATATGATGCAGTTCAAATTTCACAAATTTTCACTAAATAATAAAAGAGGAGTTAGTTCACAGAGAGTGATTTTCAAGTTGAGTAAAACTCACTTCGTTCGAATTATTACTGTTATAAGGTGTTTTACCGAAAAATATTTATAAGCAATAGCAAAACATAGTCAGTATTCATAAAAAAAATGAAAATATGTATAAAAAGGGTTCATTTAGTGTCTTAGGCAAATAATTTTAATTTGTTTAACGTTTGCACTAAGTGTGTGTGCGCCAGTGTTTTTATTGTTTTAAATAAACGAAGACTTCAAATAATTAAGGACAGCATTCATCATATTGCCGGATTGAAGATGAAGCTATAAAGCTTTGAAACCACGTGTTAGCCATGCTACTAATCTGAATCACATGACGGATACAAGGTATATTAACCTTTCTTTTTTATTGAAATCTGTAATTCCGAGCCTAAATCAACAACAAAAATAAATACATACTGTTGTTAATGTTGATTTTAACCGATATGTTGTCGGCAGGCTGAATAATTGAATCAAACGAATAAGAGTTTTTAATGTAGATATTGGAATATTATATTTGAAAGAGTTGCTGTTGGAATATTATTTATTGGTATATTAATTATTCAACAAGGTATCCAGAGCAACTGTTTCACCGAAACCACGAGCCAGTATTAGTTGCTTTTTACACTCAATAATAAACATTCCACTTTGATCAGAGAAATTTGTTTTGTGATCGGATTTTTAACTAGCGAATTAAGGGTTTCAAAATAAATGTAATGTAGTTTTTAACAAACGGTATATATACGTTTACATTAAGTAGTACTGACCGTCAAATGACCTCCGACGAGCAGAAACTTCACTGCCGCGGGTAAAGGGTAGACAATAAGATTCCAATTACAACAATATTAATAGAGAGCCCCGCAGCACAACTCCTCTTGACCCTTGGTTTGTTATGTAAATGCACAGCTGTTTCCCTTAATATGAACTGATGTTTGAATATTTTATAATTTATTGATGTCAGTTTGTGTTAGATGTGGTGTGCCGTTCTCTTTTTATCCTTTATAGTTCATTTATGTCATATTCTATTAGTATTTGTTTAATTAAATATGGCGTATGGAACATAAAATAAGGTGTAAGATATAGAACACAATTTGAGAATTTATTGTAAGCTTTTTTATGAAATACTCTTACTATTGTTGTTATTTTTACTTTTAATTTGCATATTGTTAAATAAGGAATAAGTTCAATGAATAATTTTTCTTTTATTTTATAGTGATATAAATTATATTTCAGGGAGTTGCTGGCACATAGAACTTTTCATTCTGAGACCAAATCTACACAAGCAAATGCTATTAGATTTAATGTGTACATTGGTTAATGAAGTTTGATTAGGTGTGCTATTTTTACTCACCTGTATGCACAGTAAGTGTTAGTTTTTAAATATTGTTTGTACTTATTTTAAAAATTGTAAATATATAAATTGTGGATATGAAGAATTTATTCATTTAATTGTTTTTTAAAGGGGCAAACAGCCTCTAATTATAATAATGAAAGATTTCAATTATGACAATATTTCTTTACTATAGTTAAAAATACATACCCATACAGTAAACTTGCTTATAGATTCCTATTAATATCTAGCTCTTGGTTTTGAATGAAGCCACACGTTTCATTGTAAACAAGGCAGACGTTTTTAGACTCCAATGCTTGTAGGTATTTTACGTTATACTTCATTTGCTGGTTAATTTAAAGAAATTCTAGTATTCATCCCGAGCCCCTGGCATCAAAATCTATAATTTGAGCCCTCTACCATCAACTGCAACCGCACAAACGTCAACCATTTCTTTGCAAACATTTCGCTCACGTAATTATACATATTATATAGAATGTATGGATATATATTTTTTTATAAAAAGAGGGTGGTGGCCTCTTTTTACCTAGCATTTGCCCCCCCACATGGGCCTCAGGCCTGTGCGTGGAAGTTATCAAGCAAACCCAAGGAGTGAGCCGGTACAGTACTAGGATGAACAGTACTAAAAAAACCAACACGTTGTTTTATTGATCTGTTTTGTGTTTTTTTTATATTCCAAAGAGTTGCTAATGGAATATTGTTTATTGGTATATTAATTATTCAACAGGTTATCCAGAACAACTGGAAACCCTGACCAACTAGGGTCATACATTTTTACTTGTAGCGATCTTGCAAGGGTATGTTCTTCCTCATAAAATAAGCAGAAATATACACAAATTATTTATACTGCCTTCTTCTAATTTTTTGACAGGACATTTTAAAATAATTATTATATATAAACTCTAGAATAAATTCAGTAAAATACACTGGTAAAATTTTTACGTATAAGTATATTAAATAAATGTACAATTATTGTTAATAATCATTGCATGTTATATTGTTAAAATAGTAAGATTTGCAGTAATAATTTGTTTTTAAAAGTTCTATTGAAATTAATACCCCCGTTGCAGCTGACCTGAACACTCAGCGAATTTTAAAAATAACAAAAACATATTTCAATCCAACATATCGAGGTATGGTATGTTTTTGTAAGCTCCATAAGAATAACATGGGGAATGTGTTTGTAGGTTTGCTGCAACAGGTATGTTTAAATTAATTGGTAATTCAATATTTAGTAGAACTGAACCAAAAGAACCCATCTGCCAAGTTTTATCAGTTTTATACTTTATTATATGTTAAGAAACTAGGAAGATATAGATTTGTTTTATTTCCCATAAGGATAACATAGGGAATGAGTACAGGATTATATTTTTACATTTCAGCTTTGCTGCCCCTGAAATGAAAAATCTGAGATTTTAGGGTTTTACATAATAGATTTCACCAAGATAGATTTCAGATAGATAGATAGATTTCACCACGAACCAAGTTTTAAGTAATGAACGAGATATATAATTTTATTTATTTCCCATAAGAATAACATAGGGACAATGTACTGTGTTTACCGCTTTCAATATCTCGGCAAACAATGGACATAACTATCCAAAATAATAAGGTGTTTGTTGTTTGAGCTGATTTCATTGGTGTAAACAAATTATTGAATATTTTAATTTTTATATGTTAACAACTAAAAGTTTTTTTTGGGTGGTTATCCTCTTTGCCTCGAACTTGTCCGAATAATTTACGTCTATTTTTTACGCGAGCTATCGAGTTTGAAGTCACATAAACTATAAACAAATGGCGTTTTTTTTTTTGGCACATGGGGGCCTCAAAACGAAAACATTTTATGGTCTCGGGCTTAAGTCAAGCATGAGGCAGACCTACGGTAATAGCTTATTCCTTTTTGCAAATTTGCTGATAAGAAAGTAATCAAATTATTTTTTTTAACTAAAGAATAAATTATTTTTAATAAGTTGAGGTATCGACAAAGATCAATTAGCATTTCCCTAACAAGAAAGTGGAGTTGTAGTATAATGGGCATGGATAAAACTATATTCCATTTGAAAGGTACCATAAAGATAAATGAAATGCCAAAATACGCATCCTTAAAGGACGACTCCAATCCCCAAAATGTCATATTAAATGTTTTCAAATGCCTTATACCCGGAATATTTGCTAGGCTTTTTTTTCTAAGTCATACGTTTGGGTTTTGATTTGCGGCGTTATATTTGTCTAAAAACACTTTTAATATGATGTAGACAAGCTTAAATTCAAGGGTTTCTCCTGATTTATCGTGGGCTGCTCTTTAAGAAGAATATGGAAGCACAGAATATCCCTTGAGGTAGTATTTCATGCTAATAGATAATTCCAAAGTATTTTAGGCCCGTCTTAAATAATACACTAAAATACATCTGTCCTGAGCCTTTATCACCACGCGGTATATTGCTATCAAGTGGTACTATAGTACACTGAGGCATGAGGCGTCGCTTCATAACATAAACACCGGAAATTCCGGCTATGTTTCGCTTTGAGCCCGGGATCTTAACTTGAGAACTATAAGCTTACCCTCCGGAAGGTAAGTTTATCGTGTGACCCTCCTAGAAGCCTGAAGTATAAACACTAAATTAAACGGCTTCTAAGATTTACACGTACTACGCCTTGGAACTACATTTGTTACTTAAAAAGCTCCTAACTGTTTTATAAATTGGTAGATTTTTATCTTTTACAATTGTTGTACAAAAATGCACCTACATATTTCTTTATAATTTCGATAGCTACCCGGTACATGTAATAGATAGAATACTGAAAAATACAGGTAAATAAATGATAACAAAGAACAATATAACAAAACTATTTATATGAATACTTTGTTTCAATTGTTTTAGTACATAACAGTTGTTTACGGAAACCAGGGGATCAAATTGAGGATGAGTCATTTGATGGTACCAGTAATTTCGATTGATTTTTTAAACCAACGCGTCGTCAAAAAGACATTCTGCAAGCACAATCAATTAAAAAACATTTTAGAAGCAATTTCCAAATAAATTAGAATCTCCTGGCAGTCAGGTATTGAGTTGAAAACCGCCATTGAAAACCAGAATCCCAAATAGCGTGAAGGAAACTATTTCTTTAAATAATTTAATTTTCAACCAGGTATATATTCCAAAGGTTTATATTCCTTATGTTACTAAAAATAATTTTTATAAATGAAAAAGTTAAAATTCTGTCATATCGTATGAATAAAGGTTACTTTTGCCGTCGGAGGGGGGCAGTCAAAGCTGGAATAGATGTATAAATTAGGCGTTCTCGTAGATCAATCAGAACTTCGGAACCAACTAAGACAAAGACCGGGTCAGCCAGTTCCAGGGCTAATGCCCGGCGAAACTGCTCACAATGGCTTTGCAGTTGTAGCCCCACCGCGATGTTACGGCTTCTGGAGTAGGGTTTGGAAATTCGGGGTTGACGATCGGTTTTCAGGGTGGTCATTCTCAACAATACATGTGTATTAGAACATTTAAAATATCGTTTAGTTATACTTTGGTAACAAAACCGTGTTCTAATGTAAAGATGATATGGTAAGCATAATAGTCCCTTGTAAAATAGTTAATTTAGATTTATTCTTGTTGATTTCATTGTTACACATTATTTTATCTAATAATTTAGATTTACTTCGTTATTAATATGTCGTTAGATTTAAGGAAAAAACACTTTGACCTGATATCAAGATACATATAAAAAATCAAATACTTTTATTTATAAAACTAAGTCGTTTACAAACAATATGCTGACAATTTATAAATAAAATTGTAGATTCTTACATTCTCGGAATATCCAAGAAATTACACAATGAAAAAATTAACCCACCCGTTAAGGCTATACCTATTGAGCAGGATTGCTTAGCTCAATATTTAACCACATAGAAATTGCTAAATGCAATTTCAATGTGCTGATATTTAATTTAATTGTGAATCCATTTGACGAGGGTTAAAAAGGTTTCAAGCAGAAACATAGTAAGCCATTTTTTTTAATTTTTAGTGCTTAGCCTATATATTATTTAGTTACTCTCAGTGGGCAAAAGGGCTGAACTATGTTTGTTTTATAAATGAGACATTATAAAGGCAAAATTTGAAATCAAAATTTATTTCACAAGAATCATAACAATGATAATACTAAGAAGAAAACATTTCTAAAGCAGTTCCTGAATTGACCTCGAGAACTAGCCCTTAGCACTGAGAATCCAATTATCCAATAATAATAGAGTGGTCTCCAACCAATCCTTTTTCTTATTGTCCTACGGCCTCACTTTTTCTATAAGCAACACTCCAACATACATCATAAGAATAAAACACTGTTATTAAGGGAATTGAGAATAGGATCAATACAACTTAAAACAATATGAATCTCTATAGTTACTATCCAGTTTTGTATAATGACCAACTAACACGATAAAATAAGATATAATTTGCCTTTCTGTAATTGTAGTTTAAGGCCTAATAAATTTATATTGTTTGTGAAAAAAGTAAACAAGGTGCGTGAAAGTACTCGAGTATCGAGTTTTTTGAGCCGAGTTTACACTATTCGACTCTACTCGAAGTTTTTAAAAATACTCTAAGTTTGAGCCGAATGGTTACTCCCTTCGTTATCCCGAAATCGGTATGCGTGATTGAGTTTTACGGTCGTCCTTAACACCCATATTGAACCACCATCGGCAAAATTGTTTTACTATTATTAAAAGGTTTTTTTTAAATTATTGATATCAATAGATTTGTACCACTTCATTCCTTTCAAGAATTTGTGGTTAGGTTACTTACTTCCTGTTCCTTCTATAAGTCATTTTGAAAAAAATATGAGGATGATATTTTAACAAAACATCGAGACATCATTTTAACATTTAATGAGAGCATATATTTATTTAAGATGACTTGAGCTTCACTAATTTTCTTTTAACAAAAGGAAAACCAAATCCGGTTCCAGGATATTTTAAGTATAAATTTGCTTACTTTAGTTAATATTATTTGTTGTACTTGCTCTTAACTTAGGAACACTATAAGTTGAGTAACATTGCAAAATTAAGTTTTATTTAAATAATAATTATTATTTTTGGCATTATAGTTGAATGGAAGTAAAAAATCCATATCCTGTTAACAAAAAAATAATAAAAACTCGAAAACAGCTTGAAACTCAAGTGAGTATTTAAAAATTAGTCTCGTCTTCAAAAATCACTACTCGCGCACCTCTAAGTTAAACAAACTATTTTAACTTATTGTCCATTCCCCTCAAACACTAATAATACAAATCATATTTAGCTCTCATCTGATGCTGGTGTTTATTTTCAGCTGATTATCGTGTTAAAAAATATTAAAGTTAATATCTCGTAATACTTTATAGGTCCTATTAACTTACGGTTGGACCCATAATGAAATATTTTCACCAAAAAATGTGCAGTATTTTATTACAGGTCAATAAGAGATTAGGGAATAGCCAAGTAATTTATCCAGTTCATTGTGCAAGGTCCTTCGATCCGTTCATTCAATAAGAAATTTACTATTAGATATGTTATAGTTTACATTTCCGGTTTGAGACCAATGGAAAAACCTATTGATATAAGGGTATAATAATTATTTGACGATTTCCTTGAAAATTAAAAACTGAAAAAATACTTGTATTTTCTGTTTATTCAATTCTATTTAAAAATAGTTATATATTTAATTTACTATAATTCTAATAACAATTCTTTTATCAAATGCTATGAAAGATTCAACAAGTTTCAAGTCGAGAGTTTCGCCTTACTTATAAATAACGTTGCTATTAAGTGCAATCGGAATAAAAGTCCTTTGTGATACTAATGAACGTGCCTTAAGAGTTTAATGTACAGAGACTAACAGAAGCCAAGGTAAGAGGATTTTACTTAGTTTGAATTGAGTAACCTTAATGTAAAGCGCAGCATTACAACTAAACACGGCTTATTACTTAGTTAGTCAAGTTGTTTACTCAAAGAAAGATATAAAGAGCCTCATCAAGTTGAATTTATAAAATTGTAAAAATATATTTTAAGTTTTATATTTCGTAAATAAGTGAGTTTACTTATGGTGGTAATTTACAAAACATTGTACGCATATTAGTATGACTCAAGTATACATTAAAAATTATTAATTATTTTTAGTTTTTACATTGTGACTATACTTAATCTCTTATTGCGAACTCAATTACCCTAGGATTTTCTCGCTTGTAATTTCAAAATTTGCCTAAGTCAGTTTCGTAATAAACTACTTACCCAAAATGACTTAGTTTAGTTAAACAATACTAAAAACTTTTATGCCATTTAAACACATTCGAGTAAAAAGATAATTTTATAACATGGAGAATAATGGTTGTTAGTTTGCTTAATAATAGGAAGCAGGAAGTTATAGTATATACTTTTTAACTTCCTAATAGTAATAGTATATAGCTTTTAATAATAAACTTTAATTATAAAAATTGTTTAATATGTTTACACTCAATAAAACTCAAAAACAATTTTGCAAATCATAAGAATGATTTAAAGGCATGATTGATTTATGGGGTTTAACGTCAGTACAACACGTTTTATGTTCATGTTGAAGTACAGAGCACGTTTCCTCTGTGTTATGGGTTCGAGGAAACGCACAATTTCAGATCATAATTTGTACGACTTGTTTAGACTACGCAAAACCTTAACTCGTAACACGCACAAGAGAACTGGTAATACGTAATAAGACTCTGTACATGACGTGCAACCTTGCTAGCAAGGCACCCGAGATAAGAATCTAGCAAAAGTTTTTGAATGATATAATTTAATGTATGTTACACATATGTACACATCATGTAGTTGACTAAAATAATGTTTTCTACTACTTTTCATTTAGATTATTTTTCGTAATATTTGCATAAATATATTGATTTTACAATATATTAAGTACTTTTTACACAGTACACAAATAAGTTTCGAAATCCTAATCGTTATGATGCGCAAAACATTTACTTTTCCATCGGAAATAAAGTTATTGAAAGATAGTACAGTAAAAAATATGTATATTTTATATGGAATGTCATATTTTTTTTGTAAAAGTAGTTTTTATAAATTATAAAGGCATGCAAATGTAAAATTATTATATATATCTACCAGAAACAATAATATATATTTTTTGTTCAATCCTTAGTGAAAGTAGGCAAGTACATTTTTGTCGAGTCGCAAACATATAAAAAACCAATGTGATATTAAAATAAAAACAAAGCATCCTTTAACTTTATTTAACATTTGACTGTCTAGTTCCAGCACTAAGGCAATTTCGAAAGACTAATACCATATACAACCTTGTTTTATAAATTTATTTATCCTTAGTAAACAATCTCTTTTAAATAAAATTATTACTATTTAATTCTAATTTGTTTACGTAGGACAAACTGGGAATCCGAATTTTGAATATTCTTAAGACCAACAAGAAAACTTCTACGAGATCGAATTCCCCAGAACATCTTCTCTGGGGAAAGATTTTGGTAACTACCAAAATTAAAAAAATCATATGCAACATTTTAATTAAAACAGATTATTATTGTACTTAAAATAGTTTATAAAAAAAGGTTATGTAGGGTACTTGCCTTTGAAAATGGCCTCAGAGCCGAACCTAGTCAGTCGATTATTAGAGAAAGTTAAAGGGTACATTGTTTTTATTTTTATTTTAATATTACATTACTTAACAGTGGCTATAACCTATGAAAAAATTATCAAAAAATACCAATATTTAAATAATTTTGACTGGTAAAATCAAGCTTCGCAGGTTTTGCAAATGATTAATTCGATTTTGATTTTTATCTTAGGAGAAAGATAATTTGTATTGCATGTTTTATCATTATTATAACAAAGCATGCAATGCAAACAATTGTTCGTTTATTTTTTTTACAAATAGATTTTTCTTTGTTAGTGCTAGATTTACGTAAATGAAACTTTTCATAAAGGGATTAATTTAAATCAGATACCTATTTCATGTTAAAATAAGTCAAAAGTATTGAAATTTCATTTAAATCGTCTTTTAGTAGTAGTTTTTTTTTATATATTTTCTTATTGTTTTTCTCTAACTGTTACTGACTAATAGTTTTATTGTAAAATATTTTACATTCATTATTAGATGTTTTTTTCATTGTTAGATACTATTTTAAATGTTTTTTTCGTTCGTGTTTTTAAATGTTTATGTGTATTTTAACTGTGACAATGGACTCATGTTCAAGTTTGGTTTTTGTTGAAGTCGACCTGAAGATGGAATTATAATGTTCTGAAACCGGTAGTCCATGTGGATTTACTAAAAGCTGTTAGACTGAGGTAATATAAACCTGTTTTTATTATTCATTATTAGTCCCTGAACAACACGGTTTATGACAAATTCACAGCGGAAGCTATAGGTATTATCTTAAGCCCAAGAACCTGAAAGCTCACAGGAAGTTTAGTTTATCCTACTTAATCCCATAATTATAGTAAAATATGCGCATATGGTAAAATCAAGTGTGGGGAACGTTGCTGTAAAGTATTATGTAAATGTATTTTAATTTTCAAGTTCTGTCTTTTATTTATAAGAATAACAAAATTGAAGGATGTTTTAACTCCTTCAAGTATGTTAGCATTCTCTAATTACCTGATGTTAAACACGTGAAAATAACAGAAAGAATTATTGTGTGCCTTAATACTCTATCAACAGCGTTGAACGTATAAAAAATAAAAAAAATAGTGTGTACAATTCATCAAGTCCTCAATAATTTTGTTAAAAAGGTGGTCATCTATAAACAATTTTGATTTCCTGGTAAAAAATAAAATAATGTATTGCAATAAAACATTTTTTTAAAGATAAATATTCAAATTTGAAGGGTGTATTGGCTGAAGAGCAGTTAAGCTGAAATGCCAATAATTGCTCGACGAAGCAAGCTCAAGCAATAAATATAATCACTGCCCATCCATGCATTTCCAAAAAAAACTTTCTCTAAAGAGTGGATTTTGGAACTAATCAACCCTTTGAATTTTTGGTGAGTCTATCTGACAGCTAGTTACTAATGAAGTGTAAAAAACTTCACTGATATGAATTATTGTCGGTTGTCTTAAACTTAAAATTTAAAAAGTTAACAAAACGTTATCCATGAGTCAAGTTGACTTGATGAATGAATGAAATTGTTAAAGTGAACATATTTAATGAAAATCTCTAGCTTTAACGACAATTCATGATGATAATTTGAATTACTATTTGATAACAACTGTTGGTAACGGATATAATTTGCAAATAATTTCTCAGATTGATTATCCTAGATAGCGTTAAATATCTTACTTCAGCATCAACATATACCGGGTGTCTCACCTAAAAAGAACCAATAGCTAACTTTGTTACTATAAATCTGACAAAGAACTTCCTAAGAGGCACTTCCCTTAAAATTTAACGCTGCTTTTTGGAGTCACTTCGAAATTTAAAAATATGGCCGCCATTTTCCAATATGGCGGACAACTTTGATTTTTCTTATGGAGTACCCTATATTTTAGGGCGTTTTTGGATTATACGCTTGATTTTAGGAATTTTTTATACTTTATAATTTTTTCCTATACCCAATGGTTAAGGAGGTATGAACAGTTTAAGTTATATTTTTTCCCCATTTATTAGGCATTGGAAAATTGTTGGTAGACTGTATATCGAAAACGGTTGGGTTTAATAAAAGATGCCAAAGAATAAAAGTGCCTAAAAATGTTAGGTTAGTTGAGATTTAATCATAAAATAACTTTTAGTCGAGATTTAATCGTGAAAATGTGTTATTTTGAATATGACTTTACTCCATAAGGAATACATGGGATGGCACAGTTAAATGGACACAATGCATTTTAAATGGGGAAAATCAAATTTTAACTGCTCATATCTGCTGAACCATTGAGTTTAAGAAGAAATGAGAAAGAATAAAAAGTTCCTAAAATTAAGCGTAAAATCCAAAAACGCCCTAAAATATAGGGTGTTCCATAAGAAAAATCAAAGTTGTCCGCCATATTGGAAAATGGCGGCAATATTTTTAAATTTCAAAGTGACTCCAAAAAGCAGCATAAAAAATTAAGGGAAGTGCCCCTTAAGAGGTTCTTTGTCAGAGTTATAATAAAAAGAGTTAGCTATTGGTTCACTTTAGGTGAGACACCCGGTATAACATTATTCAGTATATCGGGTGTAAAAACACCATATATTCAGATTGTATTTAACGCACGTACCTATAGATCAAAAATAATAATGGAAGTTGGTTTTGAAAAGCATTCTTTCAAAATAAAAATTTTACAACCAATTAACAGTAAACGGTTTTTTCCATTTGCGAACTTTATTGTGACATAACATAAAATGTTAAATACATTTCAACATGTGCTTTGATGGCCATATTTGAAAATCAACATACCAAATTATGTTTGACTTCTTTTATACCAGATCGATAGTTTTGACAATAAAAGGATAAAATACCTCTTTTAACAGTGCAATTTCTCGAGAATGCATTGTGTGCTTTTATTTTCCTGTGACAAAACTGTTTCTTTTTTATGCTTTTTAATATTACGTCACAGAGGCTACTTAAATATTTAAAGTGGTGGTGGTGAAGTTTGGTTCATGGGTATTTGATATTTTATTGTGGAAAATATTTGATTACGGTGTAAAATGTATATATATATATAACATTTCCCCAACTGGGTTAAACGAATTCGGAGACCTAAACATAATAGTTTATTTTATTTTCTTAATATGCGTTTGTATTTTTACTTTTTGAAATCAAAATGTTGTCCTGTATATGCATCATAGACATGAAACCTAGTTCAATATTAATATTCGTCACATTGAGAAATATATGGGGGGGGGAGAGTGGGTACCTGAAAAAACTGAAAGATTTATACTGTCTATTGATTTACTGTTATGCAAATTTGGTTTGTATTAAGCTCAGTACAAGTTAAAAATAAGATTAATAATTTGTAGATACCAAGCTACTATTTTAACACCTCTTTATTATTAACACCCTCTTCGGCGAGTTTATATTTGTTAAAACTTTCTTTACACTATGTACTCAGCAAACCTGCTAAGAAACCAACCCACTCTCTCTTTACTACTGAAAGATTTCCACCAATGCTCAGTTTCTTTCTCTCATATGATAATGCGATTACGGTTAATATATAATTCATACACACTTATAGGGACTTCTATGAATAATTTTTACTTTGGAATAACTATATTATTTTTTGCTAATTAAGTAATCAACTAAAACCGCACTTTTTTGTAAAATAAACATTAATTTTATATATTATTTAGTTTTTAGTTTGAATAAAAATAATTATGAATAAAAAGAAGTAAATAAATATCCAGTGGTTTAGATATCGCTAGTCTTTTCAATTACTTGATAGAGATTATAAAGCTTGGACTCAGTGCTTTGACCTTTGGTTCTGTTATCAAAGGGTGTTATTGAATAACAGTTTCTGATTTTGCTACAGCAGTACAGTATTACATATAACGGGCACTGCACATTGTTACGGTGTTGAGAATTATTTAAGAATTCTTTTTAATAATGTTTTAAGAATAAAGATGATAAGACATAATTTTGTGACTTTAGTACGCCTTTTTATTGACTTTAAAAGTCAATGCTGCAAATAATACCAGGGTGGAAGAAAATGTATACTTTTAATCCTCTATCTTATCCTACAAAAATAAATAACTACGAAAAAATTACAAAACATTACAAAAATACTACATGAACCAGACTTTAGTTAGTTATGAGTGCAAATGAAAGTTGTATTTATTATAATTTTCGAGCGTAAGGCCTTTTTTCTAGCTTCTAAAGAAATCAATTTTTCATAAGATTTTCTTTCTTAATTCAATTTAAGGTTACGACGAAGTGAGTAATTAGTTATTTTAATTTAATGGTCTGTAATACTCTGAGTCTTAAAGCTTTCACACTGCGCTTTAAAAGAAAAATTAACACTAACACATATTTTATGCAAGTATCAGTTCAGCAACTGTATTAGCCTAAATTAATAAAACAAATAATGTTTATTATTTAACGCTTTTCACTGTTTTTAAGACCCCTTGCAAACTTAAGTTCTATTTCACGTTCACCAGTAGTGAAGATTTCCAAATTAGCCCTTCTCCACAAAGACAGACGATCGTCAAGGGACGGTGCAGTCCGGAAGGGGCGGAGGGTGATGGAGTTTGCTGACTGATATGGGGTGGGAAAACGGCCTAGTAGAGTTGTAGCTGAGGGGGCGGCCCGCAAAACACAACCGGAATGTGGTTGGGGTCCACTAATTAAATCTTGTAGCCGCAACAAAAAAATACCCATTAAGGAATGTGGTAGAACGAAGGAACAAGAGGGTCGCCCTCGTTCTACACTGTGATTTTATTTGTTTTATTGAGTTAAAACGAAAATTCGTAGAAGGTTTCTCAATTGACAAAATACTGTGTTTTGGACGTACTAAAGCATTCTCAGTAATTTTTAAGCGTTAAAACTAAATAGTGATGTGACAATTTATGGATCAATATTTAATTAAAGCTATTGAATAGTTATAACATATATGAATAAAAATTGTATTATAATATCATTGACTTTCAATACAGAAGGAGACTTTCCTTTGCCGTTATAAAAAGCGTACAAACTTATATGCCGGATTTGAAAGAAGACTTAGTTACAGCATTCTCCAGTATAGTATACTGCAGCCAACTATTACGCTATCAGGAGGGAATATTTTGACAACATGGTGTTTAGTGAGCAATCGTAAGATTGAGAACTCTTATTTTCTAGCATATTAAGTTTTCAAAACTGAAATAAATAACTAAAATAAATAATTTACTAAAATAATAATATGTCGGAGATTTAGTCGAACTACGATCACTTTAAATCCTGGCTGACATAAAAACAGGCACAGCTGGCCCATAATGATGATTAGTATCAGTATCTTTCTGTATTCAAAGTCAATGATTGCATTGGATAAGTCATCTCCATCATTTTACTTAACGATAATACCGTTGTCGAGTAAAAAGCGTTTGATAATATAAAGAACAACATATTATTGTAGACAACAAATTTAATGAGCTCATATGAGAAAAGATCACCGTATGTCTTTCTTCAAAATTATCAGTCTATTCTTAGAGGATATCCATACTTAGGTATTGGTCTGCATTCACCGACATTCATATACGCAGGTTTGTTTCGTTTACATAGGCAATAGTTTGCTTCATTTATGGACTTGCATTTATATTTTATTTACTGATCTTGTTTTGTTTATCTATGAACTTTAGTTCATCTAGGCGAATAATCTAAAATGTTTGTACACTTTGTTATTTTTTTCTATTATTCTGCACATTTCCCTCAACCATTACTAGATGTTAAATTAAACTTAGGTTAATACTCCAAAAATACGTTAACAAAGAAAATATTTCACTAAATAAACTGAAGCATTTAAGGTTTTCTATGCACCGTTTCATTTTTACGGTCACATTAAAATATTGTTGAAAATATTACTTTGAATGATAGAGTTTCGACACCAAAAAATCTTTCAGAGAAAATGTACAACTGTATTTAAAGCAATACATGACTGGGAAATAAATAAAGTTTAATGCAGCAAACAATCCAATACAATGAAAAGATAAATTCTTAGTCATTCGACAGGTAAGAAAACGAATGCGTTAAATGTAACATAATAGTAATGGGTCCGACCCAGCCTGCAGATCTCGCTCGACCGCGAACCTTTGTGGCCAAGATTAATGCTAGTACAAGACTAATGAATGTGCGCCTCTATTCAGGTGGTTGCCACTTGATTTATGGCACTAAGTTTATCTAATCAGCAAATTACGGTTCGTAATTTATATAAAATGAATTCTCTTGTGACCCGGATAAACTTTAGGTGAGAGTTTTCTGTGGGCAATAACCTTTTAATTTAGGTTCCGGAGAGGTTGATTGAATTATTTTGGCAAATGACTTCATGTAATGAAATCATTCATTTTATTTGTAGGATCATAGGTTCAGTGAGAAGTTTTCCTAATGAAGTTAAATATTATCTTAAAGTTTTTACTCTTTGCCTAAAGGTTTATCAAAACTCGGTGACAACACTATCAAAGGAGGTTGTTCGCTTTCCTATCTTCATTTATGGAATGGGTTCTACATGCTCTTGTAGTGTTACAATTTAAGATTAGGATTCCAAATAAATAGCTAAAAAACTACTTTTTCATACCTATTTATCAGATTTGAGTTCACCGACCTGTGTTTCAGCAAGTCATACTGAAGTTGTTAGTATAACATTACCATCACCCCAAAATTAATAAAAGGTGCAATATTGTCTTCAAAGTCTGCAAACGCCACCACCACCCTAATTTATGTAAGGCATGTTCTTTACTTTGCTCCCAGCATGTTCAGCATGGAAAGAATTTCGTTCCTCGACTCCACCCTACCGATACGGTAGGGAGATCTTAGCCAAAAAGTCATATTAAAACCATATTTTATAGCTCGACGCTTCCCCCACTTCCGGGAAAGCAGGGGGTGGATATTGTTCACTTGGAAAAACACTTAATCGTGCACGATCCCCCGTTGTAGGGTTTCATCCCTCACGCGGCCAGCAATAACTCTCGGTCCTAGAGGGCGAAGGGAGACAGAAGGGCTGAAACAGGTGTGCTGAGATTGCTGAGGGCGCTGACTCCGGGCTTGACCTTCCCCTGGTACACGCCCTTTAGGGCTTATTTAAAAGGTCTTGGAGAGGTCGGGGATGGAGAGACGAATGGGTGTGGATGGAGAAGTGTACATTACCAAATTATGGCTCACTAGAGCTGTAGATAGATGTGAACAGATGGCTGGGTGGCTGTTATAGAGCACTCTTTGCAACTCTAATAGAATAAGACGTCTTGAGCAAAACCAGAAAAATTGCTTCCAAGGTTTTATCTTGGACCAAACTGCCTTTGTTCATTGTACTAAAAGTCATCGCATGTGGAAGTTGAGTATAATTAGTTAGACTTCGGCATGGACAAAGCTTGAAAAGTCATTTTACTCTTTCACCATTCACATAATCCAGTAAAGTATGCATCATTAAATGCGGAGAATTGCATACTCGTGTTGCTAGGTTGATTTAAGTCACCACAATTGATTTATCAATTAATGATGAACAGCAGACACCCTAAATAGGGAGTGAATGTAGTTGCTTCCTAAGTCAGGTGCCTAGTTCAAAAAGTACTGTTTTCAGAAACCACGCTGGATTTTTAATTAACACGAAATACGTCAACAAAAAATCACATTACTCGGTCTCAACGCTCACGGCCCATTTAAAAATAGTTTCCCACTCGAAATCGTACAAAAGCAAGAGAGCAGCGGAAGTTGAAGAAACGGTCAATAAAATTCGCGACAACGAAGCTCCACTTGAGGGTTTTTCTTGAGCTATTACCTTGGTTAACTAGCGCTCGACAGCGCCGGCGGCATTCGGACAATTACTGAGGGATCCGAGACCATTGAGTCTTTCCCAGCGAATGTCGTGAGATCGACGAGTGAAAACACGGGGGAAGAAACGCGGGAAAGACGGCAGCTTTGTTGACACCGGCCCGACATGTAGGTTGGTAATTATACAAAGCCAACGACACCTCGTGCCCGGCTACCATTGTAGTTACCGGGGGTATCCACCAGAGAGCCTGCTATTTATGTAATTAGTTAATTGTCACAAGGGTGTTTTAACGAGAATCGGATGTAGAAGAAATAAAAGAAACGACGATTGTGTGAAACGATGGTAAGAGTACTTAGGTTTGCGGCGCGCAATGCAACTAATAAAACAAACTGAGAAATGGCTATTTTATGTCAGGAAGGGTTGATGGTGTGTAACTTTTTAATTGGTAAGATGATAACCTTAATGAGCTTATAGATAACGATGTAGGGTTTACTGTTCAAATCCAAAGAAAATTAGCGTTTTTCCCCTTAAAACTGGAACTAATTAGCTCTATGTATCTGTAATCTTCAATGGTGGCTTTGTATTTTAATTTAAATTTGTTGCTCCTTGTTATTTATCTGAAAATTTAAATTCTAAAACACTTGCCTTTTACCTATGACTACGAGTATTACTAATATTTTATGACAATAGTATATACTTGATCGTTTACAATTATTATAATGCTAAACGTTATGTGGATTAAAGAATATGACTACACCTATGACTACAACTAACTATATATTTTATGAGCTAGTAAGACTACATATAGGACAATACTCAACCTAACAATTCGGAACGATTAATTAATCTAATATAGCTCAAAATCATGCTAGTTCCGTAATTGTCTGATACATACGCTTATGAGCTATATAGATTTATAAATCGACCTGAGACAAAATTTAAAGTCTGACTTGAGCTTCAACTGTTTGCGTAACGTGTCCACTGAGCTAAATTGATCAATTACAAATAAAGTTATATTAAGTTTATGTTTATTCATTTTCGTCAATACAAATACACCACATAGATTTTTAAAATGTTAAAATTTTAAAAATTTCCATTCAAATTCAAGGAACTTTAAAATTAAATTTATATAGCCCTAATTAATTTAATTGTATTTTTTCAAAAAATAGTATAACATGAATTTCTCTAAAAGCAATAATTGCAAGCCTTGAATATTATATCAATAATATCAGAGCTTAGTAAATGAAATTTTCTCTCGATCACTTATTTTCATGTCTTTGTGCCTGAAAACGTTCCTTTTTTAATAGCAACTCAGCATATCTTTTTATTCCTAAATGAGAAAAGGGGGTTTAATTTAAAGTATTACCCATAATTTTCCACTGAAAACTCCTTTAATTAATTTTAACCAACAGTGAACCACAGTCACATATGGCTTCAATAAGAAGTCCCTTAGGGAGCCCTTAAACAATAATATATTCCCGAGATTTATGCTCCAAGTGACTTTAGCATTCACGCCTTCTTTACGCCGCAAAGCAAAAGTAAACATCATAAATCCGTCTTGGCGCCCTGTAATAACACAGACACCCTCTCCCGCCGGTGGAGTTAACTGTTTTAACCAACGCTTTTATGATTATGCCACGTCACATCTACCCCTTCCAGCTCCTCGTCACGGCTTTATTGAGATAGGAGTGAAAAGATTACGGCCGAGTAAATGGCCAAGTTAAATCTTAAATTCCGAGAAAGAACACTCTCGAGTTCGAGCTCGTGACTAATGAAAATGTTGATTATATATTCGGAGCTTTTCCTTGTATATATTCTGTTTTAGTTTACGGTGCTATTTATATGACTTTTAAAACACCATATATTTTTTGCTAATTTAAGTCCCTTATATATCCTAAAACAGGTTGCAAAATTGTGTAGAACTAGTAAAAATATTCGATCTTTTCTTGATATGAAAACCGGCCCATCTTCCTGCGGTGGTATAAATAACCGAAAGATTTAAGGATAATCAAAGATTGTAAAATAGAGTTAATCAGTTTTTGGAATTATTACTGAATTACTAGGATCGTTTCCAGCATGTCCTTATCCTTAGGATAGCATGACCTTGCCCGATTCTACCTATTGTAGTTTTACTTTATTAATTATATAGTATAAAATATAAATTAATGCCCGGTAAATAAAAAGAAGTAATTAGTTTTAGATCAACATTTGTATTCTTAAGTAAGATAAAAACTATAATAACAAATACACCCGTCGCAGCAAACCTGCATACTCAGCGAATTTCCAATTACAATATATCTAGTAATTAATCCACAATTACAAAAAAGAAAAATAAGCAAGTGATATATTTATATATTAAAATAATATATTGTAGCTTGTTTTACAAAAACTCTGTAAAAAAATGGTAAATGACTTATATGAAAGAACACAAATATTTCATATAATGAAGTAGGCAAGAATGTTTATTTTTTAAATTATATTAACATGTAATTGTTTAAAAAACCAAAATTCTATTAAATACATTGATAAACTGAGAAATCACTCAAAGCGATTCCTTGAAAACCTCAGTAGAGAGTAAATAAGAAATCGGGTAAGCCACCATTCTGCTGCCCTGATACTAAAAAACACAGGGAAAAAAAGTGGCAATATCTCGGAGACCAATGGACTTAGAGAAATGATTTAAGATACCAAATTGTATGTTTTTTCGAGCTAAATCCAATGGTGAAACAATAATTGGATAAATATAAGTTTTCAACTTGAAAAACTCAAAAAACCCATTTTTGGGGGGTAAAATGGGGCCTTTACCCCACTTTGGATATGTCGATCTGGCTGGTTTACGAACTCGTCCAAGAGAATCTAGTTTTACATCTCTGTACCAAATCTTGTTACGATCGGAGGATATTTACGAGAGTTATCGTGCTAACAAAACTCAAAAAATGAAAATTCTATTTCCCATATAAGCCTATGTTAAATTTTGAAACAAATCGTGATTTTTGCAGGTAAAAATGCGTTTTCACAATAAACTCACTTCATATCCAGAAAGTATACATAAAAAGCTGTCAATTAATATAAATAGTAATATGATTGCTGAGGTTACCCTGAACTGATATTTTTTGTCCATTCTGTTCTGTGAAAACGACGGTAATAGCTTATTTCTAAGGAAATTCGCTAAAAGTAAACACACCAATGTAAACATTAAAAATAAACAGAATAAATGAAAAGAAGGACAGGCTAGTGGCAAAGTCATATGATATAGCCACATAGTCTAATCAGTTTTCCTATTTAATTTCCTATTTCAGTATATTAGCAGATATACGAATATCAAGAAACGGTGCTTTAAGAACTACCTGGGTTTATTTTAAAATACTAACAAATTTATTTACAAAAAAAATCTAGATTTACTTATCACTTAAAATACATCAAACTAGATTAATTAAAGCAGTTATCATAATGATGTTTTCTGTTTAAAAGTTTTAAATTGAAACACATAACAAACTTTCTCGCTATGGCTTTTATTCAATACAATATCCCCAGAATCCATTAACTGACTTGGTATATTCGTGGATGACCAGTATAAGACTCCTTCCGGCATGGAAAATCAATCTCAACCAATTTAAAAATATTCTATCTTAAGTCAAATAAATAAATCAAGTCATCCTACAAAACTGAACATTAAAGCTACAAATTTCATGTCGTAGCAAGTTAAGCTGCACCACAGTTTAAAACTAACCTACCTACTTACGTCCCCATTACTTCGGTGAGGTAAAATATACACCGGAGGGTCTTCTGCCTTGGGGAACAGTTTCCTAGCAACTTTCGGTTCCGCTCCATGAGTCATGAACTCCGGTATCCGCGAACCTCTTCACCCGTGTTATTGTCTGTCCGGCTCTACTTGGAATGAGACAAATGGCATATACAACTCGATTGTATTTTGCCTGTTAAGATATATATACCATAACACACAGGTACCATAACCATAACAGGTTTACCTGTTGTATTGTGCCAGGATATATATTGTTCTATAGTAAAACGATAGAAAAATTTTAACTGACGAAAGTAAAAAAAATCAATAAAACGCTAGAATGCTTAGATTAGTTTGCTGGTGTCTGTTGATGTTTAACTCTGAATTGAAATAAGAAGATAAAGCCCAAACTACCTGTAACTTTGGAGAAAACCATAAGGTGACCTCCCAATCCTTTATTTGAATGAAAGGTCTTGGTGAGCAAAATTCCAAGAAATGATTAGTTTTTTTATAAAAATTTCCCTAAGGGCTAAAATATAAAGAGGAGGGATGAACAGCTGGTGTATTTGTTTTTATCTAAAATTATTTGTTAACTTTTAACCCGCGGAGTGGGGCACCGTCAGTAATTGAAATAAGTCTGGAATCATTAGCAAGGTTCCAAGTGCAAACATATCGAATCCAAGAACAATGAAATGAAAATTTCAACACCCTTAATCAACTACACAACGAGATGGCCGGGCTACATTTTATCTCAATAAACATCATTCTCTAGTCGCATCCCTGCAACACTGTAATAGCGACTCACTGCCGGTAACTACTGCCCAGTCTCACTACCGGCATCTTCACTGTCAGAGACATACTCCTGGCAGCCTCAATGTAGTAAACTGACAGAAGTCTTTCCGTAACTGCTTCTCAGGTTCTCTGCCACATCAACTTATCACCAACAGGACCGATGTTCAACGAAATTATGATAGGAATACCACAACTCAAACCTTTAACCATTGACTTTGAATAAAGTCAATGCTTTAACCTTCAATTTTTACTCCACATCTCGCGTGATGAAAATCCCCCCCTCTATAGAAATATACTCCAGGGGACTGTTTCTAAACGATGTTGGTGGATTAATAAAATTGACTTTGTATTTTGTAAAACTAAGATTCCGTTTCAAAACCGTAAAGATACAATGGAGATGGATTGTAACTAGTAGTTAGTGATTAATAGCTAGTACTTGTGAAACCAGTTTAGAAACACCCCCCTGGTTGTAAAATGTGATATTTCTCTCCATGACTTTCGTATGTCATCTTCTAATACTACATAAATATTATGTTACTATATATAATCCTTTGAAACTTCACAAATCCAATGAATGGATGAATGAATAAATGGTGACCTGATGGAAATTTTTAAAAAAGCTTAAATTTTTCCTTGGATTTTCTCACCGAGACCTTCTATTCAAATATAGGGTTGATAGAGGTCGCCTTCTGGTTTTCCCTAAAGTTGCAGGTAGTTTGGCTTTGTATATAGATTACATAACAACAGTTACAGTTTTCAATTCTCAAAATTATTATTTATTTACAATTTATTATCAGGATTGTTTCTAAACTAATTCATAAATTTGAATTTACTTGTAATAGTACACAATTGCTGTTATTATTTGCTGGATATAATTTCATCGTTGATTGATTATATCCCTAGATGTTGTGTCAACTATTCTCACTGTAATTCGGTGGTTCATTGCATAGATCCAAATAGATGTGCCTAGTACCACATACTATTATACCTTAAAGTAACTTAAAAGGCACTTAACAACTCTAAGCTCTAAAATAATATTCTTATCACTAACTTATAGTTTTGGACGATTTTTCTTGTATACGCTGAACAGAAAGTCCTAAAAGTTTGAAGATTTCCAAACTAATTTAGTATATAAAAGGAAAATTTATTGATATTAACACATGATTTATAAATCTTGTTTAATCGGATTAGTAGCTCTAGTTATATTCTTGAACTTATTCATTACTCTTTTCCATCAAACAAAGGCAACATGGAAAAATATATTTGAGCTTCAACCACTTCATAATAAGCGCACTAAGTTGGAAATATTAATTATGAATAACATTATATTAAGAGCACTTTTTAGCCGTTGGAAAAAAATATCACACGCATATGTCTGCATGTTTAGTGCTGATTACTTATTATTGATCACTGATTTTTTTACCTCTTCTGGTTCTAAAAATTATTAATTTCCCATTGACGATCTATTTTGGGGGGCTACAGGAAATTCTGATTTTATAATTTAAAAAAATACAACTTTTGATATTTTATTTT
This sequence comes from Flexamia atlantica, assembly GCA_035578135.1. NCBI lineage: Eukaryota > Metazoa > Arthropoda > Insecta > Hemiptera > Cicadellidae > Flexamia > Flexamia atlantica. Next base: position 29,595,218 of record JAQJVK010000012.1, read on the forward strand.
GACACTTTGTGCAAAAACCATTAAATAAAAAATATAAATTTGTATAGTGGCTTTGCTTACAAGAAGCAGTTTCATTTTTATTTTACAATTTCCCTCATGAAAACCATAACTCTCGCCCCAGCAATGTAGAGCAAGAAAATACAACAAAATTATACAAGGGATGTCGCTCATAGAGTTTTATGTTTTTTAGTACCAAGCAGATTGCGAAATAAAATGCAATACAAACGATATATTGAATATGCCCTCCAGCTGGCACATAGATACCATAAATCTAAGAGGGTGTGTTTATTAAATGCTACATTTCTGCCCTAGTCTCCCCCCTCCAGCTGTAGTTATAAGATTTTGCTCACTCGGAAAAACACTTAATCGTAAAGCTTCCCCCTTTTCCACTGGATTACCCGGACTATATTCAAACACAACTCAAGAACCTTCGGAAAACCCAGATTCTTTCCCTTTTACTATTTTAACTATCCTTAACTGTTTCAAATTGTTCCAATATTCTTAAAAATCTATTTAACACAGTAATTAAACAGTTAATGCCTTCAACTTAAATAGCTTCCCCCCCCCCCTCTTGTTTCTTTTAGTGACTGAACTTATGTTAGATTTACAAATGGTTTTACACCGGTACTTACAGTATCAAGGTCTTATTTTTCGTTTATATTATTTTATTATTTCAATCAATTTTAAAAGGTAAGTAATGACGTATTAATTTTTTTTTCTTTTTAGAAAATATTAAAGATTTTATAGTTTTTATAATTTGAAAAATAAAATATAAAATTTGTTTACTATGTTGAAGTAGAGTTGTGTTCAAACTTCCTACTTTAAAAGTGTTCTCAAAGGAAATCAACTTCTTAAAAAACAAGTAGTTTTCCAACTTTCAAGAGACCAAATATCTATGAAGAAACGTTACCAATAATTTTATAAACATTTTTTTATTAATACGCAACTAGTAATGTATAATTGAATTAAAATGATTGGTTACTCCAAGATGGATGTAGTGTCATAATTAAGTTTTTTCTTATATAACGAATTTAATTTGAAAATTTAACATTAATATTCTTTATTCAAAAACTGATGTTCTAAATAAATGAAAAATTATTAGAGTATATAGTTTTTAGACAGAAAATACCTAAAGTAAATTTTACAGCTAGGCCGACTTTTTGTTTTGCTTGATTTGGGATTTGCCTCAAGCACTGTAGCCTGCTAATTACCCAAAAACATTCTAATTTAGAGTAAATATTTATCTTCCAAAAATTCCTAAAGACAATCAACTGAGTTATTGTTCTGCAGCATTTATCTCGCTTTTCTCTCAATTATCATAAAAAGATTTTTTGCCTCAGTCAGTTTCCTTCCTAACCACTCTCACAATAAAAACTTTCCCACTTTAGAAAAACTCGTAAACGGAATGAAACAAAAACAAACTCCTAAACACTTCTAATATTCCACAGAGGAGAGACTCCAGGCAGCCTATTCCAGATTTATATTCAACTGCCTCTCCAATTCACGCCTCTTTATGCTCCACGCCCAAAGTAAACAGTATAAATTTTTCGTTGACGTCTTATAATACAAGGAGCCTCCCAAAAGATGACAGCTATATTTGACAGCTTTACTGCCTCCGCAAAAGGTCTCTTTTACCCGTATAAACAAATAATCCAAAAATGACTCAGGGAGTTTCTGTGGCGGGCTTTTATAGCTAAACATTACAGGAGCACTGGTTCCCTGCTTATTGTTACGGGAGCTAGTTTAGGTTTCACTTAAACTTCTTAAGGGATTTTGTCGGTAAGTGTTATTTTTCACCAAGTTCTCTACATTAAATAAATCAACTGTGTCAATTTCATAAAGAGCAATCAAAATTGTTCTTTGTAGGCAGGTATGACTTTGGGTTAGACAAGGTGTCCAAAATGAACAGTTAATTAAAAGAATAAGTTTATTTGGGATTTTAAATTTTTAGGTAAATTTTACTATCAATGCACTATTTAAAATATATTTTCATTAAAGCCTATTATCATTACCGAAACTTTCTTAATTTTTTGTGGTAATCAATATTCCTTGGCAATTATCAACGATTTATTAGTTCCATTTCTTAATCCGTTTCATTCGTTACCCCCATCCAGAGGGATTGGATATATTCACTTTAAAATGTTTGCAAAAGGAGAAGTATATTTATCTTAAAAATAAGATGATAAGGATAAAATAGCAGTGTCTGAAATGCTCTTCTGAGGAAATATGATACTTCAGTCATATTTCGTTTCCGAATATTTTTTATATATTTTAAGCTCCCAACATCCTACCATATCCTGCACGCCAATAAAGTAGGCACGTAACAGTAGCTGCCGGGTACTCTCATCTTGCACGTACGCCAGTCGAGGGAGGGGCGCAGTGCTATCACTTCATTAAGACGTCCAAACCATGCAGTCCGTTGGGTCTAGCTGTGGGTTGCTGGTGTTACAACAGCCAATTTATTCCTCTTCCTTTTCTTCGCTTCATTATCAACTACCGCTTATTACTGGAACGTCCAACATTTTTTTGCCATTTTATTGCCCAGAACTGTTAGTTTTGTGCGTGTGTGGCCCGAGCCGCAGCTGGAGTTATGATTAGCGCTTTTTTTGGAAACAATATATTCTCCTCTCGACCAACAGGTCCCCGTGTTATTAAGAGGCACTTGTTTGGTTGCGCGACTGGTTTTTTGGTTTCACACGGTGCCGTGTTTAATTTGATTTCTGGCTTGTTTTGTTTGCTTTACAAATTAAGTTTTTTGGAGGTGTTTTATAAGGGTATCTATTTCTTGTGGGTAAACTCGAAACCCGTAATATCTTAGAGATTATATTTACAGTCTGAGTACATTAATAAAAATACCCTACAAAACAAAGAAAGTAAAGTACTGTATTGGTGTCATCTTTTAATAGCAGTACTATGTAGTAGTATGTTTGGATATGTTGGACGTCTTCTTTTCCTTCTTGATTCAGATGCCAAACTATTATTACAAATGATAATGAGGGTGATCATTTATTTAAAATGGTTTTATCAGTAATTGAAAATAAAAATCTTATCCTAAAATTCGCCTAAAAGTACATGGGGGTCGCGCTTACATATTTTGAAAAAATTCACTCATATTATATCGTATTATTTTACGAGTTTTATTTTTAAAGTTACTTTGATAATAGTTTTTTAAAGAAATCAACACTTATTTTCATATTTTTCAATGCTTTTGCAAAGATTACAACTATCTTTCCTAATGATTCTACTAATTGAACAAAACCTTTCGCTGGGACTAACAGCTTCAGTGATTAACGTATCAAGTTATTATATTCATAATTCGTTCCACTATCTCCTCGAAAATTGACTCCTCACATTTTAGTGTTATTGAAGTAATAAGTACTTACTATTTTAAATGGTATGATGGAGGTTTTCTCTCTCTGGAAGAAACATTTAACTACTCGGAGTTATGACACTACAGTAGTGGATTCCCGGTCTAGAATTTACACAACAGTAATTAATAGCTTTAAAGTTGTAAGAAGAGGCGGGGACAGTGCGTCGTCCCGACTTGTTCGGGGTCGGCCACTAGTTGTCGAATCGGTCACAAAAAGCGGTCCTTAGCCTTGTCTTTGGTATCTGACAGATCTCCTACCTCTGAAACTAATTATAAGAGAGTTTTAGGAGAAACGATTTTTCATGTCCGGATCGATAGACGCTCGGCCAAGAAAGAGTTGGAATGTGACTTTCCTTGTAACTAGAAGCAGTGAACTGGTTTTTGAATTCACGTAAGACGAACTTAAGAAAGTTTCATTACGGATTTGAATTCGTACAACGGTTTTCGTTGGTTAATCTTTACTTATTCACCAATATTGATACACACTTCTTATTGCCAGGCTTTACTTAATTTTATTTACCTAAGACTGACATGTAGTTCAAGTAGGATTTCTTCTCACTTGATTAGTGGGTAGGTTATTTGTTGATGTTGATGTATTCAACATGTTACGATTTAACTTGAATAATAACACTGAAGTCTTCATCAAACAATGTAAAACATCATTTTAGAGATTGATCTAACCTGGTTAAAAAGAGGAAAGGCTATATACAGCAGTAGGTGAAATCAGTGAACGAACTTAATTTAATTTGATAATGAAGCCTGCTTTTAACGTATCCTATTTGCTTTACTCCCCTTCCTTATTTATACACTGTATGATTGACTTCAGTGTTAGGACTGGGGTTAAAATACTTTTAATAGTATTAAAATACACTTAGCAAAGTAAACTCAATCTGGAAAAGACTACAAACGTTTTGGTATGTAGCACAAAGTTGGAACTGCCTGTAATCAAATAAAGGTTTCCAAAACAGGTCTGAACATTGCTAAATAAGCGAGGAAAGTAACACCACCTCTACCGTCCAGTGGCGCTGAGTTTCCACTTGTCCATTATCAATGCCACTGCGATCTCTGATAATGACAGACACTCTGATGCACTTCCACTTCCCCTGCCTGTCCCCTTCGTGTCGCATTCCACGCTTGATATCGGCTCTGTAATTATCCTTCCTCTGACAGCTGGTAACTGCACTTTGATAGTTCTTTCCGCTGAACCGGTTAACCTACTTTGCAGGCCTAGAACCATTGACTGGGAAATCCTGTTGACCTCAAGTGGTTATTTCAGGCAAATTGTTAGTTGGGATATAAATGGTAAATTGATATTGATACTATTAGACTTGTTAAAAAATTTTATTATTTAGCATTACGGAAAAATATATTAAGTTGAAATATATTAAGTTTTGTCCATACTGTCATTGATATATTTTAATAATTAATTGCTCGTTTTATACTTTGAGTTAGTATATTGATCTATTTGTTTTCGATACGAATATACACCAACATCTCAAGTATTTTTCAGAGAACACTTCAATACCGTATAAAAACACATTGATCGTTTAAATCGATGATAATTGCCACCATTCATAGTTTTTATGTATTACATGTTTTCTTCTACATCAAGAATAACTTCAATCACCAGAGTTCACCCATGCAAAAAAATTTTACCTATACATTATATCGTAATTATTTTCTGAACTGGCCCAAATACACTGAGCTTCATCGCATGACCATAACAAACTTGATACGAAGTATCTAACTGTAGATTCAATCAATTGACTTGCAAAGAAATGTGTTCGATGATACCACTAGTAAAACAAAGAGAGGAAGGAGTATTTCTTAAGTTTTCGCGATTCCGCGCGTCTGACCCAAGAAGGGTCACATACTTCAGACACACAGTTGAATAAGACAGTGGACTAAGGCAGTTGACTAAGACAGTGGACTGAGGGCGGATCTGTCGATTCGAAGTTGTGATCCTCTGGCCTTATTAGCTCTTTGGGGCTAATCAAGGGGCGAACGTCGCGTCGCGTCTTCAGTCCCTAAGTTTCGTCCCAACGACAGCTTGACATGGCGTAACCCTTACACCCCTTGTGCGATGATCCACCATTAGCTGATAAAGTGAAAGGCCCTTCATCTCTGTTTTGGCCAAGGGAGGTATTTAACGATAATTTCTAATTTGTTTAGTGTTGAGATTGACACATTTGGAACGTTATATTGTAGCTTAAAATACCACTGAATTAGGTGTGATGGATTTAATATATGTTTTTATTCAAGTGATCAAGTGTACGATATTTTGTAAAGTAATTCAAGGAACAAATTTAATATTAATTTCAGTTTAATTTTTTTCGAGTGTCAATAGTTTTTCTTTGCACTGTTTCTACACTCATGTAAGAGCTTAATAAAACATATAATTGTTTAGTGACTATATTGGCCAAGTAAATTGTAAAGGTTGTGGATGTATAACAACCTTTAAAATTGTTTTAAAATGTAATATAAAGTATGTCCTGTTATGAATTAGATCTTATTCTTAAAAGTTTATAAATAGCGAGTATTACGTGACGTGACATGTAACACTTTCTTTCACACGTTTAAATTGTATGCTTTAGCTATGAAATTAAATTATGCATGGGAAGTATTCAGACCGTATTAGCTACGTTTCCAGCTTGAATAGTAGTTTCTCATTTTAATGCTGAAAAAATATCAATATAGGTAACTAATTTTTCCTGAAAATAATGCCGCGAATCACTGTAAAAACCAAAGTTAAAACCGAGCGTAGTACACAGTACAATGCACAGTAGCAACGTATTACCGTGCAAAGAAAAATATCAGTTCCTATTTATTCAGCTCAATAGTTTAATTTTATTATATGTTATTAACAATATATTTATTATTCATATATTTTAAATTATTTGCTTTTGTTTTTTATATGTCTTTCATTTTGTGATTTAGTGTTACTTAAAGTTAATACTTTGTTAATATTTAAAGGTAATCAAATAAAGAAGGGGCTATGACGTCTTTAAACGAGGTAAGAAAATAACAAAATATAAAATATTAAATTTTTAAAAAACAACATACTTACAGTAGCACCTGTTTATGTTTATTATTGATGTAGCCTAGTGTTTTCATAAGCTCTCGTCAAACCAATTAATTGTATTATAGAAATATTATTAAATATGATTAAATATGATTACTTTAGGGTTTAATTATGGCAAAAAGGGCGCCTTATACCAATTAACAGAATTTACATAACACGCATTTTCTATTTTAAGTTCAAAAAGCAATTCGTATTTTTGCCTGTAGATTTAATTGTTCAACCCTCTCATTCAATTTTTATTTCCCATTGGTATACAAAATTATGACCGTCCGAAGAATAAGAATGATTTCAGGATAAAACAATTGAATGAAAGCCAATTTTCCACCGCATACAATGCAGGGCTGGAGAAGTGCTAACATATTTTCCATTTATGAATATCCAGATGTCAGTTCCTGCATCGCGTGACGAAGTAAATGATTCGTGCTCAGAAAACTGGTGCCAATTCCCTTGGACATGGCCTGCCCATCAAATTCAATGTTAACTTTTCTTGACATGCATCTTTTTTTATCACAACGTCTGTTTGCTTGAGCTTTTTGGTGTTGAAAGAATAAGAAATGTTTATAAGAGTAATAAAAAGGGAAAATATGACGAAAGCTATTATTTTGAAAATACTTTAAGTCAATTGTATTACTGATTTTATGTATTCACAATTGTTTGTTTGGGATGAGAGCGAACATAATTAACACACGCTAGAAAATTTGTTTGAAAACAAATTTTATATGTGGAAATTCAAATAACCAGATTTATCTCGCCATTTGGTTGAGTCAAATCATATAAGGAGAAGAATAATGACTGAATGTGTTCCAGCTAGCGACCCCCTGTGGTCGACAACGCCAGCCCAGCCCGCGATAGACGGGCTCTAAATTTGTCAGTTTTTTGTTTGCTGGCTTAGGTGTTTGTCTCTGCAAAATTCAATAATAAAACACCATCGATCACATTTAAAAATACGGTACTGAACTAATTTGAATTATATAGTGAGCTCAATTAATTCTGAATTTTTTAGTGTATATTACGATTTAAAATATTATCAACGTTAAAATTTTTTTTTGAAAAAAAAAATATGATTAGCAATTAAATCGGAGGCAATCCGGTAAAGAATCCTAAAGTATAAAACAAATTTAAAATATGTATGAGCGCAATATGAGTGACAAACCTTGTATACCAATGTACTTGAATCACATTATGTAAGGTCACCACTGGTATTTAAATACACTAACCCTCAACGGTGACAAAATATGAGTTCTATTGTGTGCTGTACAATGTGTAGATGATAAAATTACTGTGATCAGTTGAATTGTTAGCACAGTCCTAATATTGAACCAAAATTCCATCATGCTAATAAATACTCTTAAAATGAAGTGATAACGATTCAATTAATTAGATATACTAATAAATCCAAACATTGTTTTACGCGTAATATTGTTGCATCTGAAACTACTGAACTTGGTGCATTATATCTTGAACCATGGCCCACTCTATTCCCGGAGCTGTCAGACATTGTTTATTGTGAATTATTTTGGACAAAAAGTAGAAACATATTTAGACAAACAACAACTGCATTTTATTTAAAAATTGCAGTGTAAAGGTAGAAGTTGACAGCTGTTGAAAAATGTAAACATTTGAGGCTAGTACAACTTGTCGCATCAGCTGTGGTGTCCTGAGCACTTTCACTCCACTCCGCCAGGTGCAGGTGTAATTAATTGGTTCCTAAGAGTCAAGTCACAATGTGCAAGATTGTAAATTTTCACCTCTAAGATGTATTCATACATTAACAAAAATTTTCATACCGTTTCTTCACTATCTTTATTCACAATTTATTTCACTAATCAGAACCGACAATAAGTGTATAGTTTTTCACTGGGTAAAAGTCTCGGGTTCACCCTACGTTATCATCTTGTGACCGTCGCCGACGGATCACAAACGTATTCAAATGGTCGACTCCATTACGACTTTGTCCAGGCGCTGTCAGGCCCGCATGCCGCCCGGGGTGTAATTTGATAATTTTACATCCACTTTGGGCGCCGAAGTCGCCAATTAACGACGGGTACGGTCCACTCGCTCGTTAAGCCAATTCCCGGAATGGGCTTTTCATCGGCTTTGTTTCCCAGCCCGTTATGACGTCTGTTTATGACCGGGTCCGTCCGGTAGTTCTGTGGTTGCTGGATATTGGTTGTTTGTGTTCCTCCTCGGTTGGAAAGCATCAACTTGGTTTTATCTTGATCCGCTAGAAATTAAGTAAATTTGCTTATTTGGTTTCTGGCTGAATGTTTTGAAACATAAGTTACAAGCTGTTAAGAACTAAATTAACATTTTATGTTATCTTGCTTCTGGGCTTGTGATAAATGTTTCCTTCTCGTTTTGAGGAGTGCTAGAAAACATGGACCTCTGATATAAAAAAGTAGAGGATTTTCTAGAGTAGTATATTTTATAACAGGAATAGAAAGTAAGTCGATGCATATTCAAGAACATATGATAATAGAGCAAGGTTTATCGAGAACTTCATGTAGACAAGAATATGAAAACCTCTTAGACTCGTGTTTAAAACGAAATTGTTGCTACACAGCTGATGAAACAATAGCAAGTATTATTTTTTAATATAGACAAATTCTAAATAAATTGAAAATTTTACTTTTGCATAGTTAACATCGTTTTTGCCTAGTATACAATGTATAGAAGAAATTTCGCTGGTGAAAAACACATAACGAAAACAACTGATTTCAGGGCAGTGTATCGAAAAGAATATTATTGTGACAGTAGCATTGAGTTCATTAGGTCAATGAGATAATAAGCTGTTGGATTCATAATACAATATAAAAACGCTAACTTGTTAAATTTACAGCCGCATTTCAAATTGAAGACCTTAATCATTTCTTCAAGTAGTAGTAAACACTTGTAGTAGTAAACACTCGTGAGTAAACACTTTACTCACGACGAATGCATAGTGATCTTAATAACATGCTCTTAATAACAAACTCTTATTAAGTTAAAAAACTTAGAAACTTTTAAAGGAACCTTTCCCTCTACATTTACAAATCATTATGTAAGTATAAAACATTTAAAACAAAATGTCGGCTCATAAAAACTTATGCTCAGCACCACTATAAAATCCCGAGAATCCTAGTGATTTATTGAATAAAAAGCTTTCAAAACAACTACAGCAAGCATCAACTAGGAGTAAAACATAATTTCCATGCAAAATGTTTATGCTCACATTAAGATCATGCATCTTAATCATTCACGCGCAAACTGTTGCCAGGAATGTGAAACTTTATGTGCAAAATTAAAGCGCCATAAATCTTAAATCCCTTACATCAGCATATCAACTTACCTAACTGCGCTTAATTCAGAACAAGGCAGTTAACCGTAAATCTCGCGGAACATTTATGACTACAAGGTCTTAACAACGCTCTAGACTCAGTTATTAGGACGAACCTACGGAGCAAATCGCCGTCGGAGGATGCGAGACGGTCGTAAGTGTCACCGGCCCCATCATTGACACGCAGCTACATTTCACTGTTGCGGTCGAAAAAACTGGCCCAAACCGGTGTTTTTTAATTGGTAACTTTTATTTTCTTGGTTTATGTTCATTTAACGAGTCTTAATTTTTTTTATTCTCCAACAAAACACTTCAAACAATCTTAAGATTGTTTATTAAACAGATAAGGTACAAAACAACTTTTAAACAGGGAAAATGAAGATGAAATGCTTATATTTTAATTTCATTTGCTTATGGATATTTATGGGGTATATATAGCGTAGTTTCTTTGACTAAGCACTGCGATCTCATCTCTGCCATCAATAGAAAATTATGGTCACACACTATTCCCTTAGTTTTCTTGTGGTCAAGCCCCCGGATTACTGAGAATTATAAATCGGTTTAAATACCTGTTTCTTGTAATCCAAGTGTTGCAGCACAACTTTAGTCTCGCCTTTCTAAGATGACATCATCGGGTGATCCAAGGATGTATTAGAGTTAGCCTAGGATGTGGGGCGTGGCCCATTTTACTTCTTTGTTCTACATTACGACTTTCTTCAATGGAGAGTGATTAGGCTCTAATACATCCTTGGATCACCCAATAATGCCTTAGAAAGGCGATACTATAGTTGTGTTACAACACTTGGATTAGAAGAAGCAGGTATTAATCCGATTTGTATGTTCCCTTAGACTATTATCCTCAGCTAATGTTAGTGGAGGGATATAATGACAGCCTAAACCAGATAATAAAAGGAAACAAATTAAATTTGTATGTAACTGTGGAGGTAACTCTATACAGATGTCTTGGAATCGTCCCCTACCGTTAATCTTATATCACCGTTTCATTACTGTTTGTTCCGATCATCCTGGTACCTAATTGTTTGTCCAAGTGGAGAAACGCGCAACCGATGGTTCCTTATATTCTGACCTAAATATCTAACATATAGCGATAAGAAAATACATTGATTTGAGTAATCACAAAAAAATCCGTCCACGACGACGGGTGTGTACTACGCACCAGTAAGGCACGACGCGCCGCGCGGTGCACCGAAGATGCGCGGGGGCGTGGCCCAATCTCCCGGGGGCTGCCGAGGTGTCTATGCTGCCGTAATAACAGCTATCCACTCCAGGCGAAATAATTTACCGCCGCACACGCGCCGCGCCGGCCTACTAATCTTTGGGAACCACTCGCAAACCCATTCCCGCTCATCGACGGCGTTTTTCAATCATCGAAGCTTCTCCATTCCCAGGCGTCGGGAGGGTCGGGGTTCGACCGCGGTTTTGTAGTTAAACGTGAATAATTTACGCGGCGAAGGAATTGAGTTTTGCTTTTGACCTGGTTGTCTGCGTGAATTTACCTATCATTTTTTGGGTGTTAAATATAAAGTAGCAGGCTATTTTGTGATGCGGTTCTTGAAAGTTAATTAATCTTCATAAACAGTTTTACCTTTGATATTAATAAATTCAACTAAATAAATGTCTTTTGTTGAAGCCTAAACGCCCTCTTATTTCAACCCGATGTAGGAAATAAAATACTTAGTTGGACGATATGTATGAATATCAATCTCTGAACTTACGATTTGTCAGATTACGTTTATGCATAGTTTTTTGTTTTTGAAATTAAATATTTAAAATTATTCAAAACAATATGAAACAGGTCATGATTAACCCAATATTATAGGGTTCACTTATTACTTTTGTATTTAATGAAACCTCATTAGTAATCGTATCAAAATAATTCTCCAGTGTTCTGTAAGATAACTTGTTGTCACAGCTCAAAGGCGAGATTTCTTTAGCACCACTGCAAAACTTATTAATCTACTATATATTCGTCAAATACACTGACGTATCATTCCACGGCCCAAACTCCTGTCCTAGAAATTTGAAATTTTGCATGGACGTTTTTCTTAGTGCGAAGGCATCCGCTAAGATCGGATTTTTCAACATTTCCTCACGGTTATGCCCTATAGTACTTCAACGTTTCAATATCAAATTATAGGAAGCTGTCATGGCTATCAGTAAGTGTGATAAATAAAATAAAACATCAAAACTTGAATCAGAGGAAGATTTTATTTTCTTTGAAATAAAAAATAAAAACCTCTTGGATGAAACCTAGTTGACCAGCTAGTCTATAATATAAATTAACGATAATCCATTTGATCCAGTACTTTTTTAATTCCTTACAAACCGACTTATCAATCCATACGAAAGAAAACGGGAGAATATCAGAAAAACAGAAAGATCGCAAAAACAGAAAGATCGTAAAAAACAGAAAGATCGTAAAAAGGTCGAATAGCGCATTTGAGGTAAACCGGAGCTGTTACCGGTGACAAGGAAGAAACGGGTTGATGTTGGCAATCAAGTGCGCGGCGCGGCCGTCAACCGGGGCCTGGCTCCCGGCGCAATTATATAATTGTAACTCAGACGCAGTAAATAAAAACCATCCATGGTGCGCAATTAAGCCGAGCGCACTCATCATTTAGTTATTGCATTTCCTAACGCTCATTCGAATGTTAGAAGGGCAGCGTGATTACTTAATTCCGAAGATAATGCGAGTTTACAATGCACTAAATCATCTCCACGGTCCGGCGAACCGCTGCGATTTCGAGCGCATAAATCGGTGACGTAATCGGGCAGTCGGTCGCTCGGTAAACGATTAATTCCGCCTTATAGTCTTACCGGCGATTAATAAACGCTTAAATCGAGCGGAAGACGAGGTGCCGGGAATGACAAAAAGAAGACGCGGAGGTCGGCGGCACAAACGCTGCGTCCCGGTCCGATAAATTATACACTTTTATCGGAATGGAATCCGCGCCTGGTTTGCTATGCGGATCCCTCGTGGCTCCCGCTCTATTTGCGCCTAATCCCCGGTCGCGCAACACTTAGTCGCATAGTTCCCCCCTGTCAGCGCCACGACGGTGTTGTGTTCTACGGCGCCTCTTTGTCTTATTCCTTCACTTTGGCATTCGGATCGCAGGTCGAGCTTGTATAGCTTGTATCGAGCCAGCTCCAAGGAGGGGTTTAGTAGTTCGCCGTAATAGGAAAGTCGATGGATTTTACGTTCATGTGTGAGGTTTAACGACCTTCCGACGATATACGGGGTTTGAGGACGTTCTTTTTTAAAGTTAATATTTTTAACACGAATTTAGACTGTTTTCATTGACTAATGAATGGACAATTATTTCGAAAACTTGTGTAAAAGGTCGTTAACAAACGAAAAATGCCATAAAAAGAAGTAAAAAATATTTTAAAACAGTTATTATTAGCAGTTGATCTGATCATAATTTGTGTTATATACAGTATAATGTACTCTCAAGCTAAACCTCAATTAGGATACGTCCTTATATTAGGACGGAAAAAACCTCAATACTTGATAAGATTTTATTGAAAAACATACGTTTTATCAAATCACCATCCGTCTGAATACTATTTACTGAACTCCGAAAGTATTTAGGTTTTCAGGGGGTTTCATTTATTGATATTATATAATATTCAATAAAGACGACAAATAAAACAAACTGAAAATAATCTTTTGAACAAGTTTAACCATAAAATATATATTTCACTTCATTAATCGGTATAAACCTTTAACAAAATCAATAAAGATGACAAATAAAACAAACTGAAAATAATCTTTTGAACAAGTTGAACCATAAAATATATATTTCACTTCATTAATCAGTATAAACCTTTAACAAAATCATCGGGTATGACATTTTCAATTTGAATAATTTGTAAACTGGGCACAAAGCGAGGTGAAAGATACATCAGCCGTATCCGTTAGTTATTCATTAGTTGGGTTTAATGCGGGAAACGAGTGATAATTTTTCCACAGTTGACCGTTGCCCTTATGCATGGTTTATTTGAGCTGGCAGAGCTCGGCAGTAGCCAGTATTTATAATTTCCCATCGGACAGGATTACCCGCTGACGGCAAAGCCCCGAGAGTCGCCAATCTGACGATCCTCTGCAATCGCGAATTTAGCAGTTATTTCAATTTACAACTAGTTTTTTTCAAAAAGAAGCTTTTGCTATTACACTGCATGTTTTTGTAAATGAAAAATAGTCGAGGAGTTAGTGTTTTCTAATGTATAATGAATAAACTTTTTTGTAAAATGTTTGTGCTTCTTTCATTCTATTTATTCCATTTAACTACCACTAATAAGCTTATGATATTACAATATATTTTATATTACTCAACTTCGCAGTTTCAACTAATAATATGAACAAATATTTCATTTATTATCTGTTTCAATAGAACAAATATATGTTAATGACAAATTTGAATTTTTGGCTTTGAATAGTCACATATATTTAATTAATTTATGATTTCTCCTGACAAAAAAGGCTTACAAGTTTTTTACTGTGATAGTTACCTACAACATAATAAATGGATTCAGATTTACATATTTAAATTTTTTTATGTTGTGGCCCTGGATTATAAGAAAAAATATCAGAATTGTTCCTCTTCAATATACGCTGCGTATGTATTGTAATTGTAATATTTAGTGTTAAATATATGTGGGGAAATTGTTTAAAATGTTTATAACTTTAAATTGACTTTAAAAATATTATCTATGAAAAAATTTGGTTGCAATAAATGCTCTAGTCAACCGAATCAAGTCAGAAAAGGCTCTAATTGTGACAATGACAATGGTTTGTTATCAGTATAATTTGATGAATTTTTTTGTGTAAAAATTGCTAGATTGTGAATGTCACAAAAATAATGCTCAAAATCATAGAACTCGTAGGGACGATTAATTTCCTGTTTAAAATACCCATTGGTTCAGTTTGTTTGAATTTACAGCGTATTATCTCCACAACTCCCTTTTAATCCCAAACACACTCATAAAAATTAATGCCATCACCATAATAATTGTCATTAAATTGGCGGTTTTCCTAAGCATCCGCGAGACCACCCGTGACACATGCAACTCACGACCATCAACTTACGAACGATACCGGCGGTAGTGCGCCCGGTAAACCAACAAATTACCGGCGTGCCCTCTCCCGGTGAAATTAGTGGTTCGGACCTTGACTTGTATTTATGACTTAATCTAAGGCTGGCTGTGGCGGGAGAAAAACGCTCGCGCTCGGTGCGGCCGCGGTGTGAACTAGCGCTCTTATACTGCATTATTCATCCAAACTGGTTCTGTCCTCTCTCTTGTTTTTCAATCGTGTTATTGGGAATCAACGCCGATGTTCCCGATTCAATTGAAATACTCGGTTTGCTCGTTTTTGCGCGCATTCTCGCGGCATTGCGGGCGTCGCGCGGTCGGTCCGTCGACAATTGAATTTTACTGTTGCTCTTGTCCTTGCGCCGTATTCGGAAAATAAAACACTTTTCTAGTTGTATAGAGCGAGTGGCGCCCTTTTACAGACCGTTCGCGATGTCCGACTGACACTGGTTTACTGAGCCTGGTTCTAGGTGATCAGGTTTTTCTTATCGTCTAATTCTCGTCTACGATTCCCACAATATCAACTCAGAGGAAATATTTAAAATTGTTATTTTTTCTTTAATGTTAGAGACTAAATCAACGAGGCCTGTATTTTAAATTTGTTTCACTCGTTATGTCACTCAACGTTGACAATAGCGTCAACTACTAGATGCTATGCAGTACGTACTTGAATCCTAACCTGCAATTGTCTAGACGTCTCCTAGATGAAACCTTAACCTTTCTCCTTTTCCGGACTTTCTCTCTTCAACATCAGGGCCTCCTCAGCCTCACTGCCGGTGGTATCTGGACTTGTCATCCACTTCGCATCTCACGACCGCATGTCTCTATCCGTCTGTCCATCTGCTCATTTGCAGTGCCTCTCTTATTTAGTGTCTGTTCTTGTTTGCTTAATGATACCTACTCATTAATAATGTTTGTGCTCTCTCTTTCTCTCGGCGTATCTCTCCTCTCCTCGATGCTAGGAACTCCCGTCACGGTGGTCCGACTCCCAAGTGAAGAATTCAGAGGTGGTCTAATTTACTTGTTTGCAGTGAATACTATGACACGAATATAAAGAAAAACAACTGACAAGTGTTTGAAAAAAATTGTACATAGATTTAATATGTATTGTTCAATAGGATCGTATTTGTTTGGACAAATATTGTGAGTTTTAAGTATATTTTTACCAGTTTACACAACAATAAATATCTACAAAAAGTATTTATGACAAAAAAACTCTAGGTCACATTTTATATCTTACATTGGATAGAATCCATAGCTCGCCTTTAACGGGGTTTCCAGCTTGGAGACGGAGATTAAAAGAAAGCAAAAACAGAAATTTGAAGATTTTTCGTAATTGAATAAGACTAGCCTATCGATATAACAGAAGATTCGTAAATCTCGCAAAGAAATGTATTTGTCCATTTTCAAAAATTCTTTATTATTATAGTAGCTAAATATGTACTAAAATCGGACCTAACCATTGGTACACAATTGGTGATTGTGTTAATCATCAAGTATTATAAAAACAAGTAATGGTTAAGAAGCTAAAGGTTTCTTTTGAAGCTCAATTAATTTCATTTTATGCCTCTCGATGTACGTTAATGCATGCCATAACTTCTCTTATCGTCTACCAATCGTTTACACATTTGATGTTAATATTCCTTGTAAACGGCCCAACATAAACTAAATGAAATAAAATTTATGTCTATCTTTAATATAATCACGTACTTAAATTCCTCCCATCAAAGCAGCAGTTTTTCCATACCCCTGCCGGGAGCGAAATAAACTTTTTTAATTGCAACTGCATTTCTGCCTCGGTCCCCATTACAGCCAATAAGTGACGTTATATTTATCAAGCGGTAACTGGGATCGCAGGAGGGTAAAAAGAAATACTTATTGGAGGGAATGTTGTAAGCACAACAGCAAGGTCATATATCAGGGTTTGAGACAATCCGCCGGTCTGGGCAATGCACTGTGGTAATGAACGCGTTAATAAGGCCTACAACGGACTCCGCGGCCGCAAACGATGATACATGGAGACGATCTATCTTTAATTGCGGACGACACCTGTCTCGGAATGTCCCCATTATTTTATTAACGCTGGATGGTAGCTACTGGAATCTAGTGGCTTTGTCGCTGATGTTACTTAGGTAAGAATGTTTACTTTAGGGGTAATAAATTTTTACTGTAGTTATTTTCCTGCAATAAGTAGTTCATTTTGCATGAATAGCATACTAATGAACTAGTGTAAATAATAGTTTATTTACGCTTTCTTTTAGAGTAATTCTTTCGAAACTTATTAATAAGCAGAGAGGTTAGTGTTCTAACTCAAAAATAAGATATACAGCAAATTGATTGTTGAGGAAGTGCAACACCGGAAATATTCTTTGATGTTATAAATGTAGCCTAGTTTTTAATTGCGTTAAAATAAAAGTAATATCTATGAACTTGGGTTGAGTCTGCAGTGTTTCAAAACAAAACGTAAAATAATGCATATAGCTTCAAAAAAAGCAAAACTACATATAAGTGTGTGGTTTTTTATAAACCTTTCCCCAATTCCATTAGGATTTATGTATCAGAAATAAACTTTTGTGACACAATATCTATTCAACATCTTTTTAGAAGTACATAATACTCAGTAATCTGTTTACCATTTTAGGTGAAATTATTGAGTCCTTTTTATGTGACTTATTACTAGTAAATGTTTTGAGCTTAACATTTTGTTTGATTTATGTAAAAGCATGTAAATATTGAAAGACAATGCAAACGTCAATATACGAGTCGTAATCCTTTTTATTTCATGTCAATAGCATTTTAATAACTGCTTTCTTCACCACTTTATTAGTTGGCTATTCTTTTGGATGAACACGTGTTTCTTTTGAAGTGTCCTTCCTCTGCGGAATATTTCCATTTCGGCAATAACTCACTAATTACAAATCAATGAAATGAATACTTTTAGATAGTGTGTTGGATGTTTTATTGATATTTCTATTCGCTTGTTAGTAGTTTCATTTTTTACCAGACAGTCATGTAAGCGTTTATACCGTGAAACATTAATAGCTCGATATGAGAGGTCTTGGTTACGACGGTCTCGCCTTGCGGTAAGATATTAACTTAACAAGGCTCTTCAAGTTTCGCAATGAAACCTTCCCCACAATTATACCTACTGCTTATGTCAACATAGACCAGCAAAAGCGGTGATGTTCTAATAGTTTTCATGATAACATCCTCCACAGCATAATTGAAATAGCATTTCATCCAACTACAGTACTTGTTTTGAAGGAAACATTTAAATAAGTGAGAAATGTGCAATAGGTACAGTCCTTAAATTTGTTAGTATTTTACTAAATTTTATAGTTTGTATATATTTTCCCCAATGGTTAAAACGTATTGAAGCTGAATATAAGACGACTCGTTTTATGCGTAACTATTGAAAAATACTTATAAAAATATTATATTAAATGGATCAAGTCTGGACCTTTAATTAGAATTATTTCTAATAATAACAATCGAAAAATTAGACTAATCTCATTTTAAATTTTATTTTGTACAAAGAGCATTTGTTTATTTAAATTTCCTGAAACATTCTTATTATACTCAACACTAATAAAACAAGTTTTGGAAAAACGCACTGTTACGTTTCTAAAACCAATTTCAGCTGATGACGAAGGGAATTTTAATACGTCGTAAGCTTGAGTTGATAGGCTTAATATGAACTACTTAAATCGTTCTTTTAAACTACTCATAAAATGGAAGTAATAGTCCTAATTTAGTTTTATGGTATGATCCACGACAGTTGGCTTAATTAGTTCTATTAAACGAATTGCCCCAGTTATGACTCGAATTCCTTCCTAGTGGTTGACACAGCTCTTGTGAAATAAGTAGGAATGAGGTTAAAATACATATTGCTTCATCCTTATAATAAAAAATAAAAGTTGCGCAGTGAGTTTTTTTTCAACTCAAAACTCACCAATAAAACTGCAAAAAAGAAAAAAGAAAAAGAGTTTCCTCTAATAAAATAGACGCTGTGGATATTCCGTTTATTTTTTCATGCAAAATTTTGGCAATAAATTGTGGGTTATAGCAGTGTTAAAATACAGCCTAATTAAGAGTAATTAGCCAATTAGGTCTCGTAAAGAATCACTCCTGCGTGTGGAGCGAATGCATAATTGGGTCTTTGTGTCCAGCTGCTGGGGAATTGGGCGAAATACTGATTAATCAAAAGGGATACATCCAATTAAGCCCTTGCTATGTATTTTATTTCTCGTTGGCAAGAGACGGTCTTATAATTCGGTGTTCGTTTTCATTGTTCGATTAATAATAAATAATCGCTTTCATTATCCGATGAATAATAAATAACTGACGAATAAATAACTTACGAATAACTAACTTACGAATAACTAACTTACGAATAACTTACAAACAACAGTCTCATGCTGAAAGCTTTACTGAAGTTTTTTATCTTAAGAGAAAAACGTATCATTGTGATATTTTGTTTTATTTCCTTATTGAAGTTAGTATTTTATTCCATATTAAACACCTATCCTAGTTTTTATTTGTTTTTGAAAGATAGTATGTATACTTTCATACAACTCATATTTACAGTAAATTCTGTGAGTAATAATAAAGGCAAACAGATGAAAAAAACTATATTCAATTATGTAAGTTAGCGTTTCCTGAATGCCATTACCATTCAGAATATCATAGGTTTAATATTTATTTTTAATGTAGATTTAAATTTTATTTTGAGAACTTCTACTTAATTTACATTATCTTTAAGAAACGCTTTGTTTAAGTTTGTTTCAAAATGAAAATTTGAACATGTTTATTTTCTTCTTCAATAGTACATTAAATAATATGCTTTTAATATGTAAAATTATTTTAATTACTCAACCAGGTATACAATATTTGGTTGCTCTAAAAACAATCAATGAGCGCTTTCCTCAGAGTTGGTCGTTCCATCCATAGTATGTTATTTCTTGTTCATGTTTTTTTCTTTAGAACTGATTTTAACTTAACACTTCTTTACTGTTATGATTAATGCCGGTATCCACTTTTTGTAACCCTGGGGACAGTAAGGAAGTTGATAAAAAGAAGTAACCCAAAACATATTAAACAATTTACTGGTAAAAAGGATAGTCAGTAGTGGTACTTTGTTAACTTAAGGTAAACCAGCAACAACATTGCTGCCAGAATACAAAACCTATAGGGGTAAAATATCTTGACCACAAAGATAACACATGCGTAAGATAAAAATATGACGAACAATTCCCTTATTTTTTTACATGGTCAGCCTTGTGTTGAATGTAAGAATTTTTGAACAATCTAATAAACATTTAGCACTTTCCTGTTGGTTAAACCTTCTTTGTGGGACGATTAAATATATTTTGACGATTTCACTCAAAAATCGATTTGCATTTTTATTTAATTAACTTTTAATAGCTCAATGAAGCCAGTAGTCTATATTACAGCATAAATTATCTTAATAAGTTCATGCTTTAGGTACTTAAGGTTTTTTCAAATTAACTTAAAGTTAAAGTTTTGCTGAAGTACAAGAAGAATTATTTCTCATTGCAATGTTAAGTTGAAAATCTTTAGTAAAAACTATTAAAGAGCTAATAGTAAAATTGATTTATCGACATACATTCATCAGGCATACATACATATAATTATATTTTAATACGTTCATCAGATTGCATGAGTAACAAAACAAATAATCCAACTTGAAAGTCAAACTTTAAGTTTTTTCTAACTTTACTCTATTTCCCTAAACGCCGCCGAAGCACCTCCTTGTTGCCTCATGCCAGAGTTGGAATAATTGTAACTGAATCAAAAATCTAGATAATCAAATATATCAAAATATTTTAGATACAAAAATCACTCTGATACGATTTTTAACTAGGACTTGGTAGTTTATACAATTGAATCACTTGCATTATTGAATGGATAGCTGTTTTAACGGTTGATTAAATCAGATCTACTTATCCTATTAAAATATGTTTCATTATAGTCAAGTAATATTAGTATAAATTACTCAAACGTCTTAACATATTTCTTAACAAACATACATATTTAACCTCAAGAGTTTAGTACTGGCCTACTTTCGTTTTTTTTACTAATGGATTTTACGAATTTTGCTTTAAATGTGGTAACATTCTTTTGTACATATTAAATCGAGTACACTTACTGCGGTAATCGTGAATTTAAGTCAGTTAAACGTTTAAACCACCAACAGACTGACTTAGTTTAAAAAAATCATTAAAACTATTATTTTCGATTAGTGTATTAAGCCGATGACTTTGACTATTCAATCGACTAATTGTCGGTCGACTCGCACGTCACCAGTCGGATCGTGACCGACATCCGACATCCGACATCCGACAGTCGGACATGGCGTTCACATCGGCCGTGTGATTGGGAGGAGGAACCGTTGGATCGCTCCGTGACCTTTCCTAATGGGCGGTTTTCGAATTCTACAATGAATGACTGGGCAAATGTTCCCGTCCCAGCTCTGCTTCCATTTCCTCTTCCTTTTAAACTGAGGTACGCTCAAAAATTATGATCACAATGGACATTGAATGTGTTAAAATGTATTATGTTTAATTATCAGAGAGCTTTAAAACGATGAACACGTTTTTGAGAAGAACATAGGCCTGCCTGCATCGTCAACTTCCCCAAAAATGGGCTTACCATCTAAAAGATTGCTACACTCCTTATTGTTCTAGACTCGGGTTTTTTTTATGGTTTAAGCGCAGGCAAATAATTTAGGATAAAATTGAAAATATTTTTTCATCCAGTAATTATTAGTTTACTTGCAAAAGAAGACATTCCATTAGTAGATGAAATAGTTCTGTTTATATTAGACAAAAATTATACATGGAAAGATTCAGGTCTTAGCTTTCTTTATATACTAACCGGATGAACGAACTTAAAGCGTTGTAACATGATAATGCAACCATTTCAGGAAAACACTTTTGCAGTGCTTCAGGGAGCAGTTACTTCTGTCGGGATTGATTATCATGCAAGGTTTACCGAGCGCGACTTACAAAACACTTGTTAGGTACAACTTGAGCAAACTAGTAAGATGAGAGAAACACTCAATTTCATTTCAAGATGAATGTTTTGACAAGATTCATTATGATAAGTGATTTTTAAGACATTAGTATAGAGTAAATAAAAACAAAATTCATATCCTGTCAAGAATATTAACTTCCATACCGAAAACCTTTTTTATAAAATAACTAGCTTGAATGGTAACTTTCACATCGCTTCGCTTTGTTAATTAGTTTTAGAATGAAGTCTGTAATAAATTAGGAATAGTTTTAATAAAAGCGACCTTTTTAAGACTTCAAAAGACTTCCGTAGGCCTACGGAAGTCGCGGTAACATGTCCTTCACCCGTGCCGTCAGTAAAAGTATTTCTTATCGCCCCCGTATAAGTTTATTAAGTGTCCGTGTGAGTTTTGATAGCTGTTTTTTAAATGTTGAGTATGTGTACTACCGTGTGAACTATAACAAACACGTCTTATGTGTGATACAATAGGTTTTCAGCGACCGAAGATGCATGGTCAAGATGCGAAACGCGTATCGCATTGAGAACAATTTTGACATCTCAGGCAGGTTAGTTTACCTTCAATAATATATTTAACAGATGTCAAGGCTATCAAACCAACTATTAAACCAATTTAAAACGTTTTTTGATACGAGTACAATAGAGTTGTATGCAAATATTGTGAATAATGACACCGGTATGACTTTTGGTGTTATCTTTACGACTTGTCAGGAAGGAACTTGGATTTGAAAATAAAGGGCTTCAAAGGAACGACAGACGAATTCTACGTTAGTAGGTAAAAAAAATCTGATAGAGTCATCTCAGCTTTATCTTTATCAAACTTACGTCAGCGAAAGGCTCAGAACCAGTTCCATAAGTTCACTAGTTGGAACTCAAAAAGTGTGTCTTTAGATGGAAAAGTCATTAGTCTTATTTGATTGTAGAAATGTACTTTTCCAAAAAAGAGCCCTTAATTGTCACATATTTTATACCTAGGCATATGAAAAATAAATTATGATTTACCTTGCTCTTACAATTTCTTAAATTACGGATCTCAATCCAATATAATTACGCTGATGTGAGCTAATAGTGATTCGCCTGTTTCCATGTATGCACATGTTTCTATGACTTATTTTGTTACAGTCTGTTCTTAGTAGTACCTGTAATATGGTTTTCCATTTGAAAAATTTCAATTATGACAAATTTTACTTCGGAAATAAATATGAAGTTGTTTAAAAAACACAAAATACTATTTAAACATCATTATTACTATATTACGGTATTAAACATCATCATTATACTAGTTTGGTATTAAACATATTCAATTGGTATACTATATAACAAATCCTCAAAATAAACATTTCGGTAAACAAATTGAACAAAACTCATATAAAACTATGATGTTTCAAGGAAAATTGATAGCACGAGTGATATGAAGTGTTGATAACAAAGAGAATATGATAGAAGGCAACTATCACGGGGAGTCTCTGTTGTGTCGTTTTCGCCGTCTTCCATTATACACAGAGTACATTACGATCCCTGGGTAACAAGCGAACATAGAGTAAAAACATTTACACCTCAGGAAACTCCTTTGTATTATAATAATTTTGCTTCACTTTGCGTTCAGTAAAGAACACAGACGGGTCACTGAAAGGAATACAATAAATCAATCTTCAGTTTTAAAAGAGTGTGTTCGTAATTTTTATTACATACATTAAACATTATGTTTATGTTGATTTTGGGTTGCAGTATTGCTTTTTAATAGTTCAATTTAATACAAATTTGAGTGGTTTTTCACCTCATATATTGGATTAAACGAACTGCGGTTTAGTTGTTTTATAAACGTTTTGAATTATGAATATTCAACATTATGAATGTAATAAACTTTCCAAAATTATGTAATAAATGTATTCCAAAACTATTTTAGCAATTTCTACTACTTATAGAACAAATGTTAAAATTATAAGAATTGGGAATATAACTGGGATCCAAGTGATCAAAGTGACGCGGAAGTGAGTGACAAGCGTTGCATGTGACAGTTGCATTTTGTCAAATCTCCAGTTTTGATATGTCACAGGGTTTTTCTTATAAATATTAAACTCCAACGAAAATAAAAATCCCCCTTTGTCAAATTGCCACTGGCAATTGCCATTTAAATGGCATTGTTTTATTTTATTTATGTGTACCAAAACACTTTAAATTAGAATTTTTTGATAGACTGAAACTATTAGTTTGTATAGCGTCTTTCTATGAAGCCAAATTATAACCTATAAACGTAATTATAGGGAGAACGTATTATAAAAGGAGAAAAGTAGGGAGAGGACTGAGATGATATTTCATTATTACTAATGAAACTTGTCTAAATAACTCTATTAAGCAAATTCAAAAATTTATTATTTGACGTGGAAATTAAAAATACGTCTTATTGTAAAATATAAAAGGTGATTTGACGGCACAAAATTTATAAATGAAAACATGAACAGATTTACGTAATGTTAATAAAAATGAAAAAGGTAAACAAATGAAAAATGGTTTTCCTAGTTAGTGTGACCCCTTGGCATAATTGGATGGTGTTTAAAACCCCCACCAGAAGTCAAATTAAGTGTCGCGTAAGACAAAAATGTGCAACTCACTCTGCCACCGCAACAGTATAAACACAAATTTTTAATGAGACCATTCTAAAACAAAAACTAACGAATAAATTACTTCATTCCATTTATAAAATAAAACGTTTGTGACGATGTAAAAATACATGGAAATAATCGCTGACCATTCGTAGTTGAGGACCAATGAAGACGAATCTAAAGAGGACCGAAACAAAAAAATATCTTGCGAAATGCTTAGAAACGTTTAATTTTTTTCTTACAGTTACAAGATAAAGGTTACAATATGTAATATGTTAAAAAAACGTATATAATAATATTTTAAACCAAAATATACATCACAAATAACATGGAAGGTAAAACGAGTTTACGAATTAACGCAATAACCATCAGTTTACATTAAAACCTCGCGCCACGTGAGCCTCGGCCACGTAACTTCAAGCCCAGCCTCATTAGAGAAGAGTGTTTCCAGCATTTATTGCAGCCCAGGATTCCTTTTAATGATTCCGAAGTAAAATCCTCAAGTCCGACCTCAGCGGCTTATCAAAGGCTCCATTTTTTTGTTTTACTTGCAGGAAGCTTTTGAATGTTTACGAATTTACTTTCACTTGCAAGGCTTCAAATGAGAGGCGGCCCGGATGAATTTTAAAGATATCTCTCAACAAAACGTAAATGCAGGAATCTTGGGTATGAACTTGAGGTTCTGTGGTTAGGAGTTTTAATAATCTCTAGATGATATAGTTGTTTTAATTATAGCTTTATAAAAGCTGAATTAATTATCAATAATATTTAATTATAATAAAAAATATTTTAATAAAATGTACTTTTTAAATTCCATTTAACATATCAGAACTGTTCTACGGTATCAAAACTAATCTTACGTTTTTTATTTTTAAAGTTTAGTCCTTAAGAGAAGAGCGATTCTAAAATTATTTTAAACAAAAAGCTTAACTAATTTATAGGCCATAACTGTTTTATTTTTTCATGCAACCGTTTCTCTTGCTTTGATTGCATTGGAGAAATATGGGATTAACATATAAACAAGATAATTGATGATGTTTGCCAAACTACGTTTTGAACTAAATAGTTAAATAAAACCATCAGGGCAACGAGTTATTTTTTAAAACCATTAGCTGCTCTCACAAGTAAAAAAGGGCTCTAACAGAATATTACCTTGCAATCGAATCGGCGTTATAACTCCCAAGGGTATCGTTAGGTATCGTTGGAGTGCTTTGGTTGGGTAACAATGGGAGTTATTCTAGACAAAATAAAATTTAATGTATAAGTATTTGAAAGCAAAGCTATTCATATATTTACTATCTGTAATAATGTACACATTTGAAATGTATATACTAAGGTGCACAATCTGGAACACTGAATTACATGCTTAGTTTATAGCTTCTTAGCTTGAGTTTCCAAAAATGTATTAGTGATTTTTTGTCGTTTTGAATGT
The DNA here is from genome assembly GCA_035578135.1 of Flexamia atlantica. NCBI lineage: Eukaryota > Metazoa > Arthropoda > Insecta > Hemiptera > Cicadellidae > Flexamia > Flexamia atlantica. The sequence continues at coordinate 29,621,189 of JAQJVK010000012.1, forward strand.
AAATTAAATAACCACTAAACCTCGTTCGTTGATTAGACTTGAGCTAAGTATCAAAAGTTGTTATTATGTGACGGTAGTTTCTTAGCAAATATATTCAAATTATAGCCCAAAACGTTTATTCGACTTTTACCTGCTTTATATATGCCAAAAAATGGGAAACACCCCCATAGTATAACCACTGAAGAAGGAAAAAATAGATAGTTCAAGTATTGTTAGATTTTTAAGCTAAAACATATGATCATTTGTTAAAAAACTTAGCACATTCTGGTAGAGAATTTTGTTATTAAGGAAAGTAAAAATACATTTTTTACTCTTTCTTTTTCATTCCTAGTTTTGATGTTTTAAATATAAAATCCCTTTTTTAACCATGCACAACATTCTAACCCGGTAGAAGCACAAATTATCCATTTCAGGGATAAAAACCTTCAGCGTGAAATCTCTCTCCTGGCGCAATCACTAGTGACGAGAGTCGCGGAGAACTAATTTCGCAAATGTTCAGTTTATGGTTTCAAAACATCTGTATAACTTCTGTAACATTTGTAAGAAGCAGTCTCCTTTTAGTTATAAAGTAATTGGTATAACTATTATAGGAAACGTGTTTGTGTACCGAATTCATCCGAAAACGACTTGATTTTCCTTTAAATTGCATTGAAACTGATATTTTACAGAATATTTATCGTTAAATATTATTTCTTGAACTGGGAAAATATTTAGTAGTACTTTGCACACAGAAGGCCTGGCTATGCGCTATTGTTGCTAACTGACAGTAAGTGGAGCATTATATTTTCAAGCCACTTGATAATAGCAACATGGAAAGATAAATTACGATTACGATAGTGAGAGCTTACATGTAATGGTGCCAACAAAGAGAATAATTTATAGAAGTAAAAAGGTTTCATGCAGGATTTCTCTACTGACATACGGTAGACTAAAACTACTGATATAAAATAACTGTTGAAATAAGGTAAAAGTAATTTTATTGTGACACTATTTATAAATACTTAATTTTTAAATTAAAATAGCAATACAGTACATAATTATCAGATATGAAATAAATTAATTTTACGAATCTTGTAAGTTTTACTTTGCTGAGACTTAAACTAAAAATAAGTCCGTCTTTATATTCTATGACGTCTTTAATTATTTCACTCAAGCCTTTAAATTGCCTTTTTACATGTCATTAATTTAAAATTAGTCCTTTCACAACAGGTTGCTAGGAGTTCTTGAAGCACAGGCAAAGATACATAATTTTAAGCATCTAAATCTGACTTCAATATTGATTGTAAGGGTTATGTGATATATCTGAAAATCATTTTTACTATAAATTAAGATAACGTACACAAATAAGCTTATATTTGGCTTTTGTCATTTGGGCAGTTTTCTCTATATGCCTTAAGGGCTCATCACAAGAGCCTGTGACACCAGCTGACTCAGGGAGCACCCACCACACAAATTAAATATACCATTTTCAATTATTACAGGGTACATTATTTTGATGATATTTTACACCAACAAGTTCGTTCGAAATGATGATATATTAGGTTATTTTTACGACGGCAGTTGTCTATCCAAAAAGAGCCTTTTGACACCAGCCGACTTGAGACTCAAACCAACCACACAAAATGAAATAGCCCAATCCAAACAACTGCATGCTACACTGTACGACATGGACAGTGAAATCACAATCTTCTACAAAAAACCCTCAAACCAGCCTTCGATCACATAGTTAAAAAAACAAGATTACAAAGGTCTTATATTATTGAAATCACTAGTGAGACAATAGGCCTACGTAACCATCAGCATCTCTATTATGGCTTTCCCACGGTTGCATAAAATATCAGTAGTAAAAATCTAACAATATTTTTAGCTTCACTAGCCCAAACGGTCTGAGACTGACAGCCTCGTCAACGTCACTGCTCTTTTATTCACGTCATCCTCAACCAAGAACAGGAACATTTAATAATGGCTAGATTGTTCAATTTAATATTTAATTTTTTTAAATCTCTACATATTCCAAAAAATATGTATAATAATGTGTCATACTCATGTTATTATTTGGGTAATAGGTAAATGCTACACTTGTGTCAAGTGCTCAGCAGAACGGTGAACGGGTCAATTAGTTCCAACTCTCATATGAGCCACCAGGAAGGGTAGGGAAATTTGTAGGTTTGCAATCGCGTCTACAACTCTTCATGTGCTCAAGGATGTGCTCAGTTTTTTAAACGGAAAACTTCCTTGAGTGAAAAATGTTTCACACTCCTAGAGAGCGAACTTAATGCAACAGAGGGTCTAGCAAGGGTAAATATCATAAGTTAAGTTTATAATGTTTATCTTTCATGAAGAAGGCGCGATTGTACAGTATTCTACTCATGATATTCATGTTAGCTGATATCAATGCATAATGATAAAGAGGATATCATAGAGGCAAACTAACGAGGCGAGGGTCTCTAAGGAGTCGTTTCCCCTCCCACTTCCTCTCCCTGCCGGCCTCACAGATCACGAGGCTAAAGGTGGCGAGAGTGCAGGAAAAAGTAGTTACCATCATTAGTAGTACCATCAAAGTAGTTACCCTACTTGCGTTCATTATTGTTTAATCATTATTAAGTATTATAATTCAAGGGAATTTTACACCTCGTAATAAATAATTAAGGAGTTAAGTTTAAAAAAGCAACTATAAAAATTATACAATGACTTCATCTAATTTCTAATGCTGTCTTGGACTCTTTTCCTTAGGTAGGCCCAAAATTAAGATGACTTTTTCCCAAAAGTGATTTGTCTGAACATTATGCGGAAACAAATGAAAGTAATTGAATCAGTCAAAATTTTATTTGAAAATAAAGCTCATTTATTACTGAGTCTTTAACAAACTGTCAAAGGGAGTCAGAATATAATTAGAATTATTTAATATCTAATCTCCCTTTACGATCCAATTTTCGCTTAGTATACCTTTTAGGTTTCAGCTTCGTGTTGATATCATAATCCCTTGATCTACCTGAAGTTACTACAACTTCATTAGATATTCTCTGTTTGAGATATCCTCATTACTAATTGTATTGTAGTTGTATTAGCAAGTCGATTTGAGATGTTGTCGTTACCGATTAAATTTTATTCGTAATAATGAAATCTCGAAACTGAGAAGATATATTGAAGTTTTGGTACCGCCAACTACTTTAGTAAGTAGTTGGCACAAGGTAAAGATTGCAATGCTGAGACATCGGTATCCCTAATAAACAAATTTGATAAAAATGTTAGGCAACAAATAATGATATTTTATGATTCACAGGATTTTATTGATGACGAAATGAAAATTAAATTGTGGACATACGGAGATCACAAACTGGAATGTAGTAAAAAAGCCATATACTTTTAACATCACGTTTTATGATCATAAGAGTAAATATATGCATTATATTGCTATTGCTACAAAATAGAAGCATATTATAACTGACATGCATTCTTATTAGAGTAAAACAAAATTTTAAAATTTCTGGAGAACCAAGGACTCTATGTAATACAGAGCACCTAGTTACACCGAGTTGAGGACTGCTGCTCGAACGAAGCAGATACATTGTCAGTCGCTCGTCGGCAGCGCGGGCCTGTAAGTGACGGCTTCGTCTCCGTCACTGCTCTTTTGTACTCCTCATATTCATCCAAGATTCAGAATGTTTCAAGTTTCAAACATCGTACAACGTCACAGTTGTACGTTGGATCAATGAATCCTGTAAAAACTGTGTTAAATTTCTAACTACGAAATTTGTTTAAAAAAGTAGTATAAAAGTGATTATTTTATAGTTTGTAATAATTATTCCACTAATTACTCAACTTCTTGTTATCGCTTCCCGATAAGAAATAGTGTTTCAGCTAGCTCAACTAATGAAGCTATAAAATTAGCATGCTACAATGGCAAATACTGTCTCGTACATTTCATCAAATGCAATCTTAATTTTATAATTGCTGGTTTTTGAATATTTTAAATAATATTTACATTCATTAATAATCATCATTAATTAGCTGGTACAAGTTGATGTGTTCGCGAACTGTGTACATAGCGTTTGTTCTCGTGGGTAATTTAAATTCAAATAAGGGTAATTAAACAGTAAATCGAACGAAGGAAAGCACCTCCTGTGTAAAAGTAGTAATGTGTTTGCAATAAAATATCTTAAAAATATTTTAGAAGAATTCGTAGTTTACACCCTTGACTTATTAGAGAGTACTCGTTTTCAGCTGCAGAATTATAATCTTTTGATTGCCTTTAAAGCAAGAAATAAACAGCCTGACCTCTGGGGGGTGGTCAAAGGGTTCCTCTTTCTATTTATTCACCGAAACCTTTTCAATGCCTGAGAACTTCTGTTACTTGCAGTCTAGAAATGAAAGTCGGGTTGAATCTTTTCAATGGTCCTTCTTAACCAAAACCTCACCAAAGAAGAAGACTTTCATCAAGATTCTCTGTGGCTCCTTTAAATAGAAACTCAGGTATATTTTCTTTTTTAGGTAAGTAATTATGAAATAGTCAAAAGATGCAAAGAATTTTGAAACACAATTAAACTGGTTAAAATATCAAAGAAATTCGTAGTTGAATTTAATTTCTTATTCATAACTAGGTGGCTTGATCAAAATACAAATATAATGAATTTATATATTGAAAACATTAGGCGATTTAAAAAATTAAACTGTGGCCAAACTACTAGGTCAATGTAAACAACCATTATGTGTTGTTTGACAAGCTCAAAAAGTGTATATATGCCTTTGAGGGTCTTAAGTCTGAAAATGGACTAAGAACCCCTTGAAAAGTCCTAAAAGTTCAATTTTAACCCATTGGACCTTAAATCAAAAGACAGCTGCATATATAAAACAAGCAGACAACCCAACTAATTCTTTTGAAACAAAATACAAATATATTTTACTCGTTACTATTCATTTTTTGTTTTCACTATCTGATATTTAATCACCTGTTTCTTTATATGTTTATCATCTGCGAAACCTAGTCTTTACATTGTTTTCCTCGGGAAAATAACTTTGTAGGGCACGTGTTGAAATTCTTCATGAACTCTAACTCTGATTTTACAGCTGATGTAAATATAAAATATTACACTCACGTTTGATGATATTAGCAACCGATTGAAAATAATTGTTAAATAACGTTAAAGTAAGAAGAGATTTACGTTCGATATTATTTTACATAGTAACCCTGACGTCTGGCGCTTGCAACTTTTACCATAAACATCTTAGTATCATCAGTAGTAACATCATTGTATATTTAAAACCTTTTTTTGTAGAAAATAAACAAATACAGCTAATTTCAATGTAATGTTGAGAAAAGTATCGCTCACGAGGAAAAAATACGAGTGGAAGTGTATTGCATTGTCTCGAATATGCAATGTTCCTCTTTCCTCTCTTTTTATGAAATATACTTTACATGCAATAGGATGTCGTGCATCATTCTGGTATCAATACAGACGACACTTTTTTTAATATATGCGAAAGAATTGTTTTTATCTGGAAGGGTTTAAATTGAGGAACAGTAAAATTAGGTGGAGTTAAACTGTTTATTAGATGTTCATAATGTTAATTTAATTATCAGCCAAATATTATTTTTATATAATATCATTTTAATTTTAATGATTTTTTAAATTATAAAAATACTATACACACGTTGGTTGTTCTTAGCAAGCGATTAAAAATTATTGTTAAACTAAGAAGACCTTTCCGTTCGTTATTATTTTATATGGTAACCCCAACGTCTCGCGCTTACAACTTTTACAATAAATATCATATTATCATCAGTAGTAACAACCTAATATTCTTTTTTCTACACTTATATATTAATTGCAATTTTAGAAATTAGTATAGTCATTGTACATATATTTAACTATAAAGGGTCTGCTATCTTCACAAATTTGGTTAAAATGTCTATATGATTTTTAAAGTGTGCAGTAATCAAAGTGTCACTCAGTATAATTAGGCGGAGGTAGTTGAAATTAAATTAAAAATAATATAAAGCCCACCTAAATGTATTATGAAACAAAATGTTCAAATTTCGTTTCGTAGTTATATATTAATTTGAATTGTCACAACCTACACATTATCTCTAGCCTTCTGCTAATAGTTTCTTACATGTAGTTCAATCGTTAAAATTCCCAGTAAAAGCACTTATTGCCATCCTTTTGTCAAGACGTCCGATAAAAATGGCCATTAAATTTTATTTACTCCCATTATAAAATCCGTTACACCTCCTAATAACGGGCGGAATTTATAGTGATGTCCCCTAAATCCTTCGGGAGTGGAGGGAAATTACATCACGTAGGTGTCAGAAGATGTCATTCGTACAGAAACATAAGGAGCTATAAATGTGTTGATATATTTTACGGTCTATTTTACAGCATCGCCGAGAATAACAGCATCGGCCGCCATTATCTTTACAACGGCTACTCGGGTCACTCTTTGGTCCCCGACCATAACTCACCGGGGGCCGCCGCATCCTCGTCCATCATCCGTGTTTTACCGTCCGGGAGGAGTCCCAAAACCAACGCCGGGACATAAGCGTGCCGGGTGCCCGGTTTATAGGCACTAAACCATATTCGCCCCGTCACTCCGGGCCACCCCTGATAGGCAGACGGATACGCGATAAATCTGGACCAGCGGGGTTCCTGTTTACCTGGCCCGAACCATTGTGGCCGCGAGATAGCATCTCGATCGCACCGGATAGCGATTGACCCTCCTTAACATAAATTGTGAGCGTTATAATGGCCGGGACGATGTCATTTGAGCATTAGGTGTTCGAGGCCGTCTGCCAATCAATGCCGAGATAATCTCCTCTCCGACGATCATTATCGCCACGTCTCTTGTCAGCCGACGCCAGGTGGAGAGGATGCCGTCGGTGCGAGCACTGAGTTTTTATTCGGTTGAGGCTTGTTCATGCCTTTTCAATGGCGGTAGGGTAGGCCTATTTCCATTCCAGAAAAGTACTGTAAATCTAAAAAAAAATGATTTGAAGCGAGTTTTAGAATGTAGATTCAAACAATTTCTCCTTCACCAATATTTATTTGGATTCAGCCATTCAAGTACAGGTTACGCAATGTGAAATATCCATCAAAATGGTTATGATATCACTGCACAATCTTTGTAGGATGCCACATTACCTTTACCAAAATACATTCACATTACTTTGATCAGCTCTGCTATAAAAAGTATTGTTTGCTTTGAGAAAAAAAAATCCGTACTAAAGATTAATATACATAAACAATATATTATTTTGATAATTTGCGGACATTTGCCATCAATGATCATTTCAAAACAACAAGTATTTGTTGTTGTCTTTTACTAATCAGTGATGGCATATGTCCACAAAAATTAAAATCAAAATTTAAATTACCATAACCAACAATGAATTTCAAACAAAGAACATTATATTAATGTAAAAGTGGGTATATACTTTATATAAACCCACTTATATAAAGTGAGTATAATACGTGTTCGTTATGGATGACAAATTTACAATATTTAAAGCTTAAGAAAGATTAATTAATTTGAAAAACTATTTTGAATGAAGTGAAGAAGAACATGGTTTTATTAAGCAAACAATGTAATAAAACCTTGATTTGCGTCATAATGAAAAGCTGGCATTATTAACTACTAGCAGATATATGATCCGACCGAATAAACGGAGCCTCAAACTTAATTTGTAGGTAATAGGTTTACGGATAAATCAACACACTGTAAATCGCATAAAATCTAATTACCGCATATTTATATTTGTCGATGCTTAAATATCTTTACTGGCTAAGTAGATTAAAACTGGAATATTGAGGATTAAGCTCATTAACTTAATGCAAGAAATAAATATTTAATAATACATAAAAACCCTTGCAATGAAGCCAGTCACAATGCTGTGAATGAACGCTAATGATTCTATCCGTTCACCTTATTAGCTCTTTTCAGAAGTTGGAGGGCTCTTTCAAAGGCAGATCTCCTTCTCGATTTTACCTCTTGACTGTATTCTTACCCTTAATTCAGCGTTCTAATAATTCGCAGATGATTTGCTGGCTGCAATAATACGAACTGCGGTTGTAATGGTTATTTGGGTTCTTATTTTTTTTGTGAAACAAGTTTTCCCTTATAAGTAAACCGTATAGTATCCCGATACAATGAGCTCTTGCCAAGAACAACCTCTGTACCATGATTTCCTTTATTAAGTTTTTTATAACGTTTTATACATCGCGTGAGTAATGATTTTTCCTAGATATAAGAAGTACAGATCAATACTCCTGTTTGGAATTCATTGATTGAGGAGGGTGAACAAAAATAAAATGCCGAAATGAGTTGCCGACTATGACAACTACTTGCATGTGAAGTAATCGCTATTCTAAAGCTTAGATGATACTGCTGATACCTTTAGTATAAAATGTAAAAATCGTATACTAGTTTCAATACTGTTGTTGTTAACCGTCGACGTTGACACTGTTACAATCGAACGTGGACCTAGGATTCGGCGGTTTGCTATCTTCAGCACTAAGTAGAGCACTAAGGTAGTACTAAAGGTAGCAAATCGCCGAAACCCAGGTCCAAGTTCTGGTGAGAGAGTGAAGCCGTATGATAGACATGCAGTGTTGAAGTTTGTATGATAGGCGCATGGATCACTCCACAACATTCTTCAGATTGTATTAGACTATAATGTACTTATTTTTAGGTGTAAAAGCAATTAAATATTTCTCAGCTACGCATTTTTCCTAATATTGGGAAGAGTTTGCTTTAAAAATTCACTAAAATTGGTTGACATATGGAAACGAAACATAACTTGGAAGAAAGAATGATTAGAAAATCAATTTATTTATTTTTTAAACATGGTTTAATTATTGAAACATTACTTGGAAGAAAGAATGTTTAGAAAAGCAATTTGTTTATTTTTTAAACAAGGTTTAATTGTTGTTAGGTACTACAATTCAGAACATGATTAAAAAGAAGTGTTATGATTCAGAAATACATTATGGTAAACATTTTCATTACGGTAAGTCTAATTTTGGCACAACGAGAAGGGTAATTACAAGGAAAGCTAAAAGCAATTCTCAGAATCCATCCTAGCGTAATTAAATTTGATTCACTTGTTATCGTTCAGAATTTTGGTATTCAATATAGTTCAGGTGTCCACCATCACACAATCAACTCTCTGTCTTCCGAACGTAACAGTTTGTGCGAAAAAACAACCAATAGAATTTGCCCGTGACTCTTCAACTTTCTCTAATTTTAATAAGAAAATATTTGAGAGCTTCAATCCTTTGAATGAAGGCTAATGATTCCATCAGTCCACTTTATTAAAGCGTCTTTCAGAGAGATAGAGCTTTTACTGAGAAATACCTTTGCCTTGCCGACATTCAAAAATATTTTGTAGCATTGTACACTTTAATTTTCTATCAAAACAAGCTTTATAATGTATTTTACAGGGATTGTAGATTAATATTATTGACGCACTGTTTTAACGAGTTCCTTAAAATTATACATTCTTCGACAATATTAATGTTTTATAAGTGAGTTTATGTAGGCATATTTATAGCTTATTCTTCAAAATATGGATTTTCACACAATATCCATCCATAAAACTCAAAAGAGACAAAAAAACTGAGTTGAAATAAATTTAAAACTAATAAAAACAATTGAATTGAACTTATACAATTCAAGACAGTTATTAAGGAACAAAAATAAGTCATGTTGTCGGCCTTATTAGCTATACAGCATGATAAAACATACACAAAAACAGGAAAGCAAAAGTAGGCTATAGGCCTTTAGTTTATTGTAAAAACAGTTAAAGGTTGCACAATTGAATTTTTAGGTTTATAAGTTGAGAAAATCCATTATCTCTTGTAATGAAAATCACTTAAAGAAACATATATGTAAACAGCTAATTTAAGTTTCTACCCTATTTTTCCTTTAAATTTTACAAAGCAGTTGAAAATTCGTAATCAACCTGGCTATTCAGTTCTACACCACAAGCATCTCACCCGGCCTCCAATTTGTTGTCACCAATACCTGTTTACCTCAATTCCGCGCTGTTGTGGCCTTAAACGCCCTATTGAAGGGGGCGAAGCGCTGGGACCGAGCCTCGTCCTTTGTCCCATCTCCCAGGTCAATACGGCCCAATCTAAGGGCAGTTTGGGGGAGGGACCATTGTACCTGGCCGCAGCGCCCCATCCCGCGATCGTGGTCGCCGTAACTAATACCGGGACCTCGGTCGGAAACGATTGGCAGATGTCCCCAAACTCACGTCATTTTGTCTTTTGTTAGAAATAGTTTCTTTTCAGGTTCGCTCGCATGTCTGATCTTCATTGTCAGAAGTCCTTTTGTCCGAGAAACAAAGCCGACAGTTAGACATTGTGGTGACATTATATCGAATTTCCGCAAATTAGGATGATTGGCGTGGTTTCCTCTTTGTTTGATATGCTGTGGGTTTTTCTCATGGAGATATTGTGTTTCTGACGTTGTAGTAGTGGGATAAAATTCTCATTGTTTCCCTAAAATATTATACTGTTTTAATTTTTAGTCACTGCGTAGAGCTTTTTCTTAATAAAACAAAGTTGTGTTAATATTCTGACGTATTCAAATCCAAGTGATACTATTATATATAATTATCATATTAAGTGCATGGCTTACATACCTTAAAAACATTTCAAGTGAAATAATGTTTAGTAATAGCTAAAGTAGTAAGTACTGTGAGTTTATTATACAAGTTATTCTAGTAAAGTTCTAGTAAAAATTTAATAACAATGTATTTATTTATAATTTGTTTTTCAATAAATTGCCGAACCCGTTTCATGTACTATACTTATATTAACAAAATTCAAAATCATATTATGAATTTATCAAAACGTATTCACATGAAATATAATATAAGAAAGAAGTTTTAAAGCTATAAGTAAATGACAAATAAGTAATAAATAAAATCTTTAGTTTTCCTTTACTGACATTAAAATCCTAGGTAATTTTTTTTATGACAAATTGGTATTCGTCCCGAATTGTACATGTGACAAATAGAAGGAAAAAAGTAGGTCGAGCTTACAATTATTATACTGTAGTTAAGTTTTAATTATTTACAAAACTTAGCTTAAAACAATATCATGTTATATTCAACATGTTGTCGCATTAGGGGTTATCACAACGCACAAACAAGCTTTAGATCGAAACTGGCTCCCAACACCCTACAACCATTTAACCACATAACTGTCCCGGGCGGATGGGAAAACGACCTTTATAGCAGCACCATGTGGTAGGTGGAGGTGTTTGTGCAACAATCGGCCAGCATTACAATTAGTCGCAACAAGAATGGTAGCGGCGCGCTTAACCAGGGTCCACTGCCGTATAAGGCGAGCGACTGCCGCCCGGCACATCGCACTTGTAATATCCCATACTACCACAATTTAGAATTTAAATTGGCTCATTATGAATTAAACACGGTATGATGGGCGGGTGGGATGTCCCGAAGCCCGGACGCCGTCCTCCCCTCGGGCGACGCCCCGCTGGACTCCACAACATGCGATCGCAACCGCTACTTTGATTCCTACATGAATTGGGGGCTTTTGTGGGCTACACTGTGTAATTTTATTGGTAGCTGCGGGGTTTTCTAATTAAGTTACAGCCTCGGACTGTAATTGGTGGGGGAGAATTGTAAGCGGTGGAGGCAAAAGTGTTTTGTCAGGTCGAAATGTTCGAGAGGAATGAAAGAACGATATTATTGAGGGTTACACAGCGTTACGCTGTTTCATCGGTTGAATTATGTATAAATACTTTAATCCTCTTACTCAGATATTCCTATACCCTTTTCATTCAGTAATTCTTTCCAACAAACAAACTAATTGACTAAGATGTCAATTTTAATATTGGTGTTTAGTATTAATATTAATTTTAGCTCAATTATTTCACGTTCCTTCAATAACGAAATTTGAACAGCAAAATCTATAAAAAACATTCACAACGTTTTCTTGTACAGATCTATTCAATGTATAATAGACTTGTAACTTAAATTTAAGAATGTTGTTTTGAATGTACAGTTGTATATCGCCATGTATATATTCGCAAACGCACCAGAGGAAAGTGATGGGTGTTGGATGTGGACAAAGCCAGGTGGCGACCGTGCATGACTGACTGCAGCACAGGACGTACACTGCGGTTATGTGTGGCCGGCACATAGCCCGCCAGTTGTGTGCATGCATCAGGCGGCTGTAATGTGCATACCTGATACCACCTGTGCCTATTTCTGACAATGTCTGTCCCTTATCAAACCTTGGCTTGAGATGAGTAAGGGAGATACCTTTTTGATTACCGTACCTATCCTAACCAACCAGTTAAATAAACTAGGAGGTAAAAATTGGTTCAACACTAAAGGATTTTCGTAAATACACAACAATCACATATATTATATCACGTAAAATAATGAAATATTTGTCAATAGTTTCGTAAAATATGACAAAATAAATATGAACAATACTTTTGCTTAGGTATATTTTTGTTAAGAAATAAATAATAGTTACGTGGGACTTCATTAGGAATCCAAACCGACTAAGTCTATGTTCCTCCCATCTCCGAACGCCGAACCAGCACCCCTCCCACAACCGTTAAAAGACCCACTCTATCACCCGATAAATCTCCGCGGTTCGCCGCATTGTGGCAAATTCTTTGTCAAAACATCCGTTGAGAGCCATTTCTCCCGGAGACCACGGGACCACAGCCGTCGCAGCTGCCCGTTATCACCGCATCTTATCACTCCCGATTCTCCCCTGCACCTTACCGGTCAGGCCCAGCTGCCGTTCCCTATCTCCCATCGCTCGGACCCGTCCCCGTCTCCGTCTCCGTCTCCGGGAGATGCTATCTCCCCGTGGCCTTGTCGATCCTCCGATATGACCCAACTACTGTGTTGGATTTTTCTGTAATTTTCCTCACCGATCGAACAAGCCCGGTCCCGCGGCGCATCTGATAGAGGGTCGATTGATTATGATTGCGCCGCGCGAACACCCCGATCTCCCGAGATATTAGAAGTACATGTACGCCATTACGGCCTCCGTAAGGTATGAGGCTGGTGTCACAAGTTAGTGGCGGGTGTTTCATCGCTCTATTGTGTTTAGCCGCGGGTAGCTATATCATAATCGCTGGGTGTAACGTTAGCTTTAGTGTCCGGCTCGCAGGGGGAACAGTTGGGGGGGGCTAGTTTAAATTTACAGTTATTTGCAGGTTGCTTTGCTAAATACAGATTCGAGTAACGACTAATACTCACCCATTTCACTGCGATATTTTATTATATTAATCCTTCATGAATAAAATTCTTTGGTCATAGCCAAAATTCTAAAATTACGCAATAGTTGCTGAGAGATATATTCTTAATCAAAGAAATATAACCAATTAATTTTTAAAATTTAAAATTACTCTATTTAGAAATACTATATTACACGCCATACTAATTAAAAATGAACCATTAATATTTTCTTTAATTAACGTCAGCAACTTACATACACACATTTTTTCTCCGTCATAAACAATAAACGCCAGCGTTAAATGCCGCTCGTCAAAGCAGTCAAAGTCGCCACCTCACAAGTTCCCGTTTGTTGTTTACCGGTCCGTGAACGTAAATCGCTGCGAGTCACTCTTTGAGCGAAGGTTTCCATTTTTCTTGGACGCAGCCAAACGTGAATGTTTCGCGCACTTTGTACTTTGGAGACAGGTTAAGTGAAAAAGCCAAGTTGAAGTTGTCGCTGTCAGCGACTGTCACGACTTGTCTTTGACTCTCATCTCCCTCCCCACCCCCGGCTGCCAAAACAACCCCCGGCCATTCGCAACTATATGACAGACGGACATTCTTTCCATCCCCCTAGGCTTTATAAGCAATATTACGTTTGTTGTCTTCTTCTTTTCCTTTGGAGCCCCTTTAAAGCTTCCCTTGCGGCAAAGGCTTTTGCACCTTGTAATAACGTGCGGTGGGAAATTGTGTTAAAACTCGACACTGATTGAATTGTTTCAAAAAGCTAAAACAATAACCCTGAAACCTGTTTTTAACTCCAAAATGTTCATACCTATTCTATTTCTTGTAAAGTATAGTCTACGTTGCTATTTCAAACCTAACCGATTTACTTCTTTTAGTACATATAATTTTTTACCAACCATTTTGCTTACTTTCTCTATAACAGACCATTCTTGCGCGCGATCTAGATAGAGTATGATAGTTGTATCAGAGCTAAGACGTTTTTTAGTAAAGAATCGTGTGCTAAAGATATAATCTGCGTAATTATTCGCCTCGTTTATGAGTTTCCATACATCTGAAAACCTATTGCATGTTCTGAAACAACGTGGAAACAACCAATAACTAAGTAAGGTTTTCTTGACAGACATACGTATTTCCTGTGCGGTTAATGGCACTGGTTCAACAAATATTAACCTCTTTATACAGTAGCTTTAAAGTCTAACCTCTCTGAAAAGTGGTGGTCCAAATTTTATTTTGAGCGGCATTCTACTGCCTTTTAGAACTAAGTTCCCCAAACGTTTCCCCATCCAATTGACCAGACCAAAGAGTGAAAGTCTTGTCACAGCAGTCCCTCCAGCAACCGAGAACTGCTTAGCAAACATTTCATATTGAAACCATCTGTTAACGCGGTTACCAACCAAAGAACTAATCCATTTTCGATTCGTTCCTGTCTTATAACGAACTGATTCATCACAGAGCCATCCCACGTGGAGGCACCCTCTTCTCGTCCTGTTTCACGCCTTTCACCCACATCCATGCGGCTAATTCCCCGGGGACTTTGTTCTCTCCGCCACCCGAGGACATCCATCATCCCCCAGAAGTCCGCATCAATCTTCGGATCCTCCGCGGTGAGGTCAGCGGTGGATATGGTAACCAATACGTTTACTCAAAACTGACGGATTTGATTACCGAGCCGGACCAAATGGATTCTTGTCTGTATGGTAATGTTGGCGTTTTTCATTATTGGATGTTTCGGACGCGGTATGCGAGGTGATTTTGAATAACTACGGTTTACTTAGGTTTATTAGTAGAATTTATTACTCTTAGCAGAATTATTTTTAGAAACAATGACTTAAGTCATACAAATTCAAATTACGATATATATTCTTATGCAATAATCAACTAATGTACCTAGTTGTTATTAATATATGAATGAGAACATTTTGAAGCGGTTGTGTAGCAAAAGGAAATATCTACCGATTAGAAAATGGTTCTATAATTATTTGAGTTAAAAAAAAAACAGTTCGTACACTATTGGGACAGGATTTGAACACTCTGAAACCCAAACAAAGTTCAAATATTCTATATTCTTAACGAGTCACATTCGATTAGATTTATATTTGATATTCATAGATTTTCAGTTTTTTTTAGGTACGCAATAGTTATACGTCGTCATAACTTCTGTGATCAATACATGACATTATAATCTACTCATTAACCATGAGTCACCGTGTTTAATATGCAACCAGACAAACGAAAATTCTTGTAAATTATGCTAATCAGTGTCTTGTATAATTCCACGCATTAGAGTGAAATGAACTAATCACCTCCTAGCTTAATCCTTTCGCAGGATTTTGCATAAAGAGTCACTCTTCCAACGCGCTTGCATCGGCTCTGCCATAATCTCCTTAATTAATTCCGTACATGCTCAGTCATTGCATAAATCAGCGATCGTCTTGATTCAGACCTCGAGGGAAGGCGTGTATCGATCTTCAGTTTCTTCGTGATTCCGGATGATTTATTTCGAATAAAGTACTCGGATAAGGCGAACGGCTGCGACACACGAAGGTAAAAAGGACGATATTGTTAGCGGAATGCAAATGCGCAGCCTCGCAGGTAACGGCCGATAAGATCGTCTAGTGATAGACGGCTACAATTTTAGACCTTTGGGTAATGGAGCAGCAAGATCGCCCGCTGTCAACTCTGTGACGTCAGCCCTGCAGCTGGTCAGATGGCTACGGCGACAAAGTTGGCGTATCGCTAAATGAGATCCTGCGGCGCGGCGCACGGCGGCGGTGGCCTTCGATGGTATATGAGAATGGCCGCCTGATGCGATCCCACCTCAGATAGCCGAGCTTTATTGAGTTATGATGTACTCTTAACGTATGCAAATCAGAGGGTTACGTTGACTAATAGTTGTGAAGCTTACCTCTCTCTTGTTTTGCTGATGACATTTTAAAGATGCAGTGTTGATATTATTGGCAAACGTAGTGTTTAAAAACGTCTCTTCTTTGCAATAATGAGTTTCATTAGCTTTTTTGCTTAGGATTATAGTTAATTCATGAGAAAAAGCAAATACAGGTTGATCAGTGAATAACCGTAACAAAAGAAAAAAAATTGTTTTATTAAAAACATATTGACTAACTTCAAATAAACATAGTTTTTCTGGATTCAATATAATTTCAATTCAATATTTGAACTAGTTCTGCTTTGTAATGAAGCCTGAATTTTAGGAACTGTAGTTATTTATTCATTAAAAAATATATACTCACACAGAGTACAGAAAATGACATTCTAATTTTTCCAAATCAGCTAACTTCATGAACTTAAGCTAATTAAATAAAATATAATTAACAAGCTACATCCACTATATCAGTTTTCAATAAAATGTATATTCATTTATTCCGCTGGATATTTGAAGATATAGTAAAAAAGCATTCTGAAAGGAAATTTTATTCATAATTTTTCGTACAAATTATAAATATGATTCACATAGACCTTCATGATTATTTTTTCCATACAAACAAAAAACATTACTTAAATAGCTTAACACGATGCTCAACCATTAACTTGATGACACGAACAACTCATGTAATTTATCAAAAACTAATTTTTAAAAGAAAAAACTATTATTTAAAATCAAAAATTTTCCTCTCTGATGAGAAGGTGTGCTCACCGCTCATTGTTAAAATGTTACTTTGGTATTTATTAAAAATAGTAAAGATGTTGGCCTGGATATGAATCCTACAAAATTTTGCTCTATAAAAGAATATGTTCTACATTAGTCACAATGTTTAACACTAGTTATATTTTTTGGAAGCTGAACAATTGTAATATCCTTGGTGCGTTTTTTAATCAACATTACACCCATCTATTAATTTTATACCGGTACCGGATACAGATCAAGAGGCGTTCACTCCCCAACCTATCGGACAATGGGGCCAGATTATTTCTTGGCATTTGAGCAGCAATCGTGTCCGTACCCAATAAAGATGTCACCGAACGTCCCCTTGTTAATTCTGAGTTACGGCAGAGGGCGCGCTGCGTTACATGTTAATAGGCCATTGTCAAGCCCTGTTAGCCACACAACTAATTCCACATATATTCATCAAGCGAGTCCCATTCAAATTGAAAACGTAGAGGAAGACGTATGAATAACAAAAACGCCGCCCGATTTTAGGGAGATAATTTGAGTTCCTTTCAGCGTCGCTGTTCAAACATCCCTGAAAAGTGTTCCAGTTCCAGGATTTATGTGGGACTCGGTGTCACTGAGGTGCAAGAAGAGCGAATCGTTGATTTAGCGAGCTCGGGCTCGCTGACGTTTGCAGATTCCGCCGTGCTTGAGTTCTCAGGTTGGCTTTCTCTGTGATAAGTACCCTTTTATTGCTGCTATTCATCAACACAATCGACCATCAATTTTTCAATATAATTTCTCATATGAATTTGTCTAAACCTAGATAGAAAAATCAGAATCTAATTTTGAGGATAAATAACATTCTCACAACAAGAAATAATTAATATAGTCTAGATATTTATGAAAGTCAAATTTATGCCAAAAACACAGGTAAATAGAGAAAGTAACTTGTCGAATGACTTAAGGCAAAACACGGAGACCCCCGATTATGAAACGACGTATCCACATGTTTCGAATTAACTGCTCCACGTGTGACAACTTTCCATTTTTTACATACTTCAAAACTAGGTAGGTCTGATCCCAAGGGGCACCACGTGTGTCACCTAAAAAGGAATCCGGTAAAGAGAGAGGTTGTCAAAGTGCCCAAAAACCCATCGATCTACATCCAACGCCATAAATTCTGCACGCGACACTCTCAACACTCGAATATTGCACAAGACTGACCGACCCAACGTCTCCGACTCGACCGAAAAAACGAGTTTGTCAACACCGCACGGATCGAACGGATCGAAAGTGACAGCGTCACTTAAATCGGAAATCGGATCAGCGTGGCCTTACGTAAGGAGCTGCGGATGCAGATTAGTGGATCGAACACCTAATCGTCCTCATACTCGAGTGGCTCGGGCGAGGCTAATGAACTCTGATAACAAGCACATAAGCGGTGATAAGCCGCCGTGTGAGTGACAAGCTCTGCCGGCTCATTGGCCAGATAATCAATCACCCGAGCAGCTCAGCCAATCGCAGAAGCCGGCAGATAACAGTTGACAAGTCACTGACTCACCTTTATCTGGCTCCTCGATTAATTTGGGGACAGCCCCTTATTAATTAAATGCGTAACCTTGATAACGCCGGCCTGATACGCTCAATTATGGTATATTGATGAGCAGACTCCTGGAATACGAGAGCTGATGAGGAGAGGCGATATGGGGTTTATTGGGAGTTATGGGGGATCGATTGGCTAGAAAGGGAATTAATTGTACAGAATTATGCCTTAATAAACTGCGGTTTCTTTCCAGTAATGACTTTTGCCAATAATTCTGTGACTTGCATAATAAAAACCGTATTTGCCTACAAAGAATCATCTGATACTCTTTTTTTACTGGATGGGGTATAATGATTTTAATTTTTAGTGTGTACTTTACGTAACATTCTTTCGTTTATCCTCACTAGGGTGTGGAGTATCAGTACAATGTTTAAAAGATTAAAATCTAACATCTGAATGGAATTTCCAGTTTAGTAAACAGGAAAGTTCTGTAAATATATGGTACAAGTTTCACACGAAAGGTTGGTCACATGTACATGGGAGTTTAAAAGTATCGTAGTTAAAGCAATACAACTGTAAATACAATTAAAACCCGTTAATTCGTTAACGGTGTAATAGTTATTCGCAACAGAAAAGGGCCAAAACTGAGGTTTTTAATATGATATCGTGTTTTAATTGTGATACCAAATCGAGAATTTTAAACGGTCGAGGGCTGCAAAGCCCTTTTGGCCGAGATGCAAATGCGATTTTTCACCACACTACACAATGAAATATATAACATTACAAATCTGATTCTTTATTCAACACACTTGAAAGCAAAACCTTGAGGTTATGAGGGACGATACAAGTTATTTGTCATGGTTTAAACAAACAGAGCTATGGAAATCATATGATCATATGAATCATCGAAAGTTTTTGGCCCTCTGGCGGAAAATAGCTGGTTTAGGCCACCAAATGACGTTTGTAAAACTGGTGATTACGTCATAGTGTGGTGAAAAAAACTATTTTTACTTAAGTATACTAATAGTGGCAATTCAAGTTCTCGCCTATTGCAAAATATCTTTTAAAGAAATATTTCAACGTATATTTTTATCTAGGACGGTTTTATCTGAAGTTTGGTTTTCAGTAAAATACCTGGTTTTGTTCAAAAACCTTAACCTTAAGACAGGTGGTGGTGAATCGTTAAATTTGTACGTGCGACTATAAAACTTAGAGGACAACTGCGGGCCACCCAGGTTCATTAGCCAGCTATTCGGAATGTCGGACCGACTATCAACATTCCCGACCTATCTAACGTTGTAGCAACCAATAGCCTTACAATCAGATAACTATCAGATTAATTTAGAGGAAAGATACCTACTGTTTAGGGATAGAATGCGCAGGTGACTCCTGTTTTAATGTCACGGTATAGCAGTTAAGGGAGGCCGTTTCGGCTTGTTTACACAGAGGAACTTTTCAAAGTCGGACCTATTATTGCTAATTGGCGGGATGTCCACGCGGCCGGGCCTCAGGAGCCGTGACGTGGGAGATGGGCGATGTTATCAGTGGATGTCGGGGATGTCTTGGCCACAGCCGGGATGCGTTTTTTGCACCCTGGAACCCCGAGTGGTTCCGCGGTGCAGATCCCTATCAGGGCCTAAAGACCCACCCATGCACCCCGGGTGTTTTCGTTTCTCCGTTTCAACAGCGTTTTTTATCCGCCAAACTCTTTTCATCCGAGACAAACATTTTCACAAAGGACGGATTGCCAACGTCCCGCGGCCCGCGAGCCTCTATAAAGTACTTCCTGGCGTTATTCTTCGGTGACAAACCGATCCCATTACAATGGAATGGGACCGCAAGATGTTATTTCGGGACAATGAGACATCGCGAGTTAATTTTCTAGCTGAGTGGCTAAGTGGTCGTTCTGTTCTGAGGATTCTCGCGGGATTAAGCTTGGAAAAAGGATCCAGGTGAAGTTTAGTACGGACTCGCTGAGGTGTTGAATGCTCGTGTTTTCTCTATTCTACGTGAATCAATGTTTATCCAGCGGCTGGTTGCATTTCCCTCAGTTACAATCCGTATACCTTTCTTGAATTAGTTTTTGATATACCTTTTTTAGTAAATTGAGAAGCTTCTGCCTGGGTTGTGTTCTCTCTGGAAGACAACCCAAGATTAAGATTAATATCAGCGAGGAAAAACGGGGTTTTCATTTACATAAAAAATATAAATTAAACTGAATACTTAAGTTTTACAGTGCTGTATTTACTGTGAATAAATATTGGCTTTTAGCTATAAAAAAGCTCAATCACTGAAATCAGCACCATGATGTACATATATGATGGTACATGGTGATGTGACTGATATACATGGGATGATACCTACCACTTTTACTCTTATCACGCAAATAGATTGTTTCTTTTATTGATATATAATCCTGCATAACACCATAACCCATGATGTCTATAACCAAAAAACTGTTGACGCTACCGAATTGTTTGCGTGGAACCTATTACCCTAAATAAAAAATATCGTCGTAAGAGATCGAATATTTCATCACTGCTTGTTCACGTCGACCTCGTTTAGCTTATGGTCGCGCGATTTTTTAATCAATTGCATGTCTGGAGACCCTATGATCCAACTGCGCGCTTGTTTATCAAGCTTTATGCGCCAATAAATGTGATCGAGCGCTAAATATTTAGTGCTCAAGTTGATCTGAGTTGTAGTGCTCGTTAATGTGGGTCAAACATTCCCATTTAGCCACCCTGCACATGAAAGCCATTCGTTTAACACAATTTATCGCCGATTTGTAATGAAATGGATGTGGTAAATCCGTAAATTACCGGAAAAAATACGAAGAGAATTTAGCAATTATGTTCAACGTAACACCAATATTAGATGATTAGCTTGTATTGGAAGTTCATTGCACTTCAAATGTAGCCTACAGATTTACAAATCATTGTAAATGAACCCAATCTAATATAAAAGTAACTGAATAAAACTGAATACTGCCTTCGTAAATTTATAAAAATGCAATGAAGACATTAGTATTTAATAAACTTTATGTTATCATTAGAAATTAATTGTATTGAATTTTTGCCATATTTATAAATGACCAGAGCAAATACCTTAAATTTCACTTAAATTAGTTGTTCAAAGTCAAATTATCAACCTAAAAGCTTGTCGTTTTTTAATTTTTAATTTTATACACAAAACAAGTATATGCTGTAATGGGAAAACTAATCAAAATTGTAATAAGCCTATGTTTGTAAGTTTTTAGTTGGCAGAGCTGGCACACTCTTGTAGGTTCTCAGCAACCGCATTGAAGATCCGGTGTGATTAGCTGCTGAATGCAAAGGGTTTTCAAAGAGCAGATGGACAAAAGAAGGAAAGGAAATGCCGTGTCAAAACATTTCGTGGGTACAGGGGTTGAATTATACTTTATATAAAGATCTACCTGAAGATCTCTATCCCTCCTGCATTATGCATATCCTTTACGTTTTTGACAATTTTACATAGAGAAATCTAATCATCCGTATGTACAACACTCGTAAAATAATAGTATTCAGATTACTTGAAATTAAATAAATATTAAACCCCATTAAGATCGTAGCTACATAAATCAAATGTTTAAACATTATTAATAATTCGAAAACTCTCAAATGTTCAGCAAATTGTTATATAAAAATTCATCTCAAAATACTTGTCAGCGCCAACTGACTGAGACAGTCTTTAATTGCTCTCTTGATAAAAAAACTCTCTTCTTTCGTCATTAAAATATTAGTTACCAATTTAACAAAACGATTTCCATCAATAATTTATCAATATTAAAATACTGTATATTCAGACGAATAAACCACATTAATAATTTATTCTAGAATTTAGCTGTTTCCACTCGTTAATCTACAATGCAAAAATAAACTTTTTCATAAAGGATAGTAGTTGGTATTATTAAAAATAGTTGGTAGGTGATAAAATTAAAAACTACTACCTAGCTATTTTCGATCCTCCATTCGGTTGGTTCCCACATTATTCCGCTGCACGTCGACAGCGCCACACGACAGTCTTCAATGTCCCAACTTTTCTTCCTATTAGTAATTTAGCTCTTATATTTTACGTAAAAGTACACGTCGTATTACTCTGAACACAATGGTATGATAAAATTCTCTTTCCAGAAATATTTACTTCCAAAACTTAATATTAAATGTTATGATATTCATCTCCGTGGTCACTTCACACCTTGCTCTTATCTGCTTTTCCATTGTGGGATATCTCAAAAATCGAGATTACAAAATCCTGAAACCCTAATTTATCTTAAAGAATAAAAAATCAAAATTTGAACCATGCCATTCGACTTCTTCCTTAAACTCATCAAAGATAAGGTTCTCCTTGTTTTCTTCCTCGGTTCCCAGCACCTTACATCAAAATGGGTTATTTAAATTACCCTCACTTAATTTCCTTGAACTGAGATAGTAAGTTTATTATGGCAACAGTTCAAACACTTTTCACCGCAGCCGTTTTTAGCGAATTTCCTTAAAGGAATAAGCTATTACGGTAGTACTCATGGTAAGACCTAAGTCCGAGACCATGTTAACTTTTCATTTTGGGCCCCCAGAAGCAAAAAACACTATTCGTTTGAATTTTTATATATATATCTATATATATATATATATATATCTATATATATCTATATATCTATATATATGTCTGTTAACACGATAGCGGTCGTAAATATGGTCCGATCTTAATGAAATTTGGTACAGACGTGTAAAGTGGTAATCACTCGGACGAGTTCGTGAACCAGCCCGATCGGACCACCGGAAGGGGGGGTAAAGGGGGATAACCCCCCCAAAAATGGGTTTTTTGAGTTTTTCACATAGAAAAATAAAATTTGTGAAATGTTTGTTTGCACCATTGAATTCAGCTCAAAAAAACAAACAATTTAGTTGTTTTAATCACTGCTCTATGTCCATTGGTTACCGAGATATTGAAAGTGGTAAACACAGTACGTTGTCTCAATGTTAACCTTATGGGAAATAAGTAAAATTCTATATCTCGCTTATTTCTCAACATATCTTTATAAAACTTGGTAAATGACTTCTTCTATTTCAGATCTACTAAATATTGAATTAAAACCAACCAGTTTAAACATACCTGCATACTCATTCCCCATGTTATTCTTATGGAGCTTTCAAAAACATGTCAAATCCCGCTATGTTGGACTGAAATATGTTGTTTTACAATTGAAATTCGCTGAGTATGCAGGTCTGCTGCAACGGGGGTATTTTGTCTTAGCTTAAAAACGAGCATTTATTTTTGGGACACAATAAATAACGAAAACGTGTACAACAAAGTTGGAGAAAGAGTCGAAAACGGTCAGATTTGGGATGAAGAAGCCCGCCCGTGGCCGGGGCACGACGCCGGCCGCCGCCAATTATCGGCCCGCCGCACGTCCATGTCAAATTTCATGGGTTTCACGGAATGCACGACGCACGGACGGACACGTTTCGGCTGTGGATGACCCCAACTTACCTTTGTTCATATCGATTTCGGCCCTGGAGTTGGACCCAGGATCGAGTTTCATCTGTGAATAGACTTCTTGTTTTCTTCTGCAGGTTTCAATGGACTAGAGCTGTATTTCCTTTGTACACGTTAGGGATATGGTGTTAAATATTTCTATAAACTAAGACTTAATTTTTTAGGATTAGGTGTGAAATCTTTTTTCTATACAAAGACTCTATTTTTTAGGATTAAGCGATAGGATAGTTAGTTTGAAATAGAAATGATATTGAGAACCCATTATGATAGGCGAAGTATACATTTCAAGCTTTTGACGGAAATACTGGATGAGATCTCTCATCAAGTAGTTCTAGACTATAAAGTGTGCAATGTATTATGTTACAATATCATAACTGTATACTCATCGTAAATAACTATTAAGCATATCGCTATTTTAATTTTGAAACTTATCAATAAAAACTTATAATATCCTACGACAAATTTGTAAATTTGAGTCATAAATCAATATTCTTTGAATATCAAACAAAACAACAAAACTAAACAAAAAATCACAACAGAAACCGCACCTACCGAACCTTACCCTCCCTAAACATCCATAGAAAGAGAAGCTATGCTGTAATATCGTCGAGAACTTCATATTCTCTGCACAATGCCCCGTATAAACCGCGAGATTCGGAGCTTTGGATGAAGCGAGTTAGCTTAAGGCTATGAAGAATGAGGAGGCTTTATGATTGGAGGAAGGGTTCGACAATGGAGCGCTCTAGCAAATCCGTCGACGCCGCTAATGGCTCCGGACATTAAGATGACGTTTCCCGGACGTGTGGCATGGGCGGCGATTGTGCATGGAAATGAGCCGGGAGGGTCGAGGACTCTCAGGGGCTGCAGTGAAACGGGGTGCGAGGAAAAAGTGAACAGTTGAAACTCGGTCGTGAAACAAAACGGACTCACATCTCGATTAAAATTCGTAGCCTATTTTAGTTGGTTTTATTTCCTGGATTAATTGTTATCGAATCGATCCTTGGATTTCTTTTTATGTTCTTGTTTTTGAGCTTTGAAAGTTAGGTTAGAAATGTTACATTGCTAAAATAACTAACAATCATGAAAAATAAAATAAATTGTTTAACTGTCGGTAAACCAGTCAATTTCAGGCCTTTAATTACTTTTGTTAAATGACTAATCTCTAACATATGATTCTTTAACCTTTGTTTCATATGGAACTACTTTAACGTCACTGGGTATTGACCACTTCTGACTAATTTTAGACTACTGTACTAAATAAACTGTCATTTTGACATTTAAATCGTTTATAGGCTACCAAAGAACATTCTCACATCGACTTATCTTTTTTAATTTTATCATGAACATTAAACTCAAGTAAAAATGTTATCCGTTGATAAGAAAACTTTAGTGATACACCATTTTTTGCACCTTAATCGGAACAAATTGATATGGAGATCAGTATGAATTCTATACACACCAACGCCAATATTATAACTTCTTGTCTCGTAAACAAAAACTGAACAGGTCACAAAAGACACTCAACCCCTCAACAACAACAAAAATATCCATTCTTCAAACTCTGTCTACCGTGCGGTTTTGAAAAGACCTACTTATCACAACTTCCGATTTTAGTGACACTTTCAGAAACCTAAATTCTCACCGGAACAGAAATACCGCAACGGGTCAACGCGGGCTTTGAAAGTCGTGACTCAAGCTTGTTTGGCACTCATTGTTCTGTTCGCAGAACCTAAGATCACTCACGCCCCGGTGACACTCGATGAGTGACAGAGGCCGAGATAATGAGCGGTTTTGGCCGTGGGGGTAGACGAACCGTTACCGAATGGAAGCGGGGCCGGGGGCAGAACTGACCACTGGACAGGAGGGGCTAATGGGACTGCCAACCGTGTCGGGTGGTGATTGAAGGGTGTTATCGGTAGTTGGTTGAAGGAGCTTAGAAGAGAAATTCAACGGGGATGGTGCTATAGTTATACGAATTAATTGTTTGGATTGTAAATTAAAGAAATAAGATGTTTAGAAAAGATTAATATTTTAAGCTTTTGAAAATTATGAATTATATTATTTAAAGCCACCAGTATTATGTTACCTGGTGGCCTTGTTCGGTATTATTTCATGTTTAGCAGTTCATTTAATTACTATATCATTTATCAATGTCATAAAATCGATAAATAAAATTTTTTTTTCACTCCATGCCACCTTTATCCCACATGCTGTATTTTTCCCGGGTGGCTGCAACTTGCATACAGCTATAATGATTACTTTAAAAAATAATACAAGGATCATAATAGTATGTTTAGCACAGAATTATTCGCTTAAAAAGGTTATCAAGTATACTTTAAAGGATATAAAGAGCTAAAAATTAACAATTGGAAGCTAGAGTCGGGGTTTTTAATAAAAAAAAATTAAACCTCTAAAGTTTTAGTTTAAAGGCACGAAACAGGGAGTTCCTTTTAAGTATAATTAAAGAAGATTGTTATTTTCAACCACTTAATTTTGTGATTTCACCTGATACAAAATACGTTTTCTTGAAAAGTCAATACGAAACTAAGTTCAAGTTTTATATAACAAATAACCATTTACAATAATTGAATCGAGTTCATAATAACTGAATTAAAAATTCATAAAATAAAGTTTATATTTATTTGATTTATTTACCACCATGAAACAAATTTTATTCGGGTGTTCTCTACTAAACATTTCCACATTCGTTTGTATAGCTAGCTAAAACAGTTATATTGAAGTGTAATTCAAAATATTCGTCTTTAATATTTCATTGTCCCTATTCAATTCAGGCCACCCAGGACATTCCCTCGTAAAAATAATTATAACCTAATAACTTTCACGTCCGGCGGAGACGCGCGTTTGGAGACAAAGCCCCGTATCCAGAACGTCGATTGTTATTAAAATATTCGCCACCAATTGTGACATAAATAAACAGCGGGGACAGGAGAAAGGGCAGTTACCAGGTCTTTTATTTTGGTCATCGTCTCGAGAGGATAAAATGGTCACATGTTCGGAATATTAAAACGTGCGTGGGGAGCAATTGACTCATGGAATAATTATGAAACAGGACGCGTGTGAAGGCGAAGAGGAGTTGAGAGGGACATCCGGTCATCTCTTTGTCTCTTACTCCTCCTCTGGATGTGAGAGTGAACAGAGGCAGTCGTCAACTTGAGACTGTTACGCGTAAGACAACAAGACACCGTAGAGAGGTTGAATCCTCAATGATGGACAGTAGGTGGATGGCACTGTATTGCTAGCCCCATTGTGTAAAGTGTTATTATTTTGAAAACTGTGTTTTAGTTGTACTATAGACATAAAACAAATATAATTCCGTCTTCACTGTACAGCCTTATTGCTACAGCACATCAGTCGCACGTAATGTTTAGAGGTTATTTACTTTGTCAGTATCTATACTGGACACAATTTGTCAACTTCGTACCATATATTACAAAGAAATCATTCCGTTTTCTGAGTAATAAATCAGGTGTAATTATTGTAATTCCTGTTTGAATTAAATTATTTTAGTAGTGAACACAAGACAGCAGAAGCTGCAAGACTTGTCATATAACGGTTGTTTACACTTGGGGATAGGAGTATTTATTTGGTACCTTCAATGGAAAATGTAATACTATTTACTTTTATGTCTGTTTTGTTATACTTATTAAAGTTATTCTTAAAAAATATTCGCAAAGTTACTTTTAAGTAAGTACTTGTATTGGCGGTCCAATGCAATATTCATGGTATTTAGTTGTCCAGTTCAATCATTGATGATTGTCGTTTTAAGAGAAATTCTTTTTTGCTATATAACATTTTGGTATTATAAAAAATCCTTTGCTTGAAGAAAAAATGAGCACCGTTGTTAATTTTGTGACATTATTTCACTTCGATCTGGAGTATAACTTTTCGTAGTAAGCCTTAATATATCTAAACTTGTTGAAATGTTAAGAATGGCAACTGGTATCTCTTTTTAATCATGCAAATTAGTTAATATAAAATATGAATAATCTTTACAAAATTTCTAAGTTTGACAGGGATTATTTTTGCTCATATCCAAGTAATTCTTCTACAGTAACTTAATTCAAATTGCCCTTTCGTGATATTGGGTTTACAAACTGAGCAGTGCTCAGGCAAAAATAAGATTTTTCAAGACGTCCTTACAATTGAAATATGGGCAAAACTTATAGACAAATAAAATTAAAAATATTAGCTGATGGTGATGAATTCATTTACAAAAGGTAACTATGAGCAAACATGATGGGATCTCTCAATAATTGATTGAGGGGGGGAGCCTTGCGGTGGTACGCCAAAGAATATACGATTTGGTAGGTGGTACCTAAGCACTGAGCACCAACAGGTTGCCTCTAACTAAAAAACACCAACACTGCTGTAACTAAAAAATATTTTTGTAAACTCATACAGTAGAACAGAAAGCTATACTATTTCAAAAAAGTTTGATTATAGATGTTTCAGATTAGGGGTATGAGAAACGGGGGATTTCTTCTTAATAATAAGTTAAAGTTTCATTTATTTTTCCTCAAATTTTACAGGTTTCAACCCATTGGAAATAAAGCTTGTATTGTTTTCTTTTTTGAAAGGCATATTTTATTAAGCAGCTCAAATTAAGTCCGGTTGTCATAAAATAGCCCTCCCTATTGTTAGTTCTTGAGCTTCTGTAAACTTTCAAACAATCATGGGACACGTTCCTAATTTTTAATGTGAAGTATGTTTTGAGGATATTTTGAAATTCAATTCTGGTCTACAAACTGAGGATGCCAGGGGTAACTTAATTTTGTTAATGTTAGCCGTATAAAACAATACTAACATGTTGTTTTTAAACACCAACCTTTATGTGGTTATGTTTTGCAGCATTCTATCTCAAAATAGTAGCTCGGGTGGTTTTAATTTTTGACTACTTAGTGACTAAAAAATTTAAGTACCTTAATTACTTCTTTCCTGGTGTATTTTATCGGGAATATATTATTATTATTTGATATAATAATAAACTGAAAACTACCACTCCCTAAAGGAACGATTAACTTCCAGTTATTTTCTTCACTTGAACAGGAGAGGAGCTGCACTTCACCACTCTCAGACTTGAGGGGCTCCCATTGTCTCATCGTGATCTTCTAGTGCCAAACGGACGTATCTTTTGTTCATTTGGCTAAACTGACGGCTATTGATGACCGCCATTGTGCCGACAGTGACAAATCTGAAGGGTGTTGAACTTGAGGTTAAGAATGTCTGCACTGTGCGAATGACCCGGATCATTGGAATGACTGTGGTCGCCTTCACACTGGCGAACCGTCTTCATTGAATGGATAAGGAGAAAGGGGAATGAAAATTGATTACATGATCTGAGGACCTATATACATATTTCAAATACCTTTTTATCAATTCATTTAAATGAGACAAATTCAAAAATGTCTTATAAAATACTTCAATAAGGGATTTATTGGAGGAAATTTGGTCGATTTTTGGGTTCTGCAATACTTCTTAATACCGCTACTCAAAATTGGTTTGGTGGACGATTAAATATCCGTTCAGTCAAAACATTCTGCACCATCTCCCGTCCTGTTTTCGAGTCCTTCCAAAAATAGTTCACGACCTGTAAGCTAAAGCCTACGGTTTTTATGGATACGATTATTTCTTTAAATCGCTTAAAGCCATAACGTACAAGCTTTAAAAACAATGATTTAAAGCCTTGATCAGGTATAAATAAATATACCTTTCAATAATTACAAACTAAAAATTTTAGTTGTAGTAGTAAATTAATAAATATAGAAAATTAAGAATAACTTCTAAGGATTTACAGTACAGGCTGATTATGTTACATGTGTTAAATGGTTTGGTCACATTCACTACCACTCTCCACAATGTACTGATATGTTAAATCTGCAGACATTACAAAACTAAAAAATCCTTAAAGTGCAGCCCAAAGTACAAAGACGCAATCTATAAATTAATCACATCTTTATAATATAAATAATATTATTCATAGATTCATCGACATTATAAGACATTTACATGGTCATAACTCCTCTTAACCATAAACGCGTGGTCATCAGATGTATTTACAGGCCTGTAAACCTGTCGGAGCTTGTATGACGAGGAAGGGAGTGGTGTTGGAATGATTATTTCCATATGGCCATGTCGACATCGGCACTAGCGTGTTAATTAAAGCATGTCCTACTGTGATGCTGTCTAACCACACCTGGCTGAGATAGTTCGTATTTATTACTGTATCGAATTCCCTTACACTTCAATGTATCTTTATCTTATGTATTCATTTTATTGCATATTAAATACTTGCAAAAATAATGAAACAATGTTTAAAGTCAGGGGTATCGGTGGTCCTTGCAGATGTATTATGTTATTTAAATAAATTACCTCACAATTGGATCAGCGACTGCTTTTTACATATTGCTTTGCATTAATTGATGATAGATAATTGAATAAAAGCCTACATTTAAGTATTTACATAAGATTTTCCCACCACAAATTTGAAATAAAAAGAAATTCTACTAAAACTTTAAATGCCGATTCGTAATTATTATGTGTTAATCTTTCATGAGTGAGGGAAGTTGTCCTGAAAATAAAGTCAAAAGATTTTTGAACACTGCTATATCTCTAGCAAAAACCTAACGAGTGTTAATAGATAAATCCTTACAACAAAGGGGAAGTAATAACACATTGTACTGTGCCTCCAGTTTCACTTGGAAGATACATGTCCAATTTACTACCATACAAACAATGAAAAGTAGCATTCATCCCCACTTTAGACCGATTGTAGTGTAATTGACAGGTCTCCGTAGCTGCCCCCAAACAACCCGCATCGGGGCGGATGTGTTGACAAAGGTTGTCCTATGAGGGGTTGATATGTCAATCATCCCAGGGCAACTGATGGTGGTCTATAACAGTTTTCACCATTTTATTACTATGAGTTTTGAAATAAACGAGTAAAACCTCGTTAATATGATGAAAAATGGGATTGTAACTACTCGGCACAGTATCATGCTTTATAATAAGTATAGAACTACTTACTTTAAAAGCTATTATATTTATATTTTTTAAAGATCAAATTAAATGTGATGTATTAAATATCGAGAGGTTGTAATAGGCCTATTCTGAAAAACTTTCGAGCATCTAAAGAGAGAATTTTTCGACATCACAATAAAATTGAAAAATATCAAATAAATGTTCTGGATCAAACTTTTCTTAATTTTATTTAGGAAGAGAAAGTAAACTAAATTCAACAGGAAACTTTTAAAATTTAAATAATATTATATGAAAAAATTGAAACATTACACATACATTAACAGGTGCATAAACGAAAACCACTGTCATTGCTGCACAAGTCTGCTTTAAATCTTAACTTTAAAGAGATACAAATATACTTCCTCAAAAAGTTTAAAATATCTTTTAGAAGGGCAGTAATAAGAGTGCCTGTTCGCTGTGAACATCATCGGTGCAAGTTGGATCGCTGCAGCACGAGAAGTGAAACATGCGATCTTCCCTCACGTCATTAAATATTATGTTACAGTTAACTAGTCACTTGAAGGGAAATTGCTTCGTTAGCGGAGCAAGGACGCCTTAAATCATGCGCCTTTTTGTTCACCTTAGATCCATCGGAAGATGATGTCCTTATTAATATGTATTAGATATATAATGTTGTCCATGTACCTCTGCTAATAATGGGTAACCATGTGATTAATTTTGTTTGCATCAATCGGGGTGTAAGATCGACTAAGAGTAATCAGGTACACAGAGCATTTTCCTTGTTTGAGCTTGATTTTATAGGTAAATTAATTACAGAGCTGTGTGTTTGGTTGTTCATGCTAGAAAGTCCCGTTTTTGTATTTTCATTGCTGAATTCAGCTAGCAAGCATGTTAGTATTTTATTTCCACCTTTATACTTGAATGGCATTTTCACTAAAATTAAAAAAAAAACATTTTTTTAATTGAAACGTTTAAATTTACTTGTTAATATTTTCTAACAATGCTTATAACAGTGCTATCACTTGTGACAAGTATTATTCCAAAGTAGCAACATTTATAAAAAAAAGTGCTCGTAAAAAGTGCTTCCTCTAAGGGTTGATTAACATCGGTCATTAAATTATTTTGTTAAAGCATCTTGCAACAGTACAGAAGACATTAATAGTAGTTTTTTGCTAGAGCTCAATAAATCTGCCAAGGTTGTAAATAAAGATATAAATAAATAATGTCTAATATAAATATTAGAAGTACGTCCCTGTTTATTTATGTTAAAAAGTCAATATCTATAAAACTAGACAGTTTAACTTTGGTCAGAATTAATTAAAATTATAAAAAGAAAATGCTAATTTATCCAAGCAAAGTTTTTCTTTATAAAATAAGAAACAACTTCTTAAGAGGCAAATATTTCAATAGAGTATTATCACTAATTTACAAGAGCTTTGGCGCGTTGCTGTCAAAGACACTGCTTTGACTGTTATCTTGATGAAAACTTGTGACGTATTCATTGTCCTATGTTCACCAAAAGTTATGATATTTCTCTTAAGGCTTGAAATAAGAAAATTCTGTGTGAAGTTGAGCGACTAATATTTTTTAAGTATTTGATGTAAAGACTACATCACGCACGATATAATGTAAATTAATTAAAATAATTAGTAAAGAATTTAATAACTACTAGTGGCTTGAAGGGGCTAAAAGCCCCTAATGAGAGAAAATTCAAACGAACCTCATTTATCATAGTGCAAAATGCCTTCATAGCAAACTGGTATTTGAATCTACATGTTAATATCTTGCACATGGTTTTCAAATTAGCATCACATGTTTTATTTAAACGAAGAAGATGTTTTTAGGTCTCAGTGTTTTTAAATGGCAGATATTTCACTTTATTTCTCGTTTTATGGCGAATTTCAAACAATTTCAGTATTTTCTCCACCATCACAGAATAGATACCTTTGATTTGAGCCCTGTCCCATCTTTCTATGATATGCCTGACATCCACAGTTTTGACGCAAAGAATCGACTTACAAAATTCAATATGTTATTGTTTTGTTAAATTCTACCTAACTTTAACTATAAACCTTAAATTAAAATTAAAATAAATTTGTTACGCATAAATATATTGGGTATAAATTACATTGATCATCTAAGAATGTATGACGTGAATCCAAACTGAGGAATTGCTATTGCTAACTTGATAAATCATTTCGAACGCTTTTATCACATAAGGTAATAGGTTTGCAGTTTAGAGGTCCATGCTTTATTGAGAATCTCCAGTTTACGCGATGAAGGAGTTTATGGAGCACATTCCTAAAAAGGTTGCATTTCCTCTTATTAATGTAATACTCAAAGAACACGTAAGGACAAGACCTTTTTCTATAATGCAGAGGATTTTAGAGGATTTAAAACAATATGCTACATCAACGTATTTCTTATTAAAAGGTTTTTATATCAAGATCATACCAACTTGGCATTGCTATAGTAAATTGTGAGTTTTATGAAAAAACCAACAGTTATCTTGGTATTTGTCTCTTTTACCATGCCCTCTGTGGAATCACAGAATATTTGCTATTGCGCCAAATCACTACAAAATACCACTATTCCATTGAAAAATCATTTGACATTAAGTTTTAAGTTAAAAAACTATGAACTCAGTAGTCGTTGCGTGGGGCTGCCGGCCACATCTAATGCCCTCATTACAACGTAGACATTCATTACGCCTCACAGAGGATGATTTAGATCCCATTGTCTCATTCCCCTAATGCCTCACATTTTCATAACATTCTCATCTACTTGTCAGACTGGATGCATGCATGTGTTGGCCGATCGTATCTGGCCTTGTTCTCCAGGATTAAGTAGCTTTTATAAGAAACATGAACGCTCGTCCATTCTGCGTATGGAGACAGGTCTCTGCGCTTCGTTGATTCTTGATGTTAATACGCTGTCGAGGGTGGTAGGTCTGAAAGATCGCTGATAAAAGATTTATTCAAGGTATTTTGAATGAGACGGGTTAAACTTTAAAAGGACAGTAAATATATTAATTTTCAAGCTAACAATGACTGAATCGGGTGAACACCCCTAGAATAGGTTCCCAAAAAGATAAATTTCTTAAACTGTACACTTTGATTTCGTATGATCACTGCTTATCAAAAATCAGTTTAAACATCTCTATTTTACCTTTAAGACACAACAAATTCCATGTAAGACCACTACATACGTTATTTAAAGTACATATTACAGTTCAGCTCAATGAAAAACTAATCAAAAAAGGTTTTCATTTAATTTTTAGTGCCTAGGATGCTGTGAAAATGTTAAATATTGTTGTTTAACATAATATTGTTAAACAATACTGTTGTCTCTACAATAATTCCCAAAGGAAATACCACCTTCTTTGCTATATATTATCAATGAAGTCTAAATAATTATCACGGGATATTTTCGCTAGGGTAAGCTTTGTATTTTATATTTCTTGTAACTCCAAATCATAGTTAAAATAATATTATTACTTCGAAAGTATTCGCTGACACAAGGGGGTAATTAATGGTCATGTTTATTTGCCCAATGTGCTAAAAGCAATACAGTAGTCAGCACTAAGCGCCCCGGCGCTCCTAATGGAACTGAACACAGATGCTTGAATACATTTTCTGAAGGATTACACGTGATTTATATTGGTTATACCCAGGCCATTTAATCTTAAGGTCAATGACCCCGTTCTGCCAGAATTTCTACGCTATCTATAAAAGACTGGTGCGAGCATTAATTGATTAATATATGCATATTATGTATATTAAAAACTGTATTTGAAATTCCAGCTACATAAATGATAGTAATATATATATATATATATATTTTTTTTTTTTTTGATTGCGTATACATTAACTTATACATTTTCTCCTAGTCCCATAGCCCTCATGTGTCCAATCATAGAAAACCTTTTCAAATTTTAAATAATCTTTACTGAGGTTCTAATGCACCCTGTATATAGTGTTTAGAACATCTTCAAAAACAATGAATAAACCCTCAATTTTGAAACCATCAAATACTCTATCAATTGAGTTGATCTTAACATAATTTTTTTAAACAATTACTTTTAATGAAATTAATGAAATATGTAATTTAAATTTTTAGGGAAGAAATTCCCGTTTTGTAAAATTTTTCCTCTCAAATATTTGTGTTGTATTAAATGAATGTGCTTTATTAAAAACCAGTACAGTTTCAACGAAATTACATTGACAAAGACGGTAATATCAGCACTGATTAGAAATTCTCTAGCGCTGAGAATCTTACTGTCAAAAGGGAAATGCCTGAACCGATCAGCAACCTTGTTGTTACCTTTGATTGCATTCCGAGAACTGTTTCGTGACGTTTGTCAAGTTTGCAATCACAGTATTAAATACGGGGAAAAGCGTTACTTGAGCGAAAGTGTTAATTTTAATGAGAGGTAATTATATTTTCAGCAATATAAAACAAACTTCTTAATTACAGAATTGTTTTCATATTATTTAGCCCAGGTATTATTGAGCTCGCCAAATGATTTGAAAAAAAAAGGATCAAGAAGCTTGTATCTTTAGATTGACAATTCTTATCATTTAGTCTCGGATGACTAGACAATACCAGCTGATGTAGTGGCTAGTAACTGTGAAAATAAACTTTAATATGATAAAGACTACTGAAGATA
The DNA here is from genome assembly GCA_035578135.1 of Flexamia atlantica. Lineage (NCBI taxonomy): Eukaryota > Metazoa > Arthropoda > Insecta > Hemiptera > Cicadellidae > Flexamia > Flexamia atlantica. The sequence goes on from JAQJVK010000012.1 coordinate 29,656,767, forward strand.
TATCTCGTTAAGTTTACTTTGATGAATTTCGTAATGGAAAGTTTAAGATAATAAAGCGATTACAGTTTTACTAGTCTGCCCAGTCAATGAATCGCAACTATATAAAAAGCATCTTCTGTAAATCCACTTTTACTTCATGGAACATGTGAGCTTTGCTCGAGCGGAGCGATTATTATCTGCACGCCTCACAGGGCTGTAAGACGCCGAGTTTTTCGCCAAGTCGAGGCAGATGTAAGCTCTACGTCGTCAGCTGGACTGATAAAGCCGTTATCATAACAAAACTTTCTCCTAAATTCCAGCTTAAACTTGGAGCTCTCGTCTCTGATCCTTCGACACGTTACATCGACTCATTTCAATTATGTATTTAACATTTATGTTTTTATCATCCTAGGTAGGCTATATTTAAATAATTGAGATGATTAGTTATTATTCAACTAAATGTCTATAGTCATGATTTGTAATTCCACGATTTTACTTCTACATACGTGATTATAAATATAAGAAGTAGTACCTTGACTTTTTTTACGAAAAGCTCAAAATATTCTCACACAATTTAGTGGAAAACTAATATTAGTTTTAGCTCTGGAGATCAAGTATACAAGGTGTAAAATTTTCAACATCTCAACTAGTTTAATATACAAAACATTACAACACTTTGCACCAAACTTGAAAACCTTTCTTTCATTTTTTACTTTCAAAACAGCCTATTGGTGCATGAGTGAGCACGGAGTTAGCCAGCGAAGCACCTGAGCCTTGGCTTTTACCATAAACATCAAACGTCATCGTATTTTACGAATATAAACAAGAAAGTTAATCTTTAAACAACTTAAAACAGTTTGTTAAATGTACCGAATATTTAAATTGTGAATTAATTTTAGCCTAAATTCCTGCTACCTGAGGTAACTATTTCTTAAGAGAATTTAATGATAGTAAATTAATAGAAAAAACTATATTGCGACTTTTGTGAAATTTATATGTATCGTATTAGTATATAATAGAAAACCACTTTGTTTACTTGAATAATAACGTCTCAAAAACATAATAGGTAATATTATTTTCATTGAATTTAAAAGTAATAGTAACTGTAATTCTTAAATTGAACACAAAATAGAGGACGTCATAACAAGAAAAAAATAATAAATACAGGTTGATCCTTCTTGTTCATAACAATCATATTTATTGTTTCATTTTTCAGAATTTGACAATGACAATAACAATAGAGATAAAACGCTCTTATTAAAAATAATTGATAAAGTAAACCCAATTCAATACGTTATGCGCTATAAAAACAAACAGTATGAGGGGGACAATAGGAGATATGGATATGGATACGGCTATTACCATATCGACCATGATCGCAGGTCGGTGGTCAGGGACTGGTAATTTACATGCAGTCCGACCAATTCATCACATGTGTGAAGTTGGTGACAGTTATTTCACCTCCCGTCACCAGGTCAGGTGATTTAATACTGTGTAACCTTGGATTTACGTAAAAATTATGACCCATGTTCAAATTATAGTCCTACATATACATGCCACTGTTACATAGTACCTTAAACTTCTTGATTTATTAAGATCATTTGTAAGTATAATATTGCACTGATATCTTGAAAATATAAGATTTGATAAGTTCTTTTGACGGGGGGGGGGGGGAGGCTAACATTTTGTGTGAACCGTCGAAACTTGGACGCATAAATTGTCACAGCAAGCAGTTTAATTTTTCTTATAATTTTTAATTTGTTTATTAAGTCAACGACTAATGACTGATAACAATGTTTTTTTTAATGTATGACATATAGAAATGTAATTTTCATCAACGATTCAAATTATGCACTATTTATAACGTCTCTCTTCCTAATACCAGGAATGTTCTACCGCTATCTTGAGTCATTAATAGGCACGAACTAGGGCTCTTGCACTGGAGCAAATTTGATACCAGAGATTACTAACAGGCAATCAATTAGGATGTAAGTAGATTAGGTTCATCAACCGATGCCCTCCCCTCACCCCACTGTCTTCTCATGTGCTACAATATTACGAGTCTTAGACGCGGCGCGGGAGGGCTTGAGATAAGGGCAACGCCAACACAAATGCTTGCAGATATTTTTATTAAATGCATTTTAATATATTTGAATTTTTCTTAAAACATTTGTTCGGGTCCACAAGTTTATTGTTTTTATAGTTCTGTTTAAAGTGTTAAACATAATATGGATGAACACCTATTAAATTTATTGCAGCAATGAAAATAATGTGCTTAGTAATGAAAAAAATGTTGACAAACGTGTACTTAAGATATTTTCGATGAAAGTTTATATAGATGAGATAGAATGAAATAAACGTCATTACAAAAATGTTATTAGTTGCGGATTGCTGTGGAGGCCAAAAACCTGCTTCGGTGTGAATGGTTAGTGATAAGGTATGTGTTATTAGTGCAAAATAAAACAAATAACTGTATATCAATATAATTTGTATAACTAGGATGATATCATTATGTAATATATGTCACATATGAATACCGCTTTAGCTTAGAGAATATAGTTCCCTGAGCTGAGATGATACATTTGATATAAATAAATAATTAGAAGACATAATTTAAACCCTTTAAAGAGATGAAAAGACTACCCAATTAAAAAAGAGTAACATTCTAAAAGAGGAAAGAATCTTTTAATAATTTCCGGCAATATTATACAGGGCGTTCGTCAAGTGGTACATAGGGATACATGAATTATTTTAAAAAAGTTAGTGATGATTCCTGGTCACATTTTATTGCAAATAAAAGGTAATAATCTCAAGAGTTTGTGTAAAAAGTTATATTTTAAACTACCTGTTTAACGTATTTACCATTCACAAGTAAATTAAAATTATGTTTCTCAAAAACCAAGTTAGTCCGGAAGATGCTTACTGAATAACCACTTGATATTAGTGACCGTAAACCAAAGAACATTTTTCAATATACCAACTTTTTTTATGCATAGGATTATTTAAGGAAATCTCTAGTCAGGACACCCTGTATATTCAATTCACTTCCTGCTGCCCTAGCTTAGAGAAATCTAATGAGACTCAGTAGTTTTAATCAACCATAGAAATCTAATATTATTCCTTGGTAATCAGTTCATACAATGTGTGGCAAGTGTTTGTGTTTGGGTCATCCCACCCCCACAGTAATTAGAATCAACAATCCTTTTCATTGTTTATACACATAAAAATACATTTGCTGGAACATCAAAAACATTGGTAAACCGAGCAATAAGTATTTGCAGATATACAACCTGAAAATGTTTTTGTCCGGTTTGCCAATGTCATTTGGTTGAAACACATTGGTTGACAGCAAATTCAATTTGTAGGGACAGCCATAACATTGGTGGTTATAGCAAAAAAAATGTGTGTTAAAACTTAAAACTACAAATGTGTTTGTTGTAAATACAATGCACATTGGTATTTATAGCAAGTTATGTGTTTTTAACTAAGTATAGTACAGTATTAGTATATCCAACAAAATACTTTTAGTAATTCTAACAAAACCATTTGTTGTATCTGCAAATAAATTGGTAAAAATCGGTCAACACATGTGGTTTTGTTGATTTCACCGATGTATTTGTTTCTGTGTACCGCGAACCTTCCGTGGAGCCCAGAGCGAGATTCTCATAAAATTAAGTAGAGCGTTCTCAACGTGCAATATATAGCCTAGTACTTATATTAAAGGCAGCAAACATTTAAAGAGACGATTTACAATTTTGGAATCACTATAATACTTCCTCCTATTTAAAACTATGTATTCTTTTACTATCATGAGTGCAAATATTAAGAGACATAAAAAAATTTTCAGCACTTTTGAAAGATCTTTCGAACAAATATTTAACACGACCATTTTACATCAAATATTGCGTCATCTTCCAGCTGCACTGAAGGCCACTTTGATGTGTTCGACAGCATTAGAGACAGACATTGTCCCGTGGGAAAGTCATTGTCGCATATTGGATGGTGTATGGCCATTGAGCTTCGGGACAAGGAGGCGCAGCGAATCCTGCCTGATAGCCACATGCTAATCCATTGTTGGCGGCGACAACGACGCGATCTGTCGACGGTTTACGCAACTCACTGTGGGACACGTAATGTGACGGCGGAAATTGGCAATATATTAGCAAGTATATGGTATTTAAAAGTACAGTTTTAGACTGAGGGAACATTTAGTTTAAAACTAAACCAAGCACTACATTTATAGCTTAACACAAACTCCCCTACTTATGTAATTCACAACTTAACGCTTTTTGAGTCAAACCTGATTATTCAGGGGCAACATTTTTCAAAAGCTCCCGAATTAAATCAAATAAATTAGAAATAAAACAGATTTACGCTCAAACTTAAGGACTATCTTGTTGAACAGTGTTTATACACTCTTGAAGAATTGTAAGTCCTTGGAGTATTTCTAGGAAAATCATTAACCTACTTTTCTTTCATAGCATTGACTGGTCTCATGCCACTATGTATTCAATCGGAACGACTCTTCAGAAGTAAGAAGTAAGTAATCAGTATTTTTGAAACCCTTTAATTGCGGTCAAAAGAAAGACATTTTTAATAATCCACCAAAGGAATCATTATTCAAAATCCAAGTCATATTTCAAAATCGATTCACTTAATAATCATTCAATAATAGGAATTAGTTTTATTAAATTTTATATGTTTTATAACTCTCAAAATTTTATTAATTCATATAAAACTAAATCTAAAATCTTTTTGAAGGTCCTAATCTACAACAATGCACTCAAGAAGTACATTTTAAAGGTTTATTTATTAGTGTTAAGATGAAAAAACAAATTGTCCTTGATTGTATTTGAATCACGCTTGAAAAAAGAATATCTAGAGGCACGGTCGTGTCTCGTCGCCAAGTCCACCAGCAGACGACGAATGAACGACGTGAGTGACTATATTAACAGCGCAGATTAGGAGCCCATTTTTCACCTTTAAAAAAAGAAAATTAGAGCCTTGATTTAATATAACTTCGCTTCAACATAATAAACTGGCCAAAAAAACTTCAAAAAACACGACAGTTTGTTTTAAATACTTCTATTAAGTTAATAATAAACGTTAAAAGTCACCAAAAAAGTTACCGGTTTTGCACTTTTGAACGAATCCTCCACCTCGATTTGTTCAGAAAACCTAGCGACTTTATTTCTCATCAGAATTGAATGAAACTTCACACTCACTCCTATTTTTTCTCGTAGTAGTGCCTTTTGATAGTCTGAACAAAGTTTGAAAGCACTAGATATCAAAACTAGTAACTTTTTAAATTTTCATTTCAAATCATCGTTGACATTTCAAATGTAAACAAGCTTAGTCCACGAAGAAACTATTTCGTCAGTAAAACTTTGATCAGCTGGTACGTTTTAAGCTTATGGAGAGGACGGTAGGACAGGAGATTGTTTAATTTATTCAAGCATGATTTTTTTAATTTATTCTTTCTTTATATTGTGAATAGGCTTATTTTTTTACGATTATTTCAGGGTTCTGTAACAATGAAACTTATTTATATAGTTTTACAGATACCTATATAAATTATAATGAATGTGTGTCTTATATAGTCTTCCGTTTTACCCAACCTAAACTCATGTTCAAGATTCGAATCGTTTTAAATTTATGTTCAAAGAATGGTATTTCATTACTAAATTACTATAAAGTCTGCCAAAATGAAAGGGCCGGTTTTCATCAACAAAGTCATCGTCACAGTACCTCCAGTAAATACTCTAATCTCCTTGTTTGAACAGAAGCAATATCAGCTGTTTGCGGAAAATTTGTCAGGTAAAAAAGTACAGATTGATACATTAACTATAATTAATGACTCCTATCACGTATAAATACGAAGTTTGGTTGCAGACGCAAGTAGGCCTAATCTTACAAAGGTAGAAAACGGCAGTTCAACTCTTAAACATTTTATATTTAAAGATGAGTTTATTCACAAACTGGAAAAAGTCAAAGATTATAGTCATAGCGCCGAATGTTTGATAAGGTCTATGATAAAAAAAATCCTAATTCAAGAATTATCCAAAGTTTGAGGGTTCACGATTTTGTTACAAAGTATGTCCACTGGTGGTAGAGCGAGGAACATCGATCCCCAGCACCCAGGGTTAAATCTCGCGAATAAATAATAGCAATTTGTTTTGTGATAATACCGCAACCTTTCGGGTGCATGCATATTAAGCTGAATATCTGCAATGCATGTCCATTGTAACTACTAATCCTGGTCCTAAGAATACCCAAAATGCCAAGGGTTAAGTACCGTTTGCATCTAGAGTTTCATTGAATATTGTACTTATAGGTTAAACACATAACCAGCTGTTTCAAGTTAATTAATTTCAATTTCATTGGCTGTATACTACAGCGCCTTATCAAGGCCACACTAGTGCGGCCTTGTTTATATCCTATGCGATCCAGCATCTGGTAAATAATATTTATTTGGTTTTTAAAATTCTGATAATGTATCGTACTATGCAAATGCAAAACTACAGTGTATTTTAAACTGCCAACTTATCACAACCTCCATAACAAACTATGCCATTGATTCCCCTATGATTAAATTAGCCATATCCCACCAAAAAACGACAAAAGTTTAAGTCCAATAAATATCAGAAATCAGTTCGGACCTCCTTTTAACGCAATCGAACAACAAGATTGTGCTGAATTTTTCATTCAACTAATAACATTGTATCAACCCCTTGAATTTCATTTCAAATATATGCTAAAAATTACGACAACATGTTCAAACTGCAACCACAATGTGGATGTAAATGCGAGTAACTTTATTTTTCCAATTTCAATTCCTCACAACACTAAAAAAGCAAATTTGAAGAATTATTCAACCGTCAGTGTGAAAAATGGCAACCAATTGTGGACTCAAAGTGTACCTATTGTTGCAACCGCAACTACTTACAAAATACCCACGTCGCAGCAAACCTGCATACTCAGCGAATTTCCAATTACAAAATATCCAGTAATTAATCCATTAGGCTATTAAAAAAAGAAAAATAAACAAGTGATATATTTATATATTAAAATTACAGCTGTATTATAGCTTGTTTTACAAACCCTTTGTAAAAAAATATTGGTAAATGACTTAGTGACAAAACACAAAAATTTCATATAATGAAGTAGGCAAGAATGTTTATTTTTTTAATTATATTAACATAACATTGTTTAAAAACCAAAATTCTAATCAATAAATTGATAAACTGAGAAATTACTCAAAGCGATTCCTTGAAAACCTCAGTAGAGAGTAAATGGGAAATTGACTAAGCCAACAATCTGCTGCCCTATTACTATAAAAACAGGGGAAAAATGAGATCTCGGAGATCTATGGACTTGAGGAATGATTTAAAATACCAAATTGTTTGTTTTTCGAGCTAAATCCAATGGTGCAAACAATAATTGGATAAATATAATTTTTCAATTTGAAAAACTCAAAAAACCCATTTTTGGGGGGTAAAATCGAGCCTTTACCCCACTTAGGATATGTCGATCTGGCTGGTTTACGAACTCGTCCAAGAGAATCTAGTTTTACAAGTCTGTACCAAATTTTGTTGCGATCGGAGGATATTTACGAGAGTTATCGTGCTTACAGACACTCAAAAAATGAAAAGTCTATTTCCCATATAAGCCCATGTTAAATTTTGAAACAAATCGTGATTTTTGCTGGAAAAATGCGTTTTAACAATAAACTCACTTCATATCCAGAAAGTACACATAAAAAGCTGACAAATAATATAAATATTAATATGATTGCTGAGGTTACCCTGAACGGATATTTTTTTGTCCATTCTGTTCTGTTAAAACGACGGTAATAGCTTATTTCTAAGGAAATTCGCTAAAACAATAATTTCGAGGTTTTGCTAATAATCAAATAGTTACTTTTGTAACTATTTGATTTTTCAATTACAACTTCGGAATTCATTCAACATGAAAATTACAAATCTTCTCATACCAGGGCTTAAAATACAGAAATTAAAATAATTGGAAACACATTCAAAGTGAAACATGCTATATTAAATTTAGGAGAAACTACAAAATGTGGTTATTATATTTCACTAGTGGCTTGAAGGTACTAAACGCCCCTAATAAGAAGACATTCAAACGATCCTCAGTTAATATATAGTACCTGGTGGACCGAGCCTTGCTCGGTGTTATTTCATATTTACCAGTTCATCCAGTTACTATAAAATATTTCGATGTCATAAAACTGATAAATATAAACCTTTTTTATTGCTCCATGGACTCTTCATCCCATTTGCTGTATTTTCCCCTGATGGCTGTAGATACCAAACAGCTGTTATGATTACTTCATTTGTTTACACTTTCCTTGTTTATTTTCGTTGCTATCACGGCAACCCATAAGGCCAATGTTAAAATTTTACAACTTTAAAATTCGATTTATTGCGTTATTAGATTTTCTCTGGCCAAGTAATCTGCATAAAAGACGTTTTTGAGTCGGATTACAGACTTTGACGGAAATTATCGGAGCCGTTTTTGAGATAATTGTGCAAGCAAGCAAACAAACATACAAGCACAATAACATTACTCATATCCTATACTCTTATACGAGCAGTGTTATCTTGTATGTATGTATGTATGCTTGCTTGCTTGCTTGCTTGCACAACGATCTCAAAAACGGCTCCGAGGATTTTCTTCAAAGTCTGGAAATAAGTAATTTATGACTCAAAAACGTCTTTTATGCAAATTACTTGGCCAGAGAAAATCTAATATCGTAATAAATCGAATTTTAAAGTTGTAAAATTTTAACATTGGCCTTATGGGTTGCCGTGATAGCAACGAAAATAAACAAGGAAAGTGTAAACAAATGAAGTAATCATAACAGCTGTTTGGAATCTACAGCCATTAAGGGAAAATACAGCAAGTGGGATGAAGAGTCCATGGAGCAATAAAAAAGGTTTCTATTTATCAATTTTATGACATTGAAATATTTTATAGTAACTGGATGAACTGGTAAACATGAAATAACACCGAGCAAGGCTCGGTCCACCAGGTACTAAGAGTATAGGATAGGATACGCCTAGGACGAAATACCCTCATAGCAAACTGGCTTTTGAATCTACTACTTGTTAGATATAGCTCATGATTTTCAATCAAATTTCAGCATCACATGTTTTATGTATACAAAGCAGTCGTTTTTAGATCCCAGTGCAGATATTTTACGTTATTTCTTGTTTTCTGGAAAATTTCAAGCAATTTCAGTATCTTTCCCGCCATCACGGTAGAGGTACCTTTAATTTGAGCCCACTCCCATCTTTCTACGACTTGCCAAATCTTTCTAAATCTTTCTTTGTACCTAAATATCAAGAAGTGACTATATGGCGCAAAGAATGTTTACGTAATATTATTTTTAAAAGACCGCCTAAAACATCTGTGAGAACAACTAGAATACATCGGTTATTGCATTCACACTATATACTGTCTATATTAAATATTTATTTATTTTATTTATATAAAGATTTACTTTAAATGTTATATTTTACTACATTTATCTATTAAAAAAACAGTGATATCATACCCAAAAACACAAAGTGTTGAAGGGTCGCCAAGCCCTAAAAATATGTGATATCAAAGTGCATACCAAGTCAATTTAATTTCCTGTAGTCCAACAATGTTCATTAGAATACATAATTAAATTTATTTGAATGCTATTGTTCTGAATACTGATTATAATTCTTCTACATGTACTTGGCCAGCAGCTTATGAATTTATATATTTATGTTAAAAGTCTTCTATGTAGGTCACTTTGGAAAATACAAACGTATAACTAATTTAGCGTCTGTTAAGCTGCTGGCCAAGTACCTGTAGAAGAATTATAATCAGTATTTAGAACAATAGCATTCGAACAAATTTAATTATGTATTCTAATGAACATTGTTGGACTACAGGAAATTAAATTGACTTGGTATGCACTTTGATACCACATATTTTTAGGGCTTGGCGACCCTTCAACACTTTGTGTTTTTGGGTATGATATATCAAACACTGCTCTTCCCTATTAATACATGCATTAAGGAAATGCACGAACGCCTTAATGTGTACCAAAGTATCTCGTCGACGGTAACATGATATTCAATAAGAAGAGTGAAGTAGCTTGCATGTCAGAAGCTCACGTGCTCATGGCTAACTATATGCTAACCATTTGCGGTGCCCGACTATTACAAGGCACTACAATCTTTGAGCATACAACACTGAGAAAAGCGCGATAAGCAAACTATGGTGAAGTCTTAGGATATTTATAAGCTAACAACCAACGTATACCACATAACTAAAAGCTTTCATTTTCCTCTGAAGTAGAGCTATATGTTATATAGTAATTAATATTTACGTTAAATAATGAAAAATATGATGAATTTCTTATCATAAATGGTTTCAATTCACTTATAGCATTTATTTGTTTGAATATTAAATTGTAGAGTATATGTTTAAAAATTTCTTAAATATAAACATGAAACCTCAGTTGAACTAAATGGTAATGTTGGTTTTAATCCCCATACTGTTAGAATATAGCTATTTGTAGGAATACTGATTGAATTAGTATAAGCAAAAATGTATCATTACCTTTTAAGCAAGGGTTATTTAATTTTTTCAGGAAAAAGTTAAAAATGCATGGGTAATTTCGTCTCTGCATAGATTTGCAAATGAAGACATTTTCCATTTGATAGTTCAGCAGGAAAAATAGTATAATCAATTCATATTATCTTACATTACATTTATAAGACACTGCCCACCAGTAAGAGGTATATTAAGGCGAATATGAGTGAACGATGAGTGTGAATAGTGCGATATTAAAGTCTTATTACCGAAGCTCTGCTTAATAATTAGACTGACATACATATTTTTTGTTTCGAAGGTTCGATTGTCACTAAGGGTATGTAACAGATACAATTGATGCAACTGCATAAAAATCCTTGTATACTACAATCGATAAGCATTTTTTCAGGCACGCCAATTGCCGTTTAGGTTTTTATAATTTAAGTGTTTTATAATGGCCAAATGTAATATTTTATGCTATTGAAGAAAAATACTTGTATGGTATTTTTTAGAGAAAAAAACACCTGGTTCTTCTCATAATCTTAATTTACTTAACTTAAAAAACTGTTAAAATATACACCTGTTCTGTTTAACAAAGTGGCCTTCTTGAGCATTCATCGATCTTAAGACCAACCCTTCTACCGTACTTCACCAATCAACCCCAAAACACTGACTTGTGAATAAAATATCGAATCAACCACAAAATTTCCACTACTCATCACCTTCACACGACTATATCGATCGGTTATTCTAACGAAATAGACGGGCCGAAAATGTCCAAAACCAATTACAATCAGCCCGATAAGGATCGAACACTTTCTTCTGGGTTCGGAGATGCGTCCATCGATCATGTTATCCGTTGAACCGTGGGTGATTCACATTTTAACATATCAACGTGGGAGCCGTAATTAGAGACCTGTTTTATCCGACGATGGTTTTATCCGACACAGTGGCGGGTGCGTGTCTAACGTCGCAGAATGATTAATCGAGTCTAGGCCACAATCCGAGTTATCAACGGGGGATCACCAGCTCCAGTTACTAATTGACAACAGCTCACCAGCTGACGAGCGACGGCGACGAGCGACGAGCGCCTCTCCGGTTTCCATTCTCTCTGGAATCCGAGGGATGAGATGAGATTCTGCCGCAGCCTCGACTGCTGACTAATGGACTATTGTGGAAATGCGAATCAAAGAGATTTTTATGGTAACTTAGCCTATATAGCTGTTGAAATGTAGAGCAATTTTGTATGAAAAATAAGTTTTGTAAACATCTGAACGTAATTTAACATTTTAAATAATGTTTCTTTGCTTTCCATGGACAAAAGAAGATAGCACAATATTTTCCCACTAAGCTAAATTGTCCCTTGCCTATACTTTTTAGAGCTTGTCATTTATATTAAGAACCAAACTTAACATGTTATGGTTTAAGATCTCACCTCTATAACACTAGGCATAGAGATAGGTATGCTGAAGGTCACAGGCTGTCTCTCTTTGAGAAAAAAAACCTCTGTTTGCTGGTTTAAAGTTTTTTTAAAACTTACCCCCTTTATTAAGGGAATTCAAGAAAACAATAAATTTAAAACCACCCAGAGGAGCTGTCTCCTAAACCATAATTTTTACGACATGGATAGTATCATTGAGCATATTATAAAGAGTTGTTGACCCGACTGCAGCCCTACAAACTCACCTACCTTACCTGGTGGCTAATGTGAGAGTTGGCACCAATTGACCTAGTCACCGCTCTGCTGAGTCCATGAACAGAAAAAACAAGTAACAAGTAAGTAAAAGATTAAACGTAAACTCTTGTGGGAGTTCTGAGAACACTGACAATCGTAGTGCTGCAAATGTTACAGTGATACTAATTCATGTTATCTATTTTATAAACGTAAGTTTAAAAGAACAAGAATTAATGTTCTATATATTATAAACGTAAGTTTAAAATAAGAAGAATTTTTATAGGCTTCAGATATAACTGAGCGTTAAAAAGTAAAAATTAAAGATCAAGCTTATTTGTTGAAAAGGAAATAATTTTGATGAACCTTAAAAAATTGCAAATATAAATCCATTGTAATACCTTTAAATTCATCCATTTGTAGGACTATTCCCAACAGAGGCAATGGAATAAGTTTTTTATGTCACTCAAAACATCCACTTCCAATTGCGGTATTTCATCACTGAAGAGTTTAATATTAAAATAATGTGTTTTTAAGTAGGTGAATCTCAGGACTGACGAAGGCCCTAAACTAAACTTCGAACATCAAGCCATGGTCAGATTATCCAACAACCTAAACCTACAATACTTAGTTTACAACTTTAAAGTAATGGTGTAAAGAATATTTTCAAGGGTTATGCTAGAATTTGTCAATATGATGTTAATGCTGTAATTATGTACTTTTCATACTAGCCAACAATATTTTCTTGCTCGTATGAACTAAACCACCTACAGGAATTTTAATAGTATTGAACCAAAAAAAAAATTTTATAGTACGATGCAATGAAACGGAAAATGCAAGAGGTACTCAAAAAAAAGTTGTGCTATGATAGTATAGTAAACCAGGCAATATTACCCTACCAGCAGTATACGCCACAAGTAAAGTGATTCCCTAAGGATTAATCAAGGATATTACATCAATAGTTGATTCATATTTGATCAATACATGATTCATCTTTGATTATAGCACAACTTGATTACTATCGTATGTTCAATATTGCATCCTGTATAAGCCCGTCTCTGCTTACTTCACTATTCCGTTTCATGTTTACTTAGGTTTGTGATCTGCTGATGTTTTCATTTCTCCTTCATACGGTTTTTACATAAACTTTGTATTCGGCCGTTTTAAATAACGTCAATAATTGAATTATTCACCTGTGTCTACGACGGTCAGTGGAAACTTATGAAATTTATACAAGGAAACGAGGATATTAAATAACTGTTTCTTATTATCAAGATCTATTGACATAAGTGCTAGTGTCCTAAACTATACTGGCTCATCATTTGAGTCACGTTACTTTTATTCCTACAAGTTTTTATAAACAAGAATAATAAAATCATTGTTTTTTTCCATATGAGGTGATTCAATGAAGCCTAAATCGACTGTTCCACATCCTGTATATTCTCGCTTTAAACTATAAAACTGTTAGGACATCATGATGTTGGGTGAAATTAGACATGAACCCAATACTCATAATGCCATACATTATATTACTACTAACTGAGAAAGAAGAATTTTTAAAATGATATAAATATAATAATTTATATAATAAAATATCCATTTTATCGAATTTCCCCTATAGGGAAGAAGCTATTACCGTAGGTCTCATGGTAAGACCTAAGCCCAATACCATAATAACTTTTCGTTTTAGGGCCCCCAGAAGAAAAAAAACACCATTCATTCAAATTTCTAGATATATATATATATATATATATATATAAATACAGGGTGTCCCGTAACTGTCTGGACAAACGTATTTAGCGTTGTAGCTTAGGTCAAGACAAACACATTTCACCATAGGAACGTGGGTCTCTGGTGCCTAGTTTTCCGTCTGTCTGTCTGTATGTGTTTTTTACAAACAAATTCATAATTCCTAAACCGTTTGAGGTACAGCGTTGAGATTTTGCACAAATATTTATCTTATTAGGATGTATCTTCATTTAAATTTATACCAAAATATCATCAACCGTTTCAAAATGGCGGCCATTTAAATTTTCTGATGCCAAATTTCACAAAAACCGTTAATTTTAACAAAGAATTGCAAGACACATAACAGTAAGTCCATTTTGTGTAGTTTTCAATGATACCTCACTTGTTAAGATTGGATAGAGATTTACTGAGAAATTAGTTTTTTCCGTAATGCATGACCACTTTTCCCCATATAAACAATGTTAAAATACGGGGTGTTAAAAATAAAACTTTAATGGCTTATAGCCACTTCAATATTGCGTTTAGGAAAAAATGTCAAGGAATAATAAGTTCTTAAAATTAAGCGTAGAATCCAAATACGTCATAAAATACAGGGTGTTCCATAAGAAAAATTAAAGTTTTCCGTCATATTGGAAATTGGCGGCCATTTACAAAAAAATTAAATTCATATTTTTAAATGGCTTAATAAAGCAGGTGAAGTCCCCCATTTAAAGTTATCTCTAAATCCAATAGTTTCTGAGATACCAATGGTGGCACAGTTAAGTTGGACACACCTTAATTTTAACATTGTTTAAATGGAGGAAAGTGGTCAAGCACTAAGAAAAAATTTAATTTCTCAGTAAATATTTATCCAATGTCAACAAATAAGGTATCATTGAAAACTACATAAAATGGACTTACTTTTATGTATCACAATTTTTTGTTTAAATTAACGGTTTTCGTGGAATTTGGCATCAAATAATTTAAATGGCCGCCATTTTGAAACAGTTGATGATATTTTGGTATAATTTTAAATGAAGATACATCCTAATAAGATAAACAGTTTTGCAAAATCTCAACGTTGTAACTCAAATTGTTTAGGAGTTATGAATTTGTTTGTAAAAAACACATACAGATAGACAGACGGAAAACTAGGCACCAGAGACCCATGTTCCTATGGTGAAATGTGTTTGTCTTGACCTAAGCTACAACGCTATATACGTTTGTCCAGATAGTTACGGGACACCCTGTATATGTGTCTGTAAGCACGATAGTGCTCGCAAAAATGGTCCGATCGGAATGAAATTTGGCACAGGCGTGTAAAGTAGTAATTATTCGGACGAGTTCGTGAACCAGCCCGATCGGACCACTGGAAGGGGGGGTAAAGCAGGGTAAACCCCCCAAAAATGGGTTTTTCGAGTTTTATATAGAAAAATAAAATTTATCGATGTTATTCTTATGGAGCTTAAAAACGTGTCAAACCTCGCTATGTTGGATTGAAATATGTACTTTGCAATTGAAATTCGCTGAGTATGCAGGTCTGCTGCAACGGGGGTATTTTAATTCATAATAGTTCTCAGTTCTTCTGGGGACAATACTCCTATGTAATATAAGTGAAACAACCGTCCAAAAATAAGAATGATAAACTATTTTTGACAGTAATTATTTTATTTATATAATGAAATACTTAACCTACAAAAAGGACTACGACCCTACTTTTGTTTTACAGCATCACAATCAAAATAAAGATGGGTTTTATGAAATCATATATTGGGAAATATTTAAAAATACCAAACAACTGTCTGGACTCCCCCCGCACTTATCTAAAGCCGTAAAATATTTTTGTAATTTTTCAGCAGAACAGCTCAGAAATTTGTGCTATTTAAACTATAATCTCAGACACGAAATAGGGCGGGCGAGTGAGTGCGCTGCTGGTAAAATTATTGTTTTTATTTGATTGTTTGGTAATCAACTTATATTATCATATATTACTGTAGACACAATTTAGACATATAAAAGGCTCCGAAAAACGTAAACAAAGTTTTAACATGTCTACAAAATCATTTTATTTAGGCAACTTCAGCTGAGGTTTTAGCAGACAATTTGATGAGTTTACTGTTTTTGCCGCCCACCCTATTTCGTACACTCTACATTTCTACACTAAATATAGATCCTGCCACTCAAGGTCTGTAGATTAGAAGATAATAACAATACAGTTGTACTGCCAGATTGTCTAATTCCCTTATGGCTTGTGTAACGAAAGCTTGTGGCGTCACTCTTGGACCCAATATCCGTTCTAAATAAGTTCTCTTAGCCTTTTGGCTAAAAATATAGCTCAAACGAGGTATCAGCAATATATGCTTCCTCTGATTGGTCAAGATTATTAGTTTTGGTCCCAGATGGAGGTTAGTTTTCTGGTCTAGAAAAGGCATCACGAGTTGTTTAATTGTTTTACTGAGATAACCTGAGTATTATTATTCTTCTCTTCTCTTCTTTTTTACGGACCTTGCCTGCCACTTACCTCGAAAGCGCCCGTACCTCCTAATTCAAATACTCCCCATATGTGACACCGTAACATTAAACAACTCAATGCTTCAAGTTTGACCGGCGAATTCAAAGTTTGAATTAATTAATTTTTCATCCCTGCCATCAGATTGTATCCTCGCGGCGGACGGGAGGGCGGCAGTGGGCGGGCGACACTATCAGCTGACCGCCGCCGCCGCGACACGCCACCTCACCGCACGCAACTGCGACACGCACCGCCACCGCGGGTGGATATACTGCATCCCGGTGTAAAAACAGGTGCTGCATTTTAAGGTCTGCAGGTGTGGTTTGCGTTTTAAAGTCTTGCCGTTAGTTTTGGAGAAATGAAATGAGAAGTTCTTTCCGTTATGCCACTGTGAAAACGGTAGATTTCATTACATGTGTTGCGGGTCTAAAGAAACCCCTTTTTGCCCTAGGAAGAAGAAGAATCAGCTGATGTCGAGGACGTCAGCTGTTCGTTTATAATGTACTAAAGCTGCAAACGTTTGTACGTCAGCGACGATGGTGAGCTATCGATGGCATCAAGAGCTGTTATCGGTTATCAATTGTAATTCATTGTTGTATTGTTGTCGATTTAATCGATTTGTGGAACTAGCTCATTTCACAAATCAATAATTTAACGTGTTCGATACATCAATAGTTGTTCATTGTTGTCAGACTAACCTAAAAAAATGAAACAGACGATCCACTGATTGTTGTAAATAGAAAAAAAGGATGGAGATATATTCAAAGGTAAACTAGTTGTAACATTTTGGTTTTCTAAAGTAGTTTGCGTGTTGTATTGAGCGACATAACGGAAAATATAGTTCATCACACGGGCCTAAAGCTGCTTTTCGTTACTCGGACATTTTTCAACCTCGGCTTACAGCCTCGATCGTTAAACTTGACCTTGTACGAAAAACGTCACTGTAGGCCCTAGTAATGAAATATACTATTATTTGACTTGGCAATTTTAGGCCCTCTCTTAGACATTCTGAAACAAATAGTGTGAGATATACGAACAATTTAATTACACTAATATATGCAAACAAACTTTATGATGTCCTTACATAGAAAAAAGTTAAGATTTCTTTAGAATGCCATGTAGAGTCGGCATTTGACATATTTTATTTACATTTTTATACAGTCAATAAAACATAAATATTATTCGTAAGTCTAACAATAATAATTGACTCCAAAAGGCTGAGTAATTTTTCATTTGTTTATTTACTGAGAAACAGTTGTTCATGTTACTATTTAATAAATCTAAAAAAATAATAAAAATTCTTCTAAGGATGGTTGAGTTTCTTAATGATTTCTGTAAAAATGTTAGATAGGGACACAACCATAAATTAATCCTACCAACAATATATAAGTTGTACCAGTTGTTGAGGCATGATGCAGTCGGGCTTCAAAGGCGCTAAAAACGTAGAATAGAATAAAAAGCTTTTTCAACAGACAGGCTATAATGTATGAGTGAGTTACATTTTGAGACCTGATACAGTCGCCTTCCAAATACCAAGAAAATCCAATGTCATAAATTTGGTACCATATATTTCTTCATTACAGTGTAATATTTTAGCCTTAATTGTACTAAAAGCATTGAAAAAGTTTTCATTGAAAAAATATAACTATTAAATAACAGCATTTTTCGAAATCAGTTTGCATATTCACCCCTAAAACACCAAACCGCAGCAAAGGTATGATTTGTTTGTGTATTTTAACGCCAGTGGCATATTTTAACGTTTTGATCGGGAACGGTCCAAACCCGGGTCTTGTTACTATCTAACGGCGACCTTTTGTTAGATAGCATCATTAATTAATAGCCCAATGACAACTGGCAACTGGACCCAGGTTCGATCCTGTAGGGTAACACCTACAATAGGAATGGTTTTAACAAATAATATTCCACACTACTATAAATAATAAGATGTTCACAAATTGTAGCTTGAAAAAAAAAACAATGTGTTTTCAGGGACGTTGACCTATTGCCCCAGTGCGGCGAATCTCCCCTCCAGGGGAAGGTGCTGCGCTAGCACAGACTGATCACTGACCTCCCTAACTAATTTACCCTCATTAACAACTCTTCCCCTAACCCACCTTTCAGCTCTGTCCCTAGACGCCTCACTTAATCATCAAGTCTGCAGTAATTTAATAGGGAAGTCGTTGAGGTAATCAAAGTAGCAGTTAAATCATAGTTTTATCGTGGAATAATCTCAAGGAACGTAAGTTTTGTATTAAGTATTTCTTTTCTTGAAGTTTCTGACAAAAACCAAGTTAAAAAATTTCAATACAAATAAAAGTTAAAAAGTATACAAGCAATTTTTTAATTTTTATTTTAAATTGATTGAGCACACAATTTGCTTTTTACTCCTCGTTAAGTAAATTTACTACTGGAGGAATTCTTCCTTCTAGGTAAAATTCTTTAGTTGTCAGATGGCTTATGACTAATCATCTTTGATCAGTTTTGGTTTTTTCATCAGTTAACACTGTCATCTACTAAAAAAAGGTTTATTGATTGGTGGTACACCAATCAAACATCGGGTAATTTAAACCAATGTTATTCAAATTCCGTATCCCCAAATATTGACATATGGAGGTTTCAATTAGGGAAGGGGGACTGTCGCTGTCGTATCAATCAATAAATCAGCCGAGTCCGGAC
Organism: Flexamia atlantica; assembly: GCA_035578135.1. Taxonomy (NCBI): domain Eukaryota; kingdom Metazoa; phylum Arthropoda; class Insecta; order Hemiptera; family Cicadellidae; genus Flexamia; species Flexamia atlantica. The sequence continues at coordinate 29,675,924 of JAQJVK010000012.1, forward strand.
AGTGACAGAGCGCAACCCACGCGGACGTGGTAATGTATGATATAAGACATCTGGCCACATTTGAATACAACAGCCAGCCTTACCTCCCACTATCAACAATGTCTTTGTAATAAAATGCAGATTAATAACCAGGAAATACGGAGCCATTATGGACCATAAAGGGGCGACCGTCTAATGTATTCAGGTTTGTCGTGTGCCGTGGTCTCCGGTCTGATTTTGCATGTCTGTTTTATTTTCCTGCGTTGAGATATTGGCTGCGTTACCAGCGACAGCGATAAAAGCGTCTGAACTCGATGTAATAAGATAAGCGGTGAAAAAGTTAAATCTATTTTATTGTCATTTCGCTTTTATGGTACTTTTCTTAACTGTACACTTGGTTTTGATCAGTGCATATGTATGTGTGATAGTGGCTAGGAATGCGCTTGGATTCAGTAAAATAACAAGGGGAACTCTAACATGTTTTCTAGTTCAGCCAATATTAATTTTAAGTTGTGAGCATGGGGAAACACCTTTTTTGTATAAAAAGTATAATTATTATAAAAGTAAATGTTTACTTTAAAGAGTTTGATTAAACATTAAAAAAAGATGGCGTTAAAATGGGCGTTAAGATGACTGATCAAGACCAGTCCCTAGCAAGCTTCGCCTATACGTATTAACATTTAAACTGTTACTTCATGACTAATCATATAAAGAAAATTAAATAAATATTCAATACATGGAAGCACTAGATAAGCTAGAAAAGCTGACCTGTTAAGTTGAGGCCTTGATTTTTTCATCAACAATAAAATGAGTAATTTGCCTTGAGTAGACTCTTTTTTGCAGAAAGGTAACTTTTTTACCTTGGATTGTGTTACAAAGATATTAGGATCAATAAAAAACTAATCCAGTTTGAAATGATTGAAAATGACAGAATATCTTCAGACCTCAATTTTTTGCGAATGTTACATGACTAAGGCTAAAAATATTGCTATGAGTTGGTTTATCATTCTCTATGAAGTTTCATTTAACTATAGCAAATTTTAAAACATCATAAGTCTACACCAATCAACCCAAATTGAATGAAGTGTTTGGCTAAGCAAACTGGAGGAAAATATGCCTTTTTATAAAATGGTCCTCGTGGTCTCAGATTTTAAATATCATTAAAGTACTTAATTGTGAAATTTAACATGAACATAGACATTTCAAGGAACTCTGATTATACTTAACAAGACCTGCTGACCAGTGATTCTTCACTGATTAATTTAAGTATTGCAATGAATAATGATCAGCCATATAAATTAACTGCAAAATATAATAACATTTTGTGACGGATATTTCCTGGTGGGAGAAAAGATGATCGGTTACACTGGTACACCGAACCGCAGGAAATCACGTCACGGGTTGTCGGAGGCCTTGGAATCGCTCAGCTCGGTCGCTGGGATAATTCCAGGGGTCGAGGATCGAAATCACAGTAGTTATCAGATATTCAGATATGAGAGCTCAGTTATATTCAACCTAGATGGCATTCAACTTAGGACAGACTAAATCTGGAAACACCTTCTAAGTAAAATGCCCCCTGCTGTTTTCCCTAGCTCTGTGAGATGTTCAGAGTTAACACTAGCGACCAGTAATTACAGGAGCAGGACAGACCTTACACTCCTGTTGCACAGCAGGTTTGAACAAGACTAAGCCTGTTACAACAGTAGGAAAAATCTAGGAATTAAACCCGTAAAATCACCAATTACTCCAACTTGGTTACACAGAATTTGGAAAATATCCCAAAAGGAAAACTAAATGATAATCGGCACCAAGATAATTAATTTAACTAGTCTTGGTTACAGCCAAGAGATAAGCAGGATAGGTCTCGGAACCCTATCCTGCGACAGTTTCAACGCTAAGTCTAAAAACTGGCGTTTAAAATAAAATCAAAGGAAACTGAGAGAAGAACGCTGTCGTACCTTTAATACCACAAGGTATATGAAGACGACGAAGTCTGCTTTCCCCGCACGAAATTGCACCACGAGAAGAAGTTCGCACGAGAGAAACAGAAGAGCACTGGACACTTCGAGAGAGCACCGACAAGAGAGAAGCTCTTATCAGGACCTCGTGGAGCTCACTTTCCGCTGGGAAAACCCACCAGCTGACCAACGAGCTGGTTAAAGGGTAAAAAAAAGGCTCTTCCCGTTGCTGTTTTTCATCGTCCGCCAGAAAACAGATTGGCGCGCTCGGCGAAAAGAAGAAGAAGCAGCGCAGGCTCTGTCGTCGTCTGCATAACGCAGTCGTGACGATGTCTTTCGAGGTTATGTACGTTGTTTACACACAACAACATTTCCACTCGCAATATCGTGTTTATTGGAAGAAGTGATCTAATTACGTGTCCAACTCAGTGTTTACATTAGAGTATAGTCGCCGTTATACGCTTCAACACTTTGCTTTCCACATCAAACTCGGCGATCGGAGTCAGCAGTTATGGGACCGACTAGGTTAGCCTTCCGATGGTGATAATTAGGGTTATAACCATCCACCCCAACACCGTGAGTTACCTAATCACTCAAAGGGTTTAAGTTAGGGAAATAGCAGTGTTTATACTGATTGCCAACACTCCCTCCATAGGCTGGACATAGGCTAGGTAGGCCTAGGCCTACTGGTCCCATGACTAGGCCTAATGAGCCAATTCTTACCCCTGGGCAAATTAGGCTCATTACAATTTATATAAGTAAATATTTTTAAATGTATAGATCTCTATGAGGTCAGGGCTTCAAACAGAAAAAATAAAATTTGATCAGAAGTTCTAATCTGTGGGTTATTTGAGTCTAACTCTTTACCTCACTTCACTTTAACCACCCTTGCAATTTTGAATTCAATGAAAGTATCATTTCCCTTAATGAAATCGACGATTGCTTCATCCCTTGTTTGTCAAGTGCCGGTGAACCTGGGTACCTTGATTGCCCCAAACAGCCCCAATAGGGGCGGGCATGTTGACAGAAGTTGCGTTACCGGGGGTGACCAACAACCGTCTGTCAATCAGCGATAGGGAAACCCATGAGGGCAATGTGTCAATAAGACGGACAGACATCTAGGGCTCTTTGTATTGTGGGAAGGTTTTTCAAGTGGAACTTAATTTCCTTAACGTAATTAATTGTCAGGTAGGTCCTTTTTATTATTTTACCGTTAGAGTGGTTTTGTTTATTAATCAGGAAGGTCTCGACCCCTGATGTAATCCAATTGACCAGTACTTAATTATCAAACACTCATATTTACGATTGCCTTTATTTTTTTCACAGTACATTTGATTGTAACGAGATTGTATTTGCAGTTCTACTTGATGACAAAAAACAATAGCTAGACAATTTGCTATTTTTGTGTATGTAAATGTCATCTCGAATCGATATTTGATTTCATGTTTTAGATTATGTTCTGCTTTTATTACAAAACACCCGTTAATCGCATACATCTATGTAAATAAAGACTTTTATTTAACTAAAATAATACTATCCAAAAACTGGTGTGCAATAGCCACATATTGAAGAGATAAACTGAACCATCGGAATGACGCGTATCCGCATCTTATCACGCGACCCGCGGCGCGGCGGCAGATGGGGGGTCGGCCGTGCAGATCCCCAGATTCGGAAACCACTTTCCCTCAATCGCGTCGAGCGTGTACAGTGTACAGCATTCGCTCCTGCAATGGCCTATATCAAGCTACTGGCGTGTAACGAACACCCTACCTTTTCAGAACCCTATGAATCTACATCACGTGAAATGTTTAGGGGGATGGAAATATTGTTTTAAATAATATTTTTTCAAGTAATTTTAAAATCATTTGTTGTAAGATATGAACAAAATATAAGATTCTATATTATACAATCATATCGGGTATTTCATTCATTAATATTAGTTAAAACTAAATACTGTATTAATACCTAGATACACAGGCCTACGTAAAGCAGGTGACAAATTAATTAAAATAATATTGGGAAAAAACGTTTGTTTACTAAAGATAAAACATTTTGAGTCAGTTTCGTTCGATTTAGTATTAACTGATAGTTGTACATTTAAAAGTGGTTATAAATAACGTTTTTTTATCTATACTAAGTCAAAGGCACCTTTACCTGACAGTTGAAAAATATTTTTCTTTCACAAATATATTAAACTAAAAAAGATTTTATAGCAAAAGTTTCTAAAATATATTTTAAAACCCATCAAAGTTTATGAAAGGTTTATTTTAGTTGTAGGAAAATTAATAGAATTTTTTTTATTTCCTTTACAAGGCAACTAAGGCTGACAGTCAAATTAGGCAGGGAACTTACAGCTAACCTGACACGTAGTCGATATATTTGTATACCAAGTTATGTTGGTGAGATAAATAGTATTTTTCCTTTTAAAATGCCATTAATCTTAAAAAAAATAGATTTCGATTGAATGTCAATTAATGAATTATTTTAAAAGTAATCAAAATGATTTTGCTCAATTTGGAAGAAGCAATTTTTGTGTTAACATTATGCGAAAAAAATAAATCTTTCTATTTCACATATTTTTCAACACAGCTTAATAAAACTTGGTATGTGGCTTCTCCCATAAGTGATATATTGGGATAGGGTATAAATAAACATATTTTACATTATATTACAATAAACCTGCATAATCAAATTCCAAGGCATTGTTATGGAGAATATTTTTAGCTCGTTTACTTAAGAACATGGGTTCATACTTCATACAAGGCTTCAAATTTTGATGAAATATCTGTTTATGAATTCTGAGTTCGCTGATTTCGAGGTCAGCTGAAACGAGGGTATTATCTCTAAAATTCTTATCATTCACAATTTATGTTCTTTAAGGGGATATGGCACTGAAATTACTAACTTTAATAAGGTTATCACTAGGCCTTTGAAACTTTGCATGTGTGTTTCTTGGGTATAAGAATACACAAATACGAAATAAAAAATAAAAAATAAATTATACATATATTAAATATAATTTTTTTTGTAAAATTTTTAGGTAACTAATAAAATTTGATATAACTCCAGTTATACTGATTAGATTTTGACAAATAAACCATCATTTTGTAGCTTACAACTGCCTTGAAATATTTAGGTAGAATTATAACTTTATCTCAATAAACAAAATTGTGGTGTCATTTTAAAAAATATTTTAGGTTTAAAAATTTGATTTGACATTTATAAAAAATCATATTTTTTCCCTTTTGACCATACATGTATAATTCTACCTAAATATGTAGATTACAATTCCTTAAACCCTTGGTAAAAATTTGAATCATGTGGTACAAATAGTTTTTGAGTTATATCAATTTAAAAATTAATAATAGCCAAAAATTCGATTTTCGGGAATCGCGCGTTGAAAATTTACCTCGGTTAGGTTAGGTTAGGTTAGGTTAAAAATCTTTGCTATACAAACTGATATAACTCAAAAACCATTTGAGCTACATTGTTGAAATTTTTTATATATGATTGGGCTGTTGTTATGTATATATTTAGGTAGAATTAGTCGTGTATGATCATAAAAAGACATATAAAAAAGTATAAAACAATTTTATCATTTTTTACATTATTTTTTCGAAATTAGCTTGAATATTTATTATTTATTGGACTATACCTATCAAGCTACCTAAATATTTAGAGGACATTATATCCTACAATTTAACGTTAAAATCATTAAAATCTAACAATTACAACTCAAGTTATATCATATTTAATGTTAAAAAGTCGTCCGACAGACTTTTTCAAGAGCCTGTTCCACAATGCAAAAAACGCCTAAAAACGAAAAAAAATTATTTTTTTATTTTTTTGACACTTGTTTATTGTTTTTAACATTATAAACAATAAAAAAACGTTAATTTAAAAAAATCACTTTTTTGGAAAATTTTTCATGATTTCAGTGCCATATCCCCTTAAGATGAATTAAAGTGGAATTACTGGGTAGCCAACCATAGAGGGCCTATAATTTCAATATAAGTTAATATATTAAATGTAGCCATGTATACAAATTGAGTGTCAGGTTTAGAGTCAACAAAAATACAGGTACTCCACTTAGATTGAGGGCTGAGCAGAAGGATTGGAACCTAAACCTGACATCCCTTGTGTAGCCTATGATTTTAGGACATTTTAGTTGAATTACATTGTATAGTAAAAGGTAATATGAAGATTGCTTAAGTAATTCATAAAATTCATAGCTAAGACCTTATGAAAAATTAAGTTACCTCTTAACGTTTGCATAAAAATAAGTGTATATTCAGAAAGGACTTAGGACTTAGACATACCCAGAGAAAATTTCTCCCCAAAACAAAAATAACATCAGGCCGATGGGCAGCTAAAAAATTGCTCAGCATGAAGAAATGTGAGCAACCTAGGCCCCTTAAATATTATATTTCCTTATTTTCAATCAATTAAATTTCAAGTGTTAGCTTTAGATACTGCGTAAGGTTCAGGTGCACTCACCTTGTTTATTGAAATTAAATAATAACTTAACCGTCATCTTTAAAATTAAATCAAAACGTATGCAATTCTATTGACAAACGTAACGCAAAGAAATCAGTCAGATTGAAAAAAATAAAAACATATGCAATTCTATTGACAAACGTAATGCAAAGATGGTAAATAAACAACAGTACTGTTAAAAACAGGAACAGATATTTGCTTTCAATCAGTCTATCGCCCATAATTTCGGCTTTCCGGACTTATTGTTTATCAAATTAAATTATGCATATGATAAAATGTTTTGGGCATGTTAATTGAACTACTATTTATAAGGAATAAATGCCGTCCTTTTATTTTAGATATTGTTTCCTTGATACTCCCTGCCATCCCTATTTATCTGTTTTCATCTGTAGCTCTTTCAAATAGCATATATTGTAGAGTAACACATACGATTATCGCATTTTTATAAACCGATAAGACCCACGGGACACTGTTGTAGTGTTAATCCAGGAAATTAAATTTACGATTGAAGCTAAACATATGTGGACATTACTTAAGTAGGAGCAAGATCTGTTTTTAAGCTTATTTTATTGATAAAAGCCTAGGATAACTAGACAATACTTTGACTTCCTCAAAAATAAAAATAAAAATATTTAAGACTCTTAATATATTACACATATTTAACCTTCATCGTCAACTTTGTGATTTAAACCGCAAAAAAAGGTAGTAGGAAACCGGTGGCCGGCCGCGACATTCCGGGACTGATTAAGTTGTAAGCGGTCGCGGATGGTAACGGCACTTCGCACACAGCACCTGTGTAAACCAACGGTCCCGGCGATCCCGTATGCAAATACGTGATATAATGGCTGGCCGATATAATGGAACAAGTCGGACAGTGTTGCAGACCTTCCTGGTCTCCACAGTGGCTGAGAGTTGTAGGTCTTTCTGGTCTCTACCAGGAGTGGCTGAGTGGCTGAGAGTTGTAGGTCTTTCTGGTCTCTACCAGGAGTGGGTGAGTGTTGTGTAGGCCTGTCTGGTCTCTCTACTAGTAGAGGTTGAGTAACTGAGTGTTGTAGGTCTCACTAGTCTCTACCAAGAGTGGCTGAGTGGCTGAGTGTTGCAGGTCTTTCTAGTCTCTACCACTAGTGACTGAATGGCTGAATTTTGTAGGTCTTTCTGGTCTCTACCACTAGTGACTGAATGGCTGAGTGTTGCAGGTCTTTCTGGTCTCTACCACTAGTGACTGAATGGCTGAGTTTTGTAGGTCTTTCTGGTCTCTACCACTAGTGACTGAATGGCTGAGTTTTGTAGGTCTTTCTAGTCTCTACCACTAGTGACTGAATGGCTGAGTTTTGTAGGTCTTTCTGGTCTCTACCACTAGTGGCTGAATGGCTGAGTGTTGTAGGTCTTTCTGGTCTCTACCACTAGTGACTGAATGGCTGAGTTTTGTAGGTCTTTGTAGTCTCTACCACTAGTGACTGAATGGCTGAGTTTTGTAGGTCTTTGTAGTCTCTACCACTAGTGACTGAATGGCTGAGTGTTGTAGGTATTTCTGGTCTCTACCAGGAGTGGTTGAGTGGCTGAGTGTTACGGTTTGATAAATGAATCATTAGATTGGGTTAAAGGGGATAGAGATTGGGTTTAAGGTTGTGTTAAAAGTTTTCAGCTAAACAACAGTCTTTGACATTTTTATTTTATTAAAACCACCATAGCAGTTCCCAGTTTACCAGTGCTGTATGACTGAATGCAATTGATATATTTTGGCAGTCCAAGAAAAACTTAATATCGGATGAAAAAAAAACGAATTCTCGTGACATTTGCACCTAAGTAAATGGAATTTAATAGAAAATTTGTGTTTATATATTATTGTGTAGCAATAGAAATATGTAATCAACGGCCAAAAAGGGTTGAAAAGACCACCACAGTCATGTTTAGACTTGATCTAAACTTTACCTAACATATTCATCACATTCACGCTCGGGCACCGGAAGCTCGACATTTTTCTCAACTCCAACATCCATCGGAACCATCAGAATCCTAGGGCCGCGACATCTGGCCCGTCATTACAAGCATGGTCGTGTAGCCTAATTGGCTGTGAACAGTGGGCAGCAGCAGCGCAGTGCGCGGAAGCCGCTCCCCAGCCCCCGGGCTGCCCGGGCCCAAGAATGCTGTCGCTATTACCTTTATGACAATATTAACCCGCTATCGCTGCCTCAAATAATGGGATAACCTCCGATAATCGTTCCCGATTAGATCGATTTTGTATAAAAATAAAGTGTACAGTTTTAAATTATGCGGGGGACTCGTTTTTCATGCGCTCACTCCGAACGTCATTTATATGGTAATGCTCGATGCTCGGAAATTACGGTGTTGCAGTGGCGATGTTATTTATACCCGGGACAATGCTCATTGATATGCCATTGTGCAGCTTCTGTTGCGGCCACATGTGTCTCGGGCCATTGTTACGAGAGAAAGTGGTCTGTGAATCGAAGTCGTTTGGGCATTGAGTAACAAGTTCTATTCAGATGTAAGTTGTGACGACATGAGGCACTGACCGGAAGATTTATTGTGCCTCAAAATAATTCACTAGAAAGTGATACCACTTTCATCGTAATATGACTGAGTTAAAATATGTAGATGACTCTATTTTTAGGGTAAGGTAGTGATTTCCATTTCAATTTAAGTGCGAGTTCCAATAATCCAGAGAAAGATATCTACATAAGAAAGAGTACCAGTATAAATATCAGCTTGGTAAAAATATTATATATGTTGGAAAATAAACAAAACCGTGAAAGTAATCTTTTTTTGTTTTAATAAGTTTGATGTATAGAACAATATTTAAAGCTGTTCCTACAAAATATATACGTTTGGTCTTTAACACAATTTCAAAAATGTACATGTAAAAAGGATTCTTAAAGATTAAATTAGTAACACGTAGATAAACCGAATAATAACCCTCTGACTTTTTTATAATCACTTATAAATTATTATTTTAATTTTCCTACCCCTTAGTTACAAATTATCAACAGCAAGTCATGAACTTCACATATTAAATACCCATTTCAAAGGCGGTAAAATCACCAAAGCAAAAACAAATTATATTTTGTTACCTCCTAATATTAAATCAATACCACATGCGGCTTTTAATCAAGAAGAAAACAGACAGACTGCTAAATGGTATTGTGGTGATGGGTTCATTCCCCTTCGTAATTGATATATATGTTCGGCTTCGATCTCTGAGGGGGATGGTAGGCCTAATGCTGAGGCGAGACACTGTACATGGCATGTGTCATCACTGTAATTTACATACGACTACTAAACCCCGTAGATGATCACTCAAAACAGAGTAAGTCATAACATGATGAAGTATCCGTTATATAAATGTGCGTAGGTATACAAAGTATTGAACTAATTATCTTGTCTTGAAATCTTGACAACCAGAGACTTTTTCAGTTCAAACGAATCATTTGTCCTCTAAGATAACTATCACAACTACCTGACCATTTATTTTATATGCAGTACACTCAAATATTGCTTTGATGAATCAACACGTTATTTGAGTAAATTAATTTGTCCTGAATATTCACCGACTAAATAAAATATCGACTTTAACGATAGTGTGTTTTCTAGGCGGGAATGGTTTAGACTAGAATGAGTGAGTTAGGCCTGAGAATACTATTCATGACAATAAAGAAAAGCCACACAACAGAAGAAAATTCGGAGTAATTGCTACATGATATACAGAATGATATGGCTAGCTTCATTACTCGCACAACCAATCATACTATTAATTGCAGATTTATTTAAGTTATTATCCGTTAATATTTTATTGTTAGATTAACAATAAATGATATCCCCAATGCAATAATAAATAATATTACTAAACAACTGGTACTTTTAATCAGTAGATCTACATGTTCAAAGAGTAAGGGGATTACTGGATCAATTTTGGCGATTTGTGTATCTTTGAAAGCCCCAACGTCTAGATGTGCATGTCTTTAGGTGGTCTCGAGTCATTGCATGCACCTAGAAAAACTCTTGGGAAGACATCAAACTACAGTTTTGACCCATTTACACATCAAACGATCGCAAAACAAATTAAAAGTGAAGCTATTTATAAAACAAGAGAACAGCTATCAAAACAAAATCTTTGAAACAAAAATACAAATACGTGGCTTGCTGTTACCTACAGCCTAATTGTTAAAATTATTAGGAACAAGCAAACCAAATAAATAATTCTTTCAACTAAGTATATAAAGGAATAAAATAACTTTATGAAATAAATTTTGTTGACTAAACACAAAAGCTAGAAGATAACCGAGGAATGTAATTAGTGTATCAAGTGGAGGATGTAGCGGGCAAACAGTTTAGTTGTGGTGGCCGCTGCAGCTCCTTTGTGAAACTCGAGACACCGCCGCCTGCAGTCTGACCCTCCCTTGGTGAAACCATGGACTACTTGAACAGACTCTGGGCAAGTGTTAATTAATCTTGTAGTTTCACTTGAGGTGGTCATCACATAAATAAACTGGCTTAGATACTCACGATGTTTAAGATGAAAAGTAGTGATACGTGTTTTTTGGTACTGGTGACAGAAAATCTGTGTATGTTGCTTATACTTACTAAGCTTAAGACATACTTACTTAGATAAACATTAATCGGTAAATGGATAAGATGGGGTTTGAATAAGCCAGATAAAGCCAGATTTTCAAATACATTGTCGTTTGAATATTTGATATATGCTATTTTAGTAATATAGGATCGTGAAAACTCAAAGTGGTGATGCTGCATTGGATAAAGGAGAACATTGTTGAATGAGTGAGCACCTTAAGTTGTGCTAAATGTGATATTACACAAATAAATATAAACAGTAAGTAGTAACGTTGATTCTTTTGCTTTTTTTAACCACCTTGATCTCAGTTTTATGAAGTATTGTTTTATTAATTCAAAGACCTAACCAAACTCTTATGATCCATGATCCACCACTTACCACTTCCTTACACCAAATCATCATGATCGCAAGGCTATCTAGTTTTTCCTGAGATAAGTATATCTTAGAACGATTAAAAAGGTCTTGCAGCTTAAAAAATACACAGCGATGTTCTTAAAATTAACAAAAAAAGACCAAATTTCAAATGGACAAAATCAAAATTATGATGTTTTCTTGGTCAAAATTAAAGTAGCTTAAACACTAAAACTCTTTAAGGCTATTTTATGATAAACTAAATATGCTTATAACTGCCACATTTTATCTTCAACTAAGATAAAAGTCTGAAGTATTTGTAGAGTAGTAGACTAACTCACAGTTAATAAATACCAGTCGGCAATCAATGAAAAATTGTTTACCTACATAATAATCACTTCACTGTATTCATTTCCCTAAAATAGCTATATTACCCCAAACCAGAATAACATTTCCAAGATGTCCGAAGCAACAACTTGTTTCCGCATATAATTAAAGAGACAACCTGCACCAAAGTCTGTCCGGAGGTGATAAAGTTGTGAGGTCCCTCGCCCACTCGGTCTCTTACTCTTGTAATTAATTAAACAGCTGCTACAAGACTTTGCTCTCAGCCTTGCAGTTCCTCCAGATCTGTTGATGTCTTTTGATAAGACACTGACTCCTCTGACCCCCTGGAAGAAGCCAAAGTTCGTGGTCGTTCCCATCCAACGACCCTCCTTAATGTAAAAATGCTGTTGGGCGCGTGCAGGAATCTGAAATGAATTGGGTTTTAAGCAAGAGTAACTTCAGTACCGATATTAGCATAGTGAATTTGCAATGTACACGTTTATGGCAGACATTTGTTTGTGTGATGGCAGTCGTGGGTTTGTAATAAATGCGAATTTGCTAGTAAGGTATCGCTTGAATTTAGACATGAAGTAAAATTTATTCGATCTTTTAAAAATATTTGTTAATTATTTCTTACTGTCGCTAATTTTCAATTACGTAGGATTATAGAATATTTCCATGTTTTATATCCTATTTAAACACTTAAGGATATGAAAAAAATCCGTGAAAAATCATATTGTGGAAAAAGTACAGCTACCGCAAACGACCAATCGACCAACGTGAGTACGTTTTTAGTTAGTCAATTTGTGAGTTCATAGCTCACAAATGAAAAAAATCAAATATTTAAATAATACTTGGACTTTAAGAAAACATCTTGGTATTCGTCGCCTAACGGATATTCCCCTTCAAATATTTAGCAAGGCACGGGAAGCTGTTTAACATGAAATCTCCCTTTCATTTAATTTACATTTTATCTCACACAACTCTCTATAATCCTCACCTTCAATACTCAGTCATTTAAATTTATATTCCGCCACTTAAAACTTACACCAGCCTAACTTACAAACTTCTCAAGATCAAAAGGATCAGACGAAATGAACCTTTTACGTCTAAACTTATTTTTACCAGACCTGCAACCATTCGAGACACGTAGGATGTCTTTATAGTCGTAACTTGTAACAGAGTTAGTAACTCAGGACCGACAGAGCGTCTTAATTCGAGTGATAACTTTTCCGTTACAATTCCGGGGATGATTCTAATCGAGATTGCATTTAAAACACTTTGTGGCCAAGTTCGAAGGGATGATTGTACAATGAGGCTAATTATGAGGGGTGTGAGAGGCTTGGCAATGAGGATCTGCAGCGAGTTGATGGGTCTCCTCACTCCGCGCGACCCGGCGCTGAATGCTGATAAGCCGGTGTTATCGCCGAGATAAAGCCGGGTTAATCCGGGACATATCCATATTAATATCGTGTCCTTGAATAGTAATTATTGTAAATCTTTGCCGCATTTAATGCGCTTTCACTTAATGTATATTTGTACTGTTTGTACGTTTATGGCTTAAACACTGCATGCGCAAGGATCTTATAACAAGGTTCATAAAGAAATTTAATTTAACAACAATTATTTGGGAAAATAATGTTTAAATAAAAATAATATGGAAAATTTATTAATATATTATATCATTATACATATATACAAAATTAACTTATTCTTTAACTGATTAACAGATCAGTCAATTTCCAAGTTTGTACATAAAACTTAAAAACCCTAAAACGTGTGGACGCGAGGTTAATTTATTCTTTTACATTGGTTATCACATTATAATGATGTTTGTACTTTAAAATTGCACCCGGCCGTGGTAATTTTTATCTCCTGCCTGAAGTTAATAATCGATCTATTTACCGTAAACTTAAAATGGAGTTACCAAAGTAATGACCTACGTAGGGATTTGAATGCACCATTAGCAAAGAAGTGAAAAACTACATTTATGAGCTTGTCGATTGTAATTCTGATATTGAAATTTGATCAAAGAAATCAACTACCTTCATAATATATTCATCATAAAATCATTGATATTTATATAAAAAGCTTATTTCATTAGATTTTTAATTATACAGTAGTATGAATTTCGAAATCACGACGTAGTTTATTCTTTGTCTTTTAAAAGTTTCATATATTCGTAAGCTCAACTATCGCCTTAACATAAACTTGTATGTAGAAAAAATAAATGCGCATACACCAAACGGTTATGTAAAAAAATCATTTAATTTTACTTTAACCAAGTCTTGTAAAGAAAATTAATATTGATGGTCTAGTTTTACGTTAATTTATAAAAAATATTATTTATTAATGAACTTACAAAAAAGAATGAACAAAATAAAACGTGTCAACGAAAAAATGAGAACGCGTTGTTGGATGCAGTCAAACAGAATAACAGGGTTCATTTTCTTTTTGCCCAAATAGCATTGGTCAGATGTATAATATATCCCGGCGACAACAACTAACAAACACGCTCCAGTCCACAACGTCAAAACACGCGCGGTCGGCCGGAAAATCGGCGTCCAATCCTTCACAACACATCCCATCGTCGCGGCGCGTCAACTCCACCACCTTCGTCGGGGATTTCCTGCTGTCACACTGGTTAAGATTTTGGACAACTATGGCAAAAGTATGACAGTTTTAAAATTGTTCTTGGATTTTTTAAGACTTAATGTATAATTAGTAATTGCATATTTTGAATACATTTGATATATATTATATTTTAAATACTTTGTGGATAAATATTAAGCCTTTCCATACCTGTGTTCATTTCGGAAATATCTCCAAACCTGATCAGCGAAAAATAAAAACGATGGTGGTTTAACGAATTTTTCATCGCATATAAAAATGAAATAAACTGCATAATTTTGGCGCGCAAGTTCAAATAAGGAATCTTATAGTGGTCTATATAATTTAAAATAATTTGGGCAGTTATTTTTTGTAGGAATGCGTAAATTACAAACAAACTAACCGTTTGCTTCTCTCTAAATGGCAATATTTAACGTAAAACTTCACAAGTACGAAACTAAGACAGGTTGTGATGTATATATGTAAATAAAACCGTCTTTACGGGTGAAAGAGTGGAAAGGAATAATGTGATTGAGCAAGCTTGATTGTAGCTGTATAAATAGACTTGAATACAAAACACCACTCCTTGATAAATATTAATTAAAAAACAAATAAAGTAACAATCAGCAATAGATATTTTACCATATCTGAAAGTAAAGTCCTTATCTTATTGCAGAACCGAAGAGCCCACTCTAGAGTCGCCTCTAGAGACCGAAGAGTTTCACCAAGGGAGGGTCAGACTGCAGACGGCGGTGTCTCGAGTTTCACAAAGGAGCTGCAGCGGCCACCACAACTAAACTGTTTGCCCGCTACATCCTCCACTTGATACACTAATTACATTCCTCCGTTATCTACTTGTTTGGATCTGCAAAAAATAAAACTCCGTTTATTATTTCGCCCACTGATTAAAAATTATGCATAACAAAGTTTACATCAAAGAAATACATTTATTCCTCTCTAAAGTTAAATGGCGTTTAATTTTGACGTTGGACGATTGGGACTATTTATTGACGTATAACAAAAATCTCTGCATCGAAATGATAAAATACATACTCCTTATAATATCCACTTCTTTTATACCATGACAAGTAATCGTCAACTGAGTTTGTATATAGGGTATCAACAAATTAAATTTCGAGCTTACTTAGCTCAAAGAATGAAAATAAAATAATATAAATAATATATTTGTTTAAAGGTTGGATTTGATTTTTTCTCTTTAATATTTTTAATATACTGTAATATGTTTTTATTCAAATTTCAAAAATGATTTTAAAATACCGTACTGTTTACAGACTATTTATTACGTCGTGCAACTTTCTGAGAGTATGAGTAGTGGCTATTTCTGCTTGCGGCCGATAGGACGTCAGCAACTTGCTTTTAGCCCCTTCTTAAATAAACTAAAACAAATTGTCAACTTTAAGACTTGTAGATTCTGATAGCCTATAATGTATGAGACTAGAAGGCATGAGCAGTAAAGACTTCTCTATGAAATGGATTAATAAAACAAAAAGCCAGTTTGAAAATAAAATTATTATCGCAGTGAACATTTTAACCCGAACAAAATCAACCACGCGTTTAAATAACGTTGCACATCAATCCCCACCCTTCTATCATTGACACTCCTACTGTCCCTGGACAAAGATCGGTTCCACAAATATATTAATTGCTAGGGGCGTCACCACATCAACGCGACACCCCCTGGCGTGATTCATGACTGAGAACACCACGTGGAATCGATTAGGTTCTGACAGTTTTGAAATGTGACTCTTTATCATTGCGTGGATTCCGGTGTAGGTGGTGTTACGTTCCCCATCACCACCAGATTGAAATATATTTAGGGAGAATTGTTTTACAGAGCGTATGAAGGGAGTTGGTATTTTTAACACTAATTTTGATCTTGATATGCATTAAAATAATAAGTTCTACCACAATCTATTTTAACATTCTTTATAATACAATGAAGAAATTTACTTGTATTTTAAAACAAGTGGTATTATATATAAGCTTTTAGTATTTACTGATTATACTAATTAAAAATATAAAGGGAAGGGAAGAAAAGCCTCATGCAATTTCTTTTTATATAACAACACATAGTTAAATAAAGCATGCTATGTCACTTCAAGGTGAAGTTTGTAATTACAACTGCTGCTAATGTGACTAAGCAGATACGTAATTCGTAACCTTCTATAAAAAAAAGTGGGCATGTATTTTTGTACTACTTTTACTATCCCAATTACAACTGCCTTAAATAAAATCTGTATACTACAATGATGTAAAAAGTCCTAAGGCTGAAACGTATTTGTATCTAAGGATGACAGCTGCGGAGGGGTGGACGGAACCACTTCGGGTTGTCAAAACGTGTTCAACCGCCCAAAAAATTGGCGTTCAACATCTTGGAACACTGCGCCATCTCGTAAGCCTCTACCACTTTGACGATTCCTATTTTAGACTCTATAAATCTAAATGCAAAAATCGTTGAGAAAAATTCGTTTCGGGAAAATGAAAGAAAATTGTACGTGTTTCTACTTGTATCGTGTAGTGAATATTTATAACTGTATTGATCTTAGTACATCATAATTATATAAACGATTTTCCATTAAACCGGGTGAAAATCCCAGAAAATGTTCGCTTTTGGAACATACTCCACTGTCTATACTTATGACCGTGATATTATTAAATTAAGACAATACAGTTGGAGGTACCAGCTAAATTAGTCGGTGGTACTATTTAATAATAATGCAGTAGTAATTCTTCTATTGGGGTTATATGAAAATTTAGAACATAATACGTTCCCTCGAAGTTGCAATAGTTACTGCTTTTTTCTGGGTTAGTTTAACAACGACTGCATGGTCAATTGTGCTGCATAAAGTACATTGACTATATCAAATGCAATTATAAATGGCTATTGATAATAAACTCTTGATTCTTGAATAAATAACTCTCAGGCATAATTTATTTCTCGAAATCAGTAAACTAAGCTAGTAAATAGGATAACCAATTTAACCAATTTTACAGTCCTTCTCAAAACGTAGATGACATTTTTTAAAGAATAATACAAACTCTCTAAATGAAAACTCATTGTGTTCTTAAATATTAAAACACATTATCAAATAATTTTCATGACTCAGTCGTAAATAAACATAGTCATATGTATGAAGCGTCATTAAGGTGGGTTGGGGGACGGTTGTCAGTCAAGTCTCGTGTTGGCTCTGACAATAAATTACCGCGATGAACACCGGTGTTGAGATCATGTAACAACAGCCGGATGCAAATGGTCTACACACCCCCTCCGACCAACCCCAACCACTACCTGTCTAAACCCTATTCTCCTGTTTAAATAATAATTTCTTAACTGCCTAATCCCCTTTTCCTATAGTAATTCGTAACTTTTTTGTTTCCCCGTTCATTATTTCAAGTTAGTGTGATATCTCACAAATCAGTTGATTCCAGTATGTATTTTTTATCATTGTAACATTACTATTTATATTATCATTACTCATAATAACTTCATTTTATACATCAATGATGTTATTACGAGTAATGATAAAATAAATAGTAAAGTCTTACAAATTGTAGCTCGCTATCCTTTTCATAATGTACCTAACATCACGTTCTTACCTCAACCTTCATCTTCTCTTTAAAGATAGATTTGTCCATAAATCCCTCACTTCCCTACCGAAGGAACATATTTTCCTTAGCTCAGCTCGTTGAAGGTTTGTGTAGTGAAAATTATTTTAAATCAAATATTCTCTAGCCCTAATAGTGACCCTGTGCCTGCCTCGCCTTCTTCTAGCTTTTCCCACCCTATGAATTGCCCTTAAAAATATTAATCCATTATTATCTTCGTGTTATTGCGTTCATAATATCCTTGTCAATTCTTCACGATTTTTCCTAAAAATATGTTTTCCAATTAAGACATAAACAATTCCAATGTCCGAAAGATGAAAATCCTAATTATGTTTATTTGCCCTGATGGTGAACAAGATTCCAGTAATCTTAGGTAACATGAAATCGCTGTTTCATTGATAATTTGATTTAAAAATGATTTACGGGACAGTCAAAGACCCAGCTTTCTCAAAGTTTTTTAATTAATTTTGCTGTGTTCGGAAACACATGCTTCATACAACAGGAATGGTGGCATAAGTAAATGATATTACATAAACTATATAGAAAAATCAGTTAATTAGGAACAAACTCGCAATTATCAGGAATATATTGCTTGTATTTGCTGCAGATGTGTGCTTAATTATCCCGTGGCTAATGAGCGTGTTCATCAATTCATCATATCAAACATACAACTCCAAGTCGGGTCAATATTAAGAATTTCCTAGAGGCAAGGCATATGACTTATTTACCTAAGGATTTGTTTGAATGTATAGGCTCTTGTTATTTGCACTTTTCCCAACGCAAATTTATATATTTTTTTAATTAAATTTACACACAGATATCAATACAAAATTGTTTAACTGAAAATGACCTGAAATAAGGAATTAACATTGTAGTCGTTTATCAACACTACAACACTACAGCCTTAATAAAAAAAAAACAATTTAACTCTTTGAATAGACAATAAAATTAAACTGGTCAAAACCGTTTTATTCAGTAAATTTGTAATAATATTTCTGTATTTTTTGAATATATGCTTTTAATTTGTGGCTAATAAAAATAACAAAGCAGCAAACAAATAACAACAATATTAATAAATGTTATTATAATTATTGTTATTATGTATTTTTAACTATTATATTTGAAGATGGATTTTTTGTGTGAAGCTTTGATAAATAAAATCATTGAATCGATCTTTTTCTTCTATAGATAAACAAATATAAAAAAAGTGTAAGGGAATAAATTTAACAACGTTTATAACCCTTCCATGTAACGAGTAAAATTTTCATACTTACCTTAATACTTATTTGTAAAATTTTTATTTTAATTTTATATTATTTATGCTTGTTTAAAATATGTATCCAACTCTATTTTCCAGAATAAAACGGTATTACAATGAGGATAAATAAGTTAAGTTAGCGCAAGTCTCGCCCGGGGACAGACAGCGCTACTGAGGCAATGCAGAGTCCCTGCAGGGTATTCAGGACACGTGGCGCTACATTAGTTTAGCGCTAACATAATTAATCAGGTTATGTTAGCTAATTAATTAATATTGTTCCAACCATAATTTTCCGTTATATTTGAAATATTTTTAAAATCACCATTTGAATACGAGGAAACTAAACAATCGAGTAAATTACTACTGACTCTAAAAGTAAAACAGCTGTAAAACCTTTTTGGTTATCGATTGTGACTAAATATTAACTATCGCTTAAAACACTATTCTATACCACATTTATTTCATAGGTTTTCTGAGCCTTTATATACTTCCATATTAATTATTTTATTTTATAAGTAATAATCATTTTCAATTTAGTGATGGCTGAAAAAATTATTAAGTCTCAAAACATTAAAAATATCCCTCAGTAACGTAATGGTAGGCCACTTTACAAAGATTGCTACTGCTAGTCGCGAACTCTGCCACAGGCGACATGAATCAACGGAATGTTTTATAGCCTACTTACAAAGAGTGCCCTACTTTAAGTGATAAATTATGGTGTTTCGGCCGGCAGTATGTAAAATTAAAAAGTTGTAGTCAAAGAAGTATTTAAAGCGTAAACAGCAAGCTTAATTGTACATTTAGTTTAGGTTCAATGAGATCCATTTACAATGTCTTGAGAAAAAATCGCATTCATCTGTTTAAAACAACGATACGATACCTATTCAGAGTTTTGATAGCTTATATTTGAATATTATTAAATACCATATACAATTTAATAGTAGTTATTTACTAAAACTTATATGTCCTGTATAAAGTAATAAAATAACCAAATATCATGTAAGCTGAGAGGTCTCTTTGGTAATTTAGAGCATTTATTAACATAAAATAATACCACCGTCGCAGTAATCCTGCGTACTTAGTGAATTTCCAATATAGAACTGCAGTATTCACCCCAATACACCAAACACAAAAGGAAACGTAATTAATTTATTTATTAACTAGTATTTTACCAACAATTTTACAAAGTCCCTATTAAATATTGCTGCAGTATACTGTATCAATATTTCTACTTCCAATATGAGTCCATATAAAATTTAGGAACGAATCGTGATATGTGCAGTTAAAATGCGTTTGCACAAGAATCTCGCTTGATATCCAGTAAGTATTCATAAAAGCTAATAGTTAATACATTAATACAATTGTTGAGGTTGTCCTAAACAGATGTTTTTACCCCATATATTCAAACGAAGGTAATACAAGAGTAAAATTGCTTTATGAATGTATATTCTCTCCTTAAGGTTCATAGGTATTTAACTTGAAATTTAATTATTTAAGAGAGAGTTCCAGACTCTTCGAGTTTTTATTATTGACGAGCGTACATCACTAATTACGATACGCACATTTTACTGCCGGTAAAGTTACGTTACTGCAGTATTGGCGTTACTAAAAATAATTTTGCAAGTATATAATTCTTAAACTGCCAAGCTCTTTCTCGAACGGAGTATAAAGCTGGGAATTGAAAAGCTGCGGAATATCTTGAAGGGCGTATTGTAAAAAGTGAGAGCAGCGGAAATGAGGAAGATGCTTGTTAAATGAGATTTCAAGTGGGGCGGCTTTTGTTCCGTAAGTACAACAATCCACCGGCCTAACTTGGTCTTATTGGATTAATATAGAAAAAAAATAGAGGGAATTCTTAAAAACTATAAGTGAACCAATGCCTTAGTTAACATCAATAAATATATTTACCATCCCAAAGTAATAGGTTTTATCTAACTTTTTTTTGTAGAATAATTTTATATGCTATAGCAACACAAATAAATCTGAGAAGTATTATATTCTAGGTATTTATACATTCTTTGTTAATCTCTACGAACATGTTTATGTTTAGAGATTGCATAAACACTAATGAATTAGTATATTCTTGATTAATACGTAAACTAATAATGAATATTAATACCTTTCACATTAATATGTACTAATTTGTAATATTAGTTTTTCGTATTTGTTATAATATCTATATCTGTTTCTATTGATATTAATATTTGTATATATTGCTCATATTAGGTTTTGCAGGATTTTTTTTTACAAAGAATAATATATTCAAACATTCAGATATACTAATTATTCATTTTGCAATAATTCACTTTTTTGCTTCACGATTATTTATTTACTAAATTACTTTCTTAATAGCAATCTATTGTTAGGATTTCGACAGATAAGGTCCGTTTACACTAGACTGGTTGACCAGGT
This sequence comes from Flexamia atlantica, assembly GCA_035578135.1. NCBI lineage: Eukaryota > Metazoa > Arthropoda > Insecta > Hemiptera > Cicadellidae > Flexamia > Flexamia atlantica. The sequence goes on from JAQJVK010000012.1 coordinate 29,697,531, forward strand.
GTTGGGAGGAAGTCGCTGCCGAGTACACTGCCCTATTCGTCTGGATTCGCCTTGTTCAGTGATAGTGAACTGGAGCCATTAAATATGTGTAAATAGACCAAATAAATAGTATGTATATTGCTAATATCAGTATACTAAACGTTATATCATTGAAGGCAACAAGGAGGGTCTTTAAGACCAAAAGTTCAAACTTGACGAATCGGAAGTTTGTTTTTATTTATTGGGGTAACGTCTGTATAGAAGAATCAGCAATAATACTTTTGTGTTTTTTACAGATCGTGATTGGCAGATTAACAAGAAAAATAATGCTGGGCGTGGTGATTGGAAAATATTTATTTAATGTCAGAGCTTGCAATTGTAAAAAATCTAAACCAGGAAAAAAATATTTTAAGTATAGGTTTGAAAAATTACCGTTCCGAAATTTATTTATAGATTCATACTATTTAAATTATGTTGTTTCAAAAACCTTAGGGCAAGTGTATTCGAGTAGAGGTTAACTTACCAGGGAGTCATTATGATGGACGTCGTTGTGAAGATCATGTTACGACGCCGGGGTGCAAATGGCCTCTCCGCCGCGACGCCACCCACCGCCATTACTGTTGTAACCTGAGTCAAAGCCACCGTCGTTATAACTGACCGATTTTCATCTAAAATGTTCAAACTTCATGAATCGGAAGTTTTTTTATTGGGGTAACGTTTGTATAGAAGAATCAGCAATAATACTAGTGTAGTTAAAACTGTTCAAAGATTTCTTTTGGTATTAGAAAGTGGCATATTTCTCTGCATAACGGTTTAGTTTATATTAATATTTTTTGGAATATTATTTGTTTACAGTTATTATTTTCACAGTGTTTTAATATTGTATACATTTTAAATACCATTTAAGCTAAGCTAAATAGCGCTGCAATTAAACAATATTTGAATACAAAATTTTTAAACATCCTTTTTAAAGTCACAACTAAAAACGAGATGCATTTATTTACAGATACGGCACTAATGTTCAATAAGGATTAGCTACCACAAAACCATGAAATACTTACCAAAGTTATACTGTAAAAAATATTGAGCTAAATTTTTAATTAATCGTAAAATACATACTCTTTTCCTACATGTTATTTTAATAGAACTTTAAGGCCAATTTAAGTGGTTATAATGTTATATTTACTGTTAGTAAATATTACGTTATTTTGTAAATAAACCCTACATTATTTAGTATAATACTACATAAAAATCATCCAGTTACATAAAGAATTCATTAAAAGATCAATATAATGCCCCATTTAATACACAAAGTCAAAGGTTTCGAACACAGATCCAACTAAGTACAGTTAGATGTGATTTCTTAAGACATATTATATGTTTGGGCCATGCGATTTAGTAATGTATATTTATACTATTAATATACATACATGCCCCCCTCTAATATTTATCTAATTGAAATAAATAACAACTAGTTTTTTTTTCAAAACCGACACAACATGTTATGGTTTTTATTTTGCTTGACTGTATTATACTAAGTAAACGTACAGAATTTTAAGCTGTGCTTAGGTTATGAAACCACATTTACTTTTTCATTTATCAAATTCTTCTGTTTTAAATAGGTCTGAATATGATAATTTTTTTACACATAAGGATTTTTTAGTATCATACAAATGTAAAATAACTCGAATTCCCGAATAAAGAATTACAAAATTCGTTTGAAACATTTTCACGGGAAAAAATTCAAATGTAATTTGCAGAATGTGAAGCATTAAAAATGAAAATAAGACAAATATTTACATTTGATTTGTTAAAAAGTATCCGATGAATGCAGCGGCCTCACAACATCGACCGTTGCAGGCTGTAGGCGTATATTTGCGACATATCTGAACCAAATAATTGAAAATGTTTTATTAAACATGGGCTTTGTAATCGTTAGAGTAAAAGTTGACTTTGGTAAAAGGCAATATGAGTAGTAAAGACCCCCATCCATCCCCGCGATTTGATTGGCCGGGGATGATGACGGGGTATGATGACGTCACGGATAAGAAGTGTTCTGATTGGCTAAGAGGATAATTAGTGATAGATAACGACCAAGATGGCGACTTTGCTCAAGATGGCGGTTTAGATCACGTGTTCTTTTTATGTTAATGTTATGATTTTAAAGTGTTCGTATTGGTCGACGGGGATTATGATAAGCCCCCTCCAAGATGGCGACCCTGATGTCGGTCATGTGTTTTTGGTGTCAACTTGTTGTTAATTTTGACTGACTTATTAATGTTAAAAACTATAGAGATATATAGAACCCATGTTTTTGTTTTTCTTTTGAATATTTCTCTCTCTCTCTCTCTCTCTCTCAGAAATATTCAAAAGAAAAACAAAAACATGGGCTCTATATATCTCTATAGTTTTTAACATTAATAAGTCAGTCAAAATTAACAACAAGTTGACACCAAAAACACATGACCGACATCAGGGTCGCCATCTTGGAGGGGGCTTATCATAATCCCCGTCGACCAATACGAACACTTTAAAATCATAACATTAACATAAAAAGAACACGTGATCTAAACCGCCATCTTGAGCAAAGTCGCCATCTTGGTCGTTATCTATCACTAATTATCCTCTTAGCCAATCAGAACACTTCTTATCCGTGACGTCATCATACCCCGTCATCATCCCCGGCCAATCAAATCGCGGGGATGGATGGGGGTCTTTACTACTAATATGGGTGTTTATTCTACGTATAATGCATTTGCTCCTAACGTTTTAATTTTTTATATTCGCATAAAGTACCTATAAAACTGATTTAAAATGCTTTGTAACAGTACTTGTATAAAGTAAAAACCTCTAGTATATGTAATATATCATGATTTAGTTGTCAAGATTAGAGTTTAGGATCATAAGCACTGATTAACAAAATATTTGTAATGCAAGGTAGTGTTGATTATTTACATATACCATAGTTTTATTTGTATTAATATAGGATGTTGAAGTCATTAATTATTATTTCTAGTTATTAAGGTAGACTTTTCCTGATTTTTTTTAAGTGAAACCGTTAACCTTTTTACTAGTAAAATTTTAATCTTTAAGTTATTTATTTTTATAGCAACTTATTTTTTACAGCCTATAATAATTATTAGCTATTACAAAAACAAATCACTCGACAAATATCGATATTTTCATAAATAGAAAACTATACAATGTCCATACGTAAAAAACAATCGAATGGTAGCGTTTAATTAAAGGACAATATTACTCGATAACATTACTGATGGAATGTTGGTTATACAATTAGTATGAGGTTTAATTTGGAAGGGTCGGCAAGGGGCACTGATTGAATAAACACCTACTGGTATTGACCAACAACAAGATTACAGTTACTGCCACCTTCCCCTGAGCCGAGGGGCCGAAATAGGGGGAATTTGGATCGATTCTGTTCAAGGCTCAACACAATATAGAATATTATGCTTTATTGTCAAAGTTAGACTGCTACTTTATGCGAATAAATATGTTTCGAACTAGAAGTATAAGGCCAGTAAATTATTTTTGAGTCAATTCCACTCCTTAGCAAGATGAACCTGTTAGTTGCGTTCTTTGGGGTACTTTTAAAGGTATTCCTAGAAATTCTATTAACTCAAGTCTACGAATTAGTTAATCTTATTATTAATATATCTTCAAACGATTTAGAACACTATTTCTCAACTGATGCTGGTAGGCTTAACACTAGTGTGCGAATATACATCTCAGGTGGTCGCGAGATTGAAAAGTAGTATAAACATAATACTATGTTTCGAAAACGACAGCTCGTCGACTCTGTACTGCGTTAGCTGTACTGCGTTATTTATGCAAGTCGTACATAAATAATGTTGATATTGATAGGTTACCAGTTTTGTCAATATGTATATTGGCCAAAGTGCCCTAATTTTCGTACAGAATTTCAGAAAGAAATCATTCTTAAAAAGTCCTATTTTTAAGGGGGAAAATGGTTTCAGATTAATAAAATGAAAAAATTTATGTTTCAAATTCAATTTCAATACAAATACACAGTCTCATATTATGCCTAGATTATACTTAATATGACTAGGTATAGTAAAAACCACAAAAAGCTTCCTAGAAATAAAATTGTTTCTACTTTATTTTAAATCAACTATATTTATTAATTATTAAGTTTCACTTTCATGTGAGTTGAATTGTCATGGCTTTATGAGAAATCAATGTTTATCGCATTTAATAATAATTTCATCAGGCGAATTCGGGCAAAACAGTATAATTCTGAGCAAGCTTATTTGTTTGCAATACAAGTTAACAGCATAAAAATTGTAAAAAAATACAAAACAAGAGCTATCCTAGCGACGCCCACCATCTTGGAAAGCCCATTTCCGGTTCATGATTTTCAACAAATTAATTGAATTTACGATAAAACTACAAGCGTTACATTTTATCTAATTAGTTTCCTTCTAAGAAATGTTCTAATTTAACGTATATTCTAAAACAAAGATCATGTATTGCCAACTAGGAGTCATGACTTTTAGAAAATGTGGATGAATAAGATCAAATGAATGCTGGAAAACCTAAAACACCATTAACATTCTAATATAGTAAGTAAAAAGCAGTTATTTTCCTTGTATTATTCGCTCAAAAATACCCAAGCTGGGTTTTAAGACTAAGCAGAAGTAACAGGTGTGATGTAAGCTGTCAGAATGTTTTGTCTAGCCTCTAGTATCGGCGTGGTGTGGATTTAATACATATTAAACAAATCGATATTATACCGAGAACCGGTTGGATGATTTATCGGATGCTGAGCCCAGTCGTCCACACATCGCCTGGCTCCGTGTCGACCATACATCGCCTGGCTCCCCTGTCTTGCACTGCGAGCTACGGTCGTCAGCCAGCGTTGTGATGAACGGAGGTAATCTGCCAGCTGGAGTGGATCAAATAACTGATCAAATAATGTACAGAGTGCATCTGAAATAGTTATTGCATATTTGGGAAATCCGCGCTGACACAATTTAACGAAAAAGTACTGACTGACGGGACTTTTAAATTTGATATGTGTATCCCGCAATAGTTGCAGATAATCCTCCTTATTTTTGTATGTGCAAATAAAACAGCCTACCAAACTTAGATAAATGGAAAAATTTAAACATTTATCAACGTGAAGTGAAAAGAAAATAATGTCATTTACACGTCGTCTGGCTCCGTGTCAACCAGTCGTTCACACATTGTCCGGATTCATGACGAACAGTCGTCCACACATAGTCTGGCTCCGTGTTGACCAGTCATTCAAACATCGTCTGGCTCGGTGTCTACCAGTCATCAACACATCGTCTGGCTCGGTGTCGACCAGTCGTCCACACGTCGTCTGGCTCCGTGTCGACCAGTCGTTCACACATCGTCTGGCTCCGTGACAACCAGTCGTCCACACATCGTCTGACTCCATGGCGACCAGTCGTCCACACGTCGTCTGGCTCCGTGTCGACCAGTCGTTCACACATCGTCTGGCTCTGTGACAAGCAGTCGTCCACACATCGTCTGGCTCCGTGTCGACCAGTTGTCCACACGTCGTCTGGCTCCGTGTCGACCAGTCGTCCATACATTGTCTGGCTCATGTGTTGTCCAGTCGTCCACACGTCGTCTGGCTCCGTGTCGACCAGTCGTCCACACATTGTCTGGCTCCGTGTTGTCCAGTCGTCAACACGTCGTCTGCCTCCGTGTCCACCTGTCGTCCACACGTCATCTGGCTCCGTGTCCACCAGTCGTCAACATGTCGTCTGGCTCCGTGTCGACCAGTTGTCCACAGTCCACACGTCGTCGTCTGGCTCCGTGTCGACCAGTTGTCCACAGTCCACACGTCGTCGTCTGGCTCCGTGTCGACCAGTCGTCCACACATTGTCTGGCTCCGTGTTGTCCAGTCGTCCACACGTCGTCTGGCTCCGTGTCCACCAGTCGTCCACACGTCGTCTGGCTCCGTGTCGACCAGTTGTCCACATGTCGTCGCCTGGCTCCTTGTTTACCAGTCGTCCACACGTCGTCTGGCTCCGTGTCGACCAGTTGTCCACAGTCCACACGTCGTCGTCTGGCTCCGTATCGACCAGTCGTCCACACGTCGGCGTCGTCTGGCTCCGTGTCGACCAGTCGTCCACACGTCGTCTGGCTCCGTGTCGACCTGTCGTCCACACGTCGTCTGGCTCCGTGTCGACCAGTCGTCCACACATCGTCTGGCTCCGTGTCGACCAGTCGTTCACACATCGTCTGGCTCCGTGACAACCAGTCGTCCACACATCGTCTGGCTCTGTGTCGACCAGTTGTCCACACGTTGTCTGGCTCCGTGTCGACTAGTCGTCCACACGTCGTCTGGCTCCGTGTCGACCAGTCGTCCACACGTCGTCTGGCTCCGTGTCGACCAGTCGTCCACACGTCGTCTGGCTCCGTGTCGACCAGTCGTCCACACGTCGTCTGGCTCCGTGTCGATCAGTTGTCCACACGTCGTCGTCTGGCTCCTTGTTGACCAGTCGTCCACACATCGTCTGGCTCCGTATCCAGGGTGTATCTGAAAACCTGTAATGGATATGAATTCCGGAAATCATATTTCACACCAACTAAAGAAAAAATTCCTGAATTACTTGAATTAGAGATATCCCACTACCGGCCTGAGAGTGTCTTTTTACAATCGTATTAAAAAATTATCCTTTTTTGTGCATGAAATTTGTTGCCATCATCGAGTGTGTATTGGGATGTCGAAAGACAGTTTGGAATATCAAAAAGAAGATTTATGAAGGCGGCTTTGAATGTTTAAATGTAATATTTTACAAAAAGTAACAGAAACAAAAAATGAAAATGTTTAAAAACAATCACAGTATGTTCAACTTTTTTAATAACAATCCAAATATAATGTTTGAAAAAAAACATTAATGGTCACAGCTGATGAACAGCCAATAACGTTTAATATTTATTTATTGTAGTTGGTGTCAATTAAATTGTTATTTGTTTTAATTGAACTCAAATCAAAATGAAGAAGACAGTGTATCAAAATGAACAATAAATAAAATGGAATAAGTGAAAACGTTTTCAGGTCAAAAGAAAAGCCAAAGTAAATGTTTAATATAGTAACAATAATCAAAATCATACATAAAAAAATCCCTTAAAAATAATATCCAAATTTTTATGCATAAACTGTTACGTCCAATTTACAATTTAAATAACAATACCCCGTCTTTGAAGGTAATACCATATTTTATGCCAGCGTGTTACTGAATATATTTCTGACATTAAAATAGTCCAGTCGCCGAACAAGAAATTAGGCATGGTTTTGAAAGCGAGTCCGACTCAAATTCTATGATTGGTTATAGTACTAGTTTATGTACTGAACAGGATAATGATGGATGCCAGAGTGGCATCCTTAGGCAACTTTGAGTATCGAAGGTCCAAAGTTCATAGGACCGAAAATACAGAAACAAATATTGAAAAAAAAATATTTTGTCGTATCGAAACGAATTTTTTCCTAGATATGGATTTGAATCCACTACTGATAATGTCTGGGATGGTAAATGCTTCATTTTGACCAGCGGGTATTAATTTCCAACAGCTATGTTGGATTTGCCATATTTGCTACAAGATTTTTTTATAATATGTGTGTTTAATTGTGATACGCCATTACAGACTAAATTTTCACGCTGATCACAATGCCCTAATCCATTTTTATAATTATTGTTTCATTCTCAAGTTATACTCAAATGTAAATTTCCCCCTGTACATCCCTTATGGGCGTTTCTAAACTACTTCAAGTTCACATGGCTCGGCGACCGGACTAAAGTGGGATATCTTGATGATAGTTATTCGATGGTGAGACATTAAATATAATTGGATTGTCAATAACAAAATGAGTGGTTGTGATAAGGCTATTGACATAAATAATATTTATTATTGAATAAATAAACTATTCCATCATTAAAGTACAATATTAAAAATTATGGAATCAAACACTGACCTGTGTCCAGTTGTAGGTTATCATGAAAAAATAATAGAAAATATAAAATTTTGAAGCTCACAATGTAAAAAACATGTATTGCATCATCCTGTATAAAAGCGTAATTTACTGTATCTTTCCAAAACTTACAAAATAGTTTTGATTTGAATGTTGAATTTCTTAAGAATAAGACAGAGTCTTGCATTACAGGTTATGTATTTCATCTTTACCTAATCTACACTTATTACGGGCGTGACCTTTATCAGCATCCACCCAAAACCTAACAATAGTGTACGACTATGAAAACGTTTGAGAAAATTATATATAAGAAACTATGCCAAGTAATATGTCATCGTATTTAGAAGAGCTAGCAAGCAAATAGTAAACCACAATTTGCATTCGCAGTCGAGTCACAGCTTCAAGAGGATAATCCTGCAGTGAAGACGTCGATCGTTAAAGAGCTCTAATCTGTTAAACAATGAATAAAACCTAATGTTCCGGTGATTCGTCAAGGCTGAAGCAGCCAGCATGAACTCTGAGATGTCTCCTAACAAGACGATCCCACGATCCAGCCTCTTCTTTCTTAGGTACCCTTGTTAATACTTTTTAAAATCAACTTTTCTTTTCTTTTGATATTTATACAACAATTTAATCGACACGTGTCAAATTAGAGTGTTTACAATTTTGTGAATTACAATTATTTGCCTTCGAAAGTACAGTTTACAGTGTAAAAAGTTTTAGATGAATAAAATAGGTCCTGCTTCAGGTTTATATGAAATCAGTTAAACTTTTTATTTCAATAGGCTATGCCTTTAAAATTGCTTTTGCATGCCATTTCTTTTCTGTATGGTTGATTGAAATAATTAAATTTATGAATTTATAGTCAAGAAATACTTTCCTATCTGTTCCTTTACATCACGTTTTATATCCAAACATTCTATACATTTAACAAAGTTTCATGAACAAGGTTTATTATATGAAAACACTCAGACTTCACAATATTTCTTATATAATTCTGTTGTACCTGAATAAGCAGACACCGACCTATTGATAGTAGGTAAGATAATGAATTTATATTAATTCTGCATAGTAATCATATGGAATAACAATGAGAAAAAGTGAATAAACCAATAATAACCGACTGTTTGCAATAACTTCGGCTTCCGGAGCTCAGGTTGAAAAACCTGTAAAATAATAATGGTGAAAAAATAAACCTATTATTATAGGTATTGGTTCTTAGTTAAAAAGGTTTTTATTAAATTATCACTAATTTACGTTTGATAATTTTTTTTAAATACATTACTATAAAATCATGTTTAAAGCTTTTTAATTTACAATAAATCAAGATAAATATTTGAGAGGTCCTCTAAGCCCTCAAGGTTGACTCATCACTTAAAAAATCGATTGTGGCATTAAACCGACCGTAAGGGCTTTGAGAGCGCAAAAACTAAGCTGTGACACTCCATCGAACAACGGCACGGACGTATCACTCTAAGTGGCGGGGTGGGGCGAACAGCTGATGCTAAACCCCGGTAATCATAGATAATAGGCTGGGCCGACCGCCCTTTATTAACTATATAGTGGGTTAACCCTGCGGTCTATCTGAATAAACACAATAGGCAGATGTGTTCGGCAAAAACCCCGTCCTTGGTCTAGGTCACGGGGGGTAACGCGCACCTAATATGCCGCCACACACCCTTCCTTCCTCCCCTGCGCCCGGACGTTTTGTCCCGCGGCAAAATAATTATGCCGATAAGCGGGTCGAACCCAGCTGCTCCGTGGTGCAATTTACACGTGCGTTATCCCGGACTGTAACCCCTTATTTGTACAGGGCGGGGGTTAAAGGGCCGCCCCAGAGGATACGTGATTAATGCGAATGTTGTCGTAGATAAAGAGAGGCTGTGGATCTGCATAAATTATAGTACGCTGTGTCTGCAGGACGGCAAACACCCGGGGTAAATAGAGATAAAAGTATTTCGTCGTGGCGTATGTCCCTCCGTTGATATAGGAAGATGGGCAAACAGCCTTTGTATAATGTCGGATCTTCTGGCTCATTTCCTACTTTGAAAGAGATATTCCTCTTTTCAATATTTAAAATGATGCTTATGAAAAGAGCATGATAAAAATTATATAAAGCCGATTTGTAGACATTTGTAAACATCACGAAAAAAAGAATGAAAACCAGAAAGTCGAACATTCATTAGTGGGAGTCAGAGAAGATATACATATACAGGCTGTCCTGGTTTGAAAGAGGGTCCTGTGAGTTATCCCCCAAGTTTTGTCGTAGCTACTTGTTTCTTTAAAGCAGTTTTCTCAGCAAGATTGAGATATATTAGTTTGTTAGTAATAAAAGGGGAAAAAATAAAAATGACAACAGTGATATACGAATCAACAAATAAGCGAAATAAGTTACGTTAAGGGTAGGTGTCTGGGAAGTTAAGGGGTATCGATATTGAATGTATCGAAACCTAATATTTTTATCACAGCAAAAGTCTGTCTACGACTACTTTTTATTTAAAATATTATACAATTTAAAATAGAGCGTCCTATAGGTGTATTATTAACTAATGCAACACATGGAGTTGGTCCTAAAAGATTAAGCGAAATTAAATAATAAGATGGATAGTGCAAACGAAAGGGATGACAAAAGAGTAATTACTTTTCAAGAGATTTACAAAGCTAAGAAGTCCCTAATTGTTGACCCAATGTTTAAGGTGTCAGCTAATTTAAAGTTTTGAAGGGTATATACACGGAAAGCTTCTGTTACCTCAAAGTTCAAATTAATCAAAGTTGCTGTTGTGATGGGCCATACTTCTAAGTCTGGTTTACTTTTTGCCTTCTCGTAATTAGAAAGCTTCTTTGACGAGAAAGCCAACTTATATAGAACCTTTACATGTCAAATTCAGCCTACACATAAAAGAGATTTTACAAGCAAGATAATATAGTATATTTAGTAAATTGAGCGATGTATAGTAAATTGAGTGACCAACGAGGAAAAAACTGTGCTTTCCGTAATGTAAGGGTTTTTATACTAAACGGACGTTTTCGATATTGCTATATGTTTCTAGCATCAAGATGTGGCTAGACTTTTAAGGCTATAAACTAAGCTCGGCTTGTATTATAATTAATTTTTCGTTCATGAAAGACTGGAAAAATTATACCTAGCAAAGATTATTAGACACGTTACATTGAACGTGATTAATTGTAAGTAGAGTTTTTATAGAAACCTGTTAGTTGTTAATTCAAATTATTTCGTATCTTACATACAACTAAAACAATTTTTAAACTGACTAGGTAGTGCTTTGTGCACTTATGAGTATTATTTTACAATTGATAAACTATCTTGAATTAAATGGGAAGTTTTAATTTGTAATTGTTTCTTTTGATAAAATATATTACCACACAATGATTATTGTTAATGTTAAACCAATATAAAAACCTTACTTTTGTAATTGACCTGAAATATAGGTTGTAGTAACTTTTGAGCTGTCTAGATCTATTTGTTTACCGATACGATTTGCACACCGCCACCACACTAGTATGATTTATTGCCTCGCTTCAGCACGAGTGTGACTGGCGAGATAAGCGTCACAGCGTGACAATTTATGGCTCGGATACAATTTTAACTCTAGTTATTTATCGTCGTTGGGGAGGACGGCGGTTCCGGAACGCGAGGGGAGACTCCGGGCACGCGACTGGAGACGTTTGTGGCGGTGGCACCGAGTGGCATCGTGGACTGAGACTGGGCGCTAGGGAAATGTATGCTCGGTAAAGTATACCACTATTCCGGATACCAGAAGTAGTGATAATATAAAAAGAGAATACTTCCTCCTCTAAAGGCGTATAGAATTACAACTTTTTGCTTACATAAATATGGTTTGAGTTGATTTCCAATTTCTTTCACTGGGTACACTTCTTCAAAAACGTGATTTTCTTAGGCGCATTATTTAATATTAGTCCTAAATCTTTTAATTTTAACTTCAACGTGGAGTCCTTCAACGAGATAGCTTCTATTTTCTCATAAAAATAATAGTTTTCAGTTCACGTAAGAAATACGTTGACCTTTTGACCTTTTGGTTTCCCAATTTTCAATACGATATTATTTTCTTTTTTACAATCAAAATAAAAGGCTTCGAATAAAGAAAGTAAAATAGTAACCATTCAGAATACATTTAATACGGAAAACGTGTTTAAGCAATACTTGTGTCCAAAACTTTGCCAATTATCATACGCCAGTAAAAAGTGTCCATAACACACATTCAGCAATATACAGGGTTTTCTACAACAATATTTTCACTCTAAATGAATCAACAATTCTATCAACAATGCTGATTCCTCCGTGTCTTTCCAGGAAATAATTATAAAATCCTGCCGTAAATACTAACAAGGTCCCCCTCAAAGTTGAAAATATTCAGGTTAAAATTTAATTTTTCATGCGGCTATAAATTGTCGCATAATAAAACGTTATCAGAGCCCCGCACTGGGGGAGGGTCCTCGCCACATTAACTCCCGTTAATAACGGCCACGCTTCACCCAGTTATTGTCGTCATTTGTTTGAATCCCCACTTTTAATTTCGTCAGGTCACTTCTTCCCCTGCTGAGTATGTGACGGTTTGAATTATATTCTAAAGAGGAAAACTTTATCTCCGGAATTTTTATTTCATTCCGAAAATTCATCGGTTGATAATTTGAGGTAAAAATGTGACAAATTAATCCGTATTTGCTTTTAAATAAATTCATACTTTATTGGAAACCCTTGTTAGAAAATCCAATAAGGTCTTACATACTTCATTCAATAGCCATAGAGCCATCCATATGGGCATACATACTAATACTCTGCGCTGATTGTCTGTTTCATTTGTGTTAGATTAGACTGACAACAATGAGCAACTATCGATTTATCGAACGTATTGAACTATCGATTGGTGAAATGAGCGAGTTTCACAAATCGATTAAACTGACAACAATGTAACAATGAATTAAAATCGATAATAATAACAGAATTTCACTATCGATGCAATCATCGATATTGCAGTCACGATGAAAACATCTTTTGTGGGCATATTACTATCAGTAGTTTTACTTAAAATGTTACAATCGCGTTTAATGAAATCGGTCCAATCCAAACTAATTTAACAAACTAATTATAGTAGTATGTTAACCTATCACTTACCTTAACTTATAGGAAGAACTTTTTTGAAAACTGGTTCCAAGTAATCTTTTCCAATAAATATGAATCAGTTTTTTTTGTTTTTTAACATTCATTGCTTTGAAAACAATAATATGTAGGATCTTTTTTACAACAGCTTTTCTCCGAGTAGTATATGTTTTTTTCGCTCAACCTCCATTTGTCAATGTCGAGCAAATCGACTTTTGAGTCAGTCTTTGGGTCTCCCAGCCTTAAGGTTTAATAAGAAATAAATTTAGAGGTCGATTCTAATGTGATATTATTCATTTTTGTATTAAATCACTGAGGTAAATGTAAAAAATGGGGATTTGTCTGGAATCCCTATGAATGTTGCAAAAATATCGTTATCCTTAAGAAACATTCGAAAGCACTCGTACTTATGAAAATTTACATATGTGTTCTTCGATGTATTAATAATATGTCCTTAGATGAGAATTATGTGTATGAAATTAGTTTCTTATACCTTAATGTATTACATTGTGTATAAATTGGATGTATTCATGTTGTTGAAGATTGTTTTGAACATTTGTGTTTTTGAAAATAAAATTATTTGAGTTTTAAAAATATCGATATAAATTTGTTGATAACAAGGTAATGATTTTAATCAATTTATAGTATATTACGCAACTAGTGCGGGAAGTAGGTGTTTACGTTGCTCGCATGAAATTCCCGCGCTCCGCAAGCGTCGCGCGTGAACTATCATGCTCGCACGTAGGGGCCTAAACACCTTCCCGGATGAGTTGCGTACGATAGTTTTCGCAACACTACCAGCAACAAAATACAGGGTAAGTAAAAAACAACACTTCTATGCAAGTTAAAAGATTTAAAAAAATATTAATTAAACTGTAGAGAGAAAATACGAACAAAACTATATATTTATCTGTGCGGGGGAGATAACAAAAAGCGCTATCTCTGCTGTTCAGCGACCGAGTAGGCCTTTCTAGGAATACGTCTTATCGTCACACAGACGGCAACAATTGATTAAATAACACTGCTCTTTATTAACTTATCGCTATTAACTGTACGTAGTTGCAACCTGGGAAACCAGTTTAGTTACAATTGAGATATGGTCGTTATAGTTAAAAGTGTGTTGTGTTTATGTATTATGTATGTAAATTGTGTGATATAATATTTTTTTCTTGAGTTGGCAACACTGAGCATTTACCGCACTCGTGCGGTAAATGCTCAATTCAAACTCTTTACCGCACTCCAGCTGATTTGTTACCTCACTACAGCTGATTTGCCGTACTCTTTTGTAAACGGCGACTTCCCACACTGAAACGGAAGCGGAAATCGGCTACTTACTAGTGTAGTGTTGCGAAAAGATATCTTCTACATCGAAAGTAATAAGGGCGAAGCCACAGTCAGCTTCATATCAGAATATATTTTGAAATAATTAATTTTGCCTGGACGCTTAACCCGACTGATAACTGACAGTAAGACGGTCTCCTTGTTAGCCGCCCAAAACCTTTCACTTTTCTGTCTTTTTATTAATTCAAATATCATCCTTCAGATAAATTATAATTGGAGCATTTTTCATCAAGCCGACTTATAGGTCGTCTGGTTGGTTCAGGTTATTTGTATAGTGAAACATGTTCATTTGTATAAGAATTTGTTTTTATATTTAATTGCATCAGAATAGATTTGTGTAAGTTTGTGCCTTTTATTTCGTCTGGGAGCAGACAAATTGCACAATATTGTCCGTTACCGGGAGCTATATATGCTAATAACAAAATGTAACAAAACCAATCTCGCTATTCATGAGTTATCGGATGAGTCGAAAATTTAATTTTTGCTTGATGAAATTTCTCCGATAAGCATCTAACCAGAATGACTGACGGGTAGGTTTGCATGCAAATCGCCAATAATACATGCGCACATGAGAACATTCGTTTTAATGAAACATTCCATTGAGCAGGCGGCTTGGTCTTGTAAAGATGGGAAAACGTACTGATAGTGATGTATTAGGCGATCAGTATCAGTTTCAAGATAAAGATCGGTTAGACTTGACACCTAAACTGCTCTCAGGTGGGATGTAACAAAATTACTGTATTCAGGATCAAAAATATAATATAAATTTTACACATTGTGTGTTCAATTTTTTTATTACTAGGGAATGCTCTATTTTATATTGTATTGTTATCCATAGTAAGTTAATATGTTTAAAAAAGTAAATATGTTAAAGCCTTAATTTCCTTATATTTTTTGAAATATTTTTTAAGGGAACGTTTTTGGATCAGAAAAAATAGGAATCCTCGTAGTATGGTTTTTTAACCGTAATACGGTACGGTTATTCATGGTAAATTAATAAGTTCAAAAAAGTAAATATTTTTGAGCCTTAATTTTCTTATATTTTTTATATTTTTAAGGATAAAAAGGTATTTTCCATTACCCGTTTCAAGCTAGACCAAAAGGAGACTGTACAGTGAATAAAAATCATCCATAAAATCACTTCAAAATATAAATTTTTAATTTACACTCATAACTTGCCTTAACATATAAATGTCTTCGAAGTACATATTTTAATTCCGTTACAAGAATAATAGCTCAAGTACAAAAATCTTATAAAAGTAACTCCAAATTCTTTTTTCCACAAACTAAAACACAAATATTCAACCACTAATTGGCCAATAATATAATACTTAAATAAAAATCACATTAGCATTTCATATGTAATAAGTATAGTCTTTTAACAAATTTCTAATTCATGATTAGAATTTGTTTCTAATATGGCCAAGCTATTCAAGAATGTCTTCATTTCATCCGAACGTTCCAAAACGTTCTTTAATATGGAGGGAAAAGGCGACAGCTGCAGACAATCCTATTCTATTAGATATCGGGAATGCTGGGGAATTGAGTGAATAATATCTTTATCAGCTTTCTGTAGCAGTTCAATGCTGACAAGTAACATTGCTTTCTTCATTTCAATTTTAAAATATTTTTTGTCCTTGCATTTTTTTAGTTTTTCTTTTACCATCCTTGATTCAGTGTACAATGTTTATACAAGATATGATTCAATCCCGATTATGATTAATTTTTTAATGAATAAACTTTATTATTATTAATACTATAGTTACTAGCAATGACAGCTAATTACTTAGAAGGATATATTACCAATATAGAAATTGTTATAACATAAAAGTATTTAAGAAGTGTTTATACATAAATATTGGGTTACATATAATTTCTAAATAGCTTAAAGTTTCATCCACAAATGTACGTTATCGCTCTAAAAATAACTGTTATTTTTACAAACACCATTAAAACAAAAGTGGAAGTCAGGCTGTAAATTGTAAAAGCACATAATTATTTATTCTAAGCTTATCTGTTGTTTTGGTTAATTTTAAACAAAGGGTGGCAGTAAATGGAGTTTTATATGGGTCGTAAAGTAACGCCATGATAAGTGGCACCAACAATACTGTGAGTGCACGCGTTCCCGGCACGCTAACAAACCTCAGTGAAATTAAATAAATTTTCATTTTTAAATCGTCTTATTGAAACTTGACTTATTTGACTAGTATTTGTAATTTTGAAGAAGGGGGTGCTTTAACAAAAATTTCTATTTTTCGCATGTTTAAATTAAAAGCAGTTTTAGACGATAACAAACTTCTAACTTAAAAGTCGATCTAACTAAATAAAAACCGCTAATTTCAAATAAATTGGACAACTATTTTTATGATACACAAAATAATCAACACCATCTTAATAAACTATAAAAATTATGAGCTGATATTTATTTGCATACTTGCAACAGTTCTTGAATTCAAATCGACTGAAAGCTAACGCAATAATGCATCGTAAGCTTATGAAACCTTTTCAATTTACACTATGAAAATATTCTAGTAGTGTAAAGTTAGATGTTGTGTAGTATTCAATTTATATTACAACCAAACTCAATAAAAGTAATAAATTGTAAGTACTTTTTGGGATATGCAAATGAGCTTTTAGGATATTATTTAAAGTTATGAATAAGCTGAGCATTAATAACAAAAAGAGTGTAATAATCCGCATGTAACCGATCCGAGGGGGGATATTTTACTGCATACATTTATGAGTTAAAATGAATGAAGTGTGTTTTCATATTTAAAATATGTCAAAAGAGTAAATTTTCTACAAGAATAAATTGACACTTTCCTTTTCATTCAGCTTCCAAGGTACCATTGAAATGCTCTGCCATCAAAACTAAGAGCATTAAAAGTAGTTTTTAACAATAAGAAAAATAAGCATTATTTATTCAATTATTTGGGCTGATCTCATGACGTTCATTCCGTTCCCGTAATCAGTGGCACCTTTCCTTCATCTCAAATCCGCCATAGACCGTGAACATTCTCTAGGTCATTGAAAAACCTTTTATAATGGTATTTAACAATTTTAACTTAAGCTTGAAGCTCAGACCTTTTTGTGAGTACTCAACTAAAGTGTGTGTTGATCTCAGTGGCGTGAAAGATTTACATAATGAAATATATAACTATTGACTTGATAATGTTTGAAAAAATAAATTTATGTCTAAAATATTTTATTTTAAATGAAGACTTCAGTTCTCCAAAAAAAATTTAAGATTTGATAATTCCTTGTAAAGTCTATTACTATGTATCTATAAACGTTTACAGAATAGGACAAAACATAAATTAAGTCCCCTGATTGAAACCTCTTGTATTTCCATGTGCATAGATATAAGTAAACATCATAGAACTTTCGTATGTTCAATGAGGGTCACTTTATTCCAGATTTGTAGTCTTCTCCAACTATTTGATCAAACAGAATTTCCCTAGCGCCCAGTCTCAGTCCACGATGCCACTCGGTGCCACCGCCACAAACGTCTCCAGTCGCGTGGCCACAGTCTCCCCTCGCGTTCCGGAACCGCCGTCCTCCCCAACAACGATAAATAACTAAAGTTAAAATTGTATCCGAGCCATAAATTGTCACGCTGTGACGCTTATCTCGCCAGTCACACTCGTGCTGAAGCGAGGCAATAAATCATACTAGTGTGGTGGCGGTGTGCAAATTGTATGCGAATCGGTATTGTTTTAAAGTATATTTTAATCGTAACTTTTATTTGTTTGGTAATTTCCATATTCAAATACCTTTTGATAACCTGTGTGCTGTAATCATAAAAATGATTACAGCATAATAATTATAGCATCAAAAATGATATGTAGAATATTTTAATATTAAAGTTAATGGCTGTTTAACATCTGATAAAAAGGTGAAATAATCGAATAACTGATTAAAAGAAACTAAATAATTATTGTGCTGCTGGTCAAAAGAATCAATCTAGTTGCCAAGTCTGTAATGCTCTTTGACAATAAATCTAATATAAAAGTTGTTTGATGAAAGAGTGATTAATTTAATAAATAGCATACACTGCAATATGTTTCGTGCGTGAGTTTATTTATGAAAAGAGGGATTTTTCTTATAACATTTTAGTAATGCCCCTTGTTTGGAATAAAATTAGTATTTTGTGTATATAGGTTTTACTTATAGGATATATTGATAAAACTTAAAAATTATAACTGTTTTGATACTACTATTGGTTATATTATGATAACCAATAATTCGGCATTTTGAGCTGTCGTTTCGAAATCCCTCAGCAACAGAGGACGGTTGTAGGAGGACCCATCCTCTCTCGGTTTACATTCCCAGTTGGGATTAATTAGAACATGATATCGGCCGATCGGCTCAGCCGCTGTCCGTCATGTCAGTCTTCGGTAATTGCTCCCTTGCTCGAAAAATACACGACTCTCTCGAGCCATCTCGGCCGACAATGCTTATTTACAGTCATTGCCGACTAATCGCATCAGCGGCGAATCGTTTCATTAAAATTCCTCGGGTGGGTTACCGAGGATCCAGATAAGTCCGCTTTGCATGGAACGGACGTGTCAATCAACGCTGAGTGAGGAGCGAACGCTGACAGTAATGCTCGCCAGTCGTGGACGTAGTAAGGGATATGTCTGTGAGCTCAGGCCAAGTCCTCGGCCACTGACGCTGTCTTTTCAGCTTAGTTGTGATGTAGAATATAGAATAATATTTCAAAATGTATTTTTATTTTAAAATATAAGTTAAATAATTGTAATAAATCTGAATCAATATTTTACTTTAGTCCATTATTAAAGATGTAAAAGTAATTTAGGATTAACCTGTAATCAAGTACTGTACATACATATTTACTACTCGGTTTGAAGTTTAAAAAAATTGCAGTATAAGAAATCATCGTAAATGTATAATACATTTTCAATGCACTGGGATAAAATAAACATTTTTCCTTATGTATTAAGCACTTGCGAAACTGTTTATTATGGCAAAGTAATGTTTACTATCTGAGTTTCCGATGTAAATAGATAGACGGATACAGCTGATTTTAATGCAGTGTAGTTCTAAATATCGTTCAAAACTCGAAAGTAAAGTAACATTTTTCGATCGTATTCTCAACCGCTCGATAAATCTCGCAATTCATACATATGGTCTCGAATATGTGAAGTCCCAATTTCTATTCTTGTTATGAGTATAGCTACCATCACAGTTTTTTACTTGTCAATACTAAACAGCCACCCATATTAAAGGCTATTATGTTAACACCATATCAAAAGATGTTTTAACTTGCTTGAAAAGGAGTTTTCGTAGGATCAATACAATATAGTGGAGTAGGGCTGAAGGGATTGACACCAGTCTGATCCTCTGACATTGATATACGACCTTGTCTTTCCATCCTCTAGCACATTCAAATTAGCTTTAAACATCTGAAAAAACTGAGCTTGTGAGATTGACGCCTATTTGATCCTCTGGCATTATTTCACAGCATTGTGTTTCTATCATATACTATATTCACATCAGATTGATCAGTACAGTATGGGAGAATGCTGTAGCTAGGGATTGACACAAGTCTGATCCTCTGACATTGATGTATGAGCCAGTGCATCTATCCACTACCAAATTTATATCTGTTTTGCCAAAAGTAATTCACACCCCTGAGGTATATACATTTAAAAAAATTCACAATCCCCATTTAGTGTTTTTTTTCATAGGACAATAAAAAACCTAATCCAAACATGGATCTCCAGTGATTAAGGTTTTAGACTAATTCTTGGCTACTTCTTCCTTGATTTAGTTACTACACTCCATACTTCAATAAAGGTTTGTTATTAGTAATTTATATCCTTTTATTATTCTTAGATCTACCTCAGCCTTGGATGGAAGTTAATCAATGTCCGATTTTATTCTCAAAGTAAAATTTAAAAATATTCTAGGACAAATAGATAAGGTTACCTGCCTTTGTGTTTGGTCACATTAGTAAATCTATATGAACGCATTTAAAATATCATTTTACACACTTAAAATTAAAATTTGCCTCAGAACGCAAGCAGCGTGTTTGCACGTAACATTATAAATGTATCTATCTACCTTTTACAGGATGCATTATACAACACCTCCTCATTTTCTTGCAAGTAAAGCTACATTACCCCGGAATTATAAATTACGCCATTATTGTCGCCGAGATAAAAGCACACAGAGATAAAATACATGAGCGGATCCGACCACAAGCGATTTTATTTGAGAGTTAACACTTTAACACCTCTGTACCTCATCTATCTCCACTATCTATTCAAAGCCGTGTAGAATACGAAAGCGAACGCAGAGTAAGTACAAAATCCAATAACGTGTGCAAATAAAATAAATCCGTGGAACAATTGCGCATTAGACTCTAACTGAATAATGTCAGACGTAAGTTATAGTGCTATAGAAATCAACTGCAACGTCTCCATGTCGGGCGAATAGTTGTCGCCGCCTTTGATTATTGTACACTCGCGCACACCTACTAACTCTCCCGTGCTCATGTCCACCGGGCGAACCAGTACTGGCGGCACAACGCGGTCGGTTCCAGGAAAATGCTCCTTGATGAGTCAAGCAGAAACGAGTGGTAAGTATACGGAATTGTAAATAATAGGAGTATTATTCGTGATGTAATTGATTTTAATCAATATTAATACGCTTCTGATTAGTTTTTCTTTGGTCCTTATTTGTAAACCGAACAGGTCTAATATAAATCTGTTCTGCAACGTTTAACATGTTTTAAGTTAATCAATTCAAAAACTATATGACAATTGATTTTTACTGCAAACTTCTTTAAATTAAAAAAGTACTATAAGGTCATCAAGTGTAAAATGTGAATCTCGCTTTTTTGATACGTTTGATAAAGAAAACATAACTTTGAGGCTAACAAATTGTTAATATATAGGCCAGAACTTTAGTATTGGTTGAGAGAAGTGTTAAATTTTGAGTTTGGAACAGAGCAAAAATAATAAATTATTCTTTGAGTTTGAGGTTACAATTTATGTTAGACAAGGATTACTTACTTAGAATATAATGATTATGGTTTGAATCGAACTCAAATTAAAAGTCAAATCATTGGTTGTTTTTGCTGAATAAATTACATACTGCAATCTGGAAGGAGAGAAAGGGGTAAATGTAAATTTTCAGTAAAAACGTATTATTAATGTTAAGAGAATAATTGTTACAATTTCAAAAAAAAATTATAATTTACAAAATATTACATTTTATAGGAAAAAAAATCATCCCAATGATAAATTGGACTTGCTTAGTACTTCGCCACAAAATTAACTGTAAATGAGAAAATTGACTCATGAATAATTATTATGTAATATTATATAATTTGATGGTGTTACAATGTTAATTCCTCGTGAATCATTGTTACTGGCTTAAACAATTGCCAACCCATTACTAGTTACAAAGCACTATAGAATTCCCAATCCTCGTGCGGCGCGGTGTGGTGGCTCTGTAGTGAACCGAATCCGGTAGGTCGCAGCACCGTCTTGCTCAGTAGTAAAGTAAAGGCATCAACATTTAGGTAACTTTATCAAAAATATAAGCTGATAACGGGCATGATATAATAAACATAACTTCTTCCGTTATTTCTTATACCAGCTTAGATTTAAATTTTTTTTTAACTCGCAATAATTTATTACAAAAAAATTAAATTGGTGAAAGTTTTACAAACTTAATTTTGATCCATATTAATTTTTTGCTGTAGTTACAGATAAAATATAAAGTCCATTAATTTCACATTACTACCTTTAACCCTTAGCTGTTGGACGATCGGATGCCTACTAACACTGCAATAGCCGTAAAAATAAATAACGTAGTATGTAGTTTCGGTCTAGGAAAACGTTTACGCATATTGCAGGAGAAACATATTCTGTTAATTGTAAATTCAGAAGAGTTAAAGCTGAATATAGATTCAGTAGTTCCTCAAGGCCCGAAATCTCTATTGCGCCTGATACAGTGAGTTTCTGTTGACAAATCCACTGCACTTCATATTTCATACAGACAACTCTGCCACCGCCGCTCCCCTCGCTGCAGCATCCTGGGTCCTCCGCTCATCGGGGCGGCGCCCAGCATTCCGTCTCCCACCTACAATTACTGTTATACTTAGTTAAACATGTGATAGAACCGTCACTGTAATTATTATAATAGGCGATGGAAATGCGTGAAACACAATAGACACTTCATTCCAACAGATATACGATCCGCAGCGGGCGGGGACTGATGGGCGGATCTAGGCGCGATACATACCTGTTTACATATTCATTACGGTCGAGAATCCCTTAAAATGGGACGATTCCTCGGATCTACGAGGCCAACTCAGCCTCGATCTTACCCTTATGGTGGGCCGAGCGCCGTTAGTGTCGCCTGCGTTTTATTAGCATTCTTACCATATTTAAGTGGCGCAGCAGTTTGCATTTCCGATTATAAAATGTTGCTGTGTCGGCCTACGTACTCTGTGATTTCTGTTGTTGCATATAAATTTGGATGCATTGTAACTGTGCATGGAGATATTGAGCAGGAGCAGTGAGTGTTTGTGTGTTAGTGTTGAAACAGGGCGTATGTATAGAAGTTTGAGTGGAAATTCACAATCATTACATTGCTTCTAGTTTAAATTTTAAGAATTTTCAGATACAGATCACTTTATTTTTAAGATTTTTTCTTTTAAGTTGTTTAATTATTAGTAAAATAATTATTGTTTCTTTCATTTGTTTGATTTATTCATATAGATCATGCCAGTTTGTCAGTTATCTGATTTTATAGTTTATGAGTGGCTAGTAAAATTAAAAAAAGTGTTAACACATCAATAATAAATACGATTTTTATATCAAAGTTATTATTAGGTCATGGTAAAATAAAACTGTTCATATAATTTAAATTAAATTGTAATGAGTGGATACTGCTCCAACAAAAGAGAGATCAAAAAGGGGAACTATTTTAACTGATCAAAGGGGAATTATTACGACGCTTTCTCGAAAATTGTACATAAGCGTACTTTAAAAGCTTTGACATTTTTAACTATAAGTTTTAAGGCTGTATATTATTTTGAACCGCAATTTTTACTGTCATGTAGGTGATGTCATAAGAGAACTACAATTAAATGACTAAGGGATTTTAAATGACCAAATTTTAAAATATATATCAAATCCATTTTTGAAAATATACGTTTTATTTCATTTTGTAGAGTTTGGAGTGATTACCCTTGTAACACCCTTGTTGTTGTCAGGACGAACTACAACAAATTTTCCCACTGACAACTCAAATAAAATAAAACATTACAAAACATTATTTTTTCAATAGTTTATTCACCACGGAAAGAAAGTCAAATGAAAAGTAGCTAGTAAAATCCAGCTCATTATATTTTGGTTTAGAAATAGTCTTGAAATGTCATTATTGCGATGTAATCCGATCCTGTCTGGTCCATATCCACTTCTTTTTATCCAACACAGCTACCACGTTTAATAACAAATAAGTAGTCTGGTATAGAACGTTCAGCCTTTAGCAAAAAAATATTGTTACTCAAACTGTTGATAACTTTCTTGAAAGCTACTATAACCTAGCTACCAGTTTAAGACGTACGGCACCCACAATAAGCCTACCGAGGCCCGAGCCCTCACAATGGCCCGGAATGCGATGGTACCTGCGGCACCCACGGCACAACCCACGGGGCAGATTAGATATCAAATATATTACATCGCAGGCAATAAACTGCCCCTTATATCATAGTTAGCTCCTACGACTAGCCACGCTATTTCCATGTACCCCGTGTTTTCACACCGCATCATTTATGCATCTATCACAATCCGAAGAGTCCCCTGTCATTATCCGAACCATAATAGCCCCTACATTGCTGCATTCCCCGCAGATCTCATCTTTGTTTGTTGGCGAGACGAGTTTGTTTTACCCGGATATCTGTGAATTTAAAATGAGATGTTGTCACCGTCCCGATAATAACACTAGCTCTAGATTATGCAGATTCGTATTGCTGTATAATAATGCGTTATCGCGACTCGGTAATCTTATTTGTGGTTATTTGAACAACCGCGTTTTAGAATACATGGAGTGGGCGTTTACATGTAAAGTTTTTTGTTTTGTTGACCTATGAAAATTGCATGGGACTTTTCCATAAAAGAGGAGGAGATTTTATCTCATTTGTTCCCATGTAGTGTTTAAAACTGTTCTAATCTGATATCAATTATACACGATGATAGAAAACTCAATTATAGCAGTAATTGCCGTAATTTTATGTTAATAAATTGCTTTGTCACTGTGTAATTTTTGTATATTAATTCTCCAAGCTTATTACAGTGAGAAAGAGTGTAAATTAGAACTGCATGGCTTACAGTTGGAAAAAGAAAAAAAGCTATTGAAAAATTTTGTAGCAAGGTCGTGTGAATTAATTTAAGAGCATCTCAATTCTTATACCTTATTTCTTATTCCATATTGAACAAATAGGTAAAAGGTTTATTTGAAACAAATAAAACAAGTGAAGATTATCGAAGGTATTGATTTTATTATTTTTTATGACATTATGTGTTGAAAGTTTTAGCATCTTCGAGTGGGTTTTGTATAAAACTTAACAATCTGAGATTGCTAGGAGCTGCATGATTGATAAATCATAAATCTGAAGCCCTTTTTGGAGCCAAATAAAGATAATTGTGAATGTACTAAAGAAACAATGGGTGAAAATAAGCTTGAAAAGTGTGATTAAGGTGAGGCTAAAATATATCTTGTAGAAAAGAATGTTTGAAAGGGTTACCGAGAGATTTCCTTCCAATAAATCCACATCAGAAATAATTGTCCAAAGTTTTTCCGCTTATCAGCTGACAGGGAGGCTGTAGGAGGGGGGGGGGGGGCTCGGAACCTCATTACACATTCTGGGAGGAGTGTCACACTTAGGGCGAGTTGTTAAGCTCATGATTAATTGCTCGGGCGGCAGGCACGCACTAAAAAACTCTCCTTAATATCTCCACTTTGTCGGATAAAGGATTTTTAATGAACATGACAAAACTTAAGTAAATAGTAGGATTGCAACTGTTTTTTGGCGGACATTTATGGATTTATAACAATAAGTTTAACTTTATTGTATTTCATTTGTGTAAACAGTAAGATTGCTGTTTAGCCCTTTTTACTGCAGTGTTTGAATTGCCTAAAGCCTTAAGGGATACTATAGGCCTATGCCTTACCAGCTCAAAACTATACTTTATTAAACCTTAAGGCTTATAATGTCTATGTGATGCGTATTTATTTTTAAAAACATCATTCAAATGTAAGACATCTCATGTCGAGATCAAAATATTTATTAATTCAAAAAATCATTCTAGTTACAATCCAAACAAATAGTGATTTTTTATTAATTTTTTCCCATTCGAAAACTGCTCTAATACATTAAAATCATATCAAAACAGTCAGTAAATTTATATATAGAAACTATTAATATAAGTGGAAAATAGATAACACAAATAACTCTAGCCCGTATAGGGGGTGTCGGCGCCGCACCGCGCCAGCATGCAACCCGCACGACGCGACTCCTCCCTTCCGGATTAAATAACTTGGAAACCTTTTAAACCCGGGAAATGCTAACTAAACATCATAAATTTACATTTACTCTTTCCAGTACCTTTTCCACCTCCTTTACTGATTTCCTGTCCCCTTTAACAATGTAGAATCGTTTTATAGAATTTGATTAGGAAATTTAAGTTGTTCTTTTCACCTAACTACCCTAGTTTTGTAAAAAAGTAAATATATAATACCCTAATTGTATCATTATAAGGTCGTTAAAAATTAAGTACAAACATTACTATTCGAATAAAAAAGTAATTTGAAATACTGTACAAAAATATTACACATAACTATTTATCTCGCATATTACACAATTTTTATAGCCGCTTGATAGAATGTAGTAGTTTTGGCTTGTAAATTTCCTTCATGCCAGGTTACGATATAATATGTATTTATTCAACCCAAGTCCACTCAGAATATGGAGGAGCGGTGGCCTGAAATGTATACCTTACAAGGCAGCATAGAGAAGCCAGATTAGGTAAACACAAGATATCAAGCTTGTTAGGTTCCTAACAGGGGCGTAATATGTGAATACGGAACTGATAAAAGCTTATCAAACGTTATACACAATAATGTTCTCAAACATATGGAATGGTTAGCACGTATCGCGCATGAGGTATGTAAATATTTTAGCATTTAACATTTGTTATCGCTTACTTTCCGGCTGTTGTTTTTGTTTTTTATCCCAAGGAATGCGAAATAGCTCTAATAAGCAAGTGAATTAACATAATTTTAAGGCATTTAATTTATTAACTAACACATTTGTTTAAACTATCAAACCCATAGTTGTTTAAACTATTTAGTGGCAAAACTTTTTATTTCAATAAAAGCTTCACCACTAAATAATCTTCAGATGATAATTGTTCATGAAGTAATATATGGTTTTTTCGACCTTAAAGTATCAGCATGTTAATAGTCTCTTACTTAACATCTTTTTTTAAAGCATTTTACATGTAGGTGGCTAAAAACCTAGGTAAGTTTATACAAATTTACAAAAAAAATATGAAATGATAATTTTTTCCATTTTTCAACAGCTCTGTGATATGTGGACTCTTCATCTTCTTTACATATTATAAAAAAATTGCTCAGTTATTTGCCCACTCAATAGAAATATATTTGAGTTTATTCCGAAAACATTACAAGAAAAATTTTTTTCTAGATATTTAACACATTATAATAACAATTGTTTAAATAACTGATATTATTGTGTAATTTGTTTTTATTCATCGATCAATTGTACCAACTACTAATGGCTCCTGAATCTGTCAGAAGTCATCAGTACTAATATGGAGGAGTATTATACAAATTATTTGAAATGTAAGAAAACTTAAAAAAAAAGATTCTTATGACCGAATAGGTTATTTTAATAATGAAGTTATTATTATAGCTAGTGGTTTTAAGGGAGTATTTAATTTTAAGGATGTCTACAATCATTTGGGTGTAGATCAATACTTGAGACAGTATATCCCCTCGTTGCATTCATTAGAAAGCAATTAGAAGTCATAGCAAGTAGAATGATCGTTCATTCGTCGTTTTATAAATTATACGATGAAAGGAGGGGAAGGGAAAAGCTTACAGGAGAAAATACGGGTGACTGATCTTAACAGGCGAATCATAATTATTCAACGATATGTAAAATGAAAGGGTCTCTTAGCGTTGTGACTCATGCTTCAAACGTACCGCTTCGTTACTTCTACAAACAAATAAGTAAGTCTTCATTTTTAGAAATGTGACAAATAAACATTTCAATTAGGGCTTTTCCTGTATATTTGTTCAAAGAAAATATACCAAAAATTTCTGACGACATACTAACCATCACTTAGTTGAACATTTTATTTTTTGTGATATCAGAGAAACAGATCAAACGTCAAAAATTAATATGAAGCAATAATAATGTTCCTACTCTATTTCTTTTTTAAATATTACGATTATACTCGTGTGTTAATCAATAAAGATTAATACAATTCCTCTCGCACTCAGCCGTGTAAACCAAGCTAAAATCCGCCATAATATTCCTTCTCAGTACTGCAGTAAGACCAACAAGTAAAGACATCATGTAAGCTGAATATAATTAGGGTATTAGAGTATTAGTTAACCAGTGGATTTCCTTGGCACCTGAAAATATTTTTAATGAGCATGATTTTGATAATTTTAAGAGGCCTCTTAAAGAGCATTTGAAGGGGTCCCCCGTAAAACGTTCAAAACGACAAAAACCTAGTTTCAAGTAATCAAGTGTTGAAAGTTGAATTCTAAAATTTACGTTTTTTTAAGGTTAGAACCGTTTTTATAATCGTGTATAATTTTTTAAACCCTATTTATAACATCATAATGTAGCCGTATATTGAATTTTGACTTGCCATTAAGCATTTTAAAACATTTTACGTGGTTTTTTAGGGGTCATAACGTTCTAAATGACTGGCGCTTGAAACGTTTTCTGACGGACTGCTCTTCTACTTTGGAAGAAAACATCAGGGAGTGTAGGAATACCAACAGAAACAAAAGTAAAACTGAATGTAAACCAATTTTATTGATGTAAAAGTACAAAAAACTTAATGTTAACACTGAAACGTGATAAGTCATTTTGCTAAAAGTTATCCACATGTGGTGCTTAAAACGTTATCCTACCTACTTTTTGGGGGTAATTTCCAGGCCTTGGCTTCTTAGTATTAGAAATTTAGGGTAATCCAACTTCTCTATTTTCATTTCTGGTCTAATCCTTCCTCTTTCCAATATTTACTTCACGTCTTTTATTTTTATTTACGCGAATTTGGTCCTTGGGTGACAGCACAACTATCGGCGGGGATTCCATCCTTCGGCGAATAGAACGTTATTACCCAGAAAGTCCGTACAGTCCCGCGAAGCACGCAAACTTTGACAGACGAAATCAGGGCTACCAACTCAAATATCTTCAAAACAAAATATACCACGGTGTAGCTCATGTCCTAGAGAACCTTTTTCACTGAATATCTCAGATTTTGAAATTTTGTCGTTTAGAACGTTTTACGGGGACCCCTTCATTTGTTGAAATTATATTTGTATTAATTTTTAAGATCTTGAGGCCTAGAAAGAAATTAAATTTAATTGACTGAAAAACCTTAAAATATTTAGTAACATGAATAATTAATTTTAATGATAATCTATTAACTTAAATTAAAACCGTATTAATCTGATCTAGGGATAGTAATTGCTTAGGTTAGATATGTTTTCTCTTGACACCATTCGATGTATATTTGTAGATATTATTCATGAATAAGGATGATTTGAATTGAATTGTATCCAAGACAATTAAGTTTAGAAGCTTTTACAAAAATACCCATATGCTTTTATATTGCTGTTTTTGCTTTTTCCTGCTTTTATTGTGTAACTGAAAGATTTTTACATTTCTGCAACTCTGTACCATCCACAAGGCTCTCGCGTACAACCATAAAAAATTTAAAATAGTGAAGTGGGTCACAACGTTTTCAATCGCACTAAAATATAAAATTAGTAAGAATCTATCATTATTAAAATAATTGGGGCAATATAATAACGTGGCGTCTTAAATAAGTAACCAATTCCGAACCTTTTCCAATTAGATTTGAGAAAACTGTAAACCTTACTTGCTGTAGGTGACAACAACAGCAATCAAGCAAATGACTTGGCAATTAAATTTATATTGCCTGAAGTATTCATAGTGAATAGAATATTTTAAAACATAATCACTCTCATATTTACTCGAAACTTCATTGGAAGATTTGGGGTTTCATGAACTTAATTAAATTTGTTGCTTACATAATATGTGATTTGAATAGAGAACTTCATCAAGTTTAGTCGTATACCAGAAAACTTTCTTCCCCTAGTCAAGAAACATTGGATCAATAAGTGCAGAACGTTAACGAACGAGGGTAACATCTCCTTCATAACCTCAATTACGAGACACGTGGCCCAGCTTTGCCTACCGCGCGTGAACAATTACTACCCTCCTGCAGAACCAGCATAATCTACCCCGATACGAATGGTAAAGATGGGGCTTAAGACCCCCCCCCCTCCCATTATCGTCAAAATGCAATTCGTCTTTTTGTCAAACTGTTCTAGAAACGCCACTATTCCTAAATGTGATGCAGTATGTAAAGCACATTCCTTTAGGTTAGATTCCCTCATTCCGCTGACAAGTAAAAATTATTTACATGGAACACTCCCTCCAGGGCTCGGACCTGACTAGGTATTGAAGTTCCACCGAGAAAAAGGTTCTCAGGGAGACAAACAGGAAACAAGGTATTCAGGAAGCAAGACATTATGGACAGGCACATAGACTTGCCATTACAGGGACACCATAAGCTTTGTTAAACTCAGCACCTGAGTAAGCTAGTGAGAAATATATTCATAAGGCTAGTTATTGTAACGTTAGTTTACTCTATGGGATGAGTCTATGGACATAGTTTTTTTAAGTTCCCGATGGTTAAATAAGGCACAAATTTCTTTTTTGCCTTAAATTTTCATCAACAATAACCCCGATACGTAATGCAGTGCTCGTTACCTTTACATCAACTGCTAATATCTTAATTATAGCTCTAGTCCAGGAATTTTAGATGAAAACATCCCGCAAAATTTGATATTCCTTCAGGGAAATATTACCATAAGGAATAATGTTTATGAATTTACACACGCTTTTGTCGTGAACCAATTTTGAAGATTGAGGTGTCGTATAGCTAGAATTTTCGTCAGGATTCTATGGATATAATTATTTATTCATTAAGTTCAAAGGGGTCCGCTTCCTTGGGATTGTCTTTTACGTTAATTTTAATATGTAACCTTGTGGCAGGGGTATTTAAATTACAATATCTTAGATAATATATAAGAGCAGTTACTATTAAAATTTCTTTTAAATATGCAAACTCATTTTATTGGATTTTTTTCAGAAACCGCTATATTTATGCTTTTTTTGTATCTCTTATGGTTTCGTGGTAGTTGAAAAATGTTTAGAGAAACACGGACAGGAAATGGGTTTTTTCAAGATGGCGGCTGGAGCACAGCAGGGATTTTCAGGATAATTTTAAGAGTCCTCCCTAACCAGCCAAAACTTAAAAAAAACAGCTCTCACGCGAACCCATATGGACGCCCCATGAGGTAAGGAAAATTTTTAATTCAATATAGTTGTAACAAGAAATGTCCAAACAACCAGAATTGCTTTTTGGAATCTCGACAACCAAAATAGTTTTTTTCTTCTATAATCAAAATGAAGTAGTCAACTTTGGACATTAACATAACGTGTTTTATGACCTTTTTTTAAAAATAAAAAACAATTCCAGTAGCTTAGAGTATTATTTATTTAAATATCGCATAGAATGGATATTTAAAAAAATACGGGCACTAAATGGGTTCGCGGGAAACCTTACATCGCAAAAATATGCACTTATTTAGCATGGGGTCTTATGGAGCCGAAGTTCTTAAAGTCGTCGCTAGTGTCGCAGAAAAACGAAAACTGCCATGGTTAAGGAGGACTCTTAAGGAAGGTTTAATTAACATTTATTTCGTGCGAAGTTTCATCTTGGTCAGGATTTGTTAGGTCTTTTCACTTTTGAAAGCTAAAATTCCTTGACTATTCGTCTCACTTAAGTTGTAGGTTTACATTTTGGTACCAAATAAGTTAATCATCAATTCCTAATCCTTAACCACATTTTACAATAAACACGAGACTAATAAAAAATCTGCTGATGTTTTTAAAATTTCAGCTACAAAAAGCTCATTCAACAGTCTCTCCCCAGCGATGAATTGACCTGAAAGAACCGTCGATGGAGATATCGAGCAGCAGAGTCCAAACAAAGGCTGGGGAGGCGAATATTTGCCTTGTGATTACAATTAGACGCGTAGTCGAGGGTTCCGCTTACAATGCGTCAGCAATTAAACACCCCTAATGATACTCGCCACGTTGCACTTCCACCGGCCCCACATCAGCGCTACGTTCCTTCACAGCAGTAGTTTACTGCCGGTTTTATTTACATTCCGGATTTTCCTGGCAACCATAGGAATCGATTGTGATGTGCTTGGGTGCACCTTTTTGGCCATTCTTGAATACTTCTCAGTGGCGTATTTTGTCAAAGGTTTTTTTAGGGAGAGCAAACTTTATCGGCATGAGAACTACGTAGAAAGTTCCAAATGAAAGATTAATAATTTAAGGCTTTCACTTAATGGTTTATAGGGTGGAATCTTTCTAACATAAATTATTTCCTTCAAACCTCATTTCTATATACAATTAAGTGTAAGTGATTTATCCGTATACTCTTAAATTAAAGCACTCAGGATAATAATATAGAATAGTGTTTATAAGCATGGATTTTGGAATATTTGTAAATCGTTTTAAACAATAAAACAAATACTCATCTTTAGCCATTTGTCAAGGGAAATTCAAATTTTCGGAATCCTTTCTTTATTTAATTATAATGTAAAATATTAATATTATAATCTAGGGTACAACCTACTTGTGTTAGTCATTGTTAACATAGCTGTTTACCTAATCGTACAATATTGAAATTCACAAAAAAAAAAACACCACCAAGAAACGATTTATAAAAGTTTTTCTCCATTATAGCTTTCCCGAAAACCTTTTGCCCCTTGCTGTGTAAACGTAACTGTTTACGTATTACTTAATGACTTGTTACTTACATTAACCTTATTACATTTTAAAATATATATTTGATTTTCATTTATTCTTTTTGTACTCGTAAGTGAAATAGCATTAAAATCCCCCCAAGTTTCACCTTAATATAAGTCGTTCATTTGGGTAATGCCAGCACAATTTGCATGGAAGAGCGACCCTTTTCGTGGTTCCATTAGACTTGTGACCGCAGACCGAAACCAGATCCGTGCTTTAGTGCTCAAATTGCTCAAATGGATTAGCGTCGAATGCGACCGGCAGGGAACAAGTAGCCCAATAATCACTGACGTTTTAAACCCACATGAACACGTTCCAGATGCATTCGATTAGAGAAATCAGTTTACAGACCATGTGCTAGAAATATTTTTTTAAGTTGAGGCAAAATGTTTTTGTGATTGGCCCGATTTCAAATTTTTAAGAGTTAGTAGACCACATGCAGTCTACCAAAATAAGGGGCAGATTATTTTTTTGTCGTTCATAAGAAGTTTTCTATTCTTACATTGTGGTTTAAATTAGTTTATACAAATAAAACACAATATATATTAATAGGGATGAGAATTTCTGTAAATCTTGGTGTCTCACTCATTGTAAACATTGTGTACCCACATAATATTAAAATGGTAATACCCCACCTCGAAACTATCTAAATAAAAAAAAATATATATTTTTTTTCTTTATAAGAGCTATCTCTACACGAGAAAAATTAGCTATAACAAACAAAACCAAAGATACGGAAGTAAACTAAATCTCAGCTCTTTTTCCCTTAAATTAAGAATTTTTAATGACCTGAGCGTTAATATTCAACGGATAAAAATATTCTTGCTGAAACTATTTAACAGGTGGATTTCACAGGCTATACATATTATAATTTGAGTGGAGAATTTGGTATTCTTCTTCATTATCTTTAGTACTGAAGGGTCTAATTTTTATCATCATGAGGCTATCTTATTTTTGTAATCGTGTATTCCATGTTTTATCATCCATATTTTTATTTCCTTGGTAAAAATTTAGTTTGAAATCCTTTTATCGACAAAAATTTTTGAATAAATTACTCTGAAACCAGACGGAGTTCTCATCGTCATATGATGAAACTCTCGAATATACCGAGTGTCTCACCTAAAGTGAACCAATAGCTATTTTTTTTATTATAAATCTGACAAAGGACCTACTATGGGGCACTTCCCTTAATTTTTAACGTTGCTTTTTGGAGTCACTTTGAAATTTAAAAATATTGCCGCCATTTTCCAATATGTCGGACAAATTCGATGTTTCTTATGGAACACACTATATTTTAGGGCGTTTTTTGGATTTTACGCTTAATTTTAGGAACTTTTTATTCTTTCTCATTTTTTCCTAAACTCAATGGTTCAGCAGATATGACCAGTTGAAGTTAGATTTTTCCCCATTTAAAATGCATTGCGTCCATTTAACTGTGCCATCCCATGTATTCCTTATGCAGTAAAATCATATTCAAAATAACACATTTCCACGATTAAATCTTGACAAAAAATTATTTTATGATTAAACCTCAACTAAACTAATATTTTTAGGCACTTTTATACTTTAGTATCTTTTATTAAACCCAACTGTTTTCGATATACAGACTACCAACAATTTCCCAATGCATTTTAAATGGGAAAAAATGTAACTTTAACTGTTCATACCTCCTTAACTATTGGGCTTAGGAAAACATTATAAGGCATGAAAAGTTCCCAAAACTAAGCGTAGAATCCAAAAACGCCCTAAAATATAGGGTGTTCCATAAGAAAAATCGAAGTTGTCCGACATATTGGAAAATGGCGGCAATATTTTTAAATTTCAAAGTGACTCCAAAAAGCAGTGTTAAAAATTAAGGGAAGTGCCTCATAAGAAGTTCTTTGTCAGATTTATGATAAAAAAGTTAGCTATTGGTTCACTTTAAGTGAAACACTCGGTATAACAATCTTTACTAATACTTTCAGCTAATATAAGTGTTTTTATTTTTATTGTTTGAAATTAGAAAGCGAAAATAATTCGAAGGTACAGTAAACGTTTTAAAAAATGATTTTGCAGTTCTTTTACACGTGTAAAATTGCTCGGTAAGTAACTTTTTTACATTAGGAATTGAGACAATGTTCCAATAATCCGTCAGCGGTTGATTGGAATTGTTCAAAACATTAACACTCCCCCAAGTAATCCGCTTGTCTGGATTACTGTTCGAACTACTTTGCAGTTTTGATTGAACATTTTTAATGTAAAATTCCCAAATTTACAGAATAATTCTCCTCAACCTCTCCTATTCTATTTATGAGTGCTATTTTAATACTCTATATTGGCATGACCTACTAATCAGTGGATCTAATCAAAACATTTTACAAGGCAAAAAGTTATTTTTACTAATTATGTATTTTCGATCATAATACCACCCTATTTTTCAAAATAGTAAAAAATTCTAAAAAGTATAAGAAATGCGCACATGAAAGGACATTTAGATAGGGACATCATAAGAATCCTGTATTTTAAGTATTTCACTTCCTTAGTGATATTTCAACTTTTACTTTTTAGGTTGCACAAATCCATCGACGAGAATAATTTTGTTTATTTACTTTGTTGACATATTTTGCATAAAATATTTCAAGCTATGAAGTCGTACCTGATACAAAGTAGAATGATGTAGTACGTCTACGACACACAGTTACAAAGTGAATTGTCCTTTCACATGTTTCCTTTTGACTTCAACTTCCAAAAAAGTGCCATCCTCGAAGTAATTTGATTTAAAAATTGTCCTGCCATTCTTTGCAGTTATTCATTGCTACTTTGAAGGTAATAAGTTAATACTGTAAAACAAATTTTATCATCGTTTAAAACCATAAGTTACAATTAATAATAGCGAAAATGGTTTAAATTACCTTGCTTCTGTCGAGTAATCCTGTTTTTTGGTATCACACTACCACGGTTTCGAACCACTTATGGGTTCATTTTCAAGTGTTACATTCATCAAGCGGTCATCTTCAAATGTAGATGATGTTGTCAAACTGTTTAAAATCTTTAAAAAACACAAATAGACATAAAAACATCGAACACAGAACACAGACGACACTTACTGGCCAGTATTTAAAACAAATCATAGACGCGTGTAGAGCCGGCGGGTGATGAGTCATGACTGCCGAGCTGCTGATTTCTGTCGTTGGATGACGTCACAACTTGTTCGTCCTTATCACGTCTGGAATTTGTTTGAAAACCACCATCACCTGATATTACCATGGCCTATTATAAATTATGTTGGATTCGAATGCAAGTTTGTCATTTAATAAAAACTGCGGATTTTCCTTGGATGCCTTATATATTTCGTATTCCTCAATGGTGTTCATAAAATTTCCCTTATTACAGAAGTGGAGTATTTCTAAGTTTGTATCGATGTTGGAATAGTTATGATTGGAGTTGATAAGGTGATTTGCGTAGGCTGACTTGGTCGATTTACGGGGTAAATGCTCCTTGAATCTTTTAGAAAACGATCGAGAGGTCTGGCCTATATAAAAACTAGGGCAATCGTCACATTTTATTTTATAAATGCCACTCTTATCATTGTCGTTTTTATTCATAGTGTGATTGCCGTTTTTTAACAAAGAGGAAAGTTTATTTGAAGTTTTAAACGAAGCAGTTACTTTATTTTTAGACATTTCAGACTTTAATGTGTTATTTAGCGTGACACCATACTCAGCACAAACATATCTCTTTTCCTCGGAATTGGAATGGTTGTCTGTTTTATTTTTGTGTTTGTGGATGAGCCTGTCAACCATAGAGCTTTTATAG
Organism: Flexamia atlantica; assembly: GCA_035578135.1. Classification (NCBI taxonomy): domain Eukaryota; kingdom Metazoa; phylum Arthropoda; class Insecta; order Hemiptera; family Cicadellidae; genus Flexamia; species Flexamia atlantica. The sequence goes on from JAQJVK010000012.1 coordinate 29,733,993, forward strand.
CCATTAGCCACGGCAATGTATTTAATGGTGTTGACTTCATCACAATAACTTTCGTGGCTTAAAGGTAGGGAAAGCAATCTGTGCACCAAGCTGTTATACGCTGCCAATTTTTGATTATACGGGTGGTGGGAAGACTCATGGATGGTCTGGTCAGTGGTAGTAGGCTTCCTGTATATTTTGAAGTCAAAAATACTATTGCTCTTGGAAATGGTTAAGTCCAGAAAATTTATGGCGTTGTTATCCTCTACTTCTAGGGTAAATTTCAAGTTCTTGTGTATGTTATTCAAATATGTATTAAGTAGATTCAATTGTCTTCTATTGCCGTTGAAAAGTACAATGGTGTCGTCGACATAGCGGAAATAAAATACAATTCTGTCTTTCTGCCTGTTCAAATCAGACCAAAGATGGTCGTTTTCAATTTTATTTAAAAATAGTTCAGTTAAAACACTAGATAATGGTGACCCCATTGCCATACCATCATTTTGCATATAGAATTTATCTTAAAAAATGAAATAGTTTTGTTTCAAAACCGAATTTGTTAACTTCAAGAGTTCGTTTTGGGCTTCCTTTGACAGTGAGGAGTTTTTGGCTAGGTTTTCCTTTAAAATATTTATCGTTTCTCCAACTGGAACGTTCGTGAACAAATTAACTACATCAAATGAGGCTAAAATATGGTGCGGGTTGAGTTTGACATGAGCTATTTTATTAACTAGGTCACATGTGTTTTTAATACTATGGCTGTTTGTCAGAATGGTTTCAGTTCTAATTATGGTGTCAAGTTTTTTTGCTATTTTATATGCCGGGGATGGTGTGAAATTTACTAATGGTCTTATCGGAATGTCGGTCTTATGTATTTTGGGTAAACCTCTCAGAACAGGTGCTTGGGGATTGGTCACCTTTAGACGTTTGATATCGTCATTTGATAAGAGATTGTTAGAAGATGATATAAGTTTATTTATGTCCTTAGAAAATTGAAATGTTGGATCTTGGTTTAAGGTCTCGATGTTGTTACTTTCAATAAAATCATGGACTTTGTTCACATAATCTACTTTCCTTAGTATTACTATGCAATTCCCTTTATCAGCTTTTGTAATAATCGAGTCATTATCTGCGAGCTTTTTCTTTATAGAAGTGACATCTACATTTGGAGATGACCGCTTGATGAATGTAACACTTGAAAATGAACCCATAAGTGGTTCGAAACCGTGGTAGTGTGATACCAAAAAACAGGATTACTCGACAGAAGCAAGGTAATTTAAACCATTTTCGCTAATATTAAGTAATCCAGAGGCTATTCAATCATGAAATTAATAATGTTTCAAAATTTTATAAAGTCTTATTTCACGATTGTTTTAATTAAACAGGCTTTAATGTAGTTCTACTCCATCTAACGATTACATAGACTGACAAGCAAAACGTGCTAGGTTCATAACTTTATGTTTCGTTTTTTTCTTACCTTTCCATATATTTTTATAATTTACTGAAGGTCATGATCTTTGCAACCACGATTTACTGAAGGTTTTATTTTTTGCTCTTTGCACAGTAAGTTTGCTTTATTCACTGCTGAGTAGCCTTTACTTTAAAAAGTGAAAAATTATATATTTATTAGTAAACAAATGTTATACAAAACATAAGGCATATAACTAACCTAAGAGACTCAGTGATCATGTGTCTGATATAGCCGAAGCGAGCGCTCCAAAGCGGCAGGACCCGAAACTACTGTTCCGCCGTAGCGGGACCGGTGTGCAGTTCCTGTATTTGTACTTATTTCTTAACATCTTAATCCGGCCAAGACCGAGGATTTAGTGCTCCGTCCGGTCGAGATATAATCTGATGATGAGTGTGCCGCCACTAACAGTCGCTAATTTATGGCCATTGATTAATAGCTAGACACTGGCTATTTAATCTCTAACTAACGCCATCCTTTATTTATGGTAGCGTTGCACTTCTCAAAATATCTTTCACCGGCTGAGGTCGCTTATGCATTTCAAGATGGCTGACGGATTATATCAACGCCTTATTTATGAGAGGGTTTGGCTTAATGCGATTTACGATCCTGTATTAGCAGATAGGCCAAACAGCGTCGGAAGGGTTGTAGAATTATCTGTCCAGATTATGCTCAAGGAAATTTATAGTGAGCCGGGCTACGTTGCGGTATGTGATACGGTGGTGCTAAGCTATTTGAATCCCGCTTTTGCAAACCTTTTCTTAATCATAAATCCTAAGGGATATTTTAAAAGACATTTATAATGAGGATCGGTATACTAAAGGATCCATGGTCCTCAATATTAAGCTGTTTTTGGCATGTGTTCATATGATGTTTCTATTTGTGTTTGGCTCAATAACGAATCCCTGAAGCAGTAAAAGAAAAAAGTCATATGCTCTTTTTTAGATAGTTTACATAATATCTATCTGAACAAATAACTTGAAATTGATGAGAGAATTTTTCAGGAGTTCTAAAAAACCAACCAACTGTAACACATACAACTTTGTCTGCCAGTCTTTCAGACGTATCGTACTGAGTGTTTCTAGGGAATATCTATTCATCTAATGATAATAATAAAATAATTATGAATATAATCTCTTTATTCTGAGAAAATTATACCAAAGGGTCATATCACAAGCGTCATACAAATAAATGTCAACGTTTGAAAAAATTATCAGTTTTGAAACTAATACATGTATACAAATTTGCTTAATCTACAATGACCATCGTGCAGTCAAAAACTAACCCCCGCTAAGAATAACCACACAGAGTAGAATGGATTGAGTATAATGAGCTTTGAAGGCCTTTCTAAAATATCGCTCAGTTGTAATGCTGGCGATTCTGGCAAGTAATTTACGAAAATAGGTCTATCTATTTGCGTTTTGTGGAAGGGTTACAGAAATACTCAGCCTGTTGGATGAAATTGCACCTAGTGGGGCAGTGTTTTAATTGGTTGCCATAAAGAGTTGCGCTGAAGAAGTATGTTTGAAAAATTAACTCCAAAAGGCTAATACCAGTCAAGCTTAACAGCCCCAAGTGTCTAAATGCAATTCTGCGGGAATCATGTATCTTTAAGCCCGCTATAATGCGGATTGCTTGTTTCTGCAGTTTTAAATGCCTAGTAAGAGGCATTTGTTGCAGATCCCCACAGCACAATACAATATTTTAGGTGTGACTCGAACAGTAAAAAGAAAATCATTTTCAGTAAATGATCACTAACGACAAATCTGTATATGTTTGTCTTTTCTTCGAGGCTATAGTATAACTCTATATGTGTAAAAATGGTGTAAATAAATTACATAATTATAATTTAAACTTTAATATTTTTCTCTTACATAGTGTAGTTTTTAATTATCAAGGATTGCCAATAGTGTGAGTAATACAAAATTCTACACAACAAATTAGGAATTTAAACAAAAATTATGCTGAGAAAATTTTGCTTTATTACTTCAAAACAGAACAAAATTTCATACAATTTAACACTTATTTCCTTACAAATATATTCCCCCACATAGACAACACAAGCTGCAACAATGCACGTTAATAATGTACACTGTACAGACAGAAATATCACCCTGATACGAACCTTACGAGTATCAGGCCGTCCGCTGTAGTACTAAATCCCGTTTATATATCCCCTTAAAGACATGTTAAGACCGGTCCGGGCCGGAGGACCACCGATATTTATTCCGGAACACCAGTTGTCCCCGATACGGAGAACATCCACAACGACCCGGCCAATGGCATTCTAACATTCGTGCACCGAGAATTATAATAAAATTATTTCCTCGAACGCCGCGGACAAGCCACAAAGAGAGAGCCACATTATTTATTGGCGGCTGGAGCCATTGTCTGCACGAGTTCTCATATCTGAGTATCTGTTATACATTTTGTCTGGGCCGTCTCGTCGACGATATGGTCGTGTTGTCCACGAGATCAAGGACGAATTTCTTGGGGAATTTCTTTGTTGCCTGAAGCTGTATCTGAAGCTTCATACTCATAAATGTATGTTAACATTTTCTCATTCAGTAGTGACTAGATTGCACTTGTTTATGTCCTTAATTTGGTACATATGAGTGCATTAGGTTAGATTTCAAACGTTACTTTACTTTGTTTGAACTCAAATTGTTTTCTATTTTGCTATGTCTAAAAACTCCAGCCCAAGAGAATTCACTTAATAACTAGACGGTTCTTAACAATTTGCTGGGAATAAGATGTTGATAGGCTTATATGGTGTATATTTTAAAACCTGTAGATAGTGCTTAGAAAGTAAAGCCTATCTCCACTGAAGACAATCAAAGTCGTGGTGAATTCCGTGCGTTGTTTTTAGCATCTTTACCGCTGTTGTATTCCGATGAACAACAGGACATTGCGTTCGACTGAATACAGCACATCACTGATGAGGATGTATGCATAAGACAGTTAATTTAGCATTACTCTGTAATCTATTTTGAAAATTTATTAACTTAAAGACAGTTGGCTAGAACAAATCATTATAATAAAGGAGTTTCAGTATGTTGTTTATATTAAAAGGTTGAACAGCCAGCAATAGTTTAGTACTTAGAGAGCGAAAAAGGGTTTTCAAACATACAGCATACCAACTAACTGCATGGTCTAACAAAAAAAGGTAAATGGAAATGGGAAGATATAAATAATGTATCATACTTTTAGATTCACGTGGCATACACCAACTCAAAATTGTTGTGGTTGACCACACTTGACTTATATCAGTAGCATATTGTATTGGTAGATGTTATGAAGTTAGTTAGACCGTTAATGAAGGTGTCTATAAACATTAGATTTTGATTTGGGAAATGGAGAATCTCATACTCAGCAATGAAGCAATCGTTTATAAGCCGGAAAATTTATAAAGAATCACCTTGCAAAGGTTAACTGAAATGTCACGTCGATTCCATCGGATGATCCGACATATACCATTACTGTACTTCGATAAAAAATAATAATTAAAGTGACCGTGTCTTTTTTTTACTTCCAGCACATTGGCTCCAGCCACAACACAGCAATCTCGTTCACAGCCAATAAACAGGAACAGAAGAAATTGGGTTTATTGTGAAATTTAACGGAGCAGCACGGTGTAATCTTGCTAAATACAATACTGCTCTAACAATCGGACGTCTGAGATAACAACGCTACTTACGAGCTCTCAACCGTTCCCTAAGATAAACCTGGACAAACAATGGTGGGTCAGTAATGCTGGAAAACTGGGACATGTGTGAAGATTGGGCAGTTAGATTGTTCTGGTAACAGTCTGATATGATGAAAATCATGGAACGTATAATTACTACTTGCTCAACAATTATCTATGATCAAACTGGATTAAACTGTAAAACAGAATTATATCTGTTGAATGAGTTGAAAGAAAATGTCAAATGTGTGATATGTGTGGTTTTCTCTGATATTTAATTCAAATTTCGTTCTTTAATGTTTAAATAACATGTTCAATCTCACTAAATCGTTCCGAGATCCCGCAAGGGGCATGATGAGCGTTAAGCATAGAAAAGTTCGTTTTGTGGATCCTTAGTGTCATTTGTTTTGTGCAGGTGTCGGCTCCCGATTCCAAATTATGTAATACGAGTTTGCCAGTAGCGATTACTTTGCATTGTGTAAATGATCGCATCTAACCATTACGTAAAATGTTTCCATTATGGACGGTTAGGAAGAGTGTAGGGTATGTTATGATTAGAAGAAACCACTAGTAACTTTATGATGAAATAAACTGCCTACAAATTAGTGATGACATATCGAGGCTAATGATTCAAAATGTTCTGCTCTATTCCAAAAACCAAACTAAGTGAACCACTTTTACCGAAATAATATAATTAATTGATTGTTAACCATCCAAATAATTTTTGTTTCACGCCTGTTTCATGGCGAATAAGTTAAAAATAAGTTAAGCATAAGACTTTCATGCACATTTATTTTAATTGGATTGAGGAAAGGTCAACAACTGGACTTCGTATTTTTTAATGTAATTACTAGAGCATACTGCTTGGTAATGTATCAAGTTTTGAGATTATAATGTTTATGACGCTAAGCCATGTTTCCAAATTTTCTCGGTTTTCCCTGGATATTCCCTTAATCTTAAGAATTCCAATACAGAATTGTATTAATTATTAACAATTACTAGCTGATAGCCCCGGCTTTGCCCGGGAGATTATTTTTTCTTGATGTTTCTTGGATTCTGTTAATAACCATAGTAACTGTTCAAGAAAAACTTACAAAACCCTTGACATAGTTCCCTTTCGGACGATCCTGTGCTTCAAAACCAAACCACCATAGTGCACATCATGAGATTTCACACCAAGATCAGGTATCTACGACATGTAGTTTTGGCTGTATCCCAAAATATATCATCACACAACTCTTTATATATATATATATATACAGATGACTAAATCTATGTAAATAAAGTTGAGAATATGTGGAAATTGTTTAATTAACTATATTAACATATAAGTTACCTTACCTTCTCCTTACCTTGCAAATTAGACAAATTAGATCGTGGTCAGTCCACTAATAGTTCCGAAATTCCTTCAGTCCGGTCGAAATTTATTACCTCCCCGGCTCCGGCCATCGGTTGTCCTTGAAGCAGATATTTTTATAGATCAGTCGTGGCCGAACGTTCGTTATGGCGATAATGTGCAGTACGCATGATTGGCTCCGTGCTTTACGACCACTGTTTGTTTCATTTTTTATTCACTCTAATAGCCCTCGCTCTACTAACAAGTATTGTCTACAGCTGATCCTCAGCGAAGACCACCCTGAAAATCAAAACATTGTAAAAAAAAGCTGTTCCGAGCGTCTGTGGATCAAGAGTCAAGTGAAGGCGATTTTCGTTTTGGTGTAAAATCTGCAAGATAACGTTGTGTTATCTCAAACCGATCTATCATGAAGTTATCAAAAAATGGTGTTATAAGCACAAATCAACTTTAAGTTAATCTGTTTTCATATAGAGATTCTCCTTTAAAAGAAATGTTCAAAGTTGCATTTATGCTTAATTTATTGACGTTTGTCGTAAGTCATAGATGTAACTAAAATTTAGCTCTAAGAATGCCTTACTACCCTAAGAGGCTGTCACTCATTTAAACTATTTATTATCAATTAATACAAACCTTGGTTTGATTAATCTCCTGAATTTGTTTCTTTTTTAAGGAACTTTCAATCGAAATAATGCTAAATAATTTCGAGCAGAATGTATTGTAAATTTGAAAAACATCAGATGGTGACACTTTTTAGTATAATAACACTATATTTTATTTATCAGTTTAAATCAAGCTTGTTATAAAACCGAGCTTCGAATGAATACATACTTTTTTAGTTTCCTTTTATTTCAAGCCCACACAAAAGCTATTCATTACATCTTTTTGATAATGATGATGATTACATATTATTCCTTTATTAACGAAAACTTACCTGATACAGTATGTATTCTGTAAATAGTATGTGTATATGCATATATAAAAGAGGATGTTGGTGTTTAAGTTCATACTCGGACACCGTTGGACAGTTTGTTATGAGACTTAATGTATGTAAATGTTTACAAGAAGGTTTTCAAGCCATCCATTTCGTTCTTACTCAATTGGGTTTCTCTCCAGAGGCCCAAAAGGGTTCCCATATTAACTTCATTTAAAGATTTTATTTATATAAAAACTAATGTCATGTTTACTTGAACAGGTGAGTAGCTGTTACTTATTAATGTGAAAACATATCGAAGCGGGTTACCACCAGCTAGCTCCCTTTAGTCTATAGTCAAAGGTTTTCATCATTATGATATTTTCTTTTAAGAAATTTATATAGTAAAATGTTGCTAAGATACATGTAAAATGGTTAGTAATTCAAATTTGAAAATTTAAAATTAATTGTGCTGGCTACATAACTGGTATAGTTACTGAATGAACTTGAGAGCTTATAATTTAGTTACTAGAAGAAAACGTGCATCTAAACATATCGAAATTACCGAGTAAAATACTCAAAACTCTTTTATGAAACCATTTCCATAAATCAAAAAGAGAATCAAATGAGGAACGAGGTTTTAATGGGGCGAATAAGTCAGGAACAGAAGATTATTCGGGGGCTGTAAAGGGAGGGGAATATTTCATGGGTATCTCTTTCACAGAATCAGGAGGGAGAGATGATCTCGATATTAAATGAAATGGGAATCCAGAGATTATTCCGAATCGGCGAAGATCTGACGAATGACTTTTGGTTTAATTAGTTTCCAATGTTGGCACCAGATGGCAGTAGAGGGTGGCAAGATGGGAGGAGGGGGGCTATCGCAAGAAAGATGAGAAGCAATTTTAAGATTCGAGAGCAAAGTCAATTTGAACTGTTGTCAAAGTTGTTAGCGAACATGATACCTCGTCGATACTTAATTATCTGTGAGATTCCCTCGGTAATCAATTTAAAGGCGTTTGGCTTGTAACTGATATCCCATTCTTGATCGTCTTTGAGCAATTGGCTTTCTCGAATTACGTTTAATAAAGAGCTGCTCTCAATAGGAAACGTTTATTTTTTTATGGTTTGTAGTATTAAACAATCGTGAAAGGAATCTAATTTGCGTTTAAAAGTCTAATAGGATTGAGTATGAGATGACGTAAAATTTAAGATACATTGTGACTGTTAGTGTAATGTTTGCCTTCAACTTTGCATTTTACACTACTTTAGCTTTGATTTTTATAACAGTGGAAGGACTTTTTCATATCATATTTCATTAGTACATAGAACTATAAAATAAAGTGAAGTAAATTTTCTGATTAATTAATCAAATACATTTTTATTATTGATATAACATTCCTTCAATATATGAGTTAATTTTTTATTATAAATTTTAACTGGAATCAAAATTTTTAATACGTCTCAAGTGTCCATTTTAGTTCTAAAATTAGCGTATTTATATATTACCAACCCAAGCACAGGCGTTGACTCCCACGCAAACTCCACGCTTATTTACTTCGATTTTCTAATTTCCTAATAACTGTGGCTAGTAACTTAATCAAAGGTGTCATTATTTATTGACTTACATTCTTCAGTGTTAAAGCTATTTTACTCTTTTTTCACTCGTTAATTTTTTCGTTTATGTCTTATTTTGAGGAAAACGAGCTAATCTCATTGCATTTTTAGCTCTTAGCATAATAAGGTCAGGTAAATACGGTTTTTACTTCTAAAACGGTTTAAGTACTACCACAGATTGTTCTTGAGTGATAAAGACTACCGTTATGTAAAAATCTACCGTTCAACCGTCTTCTCATCCACACGAGGAGGTTGTGACAAGGCGGGTACCGAAGTGTCAGAGAAGTTCGCCGACGACAAGAGTGCAACGCAGATAAAGCTGTGTAATAGATCGCGAGCAAGCCTGGTAACCTGGCGTGCAAACCGCTCACGCCATAAGGCACACAGTCATGTCACTTAGGCACGCGATTCTGGCCCTTATAAGGCACGAATATATGAGTCGCCCTTGTCAAAATGACGGGTTTCTTGCCGTTATAAACATGTGCATGTAACGGATTTGAGAATACGTTTCATTTATTGGTTGGCTGATTCACTTCAGAAGGCTCATTTGTGATATATACTACGACGACGTACCCACATTATAGGATTCATTCCTTCGGTTTAATCAACCCAAGTTACTAAATCTAAACTTTCTTGGACTACAGTAGATATCGTTTATCATCCCCATCAATTTTAAATATTAAACACAAAAAGACTTTGCCATCTACTTTATTAAGCAAAAACTTACAATTCTATAGCTTAAAAAAACATCTTAATATTTAATTAGACTTTTTAAAATTACGAACTTATAGTGGTTCAGGTGGAAAACGTATAAGCTTATGTTACTATACACTCCTCCCCTTTCATACTACAGTACACTCCCGATTACCCGAGGTCTTCGGGACCAAACCTACCTCGGATAAAACGAACCTCAGATAATAAGGAGTTCACATGTGTTTTGAGGTTGGGCTGTAATAAGACCACTTCAGAATGTTTTATTAGATATAGTATTTACCAAATAGTACGACAATGAAAGTCCTTTCGAGTTGCAAATAATAGATCTTTTAATAGACACTTGTGTCGCGCATTATTATAACGCTTAGTAAGAAAATAAAAACGTATATTCAAGATTAGAGCTGCCTCGGATAACCCGGAGTCTCGGATAACCGGGGCTCGGATAATCGAGAGGTACTGTATCAGTATATTATCAGGCAAGTATATATTAATAGAGAAGCATGATTTTGTGATCCTTTTTACTCAGCCTGTGTGCAACATAGGAAAAATCTAACATCATCATTATATAATTGAACCACTAATGAAAGGTTGTCATTCAAGTCGTGATTCGAATAGTCCTCATCTAGGTATGTTTTTTTAATAAGTTCACCTAAGCAGTTAAGTAGTATTTTACCCAAGCAGTGACGAGTCTCTTCCTTCTTAATACAATCCTAGTCCAAATCTCATTTCTTTTACACTAAAAATCATTAAAATATCTCAAATTATAACAAAACCTCAGAACACATTATCTAATCTTAATTCAATAATTAATCTACGTCGGTGCATTTGCAAGTGTTTAGTCGAAACACTTTGATATGTGCGCTGCAATCAGTCGAATTGTTCACGGATGTCTGCACTACTAAAGCTTCAGGCATCGGTGGCACTGAGCTAACTTACACGAGTTAGCGGTAAAGCCGCTTGCTACACGATTACCACCCCCTCCCCACACTGCAAACACAAAGGTCTGGTGGCGACTGTGTACGGTAAACTTCACTTGGACTAGTCACAACTAATTGGTTGTATATTGAATCAGAACATATGTTTTAGATTTGTAATTACATTTGTGTTTACGCTGATAAGTATTTTGTTGGGGTTTAGATTCATACAATTAAAGTGGTATTGGAAATATTGGTCTAGTCAGATAACATTATAGCATATATTGTTGGTGCTGGTTTAAAATCAATTGGCAGTTAATATTCATTTCCTAAAAACAAAGTCTATAAATCAATACTATTGTTGCAACATAATCATCAACTAGACATAAGCCCCAATTTTTCAGGAATATATAATTCATTGAAACAGTAAGTGCACCTTCACTCAGTAAATTTTGTTGCTTTCAGTAATATATAATACCTTGATTAATTTTTCCACTATTTATTTTAAATTACATTGACCGAAACAACGAGAAGATAAATCTAACAAAAGAAGGGTATTAAGAAGGTAATATTAATTTTAAGTGAACGAGTGCACATAGCTTATCCTGCTATTGGAAATACTAGTGATATGAACTATACAGGGTTATTCAAGAGAAGTACACACTTTTATAAGTCAATAAAACTGAGCCATATTGGCATTATTGGGTAGCTAAAGAACTAAAGGCTTACTTCATCAGCTAGTTTTGGCTCATTGTTGTTAAATTTACCTCAATCGTGTTATTTTTAAAATGGTGAATAATTAATACGTTGAAAAGGCTTTTTGTGTGCTTGAACTTGAGAAAACTCAAGTTGTTTCTGCTGTGCAACGTCGCGTCGGTTTAGAACACGTTTTCAAAAAGCCCCTCCAGGTAAGAAGTCAGTTTAGGGCTTGGCACAAGAAATTCAAGAATACAGGTAGTTTGTTCAAGTCAGAAAATACTGGGAGGCCGTCGCTAGTAGAAGAACATGTTGATCAGGTCTAAGCTGCTACCCTGCGCAGTCCAAAAAAAGTCAATGTCCAGGTTAAGTGTAGAACTTGAAATTCCACAGTCATCTGTTTGGAAAATTTTGAGAAAACGTCTAAAGATGAAACCGTAAAGATTACAGCTGTTGCAAGAATAACGTGATGGTGATAAGGAGAAACGATTGGCATTATGTGTTGACATCCAGACACGTTTTGAGTAAGATGGATTCATTGATCGACTAATCTTTGGTGACGAATCAACTTTTCATAGGCTTGGTTCATTTAGTGTTATCACTTTAAGGTTTTAAGGTTTTAAGAGTATAATAATAATTTATTATTATAATACATTTGTAAGCGAGATCGAATGTTTTCATGTCTTGACAAAAGGCCCATTCTTACTTACAATCAGGCATATTACCTAGCTAGGCTTAGAACGTTTAAAAAAAGGTTTAGTATACAGTTATGAAAGATGTACAAACTGCGGCTTTGTCGCTAGATATCATGATCAACGCAGAAAAAATACTTACCGAGATCAATCAGAGTTGCCCAAGCAAAATTTCCCGATTTTGAAAGTGCTTAAGACTGCATGATGTATTCAAATGACAGCTCCTATGGTTGAGTGACCCACTCAGAATTAATTGTTGTTCATAAAAAATTGAAGATGGCCACAACGTTTTTTACCTTGATAGAAGATTTCAAATTCAAATATTTCAGCAAGAGAAACAGGAACTATGCTATAGGTCAATAGTGACTAGGATAGGGCTCATAACCGTTCTTGACCTTAGGTTGGATTTTAAGTATTTTCAATTATCAGGAAAGTGACATTATATTGAATTAATCTGTTACAGTACGCCAAGGGTTGTTTTCTTATTTGTTATTATATGTAAGTTTTTGATAGTATCCTGTTTTTCCTAAACAGGTGATGTATATCTTTGAATTATATTATTCAATATAGTTCCAGTCTAATAAAGTTACTATTTAATTTGATCGTTTTTATATTTGAAAATTATTTCATATTTTATTTTTATCTGCAAGTAAAACATTGTAATTAATTTCTTTTGTCAATGAGTCAAACAAAGATATGTCCACTATAACCATAAACCAGATTACATTTCTTATGGATTTCTAAAATAAATAACACGCGGACCGACAACGCAAGAGTCGCATCGTAACAAATAAGAGAGCCGCATACCTCCGCAAGTACAAGAGGTGGGCGTGCGTTATGCCGCATAAATCTGAATTATTATTCTTGCAAAGAAAGAAAGAAGCGAATATTCGGCACAGCGACATCCGCAGACCGGAATACATTAGCGACAAAGACAATGCAGATAACATTAGAGAGGAGTGCGGCGATACAGCAAAGAATAAGAGGATATAAATAACGGGGCAACAAAGAAGGACGCATTATTTAACCGGGTCGGCGTACATTTTAATAACACACCCGAGATCTTTGGCAAATAAAAAACGGAATGTCTATAAAGATTTAATCTAGGAAAATAGTAGCCACATTTTAATCACAGGTTCGGCTCCAGAAAGTAAGAGTGATGCGGCGAAGAACCTACTTTACATATGGGATTAAGTACTATAAATAATAGCGTACGGCAGATCACGGATAGGCTACCGCTGTCGTTATTTATGCCGCTTCTTGCGCGGATGTGGCTGGCTGCAGTGTACTTAGCGTCATTAACATACGCCGCACGTCATATCTAATGTGTTATGCGGCTGCTTCTTTTATTCACACATCCGCTGTGAGGCGATGCGTTTAATTCGCACTTATCTTCGCTAAGCGTGTGGCAGTAGGTTGATTTAGTGATATCAGTTTAAAGTTGTAAGGTTTTAAAAGTATTATAATAATTTATTATTATAATAATTTGTAAGCGAGATAAAATGTTTTCAGTATTTCAGTATCGCATTGTTTTTGAACTGAGCAAAGGTTAGTTACGGTAGTTAATAAAGTTAAGTTGTATAAATATATTCTAATTAAATTTTTTCTTTCTTATCCCTATACATTTATATTTAGAGACAAGATATGATTTCTGTCAACATTTCTCAATTTGAACTGATAGTGAAAGTACTCATTTTAATAATTTTTAAATCAAAATATTTGTTAGCGGAGTGATTGTTTTCCGTATACACGGGGTGTCTGGCCTAAAGAGAAACAATAGATAAATTTTTTATTCAATATCAGACAAAGGACTCATGCGGACTTCCCACTATTTTAAGCAGTTTTTTTATACACTTTTAAATTATTTTAAAGTGGCCGCCATTTTCCAATATGGTAGCCAGATTGAATTTTTTTATAAAAAACATTGTATGTTATGGTATTTTGTGCTTTTACGTTTAATTTTAAGAATTAGCCTTTTTATTGTTTGAAAAATTTTCATACACCCTATGGTTAAGGAGATGCAAGCAGTTTAAGTTAGAATTTTCTCATTTGCAACGCATTTCATTGTATCTATTTCAGCTGTGCTATCGCAAACTTTCCTTATAGAGTAAAATAATTCAAAATCATACATTTTTATGAGTGTATCCCGACTCAAAAAATATTTTTATGACTGACTCTCAACTAAGATTACATTTGAAAACACATTTATTCTTTGGCGTGTTTAATTTGGTCTGTTTTCGATAAACAGTCCACCGAAAATTTTCCAATGCATTTATAATGGTGAAAGTCTAACTTTAACTGCTTGCATTTCCTTAACCATTGTGTGTAGGAATTACTGTCAAACAATAAATAGTTCTTGAAATTAAGCGTAAAATCCAAAATTGGTGGTCTATAAAAAAAATTCAAGTCGACCGCCATATTGCAAATGGGTAGACATATTTTTAAATTTCCAAGTGACCCCAAAAACAGCTTAAATAGAAAGGGTGGTCCTCTATAAGAAGGTCTGTGTCAGTTTATATAATATAAGATTGTCTGTTGCTTAACATTATCATTAAGTGTAATACCCGGTATGTATGTATTTAAGGATTTGCGTTTGTGGACCAAACCGCTTTTCATAAAACTTTGCATTTGGATACCAAACCTTAATATTTTTTTTGCTTTTTTATTTTTAAGGATATTCATAACCCTTGAAAACTAAAAAATCCAAATTTCTCAAAACGGATCTAGCGATTTTGGTAAAGGTTTCGTGGTTTCAATGCTTAAGATGCCAAACGAAACTACCTGTTTGTCTGTATTTAAGTTACGGGAATTAAAGCGTTAAATTTTTAATTTGTCAAAGCTGCTTAACATTTTTAATAACTAATGCAAATTTACTTGAACTATTTAATTTGACTTTAAAAAATAAATGAAATTGATTGATTTTTTGTTTGAGAGTAAACACATTACACTAAACCAATGTGATTCTTTAGGGAAATACCAAAATTATATATTTAGAAAATTTCTCAACATACAAAGTGGGCCAAATGTAGATATACACCCACAGTATATATATATATTTAAATATTCACATTCTTTCTAACTGAAAGAGTGGCACTGTTCATGAGACTGTTTAGAAAAAGTTCCAGGAATGTATAAATGTGGAGGGTAAACATTTTGAGCTCCTACGAGATAGTACATGTAAATAAATAAAACCACTCTATACCTACATTTGGCCCACTCTGTATATTAATAAAGCTTGGCATCTAGCTTCATCTAGTTGGGAGTTGATAAAAAAGTGTACCTATAAAAATTATGACACTGAAATGTTTTATATAAATGGACGAACTGGTAAACATGAAATTATACCGAAGAATGTCCACTCCACCAGGTACTTAATTATAATAAAATAACAATTTTGTCAGAAATAAACTTTATTACGTTGTACCTATTTTTGGATTGCTTGCAGTCATCCTGCCACGGACAGATCGTAGGACAGGTGCAGTTTACGAACAGCAGTTACATCTACCAAGTTCCAAGCACTCCCTTGAGTGGCTGACTATGACTATGACCTTAACTTTCTATTCTTGCTTGGTAATTATTTCACCTTAATCAGTGCCTTACACCCTCGTCAATTCCAGTATTATCAGACATAAAAAAGGTTGTAATAACAAATATTTATCAAACAGTATTTAAATTCAGGATTTTATTACTTCACTGTATTAAAGTTAAAGGTTCGTAATTTTTTTACTTTGAATTAAATTCACATTTGTTTTTAAGTGCTAAATATATACATTACCAAATCACCGGAATAATTATGACAATTACCTGTGTAAACCTTGCATTTTCAATTAAAGGCAAAGTTTTATGCATGCTGATATCAAATTATTTTCAGTGCAAATCAAAAAAATCTTTGTGTCCTGTGTACCACCTTTTGACATGCAACATCTTATAATCTTGATTGCAAAATCCAGTTTATAAATTGTTAATAAGTTTTAGAGATATTTCGCAAATAAACAGATATTTGGGAAATGCATTTATTATGGTAACTGTAGTTTAATTTTAAAACGATCTTTATTCCACGCTCCAAAATCCCTAAAATCGATTAAATAATATAAATTGTGTTATTTATAGAAAAGATGTTTTCTTTTTAAAACCATGTGAAATAAATACGACTGAAACACGACTGTGTTAAGTACATGAGAAAGGATCGGCTCCAAAATCCGTCGAAGCGGTGTCGGTCAGACCAGTTATTGTTGGCAAAGTTTCCCCGCCTGACGTATAGCTCGCCGCCGATCGCTACCTTTGTATTATTTATGATTTAGGACTTCTGCAGCTTCACCAATAGCCTTTACGACACCGTTACTGAGCAGGTTGTGCAGTTTCAGTGATTTACCTTTATATTATGGCGTATTTTGTGGCTTATGAAAACGTTATGAATCTATTAAGCGGCGGTCAATAGTATCGCATTTCGTCTTCGTATAATTTTACGATCGGGGAAAGAATTACGTATTTAATAGAATTGTTGTTCTTTTGTGGTAAAAAAACGTTTAAAGTGTTTAACTTTTTTGTCGGATGACGGTTTCTATTAAGGATAAAATAGTTCCAAGTTGTATTGATTTTAAATTAGTAACTATATTTTACGGCCTCTTCATCGTATGGCTGTTATAACTGTTACTAACTGTGTAACAAACTAAAATGATGATTGTTGATATTTTATTTTATCGATACTTACCGCCAATAAATTGTTTTACATAACCCATGTAATGCTGAATACCAAGTAAACGTAATTATTGCCTGTAATAGTAGTTTTCATCACATGCATCAAAAGTACTTTTTGGTGGGCATTCATAAAAAAAAGATTAAGTACCACAGATACAATATATTCCATGTGTTGAACAAGGTTTTTATCATACTGCGTAAATAAGCTTATGAACTTTGAAATCCTTAGCATAAGTTGACTTTTGAAAGTTAACCAGTGCAACGTAACTTACAATGTTTAAATTTTGTTGTTTACAAACACCTTTCACCTTGCAAAAAGTGGTTTCGGCATACATAAATTGAATGAAAAAATAACGATGTTTGAGGTTAGCGCACCAAACAAATTAATCATAACTATTTTTCAAATTAGTTTACTTACGTGCCATAAGGTGTCAATGTTTTGTTTCTTCACGCTGGACGCGTTTCAGGCGAATGACCGCCTATCCTCAGCAGCCATGAAGATCATTAAAATTAGTCCATTGCTACTCCAACGGTTGTCAAAACGCACGAAAAGTACTTACACATAATCGACACAATACATATACGACACGGACGAAAAACATAAAATTGCGCCATTCCGATACACCGCGGATCCGCACTACAATAGTTAGCTGATGCAGGCCTACTGGTGGTTGGAGGAAGAGGTCAAGGCTACGTCACATGATCAGCTGATAATTAGTTGTTCTTATTATCCAGTTGACTGAACAGCTGATATGTTATTTTGTCGGCAAACTCTTTCTTTTATACTGGCTTTACCATTGGTTGTAACCATCGATGTAAATAAAAACTACTGGATAGCGCGCTCCCCGTAAGGCACGTGTCGTGATTTCCGAGCCAACACAGCTGTGCGTTGGGGTTGCAGCCGGGCCGAATTGAAGGGGCGTTGGGGGAAATGCGCGAAACTGTATTGTTAACCGTACTGAAACCGCACTGATTTGGGTTACGTTTTACGGGTAAAGCTTGCTATAATAGATGTATTGCTATAACTATTAAGTAATTACAATTAATATTTAACTAGACGGGCAGTATAAGTTGGTCAGCAAAATATGCGTTCCCCCATCGCCCCTGCAAAATCTTAAACGCAACCACTGCCGGTGGCTCGCGATGCGGGGCCTGAGTTACCAATCCAGTGTACTTATTTACATCGATGGCTGTAACATTCTGATATTGCAGCAGTGTTTTAAAACTTTTAAGTTTTAAAACACTGCAGCAAAAAAAATAAAGCCCAAAAATGGGAGAAACTATTTATTTATCAGAATATAAGTCTCTACGGTATGAATATGGGAATCCATGTCGTATATATAAAAATCTGATCAACTGGGATTCATCTCTAGAAAAATGGGAAAAAATCCTTCAAACTGAGATTGAATTTTTCATACTATTTAAGGTTGCCATGACAACCTCATAGGGGAAGGTCGGCAGGTATCGGACACCTTAGCTTTTTTTTGACTACTCGGTTTAAGGATTACGATAAGTAACTACCTTATGCGTCAAATAATACTTAAATATTTCATGTGCAATTGGTTTAAATTATTTATAATAATGACAATAACAACATACTGTTTTTTGAAAAAGTTTACCTGTTTACAAAATGCGACTTCCAATTTTTGGAGGGTGGTATCGGACAGACCTAAAAATAGTACTTAATTTAGGTTTGGTGGATATTAAATCATACAATTGAATAAATTTATAATGTATTTATGTCCTAAATGATCTTTCTCCGATGATTTCTTTATTTCCTAAACGATTGCTCCTCAGCACACCAAACCTCTCACTTGCAGTCCGTATTATTATTTCCTTAGACAAAACCTAGTCTATTGCCAATTTAATGGACACTACATCATAATTCCCTCTTATTTTCCCCATGTTCCCTAAAAAATCAAAGAATCCAAAAAAATCCGCGAATTTAAGTGGTCATTACATTGTCCGATACCACCCGATTGCAGCTTGTCCGATACCAGCCGCCAGACAACACAGTTTATAATGGCTGTCAAGCCGCAGTCCACAATGCGACTGGACCTAAACGTCGTTTTTACTTAGTATAAAGTATACTAAGTATTTTAAACTCAACTATGACCAATATCATTTACTTCAATCGATGCAGCAGCTTGGGAAAACTATATCCGTGCACGTGTCCCAACTCAAAAAAACAAAAAACTCTAACCACAACAAAAGCCGTGTACAGTAACTGTCCAATATGGCGATGGCCCGACTTGCTCATTTAGGTGGTTGTACTGACGGCTTGACAGCTGCTGCCCCTAGCGTAATTTTCCTGAAACTGGTTCTGTCCGATGCCGGCCGCTGTCCGATATCAGACGACTTTCCCCTAATAGTTTAACACTGAAACTTTGGAGCAACGGAGGACGGTACCGTACAGGAATTTCGTGAAACCGGTTCTTATTACACATCTAAGACTCAAGGGAAGCATACATGCCAAATTTAACCTCTGTCGGTCTTTTGGTTTTGGAGATTTGCTAGCCGTTAGGAAACCCCTTCTCCTTTATGTAAAGTATACAGTTAGGTATAGATAGATAATCACATATTATAAGATTTTGCTTTCGTATATGAGAGAAAAATATAAATATTTTATGGCTATTTGTGAAATGAACATATAGCACCAAAGAAACTTTGAAATCGTAAATTGATTATACTATTGGTCAAACGTTTATAAGAATGATCGATACAACACTATGCCACATCGTACACACCTCCACCCACCATCAGCCCCAGCGGAGGTGTCAGCGGCTGAGGCCCCGGCCGAGGTGTCAGCCGCTGAGGCCCCGGCGGAGGTGTCAGCAGCTGAGGCCCCAGCGGAGGTGTCAGCGACTAAGGACCCGGTGGAGGTTTCAGCGGCTGAGACCCCGGCGGCGGTGTCAGCCGCTGAGGCCCCGGCGGAGGTGTCAGCAGCTGAGGCCCCAGCGGAGGTGTCAGCGGCTGAGGCCCCGGCGGCGGTGTCAGCCGCTGAGGCCCCGGCGGAGGTGTCAGCGGCTGAGGCCCGGGCGGAGGTGTCAGCAGCTGAGGCCCGGGCGGAGGTGTCAGCAGCTGAGGCCCCGGCGAAGGTGTCAGCGGCTGAGGACCCGGTGGAGGTTTCAGCGGCTGAGACCCCGGTGGAGGTGTCAGCGGCTGAGGCCCCGGCGGAGGTGTCAGCGGCTGAGGCCCCGGCGGAGGTGTCAGCGGCTGAGGCCCCGGCGGAGGTGTCAGCGGCTGAGGCCCCGGCGGAGGTGTCAGCCGCTGAGGCCCCGGCGAAGGTGTCAGCGGCTGAGGACCCGGTGGAGGTTTCAGCGGCTGAGGCCCCGGCGGAGGTGTCAGCGGCTGAGGCCCCGGCGGAGGTGTCAGCGGCTGAGGCCCCGGAGGGACGGGGGTGGGAGGGGGTGATATGAGGTGATTTGTCGACACGACCTCAACGGCGAGGCGCGGCCAATCAAACAATCACTCTATCCATCAGTCTGTCTCAGTAATGATGTTCACATACATTATTCAAATAGTATTGTATACAGCAGACGGGTATTTGGCAACGCGAGGGCCAAATGAATGGCTTGTCAGACGGAGAGGCCGCCAACTACCGTCAGTCGTGTCCACTCTCGATCCTATCGCCCTTTGTTGCATTTTTATCCTGGTCGGAATCTGGTAAGATTCGTTGAGTCCGGTGTGAGCGGTGTGAGGAGTGCTCATGGTCGTCAGAGGTGAAGTCTTCAGTAAGTTTTGGGTTTCAGGGTTAAAAGGGTTATTGGACTCGTGAGTGAGCTTCAGCGTTACATACATAAGCTATATACTTGTTAATTTGAGCCACTGAAGCCAACCATTAAGTGATAACAATTTAATAACATTTTTTATTCTGCTTATATGTTGAGAAAAGTTCAAAAAAGTCTTTTTAATCAAACAAGTACCTCTGGGTAATTTATAGCTTATGTATCTTTAAGATATTTATCAAGTTGTGGTCTCCATAGTTTGGATGATGTTTTACTGTCCTGTCAGTCAATATGCGGGACGTCAGGGTAGTGCAGCTGCTCTTTTAACGACAGAAAAACTTACTATTGGCAACCTCATTTATTATTTATCAGGTTACTTTATTGTGCTGTGCTGCTGTGGCGGCTCTCCTTCGCTTTAAATGGTCTAGTTCCATGCTTATATCTGATCCAAGTGGATGGACAGATTTTATAACGCTATTGTTACCTAAATCGTAATTAAAATTAAATCATATTTCAATTTTATAACCAGAATTAATATTTAAACTTCGTTTTCCTGCTCTATCAATGTGTGTCGACCAACTAAACGAAGTCAAGTTTTTACAATAATGAAAGGTTTATGTTACCTGCTGCGTCAATTGACCCTATCTAGTAAAAATCAACTACAGTCGTTTCGTGCTACATGAGCACATTATCAGGCTGGTGAAGGATGTTATTAACACATCTTATCCAATATGAGGTTGACAATATAATTAAAACTCTTCTGGACACAAAACACGAAACACTCTCAAAAACTAATGGGACATCGAACATTTTGAACAAAAGCTTAGCCAAGTAATCCCCACGAGGTGCGATACCGGTGGATGATGGGTCATGACTAGTGACCAAAGTTTTACATCTCCATGATACACTATGCAGCATCACAAGGTTCAAACGCCCCGTCCGCATCCCCGGCTCATTTTCCTTGTAGGATTTACCTTGACATGATGGCGTTATCAGGTTATCAGCACGAGCAGTTCCACTCGGGGGAGCCGCGTGACGCTCCCCGGTTATCGCTCGAGTTATGACTCCGTCATCCCGCGACCGCGACGTCCCACTAATGAGTCATCCATTGTTCTCTCGGCTGATTGGATAACAAGCTGACACAAATTGAGCCTTGTCTTATCCCTACCTTTGTCATGGCTGGGCATCCATTTTGCCGGAAAGTACCGAGTCGGGGTCACGGTCTGTCGTATCGCTGTGTCTACAACGTCGTCTGCCCGAGAGTTGTCGGTTTTACTGCGATGCATTGGGGAATCCACTGGGAATTTTAGATGTACTTTTTTAAAGTTGGATCGGATAAATATCAGCTGATTAGTGTGAGATGTTCGTTATGCATGAGTCGCACATGTTTGAATATCTAACCATGTGGTAAAACTTCGTAAAATAGGAGAAATTCGGTAGCTCTCTTTTTGGCATGGAATGCCAAATGCTGAAGACAGTTTATAGAGAATTAGAGGTACACAATATCAACCACCACCTTCATATTTTACCAAAGGACTTTTACAATTAATTATCTCAGAATACGCTTAGTTATAAAGGTAAAACCAATTTGAAAATAAAGTGATTTCTCAACCAGCAGGAATTAAATTTTGAATAAAAAATTGTAAAGAGTAAAATAGTCATATATTATTTACTAAATTATAACTAAGATATCAGTTTTCCTTGGTAACCAGAAAATATACCAAAAAAATGGAACCATTGAGGTTCGAAGGTGGCCAGAAATGAAATAATTCTTCTCCTCAACAACCACACGCAAAAAAGCAAATTTCACGAACGGTGCGACAGAATAATTATAGAATTGAGTTATAGATAGAAAACCATTCATCAAGCTGGCGTCACGATGGTGCAATATATTTAAAAACGTCAGTCGAACTGTTTGGCAGGTAATTGAGAGCGGACGATGGTATCTGTATGTAATAGAAGTTTAACTCTGTAGGGAGCAGAAGGGTCATAGTTCGCCTGTGGTATTCTCTTAACCTCCATCTTACGATGACATTGCACCCTGCACCGTAATGGGGCATTGTTACAGATATAACTGTGGCTTGATTGGATCGGTCTGATTGAAACTACTTTTACTATGTTTCTTTAGTTTGAAAAGTTTGATGCTATAAGATGATTGCGACAAGAAAAATGATAAGAAATTAAAGTGACATTCACTTAAGGAAATAACTCTTGCTGTGAGTATAGTAGCTTGAATCTAGTGTAAAAAAAAGGATAGTATTTTTATCCAAGCTTTTGGTTTAAAATTTTAGTTGATAATGATTCCAAAATGGACTATTTTTTAAATGTCTCTCTAATTCAAGGTTCGTCCTCTCAATCAGCAAGAAACTATCATAATACGCTCACTTGATGGAGCGAATTTCATTTTCGGAAATCAAATTACCCAATTTTAACTTTAACCAACACCTCCGAGTTTTGGGCTTTATGTTCCTTACAATTGGAAATAGGGGTGTTGCGATTTATTCCCCCCAAATAACGCAAATAATATAAATTAAAACCACAGCCAAAATCAAAGGAAATCGAATGATTATTTCGGCCGCTCTTCAGACAATATAGTTTATGTTTAATACATACACTGCTTCTTATATAGTTAAATTGGTTATTTTTCTCTAATTTTGGTTGAGGGCTCAGTTTTTAATTTTCATTACTTTTTATCATATACTTAAATTAAATTTGGGACTTAGATTAACCATTTAGTCCCCACAACCTCCAAATTTAGGGCGTTTATATCCAAAAGGGTGCTCCAATTTTTCACCCAACTATTTTGTCCGAGATACAACAGAGAGAAATATCCCTATCAAATTTGAAGAAAAACAAACTTGAATTGCGATCTCTAGAGTACCGGAAGATTTAAATGCCAAGTTTTAATGGGTGGAATTTTTGGCATCTCATGAGGCCCCGGAACGAAATGTATCTTTGTCCCATGCTTCAAAGCCACCGTACGAGTCACACAAACAGCTTTCAAATCCATTGGGAATCCGCCAACTGAACCTGTTGAGCCTTACCTTTTGTTTTTCGACAATACTCAAGCATAGTTACATACTTTAATTCATTAAAAATAAATCTAAAATATTGTTATCAACTAGAATTCTCACTCATTGTCTGTAAAATATCATTATGACTCTGATATATCGGTAGTTGGTTACGGGTTGGACAGGTTCCATATCAGTGTGTTAATAAGACAGGTAGAAATATAGCGTGTGAGATGATGAGAATTTTTCAAATGCCAAGGTATATTCATTAATCTAATTTACTGACAGCATCGTAAAGGTTACGCCGATAGATCTCAGCAAGATGGTATATTACTGTGTCACCGGAATCTCTTAGAATGTAATAACGACATAATTATTTAGACTTCAAATAATTGACTAAAGTAATTGATTTATATAAAGTCAACTGTTACTTGGAATGTTCTTCTATATTACTCTGGTTTTTACACATATTAAGAACACCTATTGAGTATTAAAACAACTCTAATACAGTTACTCAAAACGAGTTGTCGAAATCAATAACTTATAAAAAGCGCATTAAATTTCATCAAACTTACCTAAACAATATTAATATAAATTGGAAATATTTTTTATGTTAACTATACATTAGTAATATGCAGAAAAATCAATTTACCTAAAGCGCCATGAAGCCAACCCAAAAGGATAAAATAATTAGTCAAGAAAATACTTAGGCTTAGTTTCTTGATATAGTACAATCATTTAAACTGAAACAATCGGAAAAATTGTACTGATGTAAAAATTAGGAATATTTTAGTTTTAGAACTGTGAGTTCAAGATCTTATATCTAAACCATTGTCTCTTTTATCCTGTTATTAATAGTTAGTGTTAAAGTTAAATGCTAAATATCAAGTCCTTGTGATTAATATTAAGATTCATTCCATTCACTGCTAATCAACTGAGGTAACATAAAAATAAAAATAAAACTACAGTTTAATAGGCTTATTACAAGGATTGAAAATTATCTGATTCTTACATCTAAGTGTACCAAACTACATATAATTGAAACAAATAACGCAGGTACAAAGTTCTTCTTACCTTTTACAATAAACACTTTATTTTACCTTAAAACTTTAATAAACTACAGCTTATCTATATATATATAAAAGCCAAAACCCATTGACTGACTGACTGATGACAGTTTATCAAAAACTATAAAGCTTAGAGCGATGAAACTTGGCACAAATATTCTTTACAGGCTCTAGATGGGTAATAAGAAAGGACTTTGTAATATTTTATCTCAAAAGGCTTGAATATGGTATACAGTGGCGTCGCGAGAGCAAATTCTAGGGGGGGGGGATTTTCCCAACTCTTGAACTTGAATTTCCCAACTCTTGGATCCGAATTTCTAGGGCTGCCATAAATCTAAGAACAAAAATACAAACACATGAGGGGAGGATACCGTGGGATTTTGGGGTATGGATATCCCCCAACAAAAGGGGGGTCCGGGGGCCCTCCCACGGAAAATTTAGGAATTTTAAAGCAAAATAGTTAGTTTTTAGGCGATATTTGCAGTTAAATTTTAATTCAAGCAGACCTTTAATCTGCTAAGGATTTTGATTAAAACCAAAGGGTACTGACTACTTGTTTAGACTATGAACGAATTCTCCCACGAACACCAGCATGCCGCATTCTCCAGACAATAGTGGAGTTAGAGAGACTCGGACGGATTTAATGTCGCCACGTCGATAGTCAGATAGAGAGCACGAGACGTCAGCCCGGCTCACGGCGGCGGCGCGTCCCTCACTGTCACCGGCGCGCCCCACCGTTCAGGTCTCCGGGAAATATTAAATCCTTCACCGCAATCTATGCTAACTGCCTTGTTATTTGCATACTATCACGTAAACGTGAGTGCGGAAGAGGCTTCTAGTTCTCTCGAGTGCAACTGGAGTTGGGTAAGGATGTATCAGATGTAGGGACTAATCAGTCTTGTGAGTTGGAGTAAGGTCCTTCATGAAAATAAAAAATATCCAAATGATTGTTGTTGCTATTTATGATATTGTGATGAAGACATTTAAACTGTATGAAGTTTATTATTCCCTATAGGAAAATATTACTTAATATTTATTAGACTTGCTAATAATCACTGGGTTATTTGGTTTCATTGAAAACGTATTTTAAGACTATTAAAAGTCAAATCTCAAAATTATACGATTTATTTTATTCTAAAAAGTGTGTTCAAGTTTCGTAACTATGGCAGAATCTGCTTGGTTGAGACAAGAATAAGAAAAATTGGTTTTTATTATGAAACTATATTAATAATTTAATAAGTATGAATAAAAAGCATTTCAAACAGTGCTAACGTTATCCATTTGCAATTTTACTGTCTTAATGAAACGTATTTTGGTAATACTTGACACAGATGAAGGACTATACAGATTGACAACCTAATGCATTTTTGTGCAATTTTTTTATAGCGGCGTTAAGTTTGTTGAGCTGTTATGTCACCTCAGTTGCACTGATATGAAAGTTATTATTAGCTATATCTGTTCTTTGGGACCTAAAGGTTTTAAAATTGACGAAATTAGCCTTCATACCAATGCAATATGGGAGACAAAACAACCTAGCAATCTTGACGCCGCCCGAAAAAAACGAACACGAAAAAGCGCATTAGGTTGCGAATCTATATAGTTCTTCAACTGTGTACGTGACTATAAAATTTCACACACTATTTTATGACACATTTCATGCGGCTAAAGTGCCTCGCCCCCACGTCCCGCGGGACATTTGCACCTGGCCTGGGACTGGGACACCCGGACATAATTAATAGTCCAGGTCCGAGGCGAACTCGCCGGCTTAGGGATTAATCATACCAAGGATGAAATTGACCTTTGGTAGTCCGACACGTCGGCAGTAGTTGTATAATCACCTGCCGGCCGGGCTGCCGACTGCGCACAATTATACACCTTCCCTTCGACCGGTTACATCGTGTACAGATCCTATCTCGTGGCGAATATTAAATTCCTGACACCGAGGAGCGAAAACTCGTTCACCCGCCTGACATGACAGGTTCAGCGTGTCCTTGTTAGCGGGATTAAGCTGATGTCGGAGAGTGAATCGCGAGGAAATCAAAGTCCGTATGTTTAGTAGCTAATGAATATATAGATTTATTTGTGAATTTGATATTGCAAGCTATTTTCCTCTTTAATGAAACTGTCAGCTGCGGGAATGTGTTCGCCTCGCTAGGCTACTTGAAGCCCAGAAAATACGTAGGCCTTATATAAAATAGACTCCTTATATGTGTTTACTATCTACAAATCCCGATTCATATTAGGAATGGATAGGTTGTTTTGTAGGCTTTACTTATAGCCATAAAATAAATTAATAAATTAAAAGTAATATAGTAAATACTTATAGCACATTTAAAATTGTAAGCTTTGTGTTACATTTTTCAATATTGCACCCTAAAATAATACGTTTAAAAAATATAGCGTTTTTAAAAACGTTATAAAACTAATCTTCTGTTTATCACGGAACATGGGACTTAAAAATCACGGTCGCAACTTAATTACCATGATTATAGTATGATAATTTATTGGCGCCGCTTAAGGCTGGTGTTGCCTTAATCACCTGCAAATTCTACCAGCATTTAAGGATGGGTGTGGAATAAACGAGGCAATAGCTTTTTTGACTGGAAATAACCGGGGGTGATTAGATTTCCAGTGAATTATAAATAAATGGCTAGCAAAAAATTGCATTTTGGCCTGAAATCAACCTAAAAAATATATAAAGCTTTTCTCGGGACTTGAAGGCAAGCAAAATAAGAACACTTCATCATATTTATTGCAAGTACTGTTAAATTAGAAATTTATGTTCCAAAATGCTGATAACATAAAAACAAAATTAAGATTTGTATTACAACACATTTACGATTTCTTATTGCTTTCATTTGCCAATAAACAATTAAATAATAAAGATATGAGTCAATAAAATACTGTAATGAGCCTGTTACAGAGTTATTTCTAAAAATATTCATATAATACAATATAAATTATTACTCTTCAAATACTTAAATGACAAGCAAAGAAAAATCTTTTTTAGGAGACAAAATTCTAAGAGTTATTAATAGCTGCTGCACTCTGCAAAAATTATATAGATTATTTAGAGAGGTTAGGGTCTTTTTAAATTTCAAGTAAATAAAAAGGCTACCGACCAACCTCTTATTCCATTATTACAAATTATTTATTTTCATATAAATTTAATACTAATCTTTCCATTGTCTACTTAAATAATGCCTATTAAACTCGTAAGCAAATGAAGAGAGCTAAACAAGCGGAACTTTAATCTTCTATTTCCGTATCTCAGTTCCGTAGCAATTCCAACAGAGTTATAAATCTAATTTATTGTAGCGGTGGTGCACTACGAGATTAGGAAGCTTAATCTCAGTCTGGATGATCATCAACTCTATTATTAATACTGGCTTAGTGACATTAATGCCACACATTGCTATATTGCGATATTTGTTCTTGTTAGTCGATAGTAACGCGTTTACATCAGTTGTATAGAAATATTATTTGTGATATCAAACATAACACATTTAATAAACCATTTAATACACAATAAATTAATTTATAAGTAATAAGAAAAATAACAAGGTAAGTAACTAAAGGTATTAAAAACTAATTTTATTAACTAATATTTATTTTAAGAATTATTTTTTAACTTCATATTTTCTTTAAATATTTTTAGGTCATGTCAACTTATAATACGTGGCAAAAACAACCATGTTCCAACCACACAGTACGTAGCCACAACGACAACACTAATCCCTAGTAACATAGTACATAGCCACAACACAAAGTCCCGACCACACAATATGTATTCTCAACATAAACACAAAACCCTCACTATCGTATGCAGGGTGAGTTTCAAATGTTTAAATAAATGTTATTAGTAATTTTAAAAAAGGTGATATCTCAAAACCGAAAAGTAATAGTAATAAAACTTATTCAGCTCAGCATTAAAAGTTAGTTGAACATGATAGCTCACAACCCCACCTTTATATTTGAATTAATTGACTTTGCTCATTTAAAAATGGCGGATCAAGATGGCACCAATGCTTAGTCCGTCAGAATCAGGTGGAAATGGCTCGTCAATGTCTGCGAGGTTACTTCTTATTATTACAAATCCGCAAAAACACAAAGCCACATCCATAGTACGTATCCACAACAACAACACAAAGCTTCAAGTGAAACCACGAGGCCAAAGCGACAGTACGTAGCCTAAACATCACAAAGCCCCAGCCTGTGACGGTATGTCACGTAATATTTATCGCCCGTAACCTCGACTCCCCGGCGACAAGGCGTCCACGGCGGTCAGTGGCGTCATCGTAAAACCGCTCCTGTCACCGATAACTCTCACGGGTGTTATCCTTATGGGGAATTTATCACGGCCCGGGCCGGTCTATAAAATGGAGTAGGTCTTGCAGGATGACCGTTATTCCTCGTAATGCGGCAGTGATGCGGCCGCGGCTGTGCATGAGCTGCGACTGCAGGCAAGTCTTACTTGGGACCAAAGGCGAATCGGGGATTTTACTTTAATACCTTTAATACCTTTTAAGACCAGAACGTAGCTTGCTGCGTATTTCAACCGGAATATGAGTGAAGGATGAGTATAGGATGACTTAAGCGCTATCTTGTAGTCTTGTTACTGACTAAGCTGACATGTTCCTTCGAGACAGGACTGATAATTAATAGCCAAACAGCCAATGGCAACTAAAGGACCTACATCTTACTAACGTGGGATTCGAACCACAATTTCGCCTGGTTTATAATTATGAGGACGGCCCTATGGACATAGTACTCAGTAATCCGGAAATTAATCCCCGCTAAGGAACACCGCGTCCACAAGCCATCGCTCATAACTATTCACAATTAGCTCATAGCTGGATTACAAGACACGCCACAATCCTCATAGCTTTGCGCAGTATGAGTCAAGGCTTACTTACATGAACATAACAAGTAATGCGTTTATTTTTCTTCACCTTATACACGCTTAGAATGCTGAACATAAACAGGTTCAAATCCCTATTATAGGGGAGGTGTGCTGGTAAAGTCATTCACTTACACATGAAATTTGACCCATGTCTCCTATCGTAAACTTACAGAGGAATGTGTTGTATAAAATTAAATATCGGCAAAGTATGTTTCCAATGAAACGCTGTCCAGAAATAGTAACTGTTATTTCAGGCAAATTTATTTATTTCAGAGGTTCCACATTGTAGACAATATGCTGTTTAAACTCTCTTAACCCATGCGAAGATGTTTTAGCTAGTAGAACAATAAACTTACAACAGTAAAATTAAAAACTATCCGACTGATGTGATGTGTAATATGATTTACTTTTATTTTTGAAGAGTGTTCGTTAAAGACCATGGAAAATGTACTCATATCAATCTTTGAACTAATAGGAATCAATATATTATGACCAAAAACTAGTTGGTCTTGAAGATTTATGTTATTTCTATTAAATTTAATTTCATTGTAAAATTTAAGGATACATAAAAAACCTTAATTATAAGTTTCAAAAATGATGACTTCATCTCAATATGAAGTAACATTACCTAAAAACATTACCACACTTTGTGTTCTTGCAAAAGCGTTCCATCATTTAAAATAAACTAAATACATTGGCTTGTGGGGTTTAATAATGTGAAAAAGAGGGAATGTGTTCAATGACTTTTTTCTATGTTCATTTAAAGCTACTAATATAAATGACTTGTGGCCTTTAACAGAACAATCTGCATTCATAACCAAACCACGAATAAGGGATTCATCAAAATTCAACACAGCTGCTAATCTCACCCTTTGATCAACTTAAACTTTCTGACATCTGCTTAGTCTTACATAAGGAATTTAACATACGACACGGGCTTCCTTGTCCAAAATAAACTACAGAGTTTGACGGTCCTAGTCAGTTCCCAAGGCTCTATTTTTGAAACTGACACCGCATGATGGTATCAACTGGACTTACTGGCCCTAAATTGCAGGCCTCAAAAACGCCGCCGGTGCCCTACTCCGGCCCCAATAGCTGTAATCAGCTTCCTCGGACTACTCTATATTTTTGGGTTGGTATGATCTGACTTCACAATTATTTAACACTTTCTCTTCTTTGTAACCTCTTTCGTAATGAAGACCTTTGTTTTGTTGACCTGGGGACATTCATGAAGCCAGTTTTTCCAGTTTTGGTGATGAAATTGTTGATCAGTTTGACTGAACGAAAACACATGTGTTTGATAAGGGATTGACTGTGTTGGATTGTTTCAACTTGAGTTTAATTTATATGGGTTTTATTTGGATTGGTATCATCCTAACATCAATAAATTTGTATTTATTTTTAGATCTTAGGTAATGAAAAATGATGCTTTCTTCTTGACTTTTCAAATGGTTAAATAGTAAGACAGCGTCGTAACGATAGCTTCAATCGGTACTAAAATAATTGTTCTACTCCTGACACTTCAGAGTCATAGCCCAAGAATCTATACTTATCTTCAGTATACTGTTTGGTGTAGTTTATTAGTTGACCATCCAGAAGTATCTGCGTATAAATTGGTTATAAGCAGCGCATTTCAAATAAAGGATAATTTTTATTCTTATATTCACTATTCACTATATAATTTACAAGCTAACCAATACTAATTCTTTCCTTGATTAGTAATACTAAACTTGTAATAATATTAAAATACGGATTTTTTTTTATATTTGATACATTATTTGCAACAGTTAAATAATTTGTCGATACTAAGGCCACTTCAAAGAGTAGCAAAAGGTATAATGCTATATATTCCCTACCTAAGCACGTTTCACTGTTCATAATACGCATCGGGAAAATTTTGTATCAGTGCCAATACGCCTTCACACCCTCGTGGTATAAGGTTTCAATTATTATACCCCAGCAATATTTAAAAGACGTTTTTTGAATGCCACGACGTATTTTTTTAAATATGCTCATCAGGATTGTAATGAATAATTAATGAAACAAATTAATAACATCCTGATTATGAATAAATATCTCACCTCAACCAAGATTATGTAAAACAAAACTATTATCTAACAACTCCTTTATAAGCGAAGCAAAGAGGGAAGTAAAAGCATATCAAGTACAGAGCACAGTTAATGTGCAAAGTTCTTTGTTCAAGTGTTGTTAATTGTACATTTCCAAGCAACCACATTGAAGTTTCTCAAACTTCTCTCCTCTGTGTGTTATAGTCATAGCACAAGATTTCCAGATAGTTGGAGAAAATAAGCGATTACATACATTAACCATAATCACATTTTTAATTACGTAGTATTTTGGGATAGATTATAGTTGAATTATTGTAATATTGTTTTCGTTATAATAAGGAATATACTGAATATTTAACTTTTACCAAGAGGAGTAGATTTGTTTGGAATATATAGTAACGGACTTTTATTTGCAAAAAGAATTAATTATTTCCTAAAAGTTTCCACAGTTTACTTTACTTTTTATAATAAATTATATGTGCAGTGCTGCTGATTGAAAATTTTCAGAATTTTTCCAAAGTGGGCGGATTTTTATTTAAGGCATAAGTTTTTCCCATACGTTAAATGGTGGGACTTTGCCCTGAACTATAGTAGTTTTTCATTGGTTTCCAACCCATTAAAATCGCCGTCCGTCTAAACTTTCCTACGTATTTATAAACATATTCTATTATTAACAATTGATTAGTCTATTAATTTTCATAAATTATGTTTATTAATATGATTTTAAAAATAAATTATGTTCATGGAAATGGTTTTGTACCTAGATCTACCATTGATCAAAACCATTTGGTTGATACGACTCGTTTAATTTAACAAAAAATATTATAGAATATGTTAGAAATTTCTTGCTTGTTGTCTAATAGAAATTGGCAATTATTGTTATTTCATCCTCAATTTCCGTACCATTTAACTGTATTAAACCACTATTTAAAACCTGCTATAGTCTCCAAAGATTTAAAGCATATTTTCAGATGTAAATGAATGTGTACATGTACATAATTGTGTAAATCAGTAAAGAAGTGAACTTGAGAAATAGGGTCCAGAAATGTGTGCTTAGGTCAAAATATAAAGTAACATTAATCCATATATAAATGCTATGAGACCAACATACATTTATCACAATCCAGTAATAGATCGTGTTCCAAAATTGCTCGTAAACGTTCTCCCGCAGTAAAAGCAATAACGTTTTTCTGCGCATGCATTCCATGCCGAGCGGTTGAAAAGATTATGACATTTTGCATTGAAGTAAGCTCAGATTTGCCATAAAAACCAAGACTCTGCTCATAATATGGTCAGATTTACAGCCAAACATAAACGTAAGGGCGCTTAACAACAGAGGTGTCCGATTACACCGAGTGCCGAGAGGTCAGCTGTTTTCAACATAACCTCAGAAATATTAAAACAGCTGCTATTGCAGACACCCTTAATGGGCGCTCCACACATGCGGCGGCTGTTCCATCGGCTCTTTAATACCACATTATATCTGTTGAGGTGTGGAAACGGGTCTTTAGTTCGCTACATTGACTTTATGATATTACGAAATAAAATTAATTTTATGAAATGTAAAGATTGTCACTGTAATAATTCCTCTTGGTAAGCCTAATATATTTTTAAAAAAAAGAAACGAAAAATTAAAAGTGTGGGTTGGTTTGCTTCTAAAGGTGGAAGACTATTATATTAATTGTTATTTAACACTATTATTTTTTTATTTATGCTTGTGGCCATCTAGCAAATAATGTTTATCATCAATTATTATACATTTGATTAGAACATCAGTAACCAAGTAATTTTAATATGGCAGATAAAACATGCAAACATGTTAAAAACTACCAAAACTTGCAGCAAAAAAAACTGTCTCGAGCCACAAAAAGTTTCGATTATATCATTAATTACTTTTATTATCGTAATAAACGTTAAGCCCACTTTGCTATAATGGAAATCAATATTCCCATAATTTTTTATTGAACCAAGTAAAAGCCAGATTTTCTGGGGGAAAAAACGTCTTATTGGTCCTTACACAGATTCAGATCTTAATTTGATACCCCAGTTGGTTCAAACGTTTTGAAAAATTATTTATAATTTGTAGACCTTATACACCATTTATAGACCTTTTTTATAGACCACCAGAAACCAAGCAACTTAGAATCCATGCAAAAAATCCTTTTTATTAATTATTTATTTAGAATTCATTTTTAATGTGTGTGATAAACTTTTTTCAGCTCCTTGAATAGGGTGGCGACGTGTCATACTGTTTTTGGTACGTTAAGTGGCAGGTAGATAGTTTTAAAACTGTGTTAAGTGGCAGGTACAATAATCAGGTACGCTTATCTTTCACTCATATTCGCCTTGAAATTTCCCTTACTGATGGGCGGCGTGGTAACGTAATGTAATATCCTTTAACTAATAATAGGGTCCTAAGCTATAAAAACGTATTACGTTTGCAAAGTATTTTTATGTAACAAAATAAAAATTAGCCACCCACTTTTCTTCAGAAAAACGTGATCAATCTAACTAGCTGGAGTCTGAGAACCAAAGAGTTGTACGGGACAAGGGCAATATAAAGTTGCAAGATCCAAAAACGGCGCACGCAACGTTGGGACGGACAGCCACGGTTTACGAGGGTCCGGGGAGATACAAGCCACAATAGCCTGTTACCGGCCCCCTACTCGCCACGGCCAAATTCGAAAACTACGACCTCACCGATATTTCGGGTAGGAATAAACGGCCGGAGTAAGTATTAAAGTATATTCCGGTGAAGCGGCCGCGCCCTGCCCGAACTGATTTAACACGAGTCGTAAACTTTGTCGGAAACACGGCCCGGCTAATGGAGCCGAACTCGTTCGTTTTTTGTCTAGGAAGAACTTTTATTGTGGCCGAAACTCAACATCCGACGATATTTACTGGACGGTTCCCTCTCGTGTTCTTTACCCCGAACATTTCTCCTTGCAGCTGTTTAAGACCCGATCTCTTATTAATTGGATCGTAAAGTTTTAACGGTCCGATTGAATGGCGATATTTAGGAGTCCATCAAACGGGGATAAAACTCACCGCGTTTCCGAGTTAATAGACCGGATGGCTGGTCTAATGTCCCTTAAAGGGTTTTTGTTGAATTTTTTTATCATTCATGAAGTCTTAATAATGGTATATAAAACCATCTCACTGAAAATCATTTGACCAGACGATTTCACAATACTGGTGGTGGTATTAAGTTCTTTTACCTGCCTATTACTCTATGATTAATATTTTTTCTATTGAAGTATCCAATTCGGAATCTTTTGTATTATATGGTTTGAATTAATTTAATACCGGAATTAATTGGTATCACCTATGATTGCTAATTGTTATTTATTAACGAATTCAATATAATTTCATCTTTAGCTTTCTAAAAATTTCATCTTTTAAGAAGGAAGTGAGGTGGTGACTTTGACTTTATTGGCAAATATCCCTCGACTTTTAATATGTCTTGATTAAAAACTACTCAGATCTATTATCACGTTTTTATACGTTCACTTAATTATATGACGATTAAAATTATTTCTTTTTATAGTTTATCGACAATCCTTTTTTTATAAAGCACTTTTTCATGAAACCTACACAGTTAATTTCTTTTTGATACTTCCTTCTGTAAATAAAAGCATTCTATGTTTATTTCAAAGATAATACCTGTACCCGGGTCATAAGTATTTTTATTTTCATTCATTCAACTTTTTTATCAGCCGATTATTAAAAAAATACATGAAAAGTCATAATTTTACATCTTTAATATTATTGATATTTTTGGATGTTATATTCTAATAAGCAAGATATTATCTTAATAATAAATTATGTATAAATAATGTGAATCATTTACTAATTTAGTTTTATTAGAGAGAGAACAATGTAAAAATCTATTATACTTATTCCCGAAGGAATTTCTTGTGTACAGCAAAACTTTATTTTATGAATCTATTTTATTTTTATAGTATATTTCACCACTAGTCACGAAAGTAGCCCATTCGGGGCAAGCCCATTACGGAAAAAGTTTGTTTGGGTAAGGAAATGAAATGTTTGGGTACCGAAAAATCAACTGATCATTATTTGTTTTCATGTAAGGAAATCGAGGGTCTTCGTAGACCTCAGCTGTACGGTAGCGGGTTATTTTCGTTTATAGAGGGATGAAAAGGACTTTTTTCTGTAGAAGTCATTGAATATTTCACCTCCCACAGTACAATGCTTTATCCTACTGGACTTTAAAGTTTTCATAGATTTTAAATAGAAGCATATTTTACCTGACATATAGTTCATCTTAATCATATTATTTGAGTAATCAGCTGTCTTGAGAGAATCCATAATTTCTACCTTTTGTCACCTTGATACCTATTTAGAGTTTTTGGTTATTTTTCTCAGCTCACAACATATGAAAGCATGAACATTTTGGTGGATTGTTAATATTTAATATTAAGAAAGTTTGAATCTGTTTCAAAATATTTACTTTCTGTTTTTGGTAATTTTTTAAGGTCACAACTTATAATATCCTGGTGGATTTTTCAATATTCAACATTAGCAAAGCTTAAAATAAATAATCAGTTAAATAAAACGTTTTTACTAGGTGAAAATCAAAACCTAATAAATTAAAACCAATACTTTTCGCCAACTCCAAAACATTCACTCCTAGCTAGCTTTCTAACAAAAAAAATCCGAAGAAGTTCTTCAAAGACGGAGACAAACTAATAAGAAGTTTTATTGACAAAGGGTTACAACTTCCAATCAATACTTCAAAAAGAGTTAATTTGCACTCTGACAAGAAATATAGGCTCTACAGGACTACGAATAACGAGGTTTGCGTGGGAGGCATGATCACAGGTTCGTGCAAGAAAGAGATACCTTATCACGAAAGAGATAATTATCTATCTAGAACTTGAAGACAAAACCTAAGTTTTGAAGAAGATTGACTTTTAATCATGGACCAACCGTCTTCCAAAATGGAAGATAAATATTATTATTTACAAACAAGTCCCAAAAATGTAAACAGTGTTGAAGAAACATGGACCGTCCAGGGAATGGTGGTAATGCCTGAAGATTATTAAGGACTGTACCTGGCAAGGACCTTTGAAAAATGTTGTAGGCATTGGAACGAGTATGAGGATGAATTAAAGAAAGAAAGCTTGGAGTCGTACAAAGAGAAGATTGATACATTTTTGGATGCTGGGATTCCAAGGAAAATTCATATTAAGGCCGTAATCAGAAGGTAGTAAAGGCTTTATATTTAACCTCACGGTCTGTTTGAGACCACTTCTACAAAACCAAGAAGAAATAGTTGACATGGGGGAAAATGTATTCACACAAAAAGTACATGCAGTACCTCAAGTAAAAGCAGATATCGGTTCGTCGACTTCATTTTGGCTAAAAAAGAAATATATGAAATTCAGAAAAACACTCAAAATCCATTTGATAGTGGGCAGCATTTTATTACGTTAAGTACCCTAAAAAAGGTGCAAATCCTAAGAAATCAACTGCAACCTTAAAATAAAAATTTATGTTTAACATTTTTCAATAAAAATTATTTTAACTTATCATAATCGAATGAAGAAGCAAACAAAATTTAAAAGACACTCAAACCCAAAACATAAACATAAGATTATATAATTAATAAGATTTAAATTAAAATAGGTCCAAACATCAAATTTTTGACAACCTACATAATATACCTAAAAAGCTTATTTACACAACATTGTCTCTGTTCATTTAAAAACTTAATTTTATTAAAAGGGAATAGCTAGTAGCAAACAAACATAGTAATATAATTTGACATTTCAACTGTCAGCTGTTATTAAAGTGAGCCTTAGCTATTACTCATGGTACTTGTAGTGAATTTATTAAAATCCATGATAGTAGGTAATACCATGATAAATTTACAACTAAATAAATATTACTCAGTATTGAATGAATATTGAAGGGAAGCATACATGATAAAGCAAACCAAATTAACAATAAAAATTTTTATTGCTAGTAAATTTGAAAATCTGATCACCAACAAATATCGGCGCAAACAGCAGAACCCCAGCGGACCGCGGGCGCGGGCGCGGGCGGGAGTCGTGCATATCGGCCACGGCGCAAAGTTATTTGCCTTGTCGGGGTATTGGTCAGGAACAAACCAACTTCCATGTGTTTTGTTGAAGATAATTTAGGGCCATAAACAAAAGCCCCCCGCCGCGCTGCTCGAGCAACGTAAATATTTGACCGGATTGTTTACTGCTAGCCGAATATGATACGGATTGGTTTGTCCGGTACATGTACACTAAACTTGGATCGGCTATGTAATAAATTCAACAACATGGTGGTCCGTTCAACGATTAGGTTTTATTTGAAACCATGAAAATCTGACAAAAAAGTTTTACATGTAATATTTAGATTTGTAAGGCAATATTTAACGGTTATTAAAATTATTTCTTTTGCAGTTGCGTTATTTTTTATTTAGTGTTATTTAAACAAAGATCTGTTAACGTTTAAATCTTATATCTAAAAATTTCGAAGTTATACATCCAAACAAGGTAATAAAGAGACAGTAAATATGTTATTTATAAAATAAATGTAATATATATATAGGGTGTCCAACTTAACTGTGCCACCATTAGTATCTCAGAAACTATTTGATTTAGAGAAAAATTTAAATGGGGGACTTCACCTACTTTTTTAAGATATTTATGAGTGTAGATTGAATTTTCTTCTAAGTGGCCACCATTTTCCAATATGGCGGATAACTTTGATTTTTCTTATGGAACACCCTTATGACGTATTTGGATTCTACGCTTAATTTTAAGAACCTCTTTGAAATTTTTGCTAAACCCAATAATTAAGAGGATATAAGCCGTTAACGATTTATTTTTTCCCATAAGAAATGTATTGAGTAATTGTTGGTACTCCGTATACCGATAACGGTTGGGTTGAATAAAAAATATCAAAAAACAAAAGTACCTTAAAGATGATTTTAGTTTACATTTAACCATAAAAGTAGTTTTTAGTCGAGATTCATTCATATAAATTAATAATTTTGAATAGTTTTGGACCCCATAAGGATTGCATGGGATGGTCTGGTTAAAATGTTCACAATGCACTTCAAATGGGGACAAATATAATTTTAACTGCTTATATCTCCATCTAACCATTGGGTTTAGGAAAAAATGTCAAAGATCAAAAGGTTCTTAAAATTGAGCGTAGAATCCAAATACACCATAAAATACAGGGTGTTCGATAAAAAAAATCAAAGTTATCTGCCATATTGGAAAATGGCGGCCATTTAGAAGAAAATGAAATTCATATTTTCAAATGCCTTAAAAAAGTAGGAGAAGTTCCCGTTTAAAGTTTTCTCTAAATCAAATAGTTTCTGAAATACCAATGGTGGCACAGTTAAGTTGGACACCCTGTATACATTATACAGGGTGTCTGTAAAGTCCGTCACCAAACTCCTTAACTTGGTTTATTGGATCAAAAAAAGCAAAAAGGTGAAGCATGTGAAGGTGTGTTCTAAAATGCATATTTACCCAGATATCCGCCATTTAGTATTTTTCACAAAATATTTTTTACCTCCGAAGTTTGTGAATCGATTTTTTTGAAACCTGGTATGTACCTATAACTAGTCAAGGTTAGTTTATGAAAACATAATCAGCATAATCGAATGGTATATTCGAAAATGGCGGCCGTTTAAAATCTTTAAATGGAAATACCGAAAAATCTTTACGTAATACAAAAAAGTATCAAATATTCATATTTGTTGAAAATTTAATTTTCAGTCTAATGACACCAGAATTATGAAAATCGGTTAATAAATAGCTGAGTTATGGTCAAATTTATCTACTGAGGCAGCGTAATTGACCTATGTCAGCGCATGACTCAATGCAACAATGGGCCATTTTTCTTCCAAATTATGCTAATGCGAGAAATTTACTTAATTGTTGTACCCACTCTAATAAAGACTTAAAGTTTGTATATAATGCTTAAAATTTAATTACCCTGAAAACTGGAACCATCCAGCTCCTTTACGGCAGCTGTTCTTCGCACACCTGACCTCAGCTGCCGAGGGTTTAGCCCTGATAGAGCCATTAGTGGTGTATTCTTCTGTTCGGAACATAATTAAATTTAATGCTATTACGTGATTAGGTTGTTTGATGAGACGACGCCATTAAGCTTAACGACTCACAGTCTTTGGCTAGGCAGTTTATTATTACATTATACTGTCCCTAATCCTCCTCTTCCTCCTTGTATTCTCCACTTCCCTCGCAAAATAATAACCAACTTTTAATAAGGCTACGAGTCTCTCATCCAATCTCTTTATTCGCCTCCTGAGTTTTCTTAATAAAGACAAATGTTTCCAGGGCGATATTGCCGGCTAATAACAGTTGATAAGTTAATAGAGACTTGATATTAACCTTAATCTCTGTCCTAGTTAGGATACTGTTTCCTTTTTCACTGTTGGTGTTTTTAATAAAGATAAATAAAATTACAATATTGCTGCCCTGGCTTGGGATAAATTATTACAATAAAAGTAAATTTGAATTCAGGACATTTATTTATGAAATCAAAAACTATCAATAAATGTGGCTTGTGTATATTTCCTTTGACATTTGTGATTAATTAGTCAATGTTGTAAGAAAAAGAAAATTATTAAGGTTTTTTCCTTGGCAATATCAGTTGTTAGTTTGAGAATTGAAGTAATACATACAATGTATAAAATACATTTTTCGCAACACTACACTGGTAAGTAGCCGATTTCCGCTTCCGTTTCAGTGTGGGAAGTCGCCGTTTACAAAAGAGTACGGCAAATATCAGCTGTAGTGAGGTAACAAATCAGCTGGAGTGCGGTAAACAGTTTGCATTGAGCATTTACCGCACGAGTGCGGTAAATGCTCAATGTTGCCAACTCAAGAAAAAAAATAGTGTATCACACAATTTACATACATTATACATAAACACAACATACACATTTTAACTATGACAACCATATCTCAATTAATTGTAAATAAACTGGTTTCCCAGGTTGCGACTACGTACAGTTAATAGCGATAAGTTAATAAAGAGCATTATTATTTAATCAATTGTTGCCGCCTGTGTGACGATAAGACGTATTCCTAGAAAGGCTTACTCGGTCGCTGAACAGCAGAGATAACGCTTTTTGTCATCTCCCCCGCACAGATAAATAAAGTTTTGTTCGTATTTTCTTTTTACAGTTTAATTAATATTTTTTAAATTTTTTAACTTTCATAGACGTGTTATTTTAGACTTACTCTGTATATTTGTTGCTGGTAGTGTTGCGAAAACTATCGTACGCAACTCATCCGGGAAGGTGTTTACGTTGCTCGCATGAAATTCCCGCGCTCCGCAAGCGTCGCGCGTGAACTATCATGCTCGCACGTAAACACCTACTTCCCGCACTAGTTGCGTAATATACTATTAACATAATGTTCATAACATTTCATGGGAAATATGAACTTTTTTATGTTATTCCTCTTTTTTCAATAAATAAAAAAATACCACACGTTTGTTTTTTATTAAAATAATAAATTTATAATTCAATTGCTAAAATAAAAAAAAATTTGCAATATCGAACGAAAATGTGGTTGAGATGTAAATGCACACACACACATACATATGTATATATATATAAACTAGAGATACAAATAGTAAATGTAGGAGAATCCCATTAGTTTAAGATTGACACATTGTTTAACTAGATTGAACTCTGATAGGGATACAACATACATGATTCATCAGAAGCACTTTGCTATGCGTGTCTCAACCCCACTGTCTGATACAAAGGTCATGGTTATTACGGCATTAGCTAGAAACGAGAATTCCGTTCCAGTTCAAATCCGTGTTCGATCGATTTCGTGTCTTGTAGTAAGATGATTTATTACCTGCCAGTAAAGAATATTTCTTGCTGGCTGAGCGTTCTTTGCCTTCGAAGTACCACCGATTCTAAGCAACCTCCTATTGGATACTCCTTTCTCATTTTTTAAGTACCTTAGCACTGAATGCATTTAATTAATGGCTCTAATAAACATAAAGCACCTTAGTTAAACTGAGCACCTAAAACATTTTGGTCTTACCTGAAATATTTAGCACGTTAACTCACTAAAGAGCTCTTGTCCCCTTGATTAGATCTACCTTTAAGACCTAACTATTTTTTATCAGCGTATGCCTTTTAGTAAATAAATACCTTACAATATCCAATTAGCTCAACCTTAACCTATGACTCACATACGCCTTATTGCCTCGTGACTCTATGCCCCTCCTCAGACATTAAGGCATCGTAATGATTTACAACAGCCTTCTAAAAAGCCCGATGGTAACTTCCCCTTCGTGAAAAACAAAAAGCACTTTTACACCTACATCCTCTCCTTTTGCCCTGCAATCCTCTTGAGCGAAGTTAAATTAATTTATGTTATTTTTTACTGTGGCTTCTACATTAAATAGCGACTTCCAATATCTTTCAATCTATGACCAAAATTACGCTGCTTACTCGACACATAAAAAGCACCCTAACAGCTGCCACCAAAAATTCCTAACATAAATTACTTAAACATAGGCTGTGCTTTCTTTAACGACTTAACCGCCTATTTGCTGGGCGCTTTTGGTGTCTAACGAGGATCTCGGTGACTCTTTCAACTCTGAAAAATAATTCTTCCAATTCTTACACAGCCTTACGTTTCCCCAGGTGGCACACCGCTCGCTCAGTTATCGGCACCCGCGTTCCGCACTCTATTACAGTACGTGATTGGCCGTAACCGACCGACGACCTCCTTCGTCCGAATTAACCACGGGCGATGAGTGCGACCGAGGAACTGTCTTCGGCGGCGATAATTCACAGCGGATTGCCACGAGGAATGTTGCAATATCCCGGTCACGAGCCGCGCGCCGCTCTGGAGCGTTCGATTGTCGTTTACCGCCCGTTTTGGGAATCGGCTGAAAATATTGTACCTCGATGGACATGCAAGTTCGATTGTTCGATTGTCGTTTACCGGCCTCGAGCGTTCGATTGTCATTTATCGGCCGTTTTGGGAAGAGGCTGAAAAAACTGTACCACGATGAACAAGTAAGTTCGATTGTTCGATTGTCTTTTACCGGCCTCGAGCGTTCGATTGTCGTTTACCGGCCGTTTTGGGAAGAGGCTGAAAATACTGTACCACGATGAACATGCAAGTTCGATTGTTCGATTGTCGTTTACCAGCCTAGAGCGTTCGATTTTCGTTTACCGGCCGTTTTGGGAAGAGGCTGAAAATACTGTACCACGATGAACAAGTAAGTTCGATTGTTCGATTGTCGTTTACCGGCCTCGAGCGTTCGATTGTCGTTTACCGGCCGTTTTGGGAAGAGGCTGAAAATACTGTACCACGATGAACATGCAAGTTCGATTGTTCGATTGTCGTTTACCAGCCTAGAGCGTTCGATTTTCGTTTACCGGCCGTTT
Organism: Flexamia atlantica; assembly: GCA_035578135.1. NCBI lineage: Eukaryota > Metazoa > Arthropoda > Insecta > Hemiptera > Cicadellidae > Flexamia > Flexamia atlantica. Next base: position 29,776,944 of record JAQJVK010000012.1, read on the forward strand.
TGGGAACATGCTGAAAATACTGTACCTCGATGAACATGCAAGTTCGATTGTTCGATTGTCGTTTACCGGCCGTTTTGGAACAGGCTAAAAATATTGTACCTCGATGGGCATGCAAGTTCGATTGTTCAATTGTCGTTTACCGGCCTCGAGCGTTCGATTCTCGTTTACCGGCCGTTTTGGGAACAGGCTGAAAATATTGTACCTCGATGGACATGGAAGTTCGATTGTTCGATTGTCGTTTACCGGCCTCGAGCGTTCGATTGTCATTTATCGGCCGTTTTGGGAAGAGGCTGAAAAAACTGTACCACGATGAACAAGTAAGTTCGATTGTTCGATTGTCGTTTACCGGCCGTTTTGGGAAGAGGCTGAAAAAACTGTACCACGATGAACAAGTAAGTTCGATTGTTCGATTGTCGTTTACCGGCCTCGAGCGTTCGATTGTCGTTTACCGGCCGTTTTGGGAACAGGCTGAAATATTGTACCTCGATGGACATGGAAGTTCGATTGTTCGATTGTCGTTTACCGGCCTCGAGCGTTCGATTGTCATTTATCGGCCGTTTTGGGAAGAGGCTGAAAAAACTGTACCACGGTGAACAAGTAAGTTCGATTGTTCGATTGTCGTTTTCCGGCCTCGAGCGTTCGATTGTCGTTTACCGGCCATTTTGAGAAGAGGCTGAAAATACTGTACCACGATGAACATGCAAGTTCGATTGTTCGATTGTCGTTTACCGGCCTCGAGCGTTCGATTTTCGTTTACCGGCCGTTTTGGGAAGAGGCTGAAAATACTGTACCACGATGAACAAGTAAGTTCGATTGTTCGATTGTCGTTTACCGGCCGTTTTGGGAAGAGGCTGAAAAAACTGTACCACGATGAACAAGTAAGTTCGATTGTTCGATTGTCGTTTACCGGCCTCGAGCGTTCGATTCTCGTTTACCGGCCGTTTTGGGAAGAGGCTGAAAATACTGTACCACGATGAACAATTAAGTTCGATTGTTCGATTGTCGTTTACCGGTTGTTTTGGGAACATGCTGAAAATACTGTACCTCGATGAACATGCAAGTTCGATTGTTCGATTGTCGTTTACCGGCCGTTTTGGAACAGGCTAAAAATATTGTACCTCGATTGGCATGCAAGTTCGATTGTTCAATTGTCGTTTACCGGCCTCGAGCGTTCGATTCTCGTTTACCGGCCGTTTTGGGAACAGGCTGAAAATATTGTACCTCGATGAACATGCAAGTTCGATTGTTCGATTGCCGTTTACCGGCCTCGAGCGTTCGATTTTTGTTTACCGGCCGTTTTGGGAAAAGGCTGAAAATACTGTACCACGATGAACAAATAAGTTCGATTGTTCGATTGTCGTTTACCGGCCTCGAGCGTTCGATTCTCGTTTACCGGCCGTTTTGGGAACAGGCTGAAAATATTGTACCTCGATGAACAAGTAAGTTCGATTGTACGATTGTCGTTTACCGGTTGTTTTGGGAACATGCTGAAAATACTGTACCTCGATGAACATGCAAGTTCGATTGTTCAATTGTTGTTTACCGGCCTCGAGCGTTCAATTCTCGTTTACCGGCCGTTTTGGGAACAGGCTGAAAATATTGTACCTCGATGGAAATGGAAGTTCGATTGTTCGATTGCCGTTTACCGGCCTCGAGCGTTCGATTGTCATTTATCGGCCGTTTTGGGAAGAGGCTGAAAAAACTGTACCACGATGAACAAGTAAGTTCGATTGTTCGATTGTCGCTTACCGGCCGTTTTGGGAAGAGGCTGAAAAAACTGTACCACAATGAACAAGTAAGTTCGATTGTTCGATTGTCGTTTACCGGCCGTTTTGGGAAGAGGCTGAAAAAACTGTACCACGATGAACAAGTAAGTTCGATTGTTCGATTGTTGTTTACCGGCCTCGAGCGTTCGATTGTCGTTTACCGATCGTTTTGGGAAGAGGCTGAAAATACTGTACTACGATGAACATGCAAGTTCGATTGTTCGATTGTCGTTTACCGGCCTAGAGCGTTCGATTGTCGTTTACCGGCCGTTTTGGGAAGAGGCTGAAAATACTGTACCACGATGAACAAGTAAGTTCGATTGTTCGATTGTCGTTTACCGGCCGTTTTGGGAAGAGGCTGAAAAAACTGTACCACAATGAACAAGTAAGTTCGATTGTTCGATTGTCGTTTACCGGCCGTTTTGGGAAGAGGCTGAAAAAACTGTACCACGATGAACAAGTAAGTTCGATTGTTCGATTGTCGTTTACCGGCCTCGAGCGTTCAATTCTCGTTTACCGGCCGTTTTGGGAACAGGCTGAAAATATTGTACCTCGATGGAAATGGAAGTTCGATTGTTCGATTGCCGTTTACCGGCCTCGAGCGTTCGATTGTCATTTATCGGCCGTTTTGGGAAGAGGCTGAAAAACCTGTACCACGATGAACAAGTAAGTTCGATTGTTCGATTGTCGCTTACCGGCCGTTTTGGGAAGAGGCTGAAAAAACTGTACCACAATGAACAAGTAAGTTCGATTGTTCGATTGTCGTTTACCGGCCGTTTTGGGAAGAGGCTGAAAAAACTGTACCACGATGAACAATTAAGTTCGATTGTTTGATTGTCGTTTACCGGCCTCGAGCGTTCTATTGTCGTTTACCGGCAGTTTTGGGAAGAGGCTGAAAATACTGTACTACGATGAACATGCAAGTTCGATTGTTCGATTGTCGTTTACCGGCCTAGAGCGTTCGATTGTCGTTTACCGGCCGTTTTGGGAACATGCTGAAAATACTGTACCTCGATGAACATGCAAGTTCGATTGTTCGATTGTCGTTTACCGGCCGTTTTGGAACAAGCTAAAAATATTGTACCTCGATGGGCATGCAAGTTCGATTGTTCAATTGTCGTTTACCGGCCTCGAGCGTTCGATTCTCGTTTACCGGCCGTTTTGGGAACAGGCTGAAAATATTGTACCTCGATAAACATGCAAGTTCGATTGTTCGATTGCCGTTTACCGGCCTCGAGCGTTCGATTTTTTTTTACCGGCCGTTTTGGGAAAAGGCTGAAAATACTGTACCACGATGAACAAATAAGTTCGATTGTTCGATTGTCGTTTACCGGCCTCGAGCGTTCGATTCTCGTTTACCGGCCGTTTTGGGAACAGGCTGAAAATATTGTACCTCGATGAACAAGTAAGTTCGATTGTACGATTGTCGTTTACCGGTTGTTTTGGGAACATGCTGAAAATACTGTACCTCGATGAACATGCAAGTTCGATTGTTCAATTGTTGTTTACCGGCCTCGAGCGTTCAATTCTCGTTTACCGGCCGTTTTGGGAACAGGCTGAAAATATTGTACCTCGATGGAAATGGAAGTTCGATTGTTCGATTGCCGTTTACCGGCCTCGAGCGTTCGATTGTCATTTATCGGCCGTTTTGGGAAGAGGCTGAAACAACTGTACCACGATGAACAAGTAAGTTCGATTGTTCGATTGTCGCTTACCGGCCGTTTTGGGAAGAGGCTGAAAAAACTGTACCACAATGAACATGTAAGTTCGATTGTTCGATTGTCGTTTACCGGCCGTTTTGGGAAGAGGCTGAAAAAACTGTACCACGATGAACAAGTAAGTTCGATTGTTCGATTGTTGTTTACCGGCCTCGAGCGTTCGATTGTCGTTTACCGATCGTTTTGGGAAGAGGCTGAAAATACTGTACTACGATGAACATGCAAGTTCGATTGTTCGATTGTCGTTTACCGGCCTAGAGCGTTCGATTGTCGTTTACCGGCCGTTTTGGGAAGAGGCTGAAAATACTGTACCACGATGAACAAGTAAGTTCGATTGTTCGATTGTCGTTTACCGGCCGTTTTGGGAAGAGGCTGAAAAAACTGTACCACAATGAACAAGTAAGTTCGATTGTTCGATTGTCGTTTACCGGCCGTTTTGGGAAGAGGCTGAAAAAACTGTACCACGATGAACAAGTAAGTTCGATTGTTCGATTGTCGTTTACCGGCCTCGAGCGTTCAATTCTCGTTTACCGGCCGTTTTGGGAACAGGCTGAAAATATTGTACCTCGATGGAAATGGAAGTTCGATTGTTCGATTGCCGTTTACCGGCCTCGAGCGTTCGATTGTCATTTATCGGCCGTTTTGGGAAGAGGCTGAAAAACCTGTACCACGATGAACAAGTAAGTTCGATTGTTCGATTGTCGCTTACCGGCCGTTTTGGGAAGAGGCTGAAAAAACTGTACCACAATGAACAAGTAAGTTCGATTGTTCGATTGTCGTTTACCGGCCGTTTTGGGAAGAGGCTGAAAAAACTGTACCACGATGAACAAGTAAGTTCGATTGTTCGATTGTCGTTTACCGGCCGTTTCGGGAAGAGGCTGAAAAAACTGTACCACGATGAACAAGGAAGTTCGATTGTTCGATTGTCGTTTACCGGCCTCGAGCGTTCGATTGTCGTTTACCGGCCGTTTTGGGAACATCCTGAAAATATTGTACCTCGATGGACATGGAAGTTCGATTGTTCGATTGTCGTTTACCGGCCTCGAGCGTTCGATTTTTGTTTACCGGCCGTTTTGGGAAGAGGCTGAAAATACTGTACCACGATGAACAAGTAAGTTCGATTGTACGATTGTCGTTTACCGGTTGTTTTGGGAACATGCTGAAAATACTGTACCTCGATGAACAAGTAAGTTCGATTGTTTGATTGTCGCTTACCGGCCGTTTCGGGAAGAGGCTGAAAAAACTGTACCACATTGAACAAGTAAGTTCGATTGTTCGATTGTCGTTTACCGGCCTCGAGCGTTCGATTGTCGTTTACCGGCCGTTTTGGGAAGTGGCTGAAAATACTGTACTACGATGAACATGCAAGTTCGATTGTTCGATTGTCGTTTACCGGCCTAGAGCGTTCGATTGTCGTTTACCGGCCGTTTTGGGAAGAGGCTGAAAATACTGTACCACGATGAACAATTAAGTTCGATTGTTCGATTGTCGTTTACCGGTTGTTTTGGGAACATGCTGAAAATACTGTACCTCGATGAACATGCAAGTTCGATTGTTCGATTGTCGTTTACCGGCCGTTTTGGAACAGGCTAAAAATATTGTACTTCGATGGGCATGCAAGTTCGATTGTTCAATTGTCGTTTACCGGCCTCGAGCGTTCGATTCTCGTTTACCGGCCGTTTTGGGAACAGGCTGAAAATATTGTACGTCGATGGACATGGAAGTTCGATTGTTCGATTGCAGTTTACCGGCCTCGAGCGTTCGATTGTCATTTATCGGCCGTTTTGGGAAGAGGCTGAAAAAACTGTACCACGATGAACAAGTAAGTTCGATTGTTCGATTGTCGTTTACCGGCCGTTTTGGGAAGAGGCTGAAACAACTGTACCACGATGAACAAGTAAGTTCGATTGTTCGATTGTCGTTTACCGGCCGTTTTGGGAAGAGGCTGAAAAAACTGTACCACGATGAACAAGTAAGTTCGATTGTTCGATTGTCGTATACCGGCCGTTTTGGGAAGAGGCTGAAAATATTGTACCTTGATGAACACGCAATTTTGGGTAAGTTGCTGGTTGTATCTAAATAAGTTGTTTTTTATATCATTCTTACAATACCTTATAAAATATAAAAGATATTATTTTAAAACATTTAAGTTTTAAATATAGTTTTTTAAACTTGTTTAATTTGAATTGAACTGATTTGTGTATGCTTCATTTAGTAATCTTTATATAAATTATTTGCCTTTAATTAATTGAGGAAACGTTACATGATCAGAAGGTTGTGTACTTTTTTCGAAAAATATCTCCGTCCCATATTTTGTCAGTAACTAAAGGAATTTTTATTCCTCGATTAATTGCGATCTTCATTACTTCATTAAATCAA